>WOXC01003513.1:0-600000 GCA_011680675.1 Gymnobelideus leadbeateri
TTGGATTTGGGTCTCTGTCTGTACCCAATTTATTGGGAACTGATGAGACAATTATATAGTATATCTAGAATAGGCAAATTTACAAAGAATAGCATGGAAATGGGAGAGCCAAACTCAAAGTGACAGGTGTCCTGCCTTTTGGTGGTAGTGTTTTTCAAAAGCATCAACAAATACTATTAAGTTCAAATAAACTTTTGATAGATGTCAAGAAATATGTGGTAAGGCAAGATAGCTACATTATGGGAAAGCTCATAAATAATACCTGGAACAAAGCTCATAATAAGAGGGATGAGAATGTAGCTTCAATGTGAAACTGAACCCTCAGGACTATTGCAATTACATACAGAGATGGCAAAATGAAAAAAAAAGAACTGTAATTGGGAGATTGAAAGCTTTAGCTTTGATAGAAGAACTCTGAGGAACTGGAGTAAGATTGATTTCATTTTAATTACACTGTCTCTAAAAACGATTTATGAACTGTAGCCTCAAGGATTTTAAACAATGTTTTCTTATCAATTTCCCACAGTTAATTCTTTTGTTTATTGACTTTTAGGGTCACTGACATTTCTTCATTGCTCATTTTAAGCTTTCATTACTGCAAAGTATGTCCCATATACTTTTGTCAATTACTAATGAGTAAATTAGTCCCTATCTTCTTTGCATTATAGGTTCACCTGAACATACATATTACTTTAAATATTACTTTCCTCCAAATTAAATATTTGTAACTTAATCCTTTGTTGGAAACACTGTATTTTCCAGCTTTACCATTTTCTGTACTTTTTGTTTTGTTCTATTTTGCCACAGACACCCTGAGTTTTATAGGAAATCAATCACCATTTTAGGAAATTATGTTAAGTGAAATGTACCACTAAATGTTCCCTTGAAATGTAGAAACAAAGAATAATATGTAAAAGTTTGACACAAGACAAAGTCTAGAAAAAGAAATGAGGAATCTAAATAATTTCTGTCCATAGATGCCCCTGTAAAAAAAATTGGTGGCATATATTATGGACTTGTATTGAACCTCAAAATTCTGAATTATTTCTCTAAAATCTATCTCTAAAATTCTATCTCTAAAAAGACCCAAATATCTTTAATGTTTAGCTTTCTTTCTTCTGAAATGTATATGTGATCTAACTTTATAAAAAGTAACAATAAGTACATGCAACATATCGAAAGCAGAATATAGTAAGACCAAGTAGGTAGCACAGTGGAGGGAGCTCTGCACAAGGAGTCGGGGAAACCTGAATTCACAGCCAGTATCTCAAATACTTTCTAGCTGTGTGACCTTAGACAAATTACCTAATCGCTGATTACCTCAGTTTCCTCATCTGTAAAATGGGGGTAGTCATAGTGCATACCTGACAGGGTAGTTATTAGAACCAAATCATAATTGTAAAGCACTTAGTAGAGTGCTTAGAACATAATAAGCACTATATAAATGTTGCCTATTATTACTATAATATTGTGTCATCAATAAGGCACACCAACTCAAATGGGCATGATCACTAAAAGTATTTTTGAAAAAGAAAATAAATATTTGGGATTATTCAGAAAAGAAAGCAATGAACACTGGAAGTCAGAATAGGTTCATTAAGAATAAGTCATTCTAGACTAACCTTAATTTCTTCTTTTAAATAGATTGGTGGATACTAGAACTAGAATAGATAAATTGTCTCTTGATCTCATCAATGACTTTAATGAAGGTTTTCATTATATTCTAGTGGACAGCAGAGAGACATTTTGTTGTGTTTGTAGCTTATTGAATGAGTACACTTAAATCACATTAATTAATGGCTTAAAATTAATGTCTGCCTGGGGTAGAAACTTACAGGATTTGGTCTTCAGTGTTGTTTTGTTCAATATTTTTATCAGTACATTAGATAATGACATAGAAGTTGTGCTTATTAATTTTGCAGAACACATGCAATAAAAAGAGATATCTAAGATGTTAGATGAAAGAATTAAGATTTTAAAAGATCTCATTAGGTTGCTTTGATGAATTTAAAAATATTAGCAGGAAAAAATACAAATTTATGTTCAAAATTCAGATTCAATAATAATTTAGTTTCCAAAAAATAATTATACAAATACAGATTTGGAGGGATCTGACCTAATAGTAATATATCTTTTTAAAGGGTGCTTTATTTGACTATAAGGCAAATGTCAGCTTAAAGATAGGATGGTTCAAAGCTAATACTGAATTGATAGAAACAAAATACCTGTATGAAGAGAGATGTAATCATCATATTGCATTCTGTTCAATACTAGTTTTCAATATTGATGGGAATATTGGGGCTGTGTTTCCCACTGTGTCATATATGTGACCCTACTTTATTGAAGATTATGCCAGACAAGCATAAATTATTGCAAAGTTTCATGCCGGAAAAGGTTTCAGGTATGTTTCTAGCAATATACTAAGTGTTTTCCAAAGAACAATCTAATCGAACTCTGAAAAGGTAAATCACTAGGTCACAGGACACCTGGAAAGAAGATTTTTGTTGTTGTTGTTGTTGTTATGATAATCCATGAAATAATGAAAAAAATGAAAATGACCTTCAATTTTATATTGTCCCTTTCTACTTCAGCAATAATATTATCATAGTAATGGGAAAGAAGCAGAGAGTAATTAGAATCATGCAGTTTTTAGATCATCAAAGCACTATTAGAACTCTAAATGTGAAGTTATTATAGACATCAACTCGAAGAATTTGATCTAAATGTTTATCCAATGTACATTAATCACGCAATAAGTTTACCAAAGGAGCCCTGAAAGTATACTAATCAGTAAACTTCTGATTTATTTGACAAAGAGAGACGGCTACCAAAGAAAATGTCTGAGTAGAATACAAACTCATTGAAATATAATTGATCATCTCATGAAGCACACCCAAAAAGCACTGGAGGGTAAAACTAGTTAAAAGAAAGCTTATCAACATATCTAAGTAATCAAAGTCATCTGAAGGACATTCAAGGATGCAAACTGAAGGACAACAAATAGAATTAATATAGAAAATATTGGTAGAATTCATGATAATATACTTTTGGTCCAGTAATAGCAATTTCAAAATGTGATTATAGAGTAGACTAAAATGACACTAAAGTAAAAACCACCTGAATATAGAAAATATCAGTGCTGGTGACAGCATAATTGTGAAAGTATTTATGTATATAAAAGGTACCTAAAAGAGATACCAAAACCATAGAAGTAGACCCTCTTAACAACATAAAAGGCAACCTAGAGAACACAATAACTCAATAACTATTGATTTATGTCCTTGATCTCCCATTTATGCAAAATTATTATAAGAGAAAAATATAAATTGGGGTGGAACCAAGATTTATAAACACAGGGACTCACCTAAATTCTCTCAAATCCCCCTCAAAATACCTTTAAAATGATGCTTCAAAATGAATTCTGCAGCAACAGAACCAACCAAGGGATGAAGTAAAATGATTTTCTAGCACAAGACCACTTAGAAGGCTAGCAGGAAAGGACTGTCTCACAGGGATGAGGGTGAAGTGCAGTCCATCGCAGGCTACACCCTGAAAGTCAGTATCAACTGAATCTGCATCAACTGCCACTTTCACAGCTCTCAGCCCACATATAGTAAAGGGATCAAACAACTGGTCAAAAAGAGATTGCGGGGACCTGTTGTTAGAACTGGCTGCAGGAATCTATTGCATTTCTTGTGGTCACTCATCAACCAGAGCACAGGGCAAGAGAGAAGAAACCACATATCTCCTTAGGTCATACCACCTTAGAAGAACTAAACACTTATAGACCTCCAGAACTAATTTTGAAAACAGTAACAACAACAACAAAAAAACTTGAAACTTGGGACAATACCCCCTCTACACCAGGAGTAGAATCCAACTTTAACATTATGTTAAAAGTCAAAAATTAGGCTGAAAATTTAGCAAAACAACAACAACAAAAGAATCTGATTAAAGGAAGTTCCTATGGTGACAGCTGAGGTCAAAACACAAACTCAGAAGACAAGGAAGTCAAAGCATCTACAGCCAAAGCTTCAAAGAAAAATATGATTGGTCTCATGCCCAAAAAGAACACTTGAAAAAAACTAAAAAATGATTTTAAGAATCAAATAAGAGAGGTAGAGGAAAAATGGGAAAAGAGGTGATAGTGACACAAGAAATTCAGGAAAAGAGAGTCAGATTAGTAAATTTACTAACAGATTAGTAACTATTGATTTATGTCCTTGATCTCCCATTTATGCAAATTATTATAAGAGAAAAATATAAATTGGGGTGGAAGCAAGATTTATAAACACAGGGACTCACCTAAATTCTCTCAAATCCCCCTCAAAATAGTCCCAACAGATTAGTAAAAGGTGCACAAAAATACTAAAGAAAATAACACCTTAAAAACAGAATATGCCAAATGGAAAAACGGTTCACTGAACAAAAATTCACTGAAGAAAAGAACTCCTTAAAAAGAAGAATTTTTGGGGGCGGCTAGGTGGAACAGTGAGTAAGAGCACCGGCCTCAGAGTTGGGATGACCTGAGATCGAAACTGGCCTCAGACAATGAGCACCCACACATAAATAATGACTAGCCGTGTAACCTTGAGCAAGTTACTTAACCCCAATTGCTTTAAAAAAAAAAAAGAAGAAGGAGGGCCAGCAGCCGGCTGGAGGAACCCCAGAACACCAGTGGCTATGGAGATTCCAGAATTATCAACACAGACATGCCTAGGACAAAGTAAGAGGTTAGTGTCCTATGGACTTTGGGACCCATATTTGGGGAATGCGTCAGCTTCCTCCCCTGGGGGCTAGAAGCCACTGAGGAGACACCCCATTTTGTAGTTTTCAGAGGCAGCTCCAGCTCCTGGCCTGCATGCTAACTGTAGGGAGATCCAGCGATCAGTCTTGGGGGGTAATCGCTCTTGCTATAACCTCCCTGGATATGGATTGTGATCTGGGGTGGAAGTCGGGGGTCGGTTTACAGCTTGCCAGAAACGGAAGTTGCCCCCCACACATTCAGGATGAAAATTCCTCTATCTGGCCTTAAAGCCATAGTGTGGCAACAAGCCCAAAAGTCAAGTAATCAAGTGGCAACATGCCAAGGCAAAGGAAACAGAAAAATGTAACCCTAGACTCCTATTTTGGGGGCATAGAGCGGGAAAAGGACTGTGAGGTCAGAAGTCCTGCTCCAAAAGACCCAGGGGAAAACATGAGCGGGTTGCAGGCCATAGAGGACCTTAAGAAGGACTTTAAAAATCAAATAAGAGATGTGGAGGAAAAATTGGAAAGAGAAATGAGAAGGATGCAGGAAAAGTATGAAATGAGGGTCAATAGCCTGACTGAGGAAAACAACACCTTAAAAAATAGACTAACTCAAATGGCAAAGGAGGCCCAAAAGGGCAATGAGGAGAAGAATGCCTTAAAAAGTCGAATTTGCCAGATGGAAAAGAATCTCAAAAGTTCACTGAGGAGATTCATTCCTTCAGAGTTAGACTGGAGCAAATGGAAGCTAATGACTTTATGAGAAATCAAGATGCTGTTAAGCAGATCCAAACAAATGAAAGATTAGAAGGCAATGTGAAATATCTCATGGGAAAAACCACTGACCTGGAAAATAGATCCAGGAGAGACAATTTAAAAATTATTGGACTACCTGAAAGCCATGATCAAGGAAAGAACCTAGAAATCACCCTTCAAGAAATTCTCAAGGAAAATTGCCCTGATGTTTTAGATCCAGAGGGCAAAATAGAGGTTGAAAGAATCCACCGATCACCTCCTGAAAAAGATCCCAAAAAGAAAACTCCCAGGAATATTATAGCCAGGTTCCAGAATCCCCAGATCAAGGAGAAAATACTACAAGCAGCCAGGAAGAAACAATTTCAATATTGTGGAAACACAATCAGAATAGCCCAGGACCTGGCAGCTTCTACACTGAGGGATCGAAGGGCATGGAATATGATATTCCAGAGGGCAAAAGAACTGGGAATGAACCCAAGGGTCACCTACCCAGCAAAACTGAGTATTTTGTTTCAGGGGAAAATATGATCATTCAGTGGAATAGAGGACTTTCAAGCATTCTTGAGGGAAAAACCAGAATTGAATAGAAAATTTGACATCCAGACACAAGAAGGAAGAGATGCCTGAAAAGGTAATCAGGGAAAAGAAATCAAAAGGAACTTATCAAAGTTGAACTATTTACATTCCTATATGGAAAAGTAATAACTGTGATTGATGATATCTTTATCACTATGAAAATAATGGAAGAAGGGTGTGTGGTCATATGAATACATATGTGAATGTGTGTGTATATGGTTACAGTTATATATGGATAGAGGGCATAGGTTGAATTTGTTGGGAAGGGAGAATACTCAAGGGATGAAATTATGAGGTGAGAGAGGAAAGTGGCAAGAGGAGATGGGGAGAGACAGGGTAGGGTAAACTATCTCATGTAGAAGAAGCAAGGGGAAGTGGTTGCAAGGGAGGAGGAGAATAGGAAGGCAAAAAAGGCAAAACCACATTCTCATTGAATTTGGTTCAGGGAGAGAATGACATACATACTAAATGGGATATCTCAACCTGCAGCAGAATAGGGGGAAGGGGGATGAGAGGAGGGATGATGGATGGGAGGGTATCCTTGGGGGAGGGGAGGTTGGAAGTACCCACTATAGAAGAGGGACAGGATCATGTAGGGGATGGACCAGGTGGGGGGTGGGATGAGTGGGAGGGAATTATAAGCAGCCTTGTACAATATATCTACTATGATAATGTTTTGCATAGCTAGACATGTACAACATATACTGAATTACTTATCTCCCCAGAGGGAATGGGTGACAAAGGAGGAAGGAAATGGATTTGAACTTCAAGGTCTTAACATTAAATGTTTCAAATATATATAAATACTATTATTAATACTGTTTTGCTTATAATTGGGAGACAAGATGTGCAGGCATTGGGACACAAAGATTCACCTTCCTCTAATGGAAAAGTCGAAGAGGGTATGGGAGACGGTATGGGAGAGAGCAGACTGGAGGAAGCAATATCTTGTGGGACTGCTATTCTGGGAGGTTGGGTAGGGGAATAATGGGGGGGAAATGATTGTAACTCAAAATCTGGCAGAAATGAATGATGTAAAACAGAAGTTAATAAAGCATTTGTTAAAAAAAAAAGAAGAAGAAGAAGAATTTTTTCAAATGGAAAAGAAGATACAAATGCTCTCTGAAGAAAATAATTCCCTAATCATTAGAAACAGGGAAGTGAAAGCCATTAACTCCATGAGACATCAAAAACTATGAAACAAAATCAAAAGAATAAAAAAGAGAAGAAAATATGAAATATCTTTTTGGGAAAACAACTGACCTGAAAAAATAGATTAAGGAGAGAGAATTTAAGAATTGTTGATTACCTGAAATCCATGATCAAAAAAAGAGTCTAAACATAATGTTTCAAGAAATTGTCGAGAAAATCTGCTCTCATATCCTAGAACCAAAGGGAAAAATAGAAATGGAAAGAATCCACCAATACACCAATAACCTCCTGAAAGACAGCCCCCGCAAATAAAAATTCATAGGAATATTATAGCCAAATCCAAGAGCCCCTAGTTCATGGAGAAAATATGGTAAGTGACCAAAATTCAGATATTGTGGATCACACAAGATTTAGCAGTTTCTACATTAAAGGATCAGAAGACTTAGCATATGCTATTCTGAAGGGCAAAGGAGTTAGGATTACAATCAAATAACAACTATACAGAAAAAAAGTAAATATAATCCTTTAGGGGGGAAATGGTTACTTGATGAAATGGAGGACTTATAAGCATTTCTGATGAAAAGACCAGAGCTGAATAGAAAATATGACTTTGAAACACTAGACTCAAGAGAAGTATTAAAAGATAAACAGGAAAAAGAAATCATAAGGGATTCAATAAGGTTAACTTGTTTACATTCCCATATGGGAAGATGATACTTGCAACTCCTAATAACTTTCTCATTATCAGGGCTATTAGAAGTATAGAGGGCATGGATATTAGTTGACTATGATGGTATGGGATAAAATTAAAAGAGGGGAGCACTTAGAGAAAGGGGAAGGTAGAAGTACAATGGGTAAATTATCTCACATAAAAGAGGCCCAAAAGAGCATTTGCAGTGGAAAGGAAGATGTGGTGGGCAACACTTGAACTTTATTGTCATTGGAATTAGTTCAAAAAGGGAATAACATACACACTAAGTTTGGGATAGAAATCTATCTTATCCTACAGGAAAGTAGGAAGGGAAGGGCATAAGAGAAGGGGAATCAAATAGAAGGGAATGTGGGTTGGAGGAGATGGTGGTCAGAAGGAAAACTATTTTGAGGAGGAACAGAGAAAGAGAAGGATAAATAAGGGGAAACAGGATGGAGATAGAAAAAATTTCACAGCAAGTTTATTTGATAAAGGCCTCATTTCTCAGATATGTAGAAAACTGATTCGATTTTATAAGAATACAAGTCATTCCCCAATTGATAAAATGCTCAAAGGATATTTACAGGCAATTTTCAAATAAAGAAATTAAAACTAACTATAGTCATATAAAAACATCCTCTAAATCTCTATTGATTCGAGAAATGCAAATTAAAACAACTTGGATGTACACACACACACACACACACACACACACACACACACACATCATATTGGCTAATATGACCAAAAAAAAGGAAAGTGAAAAATATTGGAGGGGATCAGGGGAAATTGCAATACTAAAGCCTTGTTGGTGGAATAGTGAACTGATTTGACCACTGTGGAAAACAATTTGGAACTAAGTCCAAAGAGCTATAAAACTGTGCATACTCTTTGACTCAGTTATACTATTACTACTAAATCTATATCTTAAATAAATTTTAAAAGGATATATATATATATATATATATAAATATTCATAGTTGCTCTTTTAGTAGTGGCAAAGAATTGGAAATTGAAGGGATTCCCATTAATTGGGGAATGACTGATCAGGTTATGATATATTATTGTGATAGAATACTATTGTTACTGTAAGAAATGATGAGCACGACAATTTTAGAAAAACCTGGAAAGACTTACATGAGCTGATACAAAGTGAGGTGAGCAGAATCAGAACAGTGTACATGATAACAGTAATATTATATGATGATCAATTGTGAATGACTGAGATCTCAGCAATTCAATGACCTGAGATAATTCCAAAGGATTTAAAATGAAGAATTTTAAAGAACAGAAAAAGAACAGATGGAGTGTGAATGCATATTGACATATACTTTTTTAAACTTTATTTTCTTGTTATGTTTTTCCATCTATTTTCTTTTTCAACATGACTAATATGGAAATATGCTTTGCATGACTGAACACATATAGTCTATATCAAATCATTTGCCTTCTCAATGAGCAGAGGATGGGAGAGAGGAAGAGAATTTCAGACTCAAATTTTCAAAAAACAAAGGTTAAAAAATTTACATGTAATTAGAAAAAAAGAAAATTTTTAAAAAGAGAAAACCATAAATCAGAGACATCTTTGATGAGGGCATTAGGAGAGAGAAATCAGGCATCCACAAATGACATTGACCAAAGTATCACATCTTTTCCACTTCACAATTAACTCTGAAAGATTTAGAGAATATTATATCCTGTTTTTTATTATTACAAAGAATTTTATTCAGTAGAACTAAGCAGCACCTTGAAAATTTTGTTGTTGGTGGTGGTGGTTTTGATTTGATTTTTTTTTTACAGCAAACTCTCTCCTGTTCACATATGTCAAAATCATTTAGGATCCTTTGGAAGATATAGCAGCATAAATAACCCTGCTCAATGATCCTTTGATAATAAACATCAGATGATGTTACATGTAACAGGGAGAGGTATGCCCTCCTAAGGTGTTCACCACTATGATGGTAGGATTTATTATTCTATAAATTGGCAGTTTTTTCTGTGGGGCTAAACAGAAAAATCAGAGGCACATAAAATATAAGAGATGAAAAAAGATAGATGGGAATTGTGATGTACCCTAATCAACTAAATGGTAAACTATGAAAGGAAAATAACTCCTGTACTCTTGAAGGCAAGGTGGGTAAGGTAACAAAAAGGACATATTGAAACAGAAAAAAATAAAGTGAGAAATCTTGATTCAGTAACAGAGAAGTGTCTTCTGGAGGAACAATTCCATAGTGAGGAAAGAGACCCTGTTATAGGAGATGGAGAGCTTGAGTGGGTATAATCTACAGTCTGATTTGGGACTTAGAAAAGCATAACTGACAATGTTATGCCTCCATGGACAGCATCCTCATTCAGAAAAGGAATGAGAGATCATTAGCATCCAGAAAAGTAGAAGGCCATGGACCCAATATTTCATTGAAAATGGGAAGAATATTATGATGGGGATAATGAGGAATGGTAGTGCATCACATAATCAAGGACAAGGGGGTGAACTGAAGGTCCTGCCACCCCTACATCACACCCAGAGTTCTAGCTCAAGTCAACAAAGGTCAGAAGCAGAGCCCTCTCCTCCAACCAGCTTCCATGTTATCACCAGGGGTGGTAATTGAACAAGTTCCAAAGGGGTGAGATGGAGACAGCACTTGAAGGATGCTCTCTATACTACATTTTATCCTCTCTTTCACATACTCTCCAATCCAGCCATACCGGCCTACTTGGTGCCCCTCACACACAATGCTTCCTCCCACATCTATTCCTTTGCACTGGCTATATTATTTGCCTAGAATGTCCCCCCACTTCACCCTGCCTCCTAGAATCACATTTTAACACACAATTCAAATATCATCTTTGGTGGGAGGCCTTTTTTATTCCTCCCAAGCTGCTAGTGTCTTATTCTCTATGTTAACTTGTGTCTACTCTGTATGTCTTGTGCATATCTGTTCATGTACATGTTGTTTCTCCCATTAGAATGCAAGCTCCTTGAGGGCAGTTTCTGGTTTTGCTTTTTCTTTATATTTCCAATGCTTAGCATACTGTTTGGTACATAATAATGGTTTAATAAATGCTTATTTTCTTGGGTGCTCATCAATTGGGGAATGGCTAAACAAGCTATGGTATATGAATGTAATGGAATATTATTGTGCTATAAGAAACGAGGAGGAGACGGATTTCATATTTACCTGGAGAGGCTTATACAAACTGATGCTGAGCGAGAAGAGTAGAATCAGAAGAAATTTGTATACAATCACAGACACAACATATGAGTGATGACCAACTATGACAGACTGGACTCTTTTCAGCAATGCAGTGATATGTCAATCCTGAAAGACTCATGAAGGAGAGAAATGCGACATGCAGAGATATAACTAGAAAGAACTGAGCCTGAATCCTGATGGAAGCAAACTAATTGATCTTTTTCTTTTCATTGTTTGGTTTAATTTCTTCTTTACTATTTTTCATCCCACCTTTGTAATTGGACTAATGTCTAATATGAATGTATTTGCAGATCCTATACTGGACTATATGCTGTCATGGGGGGTGGGGGAAGGGAGGTAAAGGAAATTTGAAATTCAAGGAACTATGGAATTGAATCTTGTTAACTGAAACTAAACTAATAAATTAATTTTAAAAAAAAGAGTTTGAGAATAAATAAATAGATAAATAAATGCTTACTTTCATCAAAGGGTTTGGACCAGATAGACTCTGAGGACCTTTCCAGCTATACATTTATAATTTTAGGCACACAAGGTTTTATCAATAAATGAACAAGGAGGAATAATGAAATATGATCTTGTAAAGGTAAAATTTGGTAGTGTACCTGTTCAAAAATATTGCAGAATTTCACTTAAAATTTTGCAAACACATAGCTAAAACTGTTGGATAATTAATCTCCACGCAGTTCAGAAAGGACTGGCTTGCTGGATGACAGAAGGATGGGTTATATCAGTGCTTCCTGTTGATCATAGAGGAAACCCAGCCAACCAGGAGCTAGACAATGTAAGAGATTCGCTTAGCCCTTTCTCCACAAGAGACAGACCAGGGACCACCTGGGTATGTTTAATTAGCTTTAAAACCAATCAGTCTCCTGTCTTGGCCTATCTTATTTGAGTTAGGCTTTCAGTTTTGACTCTGTTATATGAGCACAAAGCTAAATTTGAACAAGGTAGGCATTTCTGACTTTTAGAAATATAGTTAACTGCTGGGTTTACTTTCTTTAAAAAAAAGTATTATAGAAATGAGAGAGACTCCTATAGAACTATCCAAAAAGCCATCAGTTCGTATATTGCTGGAAAGTTTCTTAGAACTCATTAATTAAGGTCCAGCCTTCTCATTTTACATAAAAGATAACTAAGGCCTAAAAGAGATGAACTAACTTGCCAAGGTCAGGCAGGATTCAAAACTAGGTCTTCATAAATAAATAAAGTCCAAGACTCTATCCACTACTAGACAATACTGGTCTTTTGATCCATTTTATATTTTTCTTTGAAAATAATGTCTCCTTATTTGTACATAGACCCTTGCCACCCCCATTCAACATGTAACATTAGCAGGGAAGAATATAGTCCATTTTGTCCCTGGTGTAAATGAAGGCACTACACACACACACACACACACACACACACACACACACACACGCATGCATGCACACATGCACACACACATGTCAGTGGATGGGAAAAATTAAATGAGCCATAAAAATAATTTGAAATGATGTTGGCTTTTTTGTTTGAATTTTCTTAATGTCTTTATACAGTTAATAAATTATCTCCTTGACAGGACAGTTCTGAGTTTGCCCTTGTGTGTCTGGATTGAAAGGAAGTAAGGGGGAGAAGAAATAGTGCTTTCCTTACTGATAGAGCTAGGCCAGCAGGAACAGACTAATGTATGCTTGAGTCAATGACTCAGACTGGTTATGCTTCAGGATAATAATAACAATAACAAAAACTATAACAGAATTATCATAACTTGTACTTATAGTTTGGGTTAAGATTTGCAAGTCATTTTCTCCAGAATATTCCTAGGAGACAAATAATAATTCAAAATTGATATAACTCATTTAAGTTTGCAAAATACTTTGTTCTCATCAGACAAATGAGGTGGGTAAGCCATTTACTATTTTACCCATTTTTACAGATAATCAAAATGATAATTAAATCAGAGAAACAGAGAAATTATATATTATTAAAATTGGAAGACTTTTTTTTTGCTTTTTGGAGGGTAATTAGGATTGTTATTTGCCCGAGGTCACATGGCGTGTGTGTGTGTGTGTGCGTGTGTGTGCGCGCACGCGCGTGTATATGTGTGAAGTGTCTGAGGCTGGATTTGAACTCAGGTCCTCCTGACTCCAGGGCCAGTGTTCTATTTACTGCTCTACCTTGCCACCCCTGGAAGACATTTTAAAAATCATATAATCCAACCTTATCATTTTGCAGACTAGGATCTAGGGAGGTGATTTGCTTGAGATTACCCATCAAGTTAAGGAGAGATCCATGCATATAAGCCAGGCTTTCCTTCTCCTATGGTTCAGACACCCTCATAATCTAATCATAACCATCTTTCCAAACATCTCCCAGACCACCCAAACATGTACCTCCTACTTCAGCAAGACTGGTTCTGTCACTGTCTTCTCAACATGCCTTCCACTTCTATACCTTTATTCATTCCATTTCAACCAGCTGGGCTATTCTCTTCCATCCTTTCCTTCTTTTTTTTTTTTTTTTTTTTAAGCAATTGGGGTTAAGTAACTTGCTCAAGGTTACACGGCTAGTCATTATTTATGCATGGGTGCTCATTTTCTGAGGCTGGATCTGATCTCGGGTCATCCCAACTCCGAGGCCAGAGCTCTTACTCACTGCGCCACCTAGCCGCCCCTTTAGGGCAATTGGGGTTAAGTAACTTGCCCAAGGTTACACGGCTAGGTTTTTCTTTGTGTGGATTAAGTGTCGGAGGCCGGCTCCGAACTCAGGTCCTTCTGATTCCAGGGCTGGTGCTCTATTCACTGCGCCACCTTGCGCCCCCATCCTTTCCTTCTAATTGAATACAATTCATCTTTCAAAACCTCTAGTCTACAGTGCTATATAGCTTTCCAAGAATTGTGGGCTCCCCCACCCCAACTGATCTATCATATTTATTGTCATTAGTACTCATCTGGTCCTTAGTATATCTGGAAAGTATATATATATATATATATATATATATATATATATATATATATATATATATCTTTGAATTTCCAATGCCAGAATATAGCAGGTAAGTTTGTAGTCATTCATCACAAAGATGAGGAAACTGAAGTTTAATCATGTCAATAATGGGTCATAAAGAGCTGGACACGACTATAAAAAATGATAGCTAAAAAACCCCCCACATATGCCAAGTGCTGTGTTAGGTGCTAGGAATTAAAAAACAAAACATAAAAATGAAGTAATTCCAGCTCTTGACCTTATAGTCTATCAAGGGAGATAACAGGTATATATGTATGTAAGTATGTATGTATGTATGTGTATATGTGTATACAGATATATGTATATATATATGTATGAACAAAATAAATAGGGGCAGTGCATAGAGTGCTGGACCTGGAGTCAGGAAAGCTCCTCTCCCTGAGTTCAAATCTGACCTCAGATACTTACTAGCTGTGTGAACCTGGGCAAGTCACTTAACTCTGCCTCAGTTTCCTCATCTTAAAATGAACTAGAGAAGTAAATGTCAAACCACTCCAATATTTTTGCCAAGAAAACCCCAAATAGGGTCATGAAGAGTTAGATAAGACTGAAAATGACTGAACTACAAAAATGACCAAATTAATGGAGGCTTAAAAAAACTGGGGAGAAGAGTAACTGAAGGGAAAGGACAGAGGATAGATCAGGAAAGCTTCCTATAGAAGGTAACAATGGCTCAGTGAAATTAAATCCCTTCAATAAAATATTTGAGCTGGTAATTGTTGGTCATTTAGATCCCTTGACTCTCTGTCCCACATTTTTTTTGCCTACTGCACTATGCTGTATGTGCTGAGATCTTGTATGTGTGCATAATCAATCAGAAAGTTACCTACTAGGTACCAGACACTGTTAGAAGTGCTAGCAACTCAAAGCCAAAAAATTAAATATTCCATGCTTTAAAGGAGATTACTTTATATCAAAGTAATATATCCATTACTATATATATATATATATATATATATACATACATACGTCAAGATGTAGTAGCATTTATACATATAAGAATGTGCAAAATAGCTATAAAATAAATACAAGATAACTTGTGGGGGAGGGAAAATAGTGGTAACCTGTAAAGGAAAGGTTACCACATAGGTAGCCAGAGGTGCCTGCAAATATAAAACTTTACTATTTAAAATTAGCTGCCTTACTTGGGTAAGTCAAACACTGTCAAACAGTGTTGATGTTTGCTTTGGAAATGAAAATACACAGCTCTGCCAAAGTTCCAGTCTATAAACTTACTGTGAAGCCACTATCAGACCCTGAGGATAAGGGTACAGAATAGAAAGTGATAAAAGCAAACAATACACCAAATATCTTCATGAACTTGTTTTCTTTATCAGATTTACTTCACACAGTTGAGAGACTTTGAAGATGTTACTGTTTTGTGAGGAATTTTTGGTGCTATTTATTTCTCATTTTAACCTGTTAGAGAATTCAATTAAAATACTTTTAAAAAATATCTACATTATTCTCCAAGTAATTGTTCCATTGCTAACATCGATACTAGCTGATTCTAGTATCTTGCATATTGTTTAACAGACATATTTATGGATATAAATATAAGACAAATGAAATTAAATTGTTGAGTTTTAAACTGAGGGTTACATAATTTGCAGTCAATTGCATGAGAAGGGCATGGTGAAGCATATCAGAAGAACAGTTTTGAATAACTGTGTTCAAATTCTGGCTTTGCCACTTACTACCTGCATAAGAATGTCAGTCCAGCTCCCTGGGTCAGTTTCCTCACTAAAAATGATGAGGTTGGATTACCTGACCTCTAAGATTCCCCCCCTCCACCCCAGATATAAATCCATAGTCATTATCTTCACTGAGGTATGGGGCTTCAAAATAAGCTAATTCTCCATCATTAAATAAGTAATTCTCATTTAATGGTGTATTTAAAAGAGCATTAGATTTGGATTCCAAACATGAGTTCAAGTCTGAGTGCTATCTATGGGACTTTGTTCAACATACTTCATCTATTTGGGTCTCAGTTCCTTTACATACGAAATGAAAGAGTTAAAATAAAAATTACCTCTGAGGTCTCTAGCTCCTTCTTACTAGACTTCTGTTTCACTTGGGTGATTTATACATAGTGCTACCATGATATAAAGGGTAGAAATAAGCAGCCTTTCAAGGCTTCCCATTGATAGTTCATCTCCCATAGCTATACCTTTGCATAGGCTCTTCACCATGTTTGGGATGTCCTCTTTCCTCACACCCACCTTTTAGACTCCTAGATTCTTTAGTCTTCTTCAAAACTCAACTCAAATTCTACTTCCTATGTAAGGTTTTTCAAGTTTTTCCCTGCCTGGAGATGTGACAGTTTCTCCTTCCAAATTGCCATTTAAATTTTTGTATCTATGTTTCATATTCTTATGCATACATCTTGCCTCTCTTGATATAGTGTCAACTCCTTTAAATCAGGAAATATTTTATTTTTGAAATTTTGAACATTTCATTTTGTGAGGATTAATTAATGCAAAAGCACTTAGTATTGTACCTGTCACCTAGTATGAACTTAATGCTTATTCTCTGTAGCAGCAAGCACCCCAATATCCCCAGGGTGACTGCCAACACAGGTTCTTAGATCTGCTTTTCAAAAGGAAAGCAACTCAAAATGGGTTAACAAGCTTACTTTAATCAAACAAACACACATTACCTAGTTCAGGGGAAAAAGGTCAGCACCCCGAACTTCAGAGTTACAGAACTTACAGATCAAACAGACAGGCTTCCAAACTGTCCTACCATTATATCAATACCAAATCACAGTTACCAGAGAGGGAAGCATCAACATCTGGGTTTTCAAAGCCGGGGGGCTCTCAACAACGGCTTCCCAGAGTCTCATCTGGTCAAATCACACAACACTTCTCAAAGTGAGCCCCAAAGCAAAGCCCCTCATCAGAGTTTATATAGCCTTCTCCTAGCTCAAAGATTGTAACAACCTCCTTGACCCACTGCCCAATCACAAAAGTATCAAGGTTGGGCTTCCCTGAAAAACAAGCCTCCCACCACAGGCTCCAGGTGCACCCAAGCTAGGGGCAGGGAAGATCTTTAAATTTGCATTTCCATTACATTCGGCCCCAAGATCTTTCTTGCCCATAGCATATACAATTTACATTTGAATTAGCACTAAACATCTCTTAGGTCACATTTTCCAGGTACATAAGAAAATCACAATATAATCTCAAAATACAATAGTCCAAGTCTTCCACTCGTGGGACAAATGTTAACTCAGTCCACTTATCAGTAAAATCAAAAAATAGTCACTCTTAAGTTAACTCAATCAGTTACATCAGTTTTCAAAGTACAAGTCTTCCACTCATGGGGCAAAGTCTTGATTAACTCAATTAGTTTCTTATCTGTAACAATATCTCAAAGTACAATCAGTAGCTTATTCAGTAAAGTCTTACTAAGGATGGCCATAGCATAGACAATTTACATTTCAATTATCACTAACCATCTCTTAAGTCACATTTTCAAGGTACATCTAAAGTTACCAAAGTGGCCACTGGGTCTTAAACAAAGTACATTGCATTTTCACATCAATTCACAAAATACAAAGCATTATCACATAAAGTACTCTTGGGAGGGGGGCAGTGTCCTTCCCATAACACTGCTCCAGCCCCTGCTTCCAAATCCAGAGAGGGAACTAGGCAACAAAACCAAAGTGGGGTCCTTGGGGTCCATGGCACTTCACCCCACCCACCATAGTCACAAGTCCATCCCCCCTGGGTCCCAAACTGTGGGATGCAGCAAGGAAACACATTCAGTGCCCCAGCTTTGCCACACAGTCCTTATCTTGTCCTGTGAACTCCAAACTCCTGGGTTCCTTCTCCTCCAGCAGAAGGCAGCGGCTCCAGGCTTCTCCACAGATCTCCATGCAGGCAGCTCACCATTCCTGCTCTCAGCTCAGCAAAGTCAGCATGCAGGCCATTCTTCTCTCCTGCTCCATGGCTCCATAGAATCACAGCTACCACAACTGGGAAACAAACAATTATCCCAGCCCCCATACTTTCCTTTTACTCAGCAGATCCCATCCATCGTCACCATTTTGTAGCAGCAAGCACCCCAATATCCCCAGGGTAGCTGCCAACACAGGTTCTTAGATCTGCTTTTGTAAAGGAAAGCAACTCAAAATGGGTTAACAAGCTTACTTTAATCAAACAAACATACATTACCTAGTTCAGGGGAAAAAAGGTCAGCACCCCAAACTTCAGAGTTACAGAACTTACAGATCAGACAGACAGGCTTCCAAACTGTCCAACCATTATATCAATACCAAAACACAGTTACCAGAGAGGGAAGCATCAACATCTGGGTTTTCAAAGCCGGGGGGCTCTCAACAACGGCTTCCCAGAGTCTCATCTGGTCAAATCACACAACGCTTCTCAAAGTGAGCCCCAAAGCAAAGCCCCTCATCAGAGTTTATATAGCCTTCTCCTGGCTCAAAGATTGTAACAACCTCCTTGACCCACTGCCCAATCACAAAAGTATCAAGGTTGGGCTTCCCTGAAAAACAAGCCTCCCACCACAGGCTCCAGGTGCACCCAAGCTAGGGGCAGGGAAGATCTTTAAATTTGCATTTCCATTACATTCTCTCCCCCACAAACTCCCTCTTATTTTTTGATTATACACCTAGAACTGTATTTATTAAGCATGGTGCTTAATAAATGTTTTTGAAAGAGTTTTAAGTGTGCAATATCTTGACAACAGGATAATGGTAGAAGAAGAGGGAACAGTGGCCCATCACAATGACTATGAAGAAGATCGGAGGAAGACTACAGCTAGTATCCCATCATGATAAAAAGGAATCTGGTTACATGAGACAAATCATCATTTCACTTAGACTGATTCGCTACATGGTATGTTCAGACTGTTTCCCTCTAGCTTACCTTACTTCAGGCTTGATTCTCACTTCCTGACTCCCTTACTGAGCTTAATATTCCAAATTAATAACTCAGATTTATTCACCATCCTTTCCTTACTCATTTCCAGGCCAATCATTCCTTAATGTTCATCCCATAGCCTACATGGACCTTACCTTCAAAATCCATCTTCTAAACCACCATCTATAGTTAGCTTAGAGTACTAATTGAACTGTATTTTTCCTATCCAAAGTAAGTACAGCAGCAATCTCATTCTTCCCTTAAGATAGTCAAAAGAATACTTGCATACCCATTTTGATCTAAATCTCTGAAGGAAGCATAACTTGGAACATATTTATGCTACATCTAGTCATGGTGCCCTGATTTACTTCTAGCAAAAGTTCCCTTCCCAAGATAAAAGCTATTAAATTATTTTTAGTCTAATGAAGGTAAAGAAATTGTACATCACAGGCACTGTGACTGGTAAAATAGAACATTGGACATAGTATCAAGAAGTACTGAATTCAATTTTTGTCTCAGTCATTTACTAGTTCTGTGATGGTGAGAAAGTCAGCTAAATCTTGTTGGGTCTCAGTTCCCTTATCTATAAATTGAGTTAATAATAAAAATTTGATGAGGCCATGATTTGATGGTGGCCTCCAATGTCCATTTTACATCTAAATCTATCATCCTAGTTCTAAAATCACCTATTCCTGATGACCATATTATTGGTTTTAGCTCTAGAGAAGTTATCAGGAAAGATCTGGCTAACAGGATTCATCCAATGCTGAATTACACCCAGTGGAGCACTAGCAGAATTTTTTAAAGGAGAGAGATGCATAACTCTGAATGGATGGATGGATGGATGGATGATGGATGGATAGATGAATGTTGAAAGAGACTTGAATGCCATAAAAATTCAAAGTCAGTACCACTGGTTCTAATAAACCCAAAGTGCTATAGCAACTAACAGGGGCAATAAAATTAATCAAATTGAACATCCAAGAGGAATGATATAATTTTATCTAAATGTGGGAAAGTAACAAATGGGTCTTCTTTTCCTATATATCCTAGATATATTGTAGGTTCTCTTTGGATCCATTTTTACATATTTCATTTAAAACTGAAAGTAAAAGATATGTTTATGGGTGTTTAAAACTATCTTCAGATAGCTAGGTGTTATAGGCAATAGAGTTTCAGGATGACTCATCTTCCTGAGTTCAAATCTAACCCCAGACTCTTACTAACTGTGTAACTCTGGGCAAATCACTTAACTCTTTGTCTTACTTTCCTCAATTGTAAAATGAACTGGGGAAGGAAATGACAATCCACTCCAGTATCTTTGCCAAGAAAACAGCAAAAGGGATCACAATGATTTGGACAGGACTGAAATGACTAAACAATAAAACTATTTTTACTCACTCAGATCTATAGAAATATTTCATGGATATGAAGCATCCAATATTACCACTATATCCTCAATTGCTATATTGATGCTCTCCTCTATGCCCACTGTTGGGGGGAGCCTATAGTATGGCAGAAGGTGTTTACTGGAAGTCATAGTCCCATTTGAGGTACCAAGGCAATATCTTGGGAGAGCATAGCACTACATGATTTTCTGCATTTACTCTGAGAACTTAGAAGATATTAACATTATCTACTCTTAAAATTCTTTCCTGTCAAACTCTCATTTCATTTTCTCTACCACTGTCATTTCATTTTAGTATCTTTTTAAGTTCTTTTTTCAATTCTTCTAGGAATTATAGTAAACATGGTAGCAAAGCTATGTTTTTGTTGAGGGCTTAGCTTATAAATGTTGTGGAACTGGACTCCTGTTCTTGGTTTGTGTCCTAATATTTCTTTATCATCTTTATCAATGTCATTTTCTATTTACTCATTTATTCAGACTTGCATCCTGAATTACAACTTTGTGTGAGTACTAGTCTCTGAATTTTCAAAATATGCAATAGGACTTTATTTGGTATTGATATGAAATACCTGAAGTTTTGCCTCTTCTTCCTCTGGGTACTAAACACTGTATTCTTCAAACTTTTTCTTCAGGGAAAATCAGACAATGAAGCAGTGAATGTTAAGTGCCATAAGTAGTCTGATCTAGGCATCATCAAATTGCTGCCCTGATATGAGCTTTGTAGGATCTAGACACTGCTCCAAGGTCAGAGTGACAAAGTTACAGGCTCCAGGTGTCCCTAGCACATACTTGCTTCCCATATTCTTTCAGCTTGTACATAACTTTAGATTTGAATGTCACCCCTCAACTCCATGATGGAAAAGTTAGCTGCATTCCACTCTGGCCCAGGCTTTTCAGGCTGTAATGGTAATGTAATTTGAATTTGAAGATCCCTTTGTGTTGGCAAAGGTAGCAGATCAAGCCTCTGTTGGGGAAACAGAAGGTATGAACTCCTGTCTCCTGTTGCTGATGTAACAGGAAGCTAATGTTGTGTGTATATAGGAAAAGCCCCAGAAAGAGAGAGGGAGATTTTCCTGGAGCAGGCTCAGTGGAGGCTGAAGAGGAAAGTCCCTCCCAAGTTTGAGAGAATGATTTTGATTTTGAAAACCTGGATGGAGTGATTTTGATTTTGGGAATCAGCTGAAACTTTTGATGAGTCCAAGGGCCAGACAGAGTTGTTGAAGATTTCTGAGAGCTGCTCAGAGCTGAGGGCCAGCCAGAACTGTTGAGGCTGTTGAGGATTTCCAAAGGCCATCCAGAGCTGTTGAGGAGTTGCTGAGAAGTTGCTGAGGATTTCCAGGGCTGCCAAAGACTGAGGAAGCATGACTGTAATGCTGGTACTTTTTATGAACCTGTTTGTGGCTTGTTAAGCCTTGTCTTCCCAGGAACAGAGACTGTGAAGGATTTGAGATGGACTGGACACTGTGAGCTCCAATGTGGAGCAGGAACTGCACAGAGAGCTGGACAAGGACCTGGGAGCTGTCTGCCTTCGAGCCCAGATGACAGTTTTGTGAATCCAGGTAGGATCTGGGACCATGGAAGGAGATCCAGTGAATCACAGAGACCACTCCAAGTCAAGCTGAAAGAAAACTTTACTTGGATACTGTGTACTGACTGAGAAATTGTGATTTACTACTGACATAGGGGTGGAGGGTCTGTGTATTTTCTGATGATTGAATAGTGAATGATGAAGGATAATTGAAGAGTGTGTTGATTGCTTTACTAAATGATTGTACCTAGTGATTGATGACTGGAGTAAGTGACTGATTCATAACTTATTGTGCTCCATGAGTGGAGAACTTTCACTATTGTACTTTGTGTTCTTTTAGAAGGCAAACCTCTTTAAGGATGATTGAATTATTGAGTTACTAAATGATTGTTCTTTGTTGAAAACTTTGTGACTACTGTAGTGGAATTTTCTGTGATAAATTGTTGTGAATTCTATATTTCAATTTTCTGTGATAAGTTGTGATATTGTGAATGCTATATTTTGATTTACTGGGAATGCTTTGCTTTGATTTGTTTTGAATAGTGTTCACTATACTTTGTAATCAGAAACTTAAAAGCTGTTCACAATAGCATTCTTATGGAAAGCTGTTCATGCAAGGCTTTACACTGGCTTCCCTAGTCTCTGCAAGTTTCTCAGTCCATCTTTGAATGGACTTGGAAAAGCAGAAATGAATATGCTGTGGGTTCTCCTTTTTTCTTCTAGCTCTTATTATATATTTGAATGGACCTGGACAGACAGAAATGAATATACTGTGGGTTCTCCTTTGATTTCTTATTGTTTCTCCTTTTATTTATTAACTGTTTTGTAGAATATCAAGCAGATTTGTGACTAAATTGTTAAATAATTCATTAAAAACTAACCAGGACCAGGTCTGGGACCCTATTCCCTAACTCTGAATAAGAAGCAGAAAAGGGCAAGGATGGGAGGAATAGGAAAGGGAAGAAGAGCTTAAACTTTCCTTCCATGTCACCAACATCAGGTGGTGGAGGTAAGGTGAGGAGGCTCAACTTCTAGACTTATGTTTCAAGGCTACTTCCAACTGCCCCCAATAGCATCAACATCTAAGTGTGGATAAAGTAACTAACGTTTGGACAGAAAGGGTAGCCAATTGTGGTCCAGACATGAATAAAAATTAGCAAAGATGGTGTTAGAAGCAGCTAAGTTTTATCCAATTGTAGAAAAGCAAGAGTGTAACTAAATAAGGAACATGGAATTAAGGGAGGGCAAGGTAATAGATGGCATGGGATGAAGAATATTACAATAATGCAAAACTATAGACTGAGTTACCATCTTGTAATTTGTCAGGATGGAACATAGCTCACTACCCAGACAATCTATGTGAATTTTAAAAAATAATTTCTCAGTCTGGTGTTTTTATTTCATTTTTCCCATCCCTGCTGTAGTGATTTTGAAATAATTGGACTATTCTAATACCAATCTCTCTATAATCTTAGCCAGAAGTCAATATCTTCATAATGTTCATCATTTTAACCAATATCATACCCAGTAGGCATCATTTTATTATAGATTCAATCTCACTCTTACTTATATTCAAGGATACTATGACTCATATATAGGCAAACCATCACAAAAACAAGGATTTGGACACCAAGCAAAGCCAGTTGCCCTGAAAAGCACTCCCACAGTCCATTAATTATGTAAGCACTCAACTTGTCCAACTCAATATGACTCATCAGTGCCATTCACATGACACCTATATCCAGACCCAGCTGTCCACATGGAATCCAAGCTTGAACAAAGTTAGTTTCAGATAAACTCCTACCTTTCCACTTGATCCTTTAAGTTCTTTCTTGTGTGACTTCATGGCCAATGTTCTGCATCCACCATGACAATCTGACTGTTGGCTTCATCAGTCTTTTCAAAACTTCATACATGGTTAACCAGAACTTTGCTGTTGTTCAGTCTTGTCTGACTCATTATGATCCCATTTGGAGTTTTCTTAGCAAAGATATTGGAGTAGTTTGCCATTTCCTTCTCCAGTTCATTTTACAGATGAGGAAACTGAGAGAAATAGGATTAAATGAATAATCCAGGATTACACAGTTTATAAATGTCTCAAGCCAGATTTGAATTCAGGAAGATAAGTCTTTCTGACTCCAGACCCAGCTGGAGTCACTCTCCATTGCCCCACCCAGCTGCCCATGACCAGAATTTTAAGTGACCACAAATGTAATGCTATATCAGTCAGCACACTCAGAGGTATGCATCCAGGCCAAGAAGAAAGTCAAATTGCATTCCCATACCTAGTAGATCCCCTTAATTGAATTCAATTCAACCAACATTTGTTTTCTACTCATGCTAAGTAAGCATCGAGAAAAAAAATCCCTACCCTCAATGAGTTAACTTTGTATTAGGTTGATATAGCATATTTTCAGATAAGTAATTATGAATAATAAACTAAGTAGATTTCATTATAAACCCTTTCTCTATTACAGGGATTATGGGAGATGCCTTAACTGGGTGGGGTTCCCAGAAGTTTAGAGGCTTTCACTTCATGCCCTAACAATCTTTCACTTCTCAGTTCTATAATAACCCTTCATACCTTTAGCCCAATGTAGAAACAAAATGTGTGATTTGAACCTTTGTTTATCCCAGTTGCAACATCTCTGAATGAATGAAAAGGTGTTTATTAAGCACTGGCTGCATGCCAAATGTGTTGAATGTTGCATATATAAATAGAAAAGTGAGACAGTCTCTTTTCTTAAAGACCTTACATTCTAATGGAAGAAAATAACACATAAAAGAGAATGAAGCCATAGAAAAGTTTGGGAAAGTTCTGCATTATCATGACAAGTTCTTCCAATCAACTACCCAGAATACTTTTATAGTTTAAACTTTACATTTTTATGTACTATGCCTTCTTTCTTCACTTCAAAAAAAATGTTGTCACTATGTTTCAGTTGCCTTTTCCTTCTTTCCCCCTCATCTCCCTTCTCTTATTGAGCTCCTCCCAGAATGCTTATTTTGAACAGGGGCCCAGGTAGTTATTCTTCATTGTCTGGACTTTGTCATCACGCTCTGGTACAGGTGCCTTCCTCTCACCTTTCCCTTTTCAGACCCCTTTTATGTGTTGTTTGTCTCCCTCCATCAGAAGATAAGCACATTGAGAGCAGACACCTTCTCTCTTTCTTTTCTTCTTCTTCTTCTTTCTTCTTCTTCTTCTTTCTTCTTCTTCTTCTTCTTCTTCTTCTTCTTCTTCTTCTTCTTCTTCTTCTTCTTCTTCTTCTTCTTTTTGCTTTTTGGAGGGGGAAGGTAGGGCAATTGGGGTTAAGTGACTTGCCCAAGGTCACATGGCTAGTTTTGTGTTAAGTGTCTGAGGTCGGATTTGAACTCGGGTCTTCCTGACTCCAGGGCTGGTTCTCCGTTCACTGTGCCACCTATAGCATTACATTTGTGGTCACTTAAAATTCTGATCATGGGCAGCTGGCTGGGACAGTGGAGAATGATTCCAACTGGGTCTGGAGTCAGAAAGGGACAGTCTTTCTTTTGCTTGTGTTTGTCCCCACCACTGAGTACAGTGCCTGGCACATAGTAAGCCCTTACTAAATGTTTGTTGACTTGAATTTTTCACTGCATTCACCCTCTGCACTGTACTCCCTGTGCTTAGAGACAAAATGGAAGACTATGAAGCTCCCCAGATGGGTTTATTAACACTAAAATCAACGAAAGTGACAATCTATTGGAAAACTGATTATCATCACTCCTCTGTTGATCTTTTTAGTTTAGGTAATGAAGTCTTAGTTATTCTACAGTAAGTTCTGTAACAATAGGCATACAAAAAACTGGAAACCAAAAGTAATAGACTACCTCATCATTTAGGTGGTGAATACTGTGATTTCCAGGTTAGGCTTGCCATTCCTACCATTCATCTAACTTTGATTTCATCAGTACCATTTTTATTTTGGTTTTTTTTTTTTTTTTGCAGTGGATTCATCTTGTTCTTGAACTGTGTTGAATCCTTGGCTATACTTGCTATTTTTTTTAATGATACATAGGTAAAAGATCCCAGTTTCATAGAAACAAAAGGTCTGATTCCATTGTGACTGGCAATGCCATGAGCCTATGGAGAAGACAGAGTGTCCAACATGAGATTACAGTCAGTCCCTGGAGTTGGGAAAGGACTCACACCACTAACCTCCTGCCACCAGCATCAATGCTGTCCTGCTAAGCCATGGCCTTATGTTCTAGGGAGGAATTCCACAGGAAAAGTAGAATCTAGGCTCATGAGAACATGGACATAGAGAATCAAGGAAGGAGTGTGGTGAAGATGAATGGTCATTCTTTTAAAGTGATGGATCAAGGAGAGTGCAGATCTATGATATAAGAGAGCAATGCCTAGCAAGGAGCTTAATGCTTCCACTTTATAATGTTTTCTCTTGGACTCTGTGTCAATTCTGCCTTTAACAGATGCTTCTGATTCTGTTTCTTCCTCTTGTCTATCAGCCTCTAACATCCCCATATGATTTTGTGTTCCTATAGGCTTTGTGCTTGGCCCAGCCCAGCCTCTGGTTTACTCATTTGGGGGTTATAGCTTTCAGCTTTTGGCATATTCTCCTTTTTCTTACCTTCTGGTCCTCTGGATTTGACTTTAATCAGCTTCATATGCCAGCTCTATGTTACTCTCCTTCCATCCAGCACCTGGGAGTGTGGATCAGACAATAGAACTGATATTGGCATTGCATAGTGGAAAGAATTCTATTTGAAGTTGGGGTGACAAATTCTCAAATTCAGACTCCATGATTAAGGCTCCAACATGTACTGGATGTGTGACCTTGAATAACAGGTAGTTTACTGTTTCTGAAATTAGTACATCTGTATTTAAGTCTGTAACTTATTACTGCTTGATCTCAGGCAAATCAACCTCCATAGGATTATTTTCTCATCTATAAAAGGAGTGGATTAGACTATGATCTCTTGGGTCCCTTCTAGATCTAAATTCTATCAAACCTCTAGAACCTATCAGATTCTCTATTTCCTCATCTGTAAAATTGGTATAAAAGTACTTGCACTACTGACCTCACAATGGTATTTTATAAAAGTAAGCTCGAAAGTAGAATTTTAGTACATAGAATTGCAAATTACTATTATGGTAAATGAGTGAAGACATTAGTTTCTTTTCTATGGTGTGACAAACTGCATCAGCTAATAATTCATTGGACATTTTTAAAAGAGAGCAGAAGAAAACATCGAATATTTATAAGATGGTATATGGTTTGCATTGCAGCAAAATACAGTTAAACTTGGCAGCTGGTTTACATTTGACACATTTAAGCTCCCGTGCCCTCAGGCAATAAAAGGTTGGGGACTTTAATTTTTCATTATTCTGACTCTCTTACTTTGCTCTCCTTCTTCTGTGTTCATTTTTTTATGCTGACTTCATTAATGAGCTTCCTAATGCAAGAGTTATAAACCTCAGACCCTGATATATGACTAGAATGAATGTAAGCACAAGAAAAAATTCTGACACTCAGAGGTTGCAAGCAAGTATTAAGAGTAGAATCATTAAACCAACTATTAGAAGCTCCAACCTCTCTAGACCTCAGTAGAACAGGATAGATGGGTGGATGGAGAGATGAAATATTTATTATTTATACTTATTTGCTTTATTAACATTTTTACTTACTATGTACAAAGTAATATTTCCTGCAAAATGAGGCAATTAGATTAGATGGTTTTAGGAACCATTCCTTCCAGTTCAGATTATAAATTTACAAGTTGGTTTCTTCTGAATGCCTTCAATTTTCCCACTGTAGAAATTTGGGGCACACTAATGACCTACTAGTTTAAATATGAAATGCAGACCCTGACATGTTCACACATTCAAAACTTTCCTATTTGCTGTTCTATTTCACTTTTATATATTCACCTGGCATTGTCAAATACCAGGCAGGAAATTCTTAAGTCACATTGAATGAAACTCTATCAATTTTCCACATGCAGGTAAGGTCTGAGACAGTTAAGCTGGTATGATAGTCATTCTAAGTTTGTCTTGGCAAAAAGTTATACAAGGTAAAACATGAGGATGTAAGGTACCAGATGAGAGCCATGGTCTATTCAACCAAGAATCTGTTTCTGACAGGGACATTAAGGGGAATTTTGCAACAGGGTATAGTTATTCAACACAAACTTCAAAAGATCAAAGATATGACCTGAAGAGTCTAATATCCATTTATTATCCCATTTGGATGTATAACTTTGGAATTTATATGTTTCTATTGCCTGCTCCTGGATTTTGTTATTACTATAGAGAAATTCTGTACATTTTTGCTACTTTTCTAAAGCTAATTGTTCATCTCAATTAGTTGATTTGCTGATTCTCTAAGATCTTCTAAGTACACAATCATGTTGTCACAAATAATGATAATTTTGTCTCATCTATGTCTATATTTGTTTTATCTCTCTTGTTTTATTGCCATTGTTAGTATTTCTAGAAGCATCTAGGTGACACATTGGATAGACTATTTGGACCTAGAGTCAAGAAGACTTGAATTTCATACTCGAGTTCTTACTAGCTGTGTGATCCTGGGAAAGTCACTTGCCTCAATTTCCTTGCCTGAAAAATTCAGATAATTATAGTACTTCCCTTCCAGGGTTATTGGGAAAGTAAAGTGAGATATCTGTAAAGTACTTGCAAACTTTAAAACACTATATGCATATTAACTATTATCACTAGTATTCATATGACAGTGGAAAGGGGACATATTTTTTTACTATTATATTTCTTAGGAAAGCTTATTGTATATTCCCCATTTTATATATTAGCTGTTTCTGAACTTGTCAAAGACCCTAAATGAACTTTTTTTTCCTTTGTCTTTGTATTTTGGAGGGCATTTGGGGTTAAGTAACTTGCCCAAGGTCATAAGGCTAGGTTTTGTTTTTTGTTTGTTTGTTTGTTTGTTTGTTTGTTTGTTTTGTGTGTGTTAAGTATCTCAGGCCTGACCAGAACTCAGGTCCTTCTGACTCCAGGGCCAGTGCTCTACTCACTGCACCACCTAGCTGCCCCCCCAACTGAACTTTTTATATTATCAGTCTCTTCCATCTATTGGGGGAATTTTTTTAATGAGCATCCCACTTATAATATGATATTTCTTTTGTTTTTTCTTTCATTTCTTTAAATACCTTTTTGGTCAAGTATATGAGTATAATGATTGCTGTGATAACAGATGTGTGTTGTGCCCAAGCTATATGCATCTTTAAGGCAATGCAAATCTTTGAGCACTTCATCATATCAGGGGTCTAGACCAAATAAAGTGAGAAAGAAGGGAGAAGCCTATAGGGTGGAGCAACATTTTTTTGCCTTTTGGATGGGGGAAGGTAGCACAATTGGTGTTAAGTGACTTGCCCAAGGTCACACGGCTAGTTTTGCGTTAAGGGTCTGAGGCAGGATTTGAACTCAGGTCCTCCTGACTCCAGGGCCAGTGCTCTATTCACTGCACCACCTAGCTGTCCGTGGAAGAACTTTTTTTAAGGTAGAGATTGACCTCTCTCTAATTATTGGGATGTTTTCTTTCCCATTTCTTTTCTTTTGTTTTTGAAAGTTTTCTTCCATTCTTTTCTTCTTTTCTTTGCTGGAATTGTTTTCTTCCATATTAAGATTTGATGTGGTGTTCCCTCTACTAGGATTTCATTTCTTCTGATGAACTAAGCATGTCCCATAGGATTCCAAATGCACTGTGCATTAAGACCATCAGTATGTTTTCCCCTACAGTGGTATTGATTGCTGTTAATCACCACTGCTTGTAGTTATGTGTTATTGAGTATGCTGTTGCTTAATTGCACACAAAGTGTATGTGATGTTGATTTAATTGCTATGAGAGGCCTCACAGTATACTAATTGCTGGTGGAAGCTTTATAGCTATCATTATTTCACAGTATTTGATCTCACTGGTGAATACTAAATATATGCTTTCCTAACCCATGTACATAGAGATAAATCTTGACTTTTCCCCAATTACAATGAATCTTTATGTGGGAAAACCAATTTATTAGGTGTTTCTATATATTAGCCTTATAACTGTAGTAGTTCTATCACTAATTTCTATTTTGTATGTGTAGTTCTTAAATCTCTCCATATAGCACAGAATAAGGCCTTGGGCATTTTTAATTCATTCATTCATTCACTTGTTCATTCATTTGGCACTAATATTCTCAAGAATAGCTGGAAAATGGGTAAGTTTCATAAAATCCATCCACAAACTTCCACAAAATTTTGTCAATTGCAGTTTGAGTTTTATTCTTCTCAAATATTTGACCAAGTCCTTATAAGGTGACAGGAATACACATTATTAAATGTAGCCAGGCTTTTATGAACCTTCTCTCAAAATAAGATTTTATTTAATAACAAAACCTGTAAACTTCTTGACAACAGGAATTATCTCATTTTTGCAGTTGCATTCCAAATGCCAAGGACAATGCTGGGCATATGGAAGATACTTAATAAATGTTTGTTAATTATCTGACATTTTATGTCCCTTCCAGCTCTAAATATTATGCTTCTATTATCTTAGAAAATTAAAAGGTAATGGCAGAAGGAAAAGAGCCTGGTTTACTGGAACTCCAACTGTGATTAGAGCGATAAATGTGTTTGATTAAATCTGTAAATTCAATATAGTGGAACTGTATTATGAAGTTTGGACAGATAACCTCAACTGAATTTGTTAGGATTATGATTTCCAAGTCTTCATTTCTATTTGTTTGGATCTGTTTAATATTATTTTGATTTCTCATAGAGTCACTAGCTTCCATTTCCTCCAATCTAATTCTGAATTATTCTCTTCAGTGAGCTTTTGAGATTCTTTTTCCATCTGGCAAATTTGGCTTTTTAAGGCATTCTTCTCCTCATTGGCTTTTTGAGCCTCCTTTGCCATTTGAGTTAGTCTATTTTTAAGGTGTTATTTTCAGGTTGTTGACTCTCTTTTCATGATTTTCTTGCATCATTCTTATTTTTCTTCCCAATTTTTCCTCCACTTTTTTTATTTGGTTTTCAAAATCTTTCTTAAGCTCCTTTTTGGCCTGTAACCAATTCATATTTTTCTTGGAAGCTTTTGGTGCAGGAGTTCTGACTTTGTTGTCTTCCTTCTTTTCCATGCGTTGATCCTTTTTGTCCCCCAAAAAGGAATCCAAAGTCGTATTGCTGTGCTTGGTTTGCTTCCTTTGCTTGCTCATGTTGCCACTCAATTATTTTACTTTTTGAGCTTTTTGCCACAGTAGCACTCTGCTTCCAGAGAGGAGAGATTTGTCCCAAATCACTGGGGTTTTCACAGCTGCTGGAGCTAGTTGGGTGCCCTCTCAGAAGCCTCCACTGGCTCTGGCACACTGGTCACACACCCCAGGACCTCCACCCTAGACAGTGATCCAGATCCAAGCAGGTTAAAGCAACAGTGATTACCCCCTCAGACTGGTCTCTTGGTCTCCCTAAAATCTGCAGACCAGGAGCTCTGAAGCAGCCATATGGCCATGGTCACTGTGCCTCAGCCACTTCTCCCTCTGGGGGCAGAGGCTGGACCACACTACTGGACCCCCTGTTCCCACAAAATCCACACTGAACTCTCACTTTGTCTTTCAAATTTATGGGTTGATAAGTCTGGAAACTGCCACAGCTGCTGGTGATCCACTCTCCTGAAGTAACTGGAGGGGTGTGTGGGGGTGGGGAGGTGGTGGTTGTGGCTGCCCTGAGGCTAAAACTGCAGACTCAGGCAGGGCTGGGCTTGGCTCCCAGTGCAATGCAATACACCCTTCCTGTTGGCCTGTCGGGCTATCTACAGTGGGAGGTTTGTTTCTCTCTGTCACTTTGCATGTAATGTAGCCCTAAAGTTTGTTTAGAGTCATTTTTATAGGTATTTGGGGTGGCTATGGAGGGGGTATATGGAGTTTTCCTGCTTCTACACTGCCATCTTGGCTCCACCCCCAAGTTTTCATTTCTAAATGAGGAAAAAGACCTGGAACTTGCCACATATTATTTTCTTCTTTCTATTACTAATCAACTAATCAACAAATTCATCAAATACCTGCTATATGTCAGTCATTGTGCTAGGTCACAGGGATACAAAGGACAAAGGAAAATTGCCTTTACTCCCAAAGGTCTCTATTCTACTGGTAGAGAAAATGTGCATACATAGGCATAGGTAAAGCAGACAAGGTACTAGGCAGAGGCCAGCATTAGCATCTGGAGGCACCAGGAAAGGCTTCATATTAAAGGTGTTACTTGACCTGGGTCTTGAAAGAAACTAAGGATTCTAGAAGTCAGAGGTGAGCAAGGGACACATCCTAGCTGTGGACACTGTCTCAGAGAATTGCCTGAGGCATTCAGAGGTTAAATGGTTTACCCAAGATTACATAGTCAACATGTGCTGGAGGTAGGACTTGCATTTAGGTCTTTCTGATCCTTAAGACTCTTAAGTCAGTTTGTTACTCAGTATATCATACTACCTCTGAAAAGATACCATATGCAATTGTATTAGTTTCAACCTTACCTGTTCAAATAAGACACTGATGCACACAAAAGAAAACTGAGAAAGATGTAAAAAGGTAAAGATAATGATTTTGATTATAACAATGAACAGCAAATGTTTAACTGATATAAAGCAGTAAAATGCTAAGTAGGTCAAAGGACCTTAAGTCACAAATTCTTCACTTCTTTGCAAAGCAGAGAAATGGTAAGCAAAGGCAAGTTGATTTAGGATACAAATTAATTTGTAAAATTCCTCAGATAAGATAATGAGACATTAGATTGTGAGCTCCTTGAAGACAGGGACTCTCTCTTGCTTTGTTGTTTTGGGTTGTTGTTTTTTTTTTTTTTTTTTGCTATTGTTGTTTATTATTTTTTGTATCCCCAGTACTTCGTGCAGGGTTTGGTATATAGTAGAAGCTTAATAAATGCTTATTGACTGACAGAGTGACAACCATTACAAGCCATATTTCCTCATAAAATAGTAAAAAGCAACAGGAAAATGAAGTCCAAGGAAAGCTTGTCATAATGTCCAATTAGGCCAAATCATTCTAAGAATATGCATATGTATAATTGACAGGAGAATGCATATAGAAGAGAAAAAAAAGATTTGTATTCATTTCTGTAATGATCTATTTTTTTTTTCGCTTTTTGGAGGGCAATTGGGGTTAAGTAATTTGCCCAAAGTCACACAGCTAGATTTTTGTTTGTGTGTGTTGAGTATCTGAGGCCACATCCGAACTCAGGTCCTTCTGACTCCAGGGCCAGAGCTCTACTCACTGCGCCACCTAGCCACCCCCTGTAATGATCTATATTTACTACCAGGGACAATGATACTACCTCATTTGAGCTCTAAAACAATAGTTTCAGGGATTCTAAATGGGTAAATAGAAAAAAACACTAACAAAAAGAATACTGGTCAGAATAACTGGGCCAGACCAAATATGTAATTGGGAGATCTATGCAAGAGCTGAAACAAGTTTGAAAGCTTTAAGGGATTATTTTACAAGCTGTCCAGGGTTTGGAGGATGGGGAGGATATCAAAATAATAGAAAAAATCAAAATGGATATTAATAAACAAAAACAGTGTTAAAAAGAACATTGATCACTACCACACCACAGGCACATCTGTATAAACCTCATCTCTATAAAATCTTCATGAGAATAGCTTTACATATGTTAAGGATATCCTTGATGAAAATATGGAAATTAAACAGGTCATTATTTGTAAATAATTTTCTTTAACATACATACTACATCATTCTAGTCACTGACTTGACTGGATGGAGGATTATAGAAATGTTTTTTTATATTGCTAGATTCAAGCAATGGAAACATTACCACAGGTTATACTTCAGGGTTCAGCTATGGTAAGTCCCTTGCTAATCCTCTCTCTAATGGAAATGACTCAGCCTCAAGCCCATCATCTCTCATCTTCAGGGACATCACACTGATTTTGCCCAGGTACTTGAATGAAAGGGAAAACAACTGAAAGAAAGAGGAAAGGGAGGAAAATTACAAATAACTTTTCAGAATTATTGGAGCAATTCTTAGATCCATCAGCAGTATAATGGTGTGACTGTCTTCTTGAAGTTCCTTCAACACTGATTAATTCTATCTTCTGTCATCTTTGCCAATTTGTTAAGTGTGAGGTGAAAACCTGAAGTTGTTTTCATTTGCATTTATCTTATTTGTGATTTGGAACAATCTTCCAAATGGTTGTTAATAATTTGAAATTCTTTTATAAGAACTCTGTGTTCATTACCTAAAACCATTTATCAATAAAAAAAAATTGCTCTTGATCTTATCTATTTGTGTTAATTCTCTGAATAACTTGGTTATCGGATCATGAGCAGAGATATTTGATGCAAGATTTTTTTTCTTAATCCTCTTTCTCATTCTGGATGCACTGATTTGTACAACCATGTAAAAGCCTTTCAATTTCACTTAATCAAAGTTATTTATGTTATCTTTTTCTTATCTCCTTTTGGAAGGCACCCTCAAATCTCCTACTTCCTTTTTAAAAACGATGTGACTTTATTGCATTTTTTGAATGATATATTTTTTTCAAGTATCCATCTGGAGCTTATTTTGGTACATGGTCTAAAGCTTTATTTTTTTCATCCAGTATCCCTGACTGTTCTTGTCACTTCTTCCACAAATAGTTTATGTTCTTGGATTTTTTGAGCATTGAGTTATTCAATTTGATTGTTTCTGAATCTAGCTTGTCAAGTCTCTTCCACTATCTTTTAACCAGTACTGGATAGTTACTATAATTACTTGTGCCTCTGTCCTGACTGTCCTCTGTTCCTGGAATATACTGCCTTCTCACCTCTGCCTTTTAGAAGCCATTGTTCCCTTCAAGAACCAGCTCAATTCTAAATGAAATCTTTCCCTGATCGCTTAAAATTCTAGTTCCCTCCTTCCCAAATTACCTTATATGTGTTTTGTATTTATTCTTGATACTTACACGTTTACACGAAATTTTGCTTTTACATATGCATGCACATATGGATTTTGTATATAAACTACTTCAGAGGGAGTCCTGATGTTTTGTTGTTTTCTGGTTTGGATTTTGTCTTTGTGCGTCCAGGATCTAACACAGTGCCTGGAATTTAGTGGACTCTCAATAAATGTCTTGCTTATTTTCTTGCTTATCTTCTCTTTTCCCACCTTGCTTTATGTGATACGAAATCTCTTTTCCACTTCTCAACCTTTTATTTTAAGTATCATTTTTGCAACTCCCTATTCCAAGAAATTCTCCTTTGTTTTGTCCTCCTTTATCTCCCCTTCTAGATGATTCTGAATCAATTTTCAAATTTAAGGGATATATTCTTCCCTGTTCTTCTGTATTCTTTCATGTTGCTGATCAAGTAGAGCTTCTGAAGTATTAACTTTGACTTCCTCCTCTCTTTTGTACATTATTACTTTTGTAGATCTTATATTAATCTCACTTTTTTCTTTATAGTTTTTCATGGAGGAGAAGCAAATCACATAGGATACATTATCAAATGTAATGATTGTCATATGATAGGACTCATTTTATGTCATAAATCATAAGGTCCAATCCTACATACTGAACTTACAATCACTCACTATTTCTAAAGTCAAACTATCCTGTATCAGATTTTATATCCTAGGACCAATCTGAGCATTCACTATGCTTGTCAGAGGAGAAATATCTCCTCCCTGAGTTCATGTGGTAGGTAACTGCTGACAAATATATATTTGTCACAACACTAAAATTATGGACTCAAAAACCTAGGTTTTATTATTAAGCTCAAGCATAGTTTGAGGCCTCAGAGAAAAACTAAACAATCATGAGGATTCTGATAAGGCTCCTTACAAGCACAATTACATTAGAGTGACAGAAAAATAATTCCTTTACATGTTGTAATCTTGTGCTTTCCTCTTACACTATAAAGAGGAGATAAACCCATAATTCTTTCAATGTCACAAAAGTTGTAAAAAATTAAAGAGAGTCATAATCTCATACATCCCCCAAAGAAATAAAATTTCATAAAACTCTATTGGTAAATTAAATCAGGTATGGATTAAAATACATTTAAAGGATTCACAATTAGACTGTGGAAGAGGATTTAAATGTTGCCAAGGAATCAGGACAGTTAAGATTCTTGCTCTGGATTCTTATCTAAGGAATACTTAAGGCCCTTAAGTAAACTGAGTAAATTCCATGAGACAACTTTTGTTCAGGTGAGATTAATATTAAAACAGATTTTCAGTCAACCAAAAATTGCAGGATGAATGATCCTGAGTCCCAAATAAAAAAAGGAATTTTAAAATTCCCATAGCATGCTTTCTCCTGACCTTTGTTGTTGCTCGTCCTTTATTCTCCGAAGGACAAATGAAATTAGGAGGGTGATGTTTTGACTTGTAAGTGAATTGGATTTAAGTGAGGCATGGTTGTACTAAGTCCTCAGCCTCACTCTTTCCTCTGGTCTTTAGAGTCCAATGGCAATATATAGGTCAGGATGACCCCCTTCTGATAGCAAGATAGCATAGTAAATAGAGTTCTGGATCTTGAGTCAGAAAGACATTCCCCTTTCTTAGTTCAAATCTGACCTCAGACACTTACTGAGTGTGTGACCCTGGGCAAGTCACTTAACCCTATTTGCCTTAGTTCCTCATCTGTATAATGAGTTGGAGAAGAAAATGCCAAATCACTCCAAGTATCTTTGCAAGAAAATCCCAAATGGGGTCATGAAGTCAGACAGGACTGAAACAACTAAACAGCATCCTTCCTCCTATTTGCATATTGAATTATTCTAATTTCATGAAGCCCCTAGAATATTACCAGGCTTCCACAATCCAACCTCACTAATAGCAATAGCTATCATCTGTGGGGTAGCTAGATGTTGTCCTGTATAAAGTACTGGACTTTTAGTCAGGAAGACCTGAGTTTGAATCCTGCCTCAGGCACTTATTGGCTGTGGGATCCTAGGCAAGTCACTTAATCTTTCTCATTCTCTGTTTCGTCATTTGTAAAATGGGCATCATCAAAGTACTTGCCTCATAGGTCTGTTGTGAATATCAAGTATGATACTGTGTAAAGACTTTGGAAAAAGCTCAAAGTACTCTATAAATATTAGCTATTATTGCTATTGTACTTTAAGGTTTTTAAATCATTTCACATATATTATCTCATCTCATCTCCTACTAACAACAATCTCCTTGGAGAATCTATTAACAAGAGACACAAACATACAAAATACGAAGAAGGCATAACTAAGTCACAAACTGCATAAGTGGAAGGTATGACCAGAAAGAAGCTTAACTGAGAAATACCTGGATTGGAAGCTCAATGGGAGACAACAGTGTGATATAACTGCCCTCTAAAGTTAATGCAATAGATAAGATATAATATGTAGAACAAGGGGGCATGGCAAAAATTATTCTGTTGTACTCTTCCTTCATCCTAGTATATTTGAAGAAATTGTTCCATTTTAGGTATTACATTTTAGCAAAGACACTAATAAGCTGAAGAAGAACCAGAAGATGAAAGCAGAATAATGAAGGGTCTAAGAATGATGCCACTGGAAGCTCAACTGAAGGAACTGGGGATGATTAATCTGGAGAAGAGAAAATTTAGAAAGGATATAATAGTTGTCTTAAAGTTTTTGAAGGGCTGTCATGGGGAAATGGATTTGAGTAGGAGGAGATCAGATCTCATAATAGTTGAGAAATTGTTCAGTTCTTTCGATGATGCAAACAACAGTGCTTCAAATGCTTATCTTTTTGACATGAATATTCCCCCAATAATGGCTATACATTGTGAAATATTATAATGCCAAAAGAATCAGAACTGTTAGACTATCCAAGTGACAATTAAATATATGTGTTGGGTGTGTAACACTTTTCCCCCATGAGTCCTTCTGGGTCATCATCCACTGAAAGCAATAACTCAAAAGCCTCTACTAATGTGTTTTCTACAACGAAGTTATAGGACATATTAGATCAAAGACATTTAATCTCAAACCACAGAAAAGTAAGTGACAAGAAAAATTGCTCCATTGGTTACAATCTTCTGTACATACTGTGCCAACAGTAGAGAAAGAACACATATATAGAGAATACATGACTGGAGAACATGCATGGAAGACACACACTTAGAGATTAGGTGCATTCTCCCAGGGAACATGCATAAAGGTCACCCATGCCAGGTGCCCTTTTAGCTAGGAGGTACAAATGACATACAAGCATAAGAGTATCCTGAGTAGTCAGGATGCTCTTATGGCCAGTCACCTCACACCTCTAAAGCTGCAAAACCACAGGTGAATTCTGGTGGCATCATCATGCTTCTCTCTGCTGTTCTGTTTTGTATGATATTTTGCATCACATTTCCTTTAGGAAATGTTTATTTTACTCTTTACTGAGTATCATTTCATCTGTGCTTGGCATTGCCTCTTTACTGTCTGCTGTGTGATCTCTGTTGGGGTCTTCTCTGGTCTCAAGGCTACTGAGCTTTTCTTTGGGACCATCTGTTGGGCTTTAGATTTTCAGCCTCTTCAGGACCATCTGTTTTCTGTTACCATCTGGCACTGCCAGGTGATGAATAAGTCTATCCCTGATAAGAATGAGTTAAAACTTCTTTAGTTCAAAATTTAGGGGGCTAAGAGTCACTACCATTCCCATCCAGGACCCATTAAATGTGAGGATGATCCCTCAGGCTAAGATCAAGTTTATTATTGTCTGCCTTTCCTTTAATGCCAACTCATAGGCCCTGTCACAAGACATTAGGGAAAGATTTTGGGTACTGGACATTGACAGAAGGGAGAGAGGGCATATGGAAAGCTGAAATGAAGACCAAATCAGCAAGAATATATAGTATAAGGCAGAACAAGGCCAATGTGATCAGTGTAGATGAGTTAATAGAACTGAGAAAGCATTAACTTTAATAATTCCTAACTCCTATAGATTTTCTTCTGAAGATATTTGAGTTTAGCTGGGTTTTCAGGATGGATTGGTCTTTTGTTACTGTTGTCATTTTGGTTTTGTGTTGACAAAGCAGCTTATAGGATTCTGGGTTTGCTGCTTAGCAAAACTATTCAAAATGGAGATTTTTAATTATCAAACTGAAATTCCCTAGCCTTCCAAGTCTGCCCAAAGGCAAATTGCACTTGCATTTTAAATACAGAATTTGAATACAAGGCTTTCTTATAATATTGTCTGCTTGCTAATGTGCTTGTGAAAAATTGGATTGGCATCACTGAACTTGATTATGAATTGAGAAAGAATCTAAAACAGTAATTTGAGTGTTATTACATGAATGAGCTATGTAATTTTATCGTTGTTCCTCCTATTAGGAGTCAATTAACACTCTGTGTAATTGCACTGTTCAATCATGATAGCAACAGAGTGGAATAGCAATGGAATGAACGTGTGAATACAGAGAGCTGAGTAAACATCACATTTTGCACTGTTGCTGTTATAGGACTTATCCTTACAGTGATGATTACTTGTATTTGATGATAATTAGGTGTCATAGAAAACTAATCAAAAGGAAAGAAACACTGCTGGCTAGGCACCAAATGTCACAGGCCCCAAATGGCTGAGATAATGGCTACCATCTTGGGCCCTACAGGGAAATAAAGTCATTGAATCAGATAAATTAGTTATATTATGATGGTCAGATTTTCTCTCTCCTTGTCTTTCTAGAAGGTTTGATTGCTCTTCCTTCAACACTTCATCAAAACTGCTCTTCTAGGCTTTTGTGATTAGGTTTTCGACTTGAACAAGGACTCTGGATATGGTTTCCTATCTCCAACTGAGAATTAAGGATATTTTGGAATTTTAGATTCTATTACACTTAGATTCTTTTTATGATAGTTGATTGTGTCCCCATTATCTGCCCAATTGGATTAATAATAGTCTGACTATATGACTCTCTGCACCAAAAATCTTTAGTGGTTCCCTGTTGCTTCTAGGATAAAGTATGAACTTTTTTTTCTAAGTTTTAATTCTCTCCACAAATCTGCTTCTAACCTACTTATTTCTAAAAGTTGCATGTTATTCCTATTCATGGACTCTAAATTCCAACCAAAGTGGCCTACTTATTACATGACAATGTTAGAGTCAGCTCAGATTGGTTCTTTAGAATCAATATTAAAATTTTCTGCTTTGACTTTACACCTTGGAAACAGGGAAACCAGACTTTATTTGGGCGATATGTTGTCCTCTAGGTCCTCAAGTATGGCCCTTTGACAGGTTTGGATTCAGTTTGGATTCATATGTGGCCTTGGGGCTTCAGATTCCCTACCCCTGTATCTATACTTTAAAAAGTGATAGAGAAATCTTGGTAATAAAAGCTAAATTTAAAATATGTCTAACTCATTTTTTCCCAAGAGAGCTGGCTGTTAAACATTTACCAGAACACAACTCTATACAACACTCCATCTCCTACCCTATGCCTTAGCTTATTTAGGTTATCCCCATGAATGGAAGTCATTGTCTTCTCACCTCTGCCTCTTACAATTCTTTGCTCAGCTTAGGTACCACCTCCTTTCTGGATTTCCCCAAGCTGATAAAGTTCTCTCTCTCTCTCTCTCTCTCTCTCTCTCTCTCTCTCTCTCTCTCTTTATAAATTACCTTGCATTTACTTTTCTGAGTACAGTGACAATTAAATTCAATCCCACAAGCATTTATCAAGTAACTGTTATGTGCCTAGGTCCTGGGAATATGATGATACAAATGAGAGTTCTTGCCTTTGAGGAATTTACCTATACTGGAGAAGTTTGGACATGTACATAGAGAATGAAATTTAAGAGTGTGGAGCCTTCTTAAATCCCCTCCCCCACCTCCTCTGAACTTTGTCAAATTTTTATGGTACTTTGTACCATGCTATTTCTTATATTCTGTTTAATATTATTATTACTCCTGCATTTCTTGAGAACCAAGACCATGTCATATGAATATACATCCCCTGTAGCACCCACATAATATAAATATGTATTAAATTATGCTAAAATATTTATTTCCCTGAGCAGGAGGAGAATAATAGTCCACACTCTTCTGGATATGTCTCCCAGCCTTTTATGTGAGCTCCTTGAAGGCAGCTACCATTCCTTTTTGCCTTTGAATACCCAGCACCTAGTATAAAGTTTGTTGAATCCTCCCAATCAGCAAGCATGGATAGAGTTTCTGTAATGTGGCAGGCACTGTCCATGGTGCTAGAGGTACAAAAACAAAGAAGGCAGCATTTGATGAAATTGTCCAACCCACCTTCTACTGCCTCTTCTTGTACATGTTTCCCCTGCCTAGGCCTCAAACTCTGTGAAAACAGGGACTATTTTTTTTGAGGGGGTAAGGTAAGGCAATTGGAATTAAATGACTTGCCCAAGGTCACACAGCTAGTAAGTGTGTCATGTGTCTGAGATTGGATTTGAATACAGGTCCTCCTGACTCCAGAGTCAGTGCTCTATCCACTGGGCCTCCTAGTTGCCCCATATGAGCTTTTTAAAACTAACTTCTTCAGAGAGCTCATCTGGGAGACACAATAAACTTCTAAATGAACAACAGGTTTTGGAACTTAGAGATGAAGAGAGGTTTAAACATTTGTCTAGGAGTTTAGTAATTATTTCACAGTTTTTCTGTATGATCAAATTGGCTTGTTTTGCTCAATGCTTGCAATGAAGTAGTGAAAAGGCCTTTACCATAATCAGTTCAGTGACTTAAGAAAACGATTAGAAATTGTAATGCCAGTTTTGTCTGTTATCTCCATGTTCCTGTAACTTTTTGTCACCCCATTTATAAATTAGATTGTGAAAACTGACCTGCCACAAATGTAATTTTCACAATATACCTCTCCATTCAAGTTTCACAGTGTTCCCTTTCTCACATGCTTTGCTCTGGAAAAACTCAACTGTGGCCTTTTTCACCATATATTTTTTCCTATACCCTCTCCATTGTGCTTTTTGCTCCCTGTCAAATGTGTCCTATGCCGCCTGTTATGGATTCCTGCCATAGCTCCACTAGTAAAATCTTTCTCATTCAACACTCAAGTGGCACCTACTTCCTCTTTGTTGCCTTCTGTGATTCCACTGGAAAGAATTTCTTCTTACTTAGTTCAACTAGGCCCCTCTCTTTAACATCTCCCATGAAATTCAATTATTTCCTAAATTTCATTATACTGTTTTCTTTATATGTTAGCACTTTTACATGGTAAATTTTAGGAGGGTTGAGGATGCCATTTTAAAAAACTTTGATTCCTTAGCTCTTAGTACATTGCTTTGCATATAGTATAAACATAAAATAAATGCTTGTTTCATTGAATTGGAATAAATAGACCCAATATTGATTCATAGCCTTTTGAAAACACAAAGCATTGCTTTAGTGCTTAATCTATTTTTATCATTATAGCTTTTATTGCCATCACTATTAGTTTCATCTTAATGAAAACTGCTACTCTGCAGAAAGAGATTGTCCATTTCTTTCTTGGAGCATTTCTCATGGCTGAGTAATTTAAAATATGACATTTATATTGTCAATACTCAATTATCCAGAGATCAATGATCCAATTTCTAGTCATTCAGACCTCCTACTTTTCTTCATTTCTACTGCCTCTGTTCAACTTTTCCTTGCTCATTGCCACTCCAGAAGGTAAATATGGCAATGAAGGAAAAATCAAACAAGTTAAGCTTCCTTCTTATAAAAGATTTATTGAGAGAATAGGAAGAAATAATCAAGATTAGGTTTTTTAATACTTCTCAAGGTTTGATTCATCCACACATTATTCATAGCAAAGCTCATCCAAAAATTTTCAAGAGTAGACCCTCACTTGTCTTTAGAAAATATCTGAGAGATGAATAATGGACATTATTCTCCCTATTATACAGATGAGAAAATTGAGGCTTTCCCAAAATCTTATAGTTACTCTCAAGTAGAAGTAACCCCAGAACTCACAGCTTCTGACTCAAATAATATATTGCTCCAGAAAACACTTTTTTGTTTGTTTTAGAACCAATAAAGTATCTCAAGAGGACAAGCTTTATGGTGCTATGATCTGAATGATGCTGAGATGATTGCAATTTGGTTATGAATGTTCATAGGGTGTATATACCTAAGTGGATCAATTGTTTCTTTTTGTCAATACTGTTTCTTTTAAAATTAAGACCAGCAAAAATGTTTCTTTAAAATATCATAAAATCCTTACAATTGGCAAAACTGACATATCTGCAAACTAATTTTGCTACATATTTTTGATAGCTTTGTTACCAGGGGCAAGAAATATATAAAGATGTTAGGAATGCTATTTAGTAGGAAAGGCCCTCATTTTCAGAGGAAGACTATAGTTGTCTGCCATCATTAAGAGCTGTATGATGGTTTTCTATAAATGGTTCATTTCATTTTGGTACTGCTATCTCAAAGTTTATCTGTCTCCCAGTACATTAAAGAATAAGTTGTCAAATCTTTGAGTTAAATGTATATGACATCAGAAAAATTCTACTTTTTTCATAAGGGATGCGGTTATTATACCTCTCTTCCTCTGTACACATTTTTCACTAGAAATGAGGATCTGTTCATACTTAAAATATCCATAATTTCCTTCTAATCATCACCCTGGAGTTTGGGGGTCATAAACAATACCAAGACATCTGAAAAAAACCACTATTATATTACTGGAAAGTGTTAAAAGAAAATTCTATTGACTCCCAGAAAGTATATAAACAAAGAGGAAGAGAACTTTTTCATCTTGTGATAGTACACTAGAAGAGAGACATCAGATGCTTCTAAGTAAACAAAAAAGGGGGAAGAGGTCTATTTGGTCCTCCTTATTCTATTCCCAAAACATAAACATCTCTGAGGTAACCCATTGTGTTTTTTTAAGCTAATTTATTTATAGGGGCATCTAGATAGCACAGTTAAAAGAGTGCTGGGCTTGGAGTAAGGAAGCCATCTTCCCAAGTTCAAATCTGATCTTATTTATTATCTGTGTAACCTTGGGCAAGTCACTTAACCCTGTTTGCCTTAATTCTTCATTTGTAAAATGAGGTAAAGAAGGAAATGGTAAACCATTTTAGTATCTTTACCAAGAAAACCCATATAGGTCATGAAGAGTTGGACATGACTGAAATGAATGAACAATGAAAAAGTTATTTATATTGACAAGAATATCTCTCCATCCCATCACCTATATTGGACAATAAAAATAAGAACTTTTAACAAATAAACACACTCCAGCAAAAGAGAAGTCCTGCATTCACCATGTCAAAAAGTGTTTGTATCATCCTGCATTTAAAATCCATCTCTACTCTGGCAGGACATGGTTGGTATATTTTGACTAATGGTCTATTATTGTCTTGATTATACTTCTAAAGCATTTCAAAGTTATTATCTTTGTAGTCTTTTTATTATATATTGTTCTCCTTGTTCTGCTCACTTCACTCTGCATCAGTTTGTAGGGGTCTTCCTAGTTTCTTTTGAAACTGTACTTTACAATATTTCTTTTAGCACTATAAAATTCCATTATGTTAATATAAAATAATTTGTTCAGTTGTTCCTAAACATGTAAACATCCTCTTAGTTTCCAGGTTTTGGCTGCTACAAAAATAGCTGCCACAAATATATCTGTACCCATAGATGCTTTTCATCTTTGTTTGATCTCTTTTGGGTATAGGCCTACTAGTGGTACAGCAGGGTAAAAAATGATGTACCCAGTCTAGTAACTTTGGGAACTCAGTTCCAAATTATTATATTGACAAGAAAATCTCTCCTTCCCATCACCTATATTGAAAACATCAAGAATGGCCAAACTAATTTGTAGCTTCACCACTTAACCTTTTATACAAATCCCGTGAACTTCCCTTACCAGAATAATTCTAAATATTCTACCATACACATGTGTGCATGTGTGTGCATGTATACACACACACACACACACACACACACACACACACAAACACACAGAGAAATCTCAGCCTATGAAGTTCACCTAACTCCCAAGATCCTAAAGGTTATACAAATTAAGTGGAACAAGAAGAAAAGCAAAAGTCAAGAAAGTAAGGTAATTATCCACCACCTTCTTGGCTCTCTTTCCTATCTTCATTGTGTATATCAATCAGCAATAAAATCCCTTGACTTTTGTTCTATATTTTCTTTTTTTTTTCTTTCTGGAGGGGGGAAGGCAGGGCAATTGGGATTAAGTGACTTGCCCAAGGTCACAGGGCTAATAAGTGTTAAGTGTCTGAGGCCAGATTTGAACTCAGGTCCTCCTGACTCCAGGAAAGGTGCTCTATTCACTGTACAACCTAACCACCCCTATATTATGTCTTTTTTTTAATTGGAAACAATTTTATGAATCTTTACATTAAAACAAACTCAAACTTACAAGAATCAGTCACATATTGTAAAACAAGTTACTTCCAAATAATTCACTTTATAAATGGTTATAGTGTTGACATATGTTGTAAAGCAAGCTTACAATTTCAAGACACATGATGATAAACATGTCAAAATATAACCTCTGTAGACATTTGCCCAAAGCTCTATTATTCATACATGGATCAATCACCAGACATTTACTAAACATCAACAGAATGGTCATTTGAGAAACATACATAGAATGCTGGATATAGTCAAGAAGACCTGGAAGCAAGTGCGACTCTCACATATACTAGTTGTACGATAACAAGTTGATGTGCCTCTCTGAGCCTGAATGATCTGTCACATAAGTTTGTGATGAAACTCAACTGAAGTGGAGCAAGGGAAGGAATAAAAATGTAAATAGCACCTCATATGCTCCAGGCACTTTGCTAAGTGCTAATGCACATACGATGTTTTGCTAATCTTGAAGTGTTATATCGTGTCAATTTATTAATATCCTAAGGAATCACTAGTTATGCTTAATATCAGGTCATTTATTTGGTATTCCAAAAGGAAGGGCATTAATACTGCTACATGTTAATGACTCTTATTCTAAATAAAATCCTAATTAGTTCCTAATTCCTAGGGCAATGAGGTGGTACAGTGGATAGAGTGCCAGGCCTGTAGTCAGGAAGATTCATCTTCCTGAGTTAAAACCTGGTCTTAGACACCTACTAGCTGTGTGACCCTGGGCAAGTCACTTACCCTGTTTGCCTCAGTTTCCTCATCTATAAAATGAGCTGGAGAAGGAAATGGCAAAACATCACACTATCTTTGCCAAGAAAATCCCAAATGGAGTCATGAAGAGTCAGACATGACTGAAAATGACTGAACAACGATGCTACTAATCAATGTCTAGTTTTACAAGCCATCTGGTCAATAAGCATTTATTAAATACTTACCATGTGCCAAGCACTGTGTTGTAACTTGTACAGGTACAGAGAAAGTAAAATACAGTCCCTGGCTTCATATTCAAATGGGAGAGACAACATACAAACAATTATGTGCATTCAAATATAGTCAGAGTAGATGGAAACTGTCTGACTCTTCCTGAACACATCTCTTTTTTCTGATATACCATAAATAATGAACCATTTTTTCTGAGTAAAATATGAATCTTTCATGCCCTGGGATCCTTTCTAGGGGATGACAAGGTGGGCCTTTGGAAATGTTGAGGCAATTTGGGAATTGATAATAGCTAGGATTTATACTGCACCTGTAATTTACTGGGCACTGAGCTAAGCGTTTCACAAATACTTCATTTCATTCTCACAACAATTAAGGGAGATAGTGCTACTAGTATAGATTTTATAGATTTGGAACCTGAGATAGACAGAGGTTAAATGACTTGCCAAGGGTCACACAACTAGCAAGTGTCTATGGCTGGATTTGAACCCAGATTTTCCCTACATTTTTTGGTTCTAAGACAAGAACCTTATCCACTATACCACCTAAGAGTACTAATTAAATGGTATGATAACTTTTCTCCTGAGAGGGAAGGAAACAACTATCTGGTAGTTGTTTTTGGAATTACCATAATTGAATAGGTCAGTATTAGAAACAGCAGGCAGCATAATAAGTTATAGCAGAAAAATAAACTGAATAGCAATAGGGAAAGAACAAATTATGTACAATTTGAAATGGGCGGAAAAAGAGTTATGTTGGGAACAAGCTTTGGATCTTACAGCCACATTAAGTGGTAAAGGGAGTAGAGGAAGCAGAGCAGCATGCTTCCAGTTTATTGAGCATATGTATGTGGGACTTAGTCACCTCTATGTTCCAGTAGATACTGAACAAAATGATAAAAATGGGAAACAACAATCCAGAAATCTTAGCTAGAAATGGAGAGCTATGTGTCTCTACTTACATTCAAGAGATAAGGAAAAATGTCAGTGATAGCATTTTTATCATTTCTCCCATAGAAGTGTGTCATATACTAACAAAAGTTCTTAGCCAATAATATTATTTTCATCTTAAAAGAGTGGGTCCTAGGTGGAGGTGGGGCCAAAATGGCAGAGTAAAGGTGAGGACTTGCCTGAGCTCTCCTCCAAACCCTAAAAAATACCTTAAAAAATGACTCCAAACAAATTCTAGAGCAGCATAACCCACACCAAGATAGAGTGAAACATTCCAGCCCAGGACAACTTGGAAGGTCAGTAGGAAACATCTGTTGCACCAGGGTGAGAGAGGAGCATAGCCCAGTACAGGCTGTGCCAGTGCAGACAGGGCCCCAAGGCAGACCAGGCCCCAGCAAACTTGTAACAGACCTCTGGATGACTGAATCACTGACAGCAGTAGTGGTTTCCAGATTTCTTAGCCATAGATACCAAAGACAACTTAGGACAGCAGGAAAGGTCTGTTGTACCAGGTTGAGAGTGGAGTGCAGTCCAGTGCAGGCCATGCCAGCACAACCCCAGCCCCAGCAAACCAGGAGCAAGGCTTGGTAGTTACTGAATAAACAGCAGTTGCAATAGTAGCTGCTTCTAGATCTCTCATTACACAAATGGTAAAGGGGTCAAACAACTGGTCATAAGGAGATTACAAGGGTCTTTTTTCTAGCATTTTCATTACATTAAGAGAAAGTATTCATTATTTGTTTCTGTGTCAGTACCAGTTGAAAAATCAAGGGTTAAATTGCCTTGCTACGGGTTTGGGTTTTTTTTTTTTTTTGCATTAGATATGTTATTATTCACTCATTTTTGTATTTATTTAGCATTTTATTTAGCCCCAGTTACATGAAAAAATAATTTTTAAAGCAATTGGAGTTAAGTAACTTGCTCAAGGTTACATGGCTAGTTATTTTATGTGTGGGTACTAAGTAATTGAGGCCATAACTGATCGCAGATCCTCCTGACTCTGGGGCCGGTGCTCTTACTCACTGCACCACCTCGCCCCAAAAAACAATTTTTAACTAGCCCCGTTTCTCTGGTAAAATGATTAATGGGAAGGAGTAAGGGACAGAACTTTGCACAAAAGCAATTCTTTCCCAGGGGCCTGGAATTCTCAGTTTTCAAATTTGGAATTCTCTGCCATTTGGCTAAATGACTCCAAACTAGCTTTCTCTTTTCATATGCTGACCAAAAAGTATGACTTGATTGTCAACTAATCATAAAATATTTCCCCTGTGTCATCCCCTGTCATTATCCAACAGTCCTTTCAAATTGGTTTAGCACTATTTTCATCTAATATAGAATGGATCAATTGAGATGTCTTTGTTTTTTATGATTAATTGGGATGGTGGTAGAGGCTTATCCCCCCTCACCTTTACAACAGAATCTAGAGCTAGAAGAGAATGGAGAGATCATCTTGTCCAAAGCCTTCATTGTACAGAGAAGGAAATTACAACTGAGAGGTTAAATAATTTGTCCAAGGTCGTGCATTTAGAAAGTGGCTTTCAAGATTTTAGCTGAAGTATTCTGGCTCAAAACCATTTATTGATTACTCATACTGAAGTGTGACATAGTGGATAGAGAGCTACCCTTGCAAGAAAAGATGTGAGATCAAATCCCAGTTCTGACATACATTAGCTGCATGACCCTTGGCAAGACCCTTAACCTTGACAAGTCTCAGTTTCCCTTTTCTATTCAATAGAAATAACAACAATGCTAAGAAGTGCTTTGTGATTATTCATATGCCCCCTAGGACCAAAGACCCTGAAAAACAAATAATATATGTTCAAAAAAAATCTGTGATGGATCAGTATATTTAAATGGTATGTCCCAGTTTGCACTGAGTATAACATTGAAATAAAGAGTTCATCAATACTTAACCATCCTGTATTATTAAGATCCAGACTGCTCAGTCATGTTTGACTTAAATACATGTCAGTAACACATTTTCCTAGGAAATTGAGATTTAAAACATGAAGCATTTTGCAAAATTCCTAAATCAGAAATTCACCTTTTGCTAAAATTTGTACTTCATGGTCTATATTTCTGGTAAGCCAGGATAGAACTCAGGGTTATACCTCTTCTTTACATTACACTAGGCACCCAGAAGGGTATAGTTTTAGGATACTCTTATTGCAAAATCATTTCCAATTGAAGGTCCCAGAAATTCCTGACCTCTTGAACGCATAAAGTTTCTGAGTCTGGATATATTCATCTCAGAATTGATTTTTGGTCACCTCTGCTCAATAAAAACAAAACAAAAGCAAAGCAAAGCAGGAAACAGAAGAAACATCCAGGGATCCAAGGGCTAAGCTCAGTTTTAACTGTGTGGAAACATGTCCACTACATGTACTCACAGACACCATGCTAGAGAACAACCCCCACCTCTTACAGGAAGTTTCAGTGTTACATGATGCCACAAGTACCCAAAAGAAAAAGAGAGAGAGAATGAAAGCTGTCCTTTCTTTTAAACAGGCATGGCACCCTACACCCACTGCCGTCAGAGGAAGGAACAGACCAAGGCACCACCCAGCATTTGATTTGTCTGAAAGCACTAAGGCCTTTAGAGCTGAGCATTAGTTTACCTGAAAGGAGTCTGGGCTCAAACTAAACACTCTGTGGAGTTTCCTATTCACTTGCATGCCATAGCATCTCCTCCTCAATGCCATGGTCCTCTTCAAGAAGGAGGGATAAGCAGCAACAATGCAGAACAGACCAGAGAGTTCTACTGTTTATCCCCATTACATACAAATATTTTAAAATTTTATATAATTAAAATCACCTATTTTATCTTTAGTAATCTCAATCCCTTGAATTATTAAGAATTGTGTTTTTCTAACCACAATTCTAAGTTACCCCTCCCATAGATAGATTTAAAAAGTCAGTGATCATTCTTTCCCCCTTATCCTTCTGTGACATAATCTTCCATCATCTATGCTTTTGACACAGACCATAGCACACTATTGCTTCTTCACTTTTTTATCCTTATTTTTACTTTGAAATAGTTTCCTCATTCTTCCCAGAAGCATTCCCTCTTCATAGAATTGTCATTTATAGAGTCTCATAATCTGGCTCTGACCTATCTTTCTGTGTTACTCATCTTCACATGTTCTATATTCCAGCCATATCAGTTTATTTGTTATTTTCCAATGAAACTTTCCTTGTCTTCTTTTGTGCTTGTTCACAGACTGTCCCCAAAGCCTGCAATGTTCTCCTCTCTGAACTCTGATTCATGGCTTCCTTAAGACTTATCTCAAATGTCATCCTTTTGCAGAGGTTTTTCCTAACTCTCCCAGTTCATAGAGCCCATATTATTATTTTGGAGTTTTTTTTTTGTATATATGCTATATTTACTCTTCTGTGAAAATATAAGATCCATGACAACAGGGAGGGAGCTACCTCATTTTTGTATTTATATCACCTAGACTAACCCTGGTCACTTAAAAAGTGCATAACAAATGCTTGTTGATTAAGTCAGTGTTTGCTTAAATGGACCATGATGTCCATTTTTCCCCTCTAAGTCTTTGCCCAGGCTATATGCTACCTCTAGGAAGTACTTTCTCCTTAGCTCTACTTTTAAAAATCCCTAGCTTCCTTCAAATTGCCCTCAAGGGCCATCTCCTACAGGAGCCTTTCCTGAGTCTCTCTGTTCTTATTGTTCTCCCTCGCCCTAATGTAACTTTGCAGTTACATTGTCTGTGTGTGTGTGTGTGTGTGTGTGTGTGTGTGTGTGTGTGTGTATAAGTATGTCCTCACAAATTGTTTAACCCCAGCAGAATGTAAATTTCCTGAAGACAGGGATTGTTTGTGCTCATCTTTCTATCCTTAGTGACTAGTCAAAGATCCTTAAGAAATGAAACTAGCAAACGTTCACCATGATAATCAGAATACTGAACAGATGTTCCTCCATCTATTTCCCTTTGTCTTCTAGAAGGAAAACTAATGTAAACTTTATACAGATATAATAGTATTAGTCATTCATTGGTAATTATACAGAGCACAATCTCTGTAAATCACTGTGATTTTGACCTTAATCTCCATATTTATTGAAAGTGAAATTTTCTTTAACCTGTCATTCTTGATGATGAGCACGGCAGCTAATTAACTAACTACTTATTGACTTACCTGGTATTCCCAAAGAAGACTTTCTTACATTTTTTTTTACTTTTCTGAAAGGTGAACTTGGTTAGCTGCCATGGCAATTTGCAGCATCTTCAAGTCTTCCCAGAGATCCCCTTTTAGAAGCTTCCTCCCATTTATTAAATTCCCTGTTCTTCCATGCCCACTGGTGTTCTATATACATTTTATGATACAATTCACTTTAAGGATTCTCAGAATTTATTAATTAAAGGAAGTATGTAATAAGCTCTAATGCTATTGGCATATGACTCATTGTTTGTGTAGGCTATTATTTCACCAGTGAAATGATATCACTACTGAGAACACTAGAAATGCATCATATAGCAATCTCCAATCCATTTTGAATGAAATATTTTGGATGACTGAATTGTCTAGAAATCTCAAAATTTTATACCATAAGAACACCATTCTTTTAAATGAAAGTAGTTAAAACATTTCAATTTATTTCAACAAATATTTATTAAGCCCCTATTGTATGCAAGACACTCTGCCATGCATTGAATATACAAAGCTAAATATGGCACAGTTCCTATTCCAAAGGACCTTATTTATCATAGAATCAAAAACTTAGTCATGGTCATCTAGACCAATTCATACAGGAAGGAATCCCTACTATAAAATAACTGAGAAATAAGTCAGTCTCTGTTTAAAGACTTCTGAAAAGGAGTTCCCAACCTCATCTCTGGGCAAACCATTCTGTTTTAGGCTGGATCTAATTATTAAGAAGTTTTGACTGTCCTCAAACCTAAATTGGGATTTTCCAATTTCCATCCATTACTCCTGGTTCTGACCTATGAAACTAAACAGAATAAAGCTAATTCCTCCTCAACATGACAATCCCTCAAATATTTAAAGTCCTCCATCACCCCCTTTCAAACAATCTTTTTTTTCCAAGGTAAAGATATCACATCCATTAAACCATTTATCACATCATGACCTTAAGATCCTTCACAGTCCTGGTTACCTTCCTCTATGTACAGATCAACTTAACAATATCCTTCTTGAAATCTGATGCCAAGAACTGAACATATACTCCAGATGAGACCTGACAAAGGTAATTCAGTAGGATTATCATCAACCTGTTCATGGAGCTATGTCCCTCCTCATGCAATCCAAAATTGCATTAGTTTTTCTGGCTGCCACATCACACTGCTGACTCATGCAAAATGTTCATGTTATCACACCCCACCAGAGTCAAACACAGATCCCTGGAGTGCTCCACTGGAGACTTTCTGCTATGATGACAGCAAATCATTAACAATCACACTTTGAGTTCAGTTTTTTAACTAATTCTGAATCTGATTATATTATCATCTAGTTCACATCTCTCCATCTTCTCCACAAGATTAGAATGAGGTAATTTATCAAAAATTTCATTAAAATCCAAGGAAATTATTTCAATAGAATTCTCAACTTTTAGTTTAATAATTCTTTTTCTGAAAAAGAAAGTGGATTATTTGTTTAACAAGTATAGAGAGAAAACATATACAAACATAGTTATGGTCAAAGAGAAAGTGTGAGAACACAAAGACCTTTTATAAAGCACTGTCAAAGCAAGAGGAAGAGATCAGTGAAGTGATAGGATGAAGTTTTGGAGTGAATGTAGCCATGAAAATGTGTGACAAAGAGAAAACGGAACTACACAACTTTTATTTTGTTCTTATGTTTACTACCAAAAGAAAAACTATGACAATGGATATGATAATATTGTTAATAAATAAAGGAACTGGGCATATAATTTTAAAAATCTAGAATACCAACACTTTAAAAAACGCAAAACCTCAACATCTCCAAGAGAGAAGGAAGGTAATAAATATTCTTCTCCATTTGATTATAGGAATCACTCATCTGAGTCAAGAGAAATTGACAATTTTTATTTCATTTCCCTGGAAATTTCATTATGCATTGCAGTCTTTTCCCCACCCTTCCATGGTCCTTTGTGTTTGAAATATCATGATGCCTCCTGAATATATATATATATATATATATATATATATATATATATATATATGTATGTATGTATTCAATGTCAATCTGCTGAGTGAAGTTCTATTGGTCTTTATTCTATGTCTCTCTGCAATTGTAATTAGATCACATTATTTGGGGGGAGGGGAAGGCCTTATAGAGCCATAGTCTCAAAGGATAAGTATTTGATACACGCCCAGCATTCTGGTTACCTTGCCAGTACTATAGTAGTGTCTCATGGTCAGAAATTATGGCAAATACACAATAATACAATGTACTAATGATTTGCATCTTTAAAAAATTGATTCAAATACATTCTAATCTGTATCATAGATAAATTGGCCAAGTTAAAAAAATATACTTTTGTCCCTAGAAGTCACTCTCCTTAAGAGCCATCAAGGTCAAAATACACTAGCTTTCAATTTATCTTGATGTTCTCCAGAAGAATAGAGTGACTTCATATTCAGCCCTTAATAGATCAGTTGGGATATATTAAAATGAAGTAATAAAGTCTTTATTCTTCTGAAATTATTTCTTATGACCCTCAGGGGCTTAACTACCCTACTAGGTCTCACTTATCTCTTTGACTTCTCAAGTGTCCTTTGGGTCCCTGGAAGACTATAGCCAAATTTAGGTTGATGAAAATGAAAAACTTCCTAAATCAGAATTCTATTGGATTAGGGAATAATCTCCTTACTGAACAATATATAGATCCTGTCTCTTAGAATATTTTCACATAAAGCTACTATAATTTCCATACAAAATAAGCATAATTAAAGAGGAAATTTTATGTTGTTATTATAGAGGAAATCTATCACAAAAGTCAAGAAATATATTACAAAGAGTCAAGAAAATATATTACATTAGCTTCTGACTCTCACAGAAAATTCCAGACTATGGAAATAATATTTCCCATGTGTGTTTCCGTACATCTCCATATGCTATCATGTTCAAATCAAAATGTGCTAATTTCAAAAAGGTTTACCATCTTGATTCACATACTCTATAGCAGCCAAAGAAATTTGTAATGGGAGTGTAACAAGGAAAATTCTAGAGATGATAGATTTAGGGATTGAAGGGATCTATGAGATTATCAAATCCATTTGACAGTTGAGGAAACTGAGACCCAGAGACATTAAGTGATTTATCCAAAATCCCACAAGGTGTAATCAGTCAGCCCAAGCATTTAAATGCTATTATGCTCCAGGCATTGTACAAGGCTCTGGGGATACAAAGAAATGTAAAAAGACAGTCCCTGCCTCTGAGGAGTTCACAATCTAATGTAGAAAGAGTCAGGGCCAGCTTTTGAACACAGGCCCTCTATTTCCAAATCAAGAACTCTGTTTCCATCGCTCCATGATACTAATATTAGCTATAGTCTGGCATTTACTTCCTTGAGAATACTTTTTATTTTGTACTTACACTGGATTCCATATGGGTTTCTGAGATGTGAGAAATTGTCATGAAACAGTGTATTGCAGTGGAGCCAAGAACTACGTGGTCTCTGACTCTGTTTCTGACACTTATTTGCTATAGGACACTGGATAATTTAGTCAACCTCCCTGAACCTCAATTTCCTCATTGTAATATGAAGGTTAATACCTACAGTGAGAGGCAATTTTATGTAATAGACAGAGAGCTGATTTCTAAAACTGGGAGGATCTGAGTTCAAATCCTGCTTCTGATACATATGGGAAGTGTCATTTAACTTTTAGGCCCTAGGTCATTTCCTAAATTGCAGAGTTGTCAGCTAATACATATTTATTAAGTGCCTATTCTATGCCAGATACTGTGCTAAATGCTGGGGATACAAAAGAAGTTACTTGCTCTCAAGAAGCACAGTCTAATTGGGGAGAGAAAATGAAAACAACTAAATATAAACAAGCTAGGTACAGGATCAACAGAGGGAAGGCTCTATCATTGAGGGAGATCAGGAAAGGTTTCCTATAGAAGATGGGATTTTAACTGGGATTTGAAAAAAGCCAGGGAAGCCCAGAAACAGAGATAAGAAGGGAGAGTATCCTAGGCCTGAAAATAGACCAAGAAAATGATCTGAGTTGGGAACTGGAGTGTCTTGTGTAAAGAACAGCAAGGAAGTCCATGTCACCAGATAGTAGTATGTGTTGGAGGAGTGGAGTATAAAGTGTAAGAAGACTGGAAAGGTGGGAGAGAAGACAGGTTATGAAGGGCTTTGATCACCAAACAGAAGATTATAGATTTGATCCTGGAGATGGTAGGAAACCACTGGAGTTTAGTGTATAGGCAAGTGACATGGTTAGAACTTGGCTTTAGAAAAGTCACTTTGACAGTTGAGTCAGGAGAATAGACTAAGCCAGTTCATTGGTAAAGGGAGCTTCTTCATTAGGTGTGCCCCGTACTGAAGTAATTACAAAATTGGTCCAAAAGTAAAAACCCTGTAATACTTACCTCACCAAATTGTATGAGGATCAAGTGAGAAAATGTGTAGACTACTATGTAATTGTCCACTTGCATTATAGTTTGCTTTGTTTAAGGGACTGTCCCTCACAAAAATTACAATGCTGATAACTAATAACACAAGTACAAAAACTCACACAAAGGTTTGCATAGCACTCTTCTCCCAGTAACACCAGGAAGCCAGGTACTGCAAATTCTGAGCCATGAAATAACTTTCCTGTGGCCCTACACCTAGTGAAGGTTCAGAGCCAGAATACAAATCTGGGTCCAAGTCCTGGGGTCTCACCCTTACATGTACTAATTCCCAATGGCACTGGCTAGATCAAATGTCTTTGCTAAGAAAATGCCCTATCAATTCCACACACTAGCCTGAGACATTATGTTCAAATATCTTCTCTAACTGTTCCATTCTCAAGAGTCCTACCCTCCCATCAAAATCTCCCCGCAAATGGCAAACTCCTTGATGTGAGATACTATGCATTAAACTTCCTTTCTTTTCATCAGAATGTCCAGTACAGAATGAGAAAAAGATCAGTACTGACATTTTAATTATGGAACAATTGATAATGAATTCTCCTGGCAACATGGTTGAAATGTCCATATTCATTGCCTTAGTTTGTAGACTTACCTCCTGGCCTTTTAGAAAGGACATAATGGTCTAGTGTAGTGAGAAATGCTCAACAGAGATCTCAATTGTCCATTCACAATCTATTTCTCTCACTTCCTAGTTAGGACAACCTCAGGCAAGTTGTTTTGTTCTTTCATTCTGTGCACAAACATTTCATTTAGAAAAAGAGTATTGTATTTGTCATGACTTGAAGGAGCACTAACATTTATGTTTGTAGTTGCTTTATGGTTTGTTCCATCCAGATATATCACCCTTTCTAGCTATGACTAGCAATTATCTACCAGGTCTAAGTCATGCTTCCTCATTTCCCAAAGAGCTCAGCACCAGGCTCACAGGCTTCCACTCTACTCCAAGCCCTCACCTTTTACTTGAGAACTTCAATATGCATGGTGGTATCCCCTCACGTGTCCTAGCTTTCCAGTTCAATGATCTCTCCCACTCTCATGACCATACCTTCATTAAATCTCATTATTACACAGGGTGGTCAAACCCTTTCATCTTATCATCATCCATCCATTGCTTCACTTCTTCCATCAAGGTATTAAATAAATTTTATCTTTTAAATTCTATTTGTTGATAAATTTTATCTTTCAGTTTCTCCCTGTGTCTCAGTTCTCCTAAACCCATTTTTCATTCTCACAATGACCTCTGGGCTTTTCCTTCCTTATTATTCTCCTAGACTATCAACATCTTGGCTTTGCTTTTCTCCTTTTCCAACATTAGCCCTATAATTTACCAGTCCATCTACACAAGAGTATCTTGCTCACTTATCTTGTTGCCACTTATATCTTTACAAGTTTTAACCCTCTGTTACCCTGACCAACCACCTTCTTTATTTTTACTCCCCATACTGTTGAATATTAAAGGGTAAAGGTGCATAACGTAGCCAAATGGGTCCATTACAAATCCGTGTTATCTAATCTCACCTTGGCCCTCACTGGATCAAGGCAATACTTTCATTTGACCCTGTGATGATTGCACACAATACAGAAGATGATACAAACATGTTCTTCAAAGTTCCAAAACCACCTCTCCTTCTTTCCTCTCAGCAAAGAACCTGAGCAAAAGAACCTGAGCAAAAAAACTCAGCAAAAGAACCTTTCTTTTTTTTTTCTTTTTGGAGGGCAATTGGGTTAAGTAACTTGCTCAAGGTCACACGGCTAGGTTTTTGTTTGTGTGTGTTAAGTGTCTGAGGCCAGATCTGAACTCAAATCATTCTGACTCCAGGGCTGGTGCTCTACTCACTGCACCACCTAGCTGCCCCCAGAACCTGACCATTCTTTAACCAGAAAATTGAGTTGATTTGTGGAGTACCCTTTTTTCACCATTCTGCCTCTCAAAATCCCATGACATCACACTCCATGCTTTCCTCATTTGCTCTGCTATCTGATAAAGAGATAGCTGTTATCAATTTCATACCCTTTGACCCAACAATACCACTTCTAGGGTTATATCCCACAGAGATCACAGAAGTGGAAAAAGACCCATATGTACAAAAAGATTTATAGCAGCCCTTTTTGTAGTTGCAAAGAATTGGAAACTAAAGGGGTGCCCATCAATTGGGGAATGGCTAAACAAGTTGTGGTATATGAATGTAATGGAATATTATTTTGCTATAAGAAACGAGGAGGTGATAGATTTCATAATTACCTGGAGAGACTTATACAAACTGATGCTGAGTGAGAAGAGTAGAATCAGAAGAAATTTGTATACAATCACAGACATACTGTATCTGTGATGACCAATTATGACAGACTGGACTCTTTTCAGCAAAACAGTGATATAAGTCAATCCCAAAAGACTTAAGAAAGAGAGAAATGCGCCATCCAGAGATATAACTAGAAAGAACTGAGCCTGAATCCTGATGGAAGAAAACTAAATGATCTTTTTCTTTTCATTGTTTGGTTTTATTTCTTCTTTACCATCTTTCATCCCACCTAGTACAATATGCCTTTGTAATTAGAATAATGTCTAATATGAATGTATTTGCAAATCCTATACTGGACTATATGCTGTTGTGGGGGGTGGGGGGAGGGAAGTAAAGGAAATTTGAAAATCAAGGAACTATGGAATTGAATCTTGTTAACTGAAACTAAACTAATAAATTAATTAAAAAAAAAAAGAGATAGTTGTTATCTCCACCAAGGATTTCCCTCTTCTAGTACCTATGTTCCCACAGCCTACTCTATGCCCTGGGAACTTCTCTATATAGTCATCTTCATATTTTTATATAATCTTCAACCTCTTCTTTTCTACTAGACATTTACCTTATTTCTACAAATATACCCACTTCTCCCCCAATTTTAAAATAACTTTCATCCGGTCTTACCCCTCAAGCTATTTTCTTAGATAGATATAAAGATAGAGATAGGCAATCAGAGTTAAGTGACTTGCCCAGAGTCACACAGGTAATGTGTGAGACTAAATTTTAATTCAGATCCTCTTAATTCCAGGTCTAGCGCTCTAGCTGCTTCACCATCTTACTGCCCCTTGTCCTATATTTTTTATTCCTTTCACAGAAAAACTCCTTGAAAAAAAGTTTTCTGCTCTTTTTGCCTCTACTTCCTTTCCTTTCACAGTTTCTTAGCCCTTGTAATTTTGCTTTTATTCTCATCACTTAACTGTGTCAAGATATTCAAAGACACCCTGTTTTCCAGAACTAAGGCCCAGCCAGCAAGCCATGCCCTGAGTTAGCATCACAACTATCCTTTGTGCTCATTCTCTTGAAGATATAGCCCTCTGGCAAAATCATATAATTATTTTATTACTTTGACCAGTACAAGGTATTCTCTGAGCTTAGACAAGCACCTGCTATATCCATATTCTGGTCATGAAGCCCTACCATGAATCAGTTATCTCACTGTTGCTGTTACCCCTCATTATCAAGGCCACAGCTCACTAAATAGCCATTAGTGTAAGTATTGAGATCTCCACACACTGCCTTGTGCACCCCCACTAGGACCCCAGCATGTGGGCCTAATTCCCCTCCTTGTTTGCAAGCCATTTCCCTTACTTTGAAAGTAAATTTCTGTTTGATACCTGACTTTCTTGTCTCTACCCTGCTTTGTTCAGCTCTGGTCATCCACAACTGAAACTGTTTTCACCAAGGGTATCAAACACTCCTTCATCTAGTCTGTTCTGTTTATCTCTGGATATCCACAGGTTGAAGGCTAGTTTGGTCCAGTTGATATTAATTGCTGTTAGAAGTGGGATTGAACACAAGCAGGGGCCACTGGACTCTCCAGTACCAGTGGGGACCACTGGAGATTTATTTCTTTGGAGTTTGACCCCCTCATCTGCTGAGTCCTCTACTATAATAGGATGTAAATATGAATGTGTTATTATTTTAACCTATATTTGTGGTCAAATTATAACATAGGAATGATACCTTCCTAAGGGGGAAATGATTAAGTAATAAAACAAAGATGCAATGTGAAACCTTTCTAATTGAATGGAATAGTAAATTCTAAGAAAGCAATGGGATTAGACTGTTTTCTCTAGGAAATGTGTGTGTGTTTGTGTGTGTGTGTGTGTGTGTGTGTGTGTGTGTGTGTGTTTATGATTGGCTTTGAAATTAATCATGGAAATTCAAGCTTTGAGTATGTTGTAGTAATAAGTTCTTAAAGCTGGATTAAGAGTTTACACATGGGGGCGGCTAGGTGGCACAGTGAGTAGAGCACCAGCCCTGGAGTCAGAAGGGCCTGAGTTCGGATCCGACCTCAGACACAACACACACAAACAAAAAAACCTAGCTATGTGACCGTGGGCAAGTTACTTTACCCCAAATGCCCTCCAAAAAGCAAAAAAAAAATTTACACATGAATTGTGTGGATAATGGTAAAAAAAAATGAAATTATTTTCCCATTATTAAAGTATCTGTCTGATAATTTTAAAAGGCAAGGGAGTTCATTTTATGATTGGACCCTTGTAAATTTTTTGTTTTTTATTTATTTATAGTTTTCAATGATCACTTCCATAAGATTTTGAGTTCTAAATTTTCTCCCTCTCCCTCCCACCTTCCCCAAGACAGCATGCAATCTGATATAGTCTCTACATATGCATTCATATTAAACATATTTTCATATTAGTAGTGCTGTAAAGAAGAATTAGAACCAATGGGAAGAATCATGAGAAAGAAAAAAACAACAAAAATAAAGCAAATAGTATTCTTTGATTTACATTTTACATTCAGGCTCCACAGCTCTTCAAACATATCCATGTAAGATGTGAAGCATCTGAGCAGTTCATGTAAGTCTTTCCAGGTTTTTCTTAGAGCTCATCATTTCTTATGGAACGATAGTATTCCTTTATATCCATATACCACAACTTGTTCAGATGCTCCCCAATCAATGGGCATCACCTCAACTTCCAATTCTTGGCCATCACAAAAGAGCTGCTATAAACATTTTTGTATATGTGGACCTTCATACATTTTTAAAAGATTCTCATATCAGGTAAAGGATTTAGTTAAGAATAGAAACAACAAATGGCATATGAACCAAAATTCTCTGAAGTTTCAAAATTAGAGAAACAAATTTATTTTTTAAATTTATTTACTATTAGTTTACACATTCAGTTTCACAAGTTTTTGAGTTCCAAATTTTCTCTCTCCCTCTCCTCTTCCCACCTCTTCCCTCAGCAGAGAACCAAATTTAAATGATATTAGTATCTGAATTATCTAGGAATCTCTAGATTTGGAACCAGAGAAGCAGAACCCCTTTGGAATTGTCCTGAGAATAAAGCCTATTGTCCAAGAAAAGATATCTAGGAACCAGATATCTACATGAGACATTGGGGACTCAAAATGTGCTGATTATGGATATTGAGAATGGGTTACTAGGATACAAGAAGACTTGATCTTAGTTAACATCAGTGATAATTGTTGCTTTGTTTTGCATGGCTTATGTTTGAGTTTTCTTGGTTACCTTAGTGACATGTAAATCTCCTTTCCCAGAACTAATCCATTGTGAGACCTCTAAGTATTTGGATCTGTACCTGTCTTAATGTAATTAGACTACTATGAGGATTGTGAGAAAACTTTGTCGCATTGTTTGAACCTAGCCCTTCACATCTGAAAAACCGGACCATTTCTGTATGCTGTTTAGAAATCCTTAACCAAGGACCTATGTTATGCTGACCAGAAACTCAGATCCAAAGATTGATATGAGGAGTTTTCTCACCCTTGTGCATGTGTATTCCTGGATCATCTGAAGAAGCCCCCTGTTCCTGAATAGATGATAGAATCCTCCAGGGACCTCAAGGTACACCTAGTATGGACCCAGAATCAGTCAACATCCAGAAGACACAACTGTCCCAAGATTCTAGATGAGATATATACTTTCCCAGTTTTTTCTCCTCTTCATTTTAGTTATGTTCCCAACCACCAAAGTCCTGATTCAGGCACATGCTGGCATTCTATCCCCCTACATTTTTGGTTCTCCTCTCTTTTCTGCTTGCAAGCAATGGCTAGCAAGGATACCTGGGACCCACTTCCCCAACAGGTCATCTCAAGGAACTAACCTCCTGGGCAACATCTAGTCCTGTTCTAACTAACCTATCATGACATCTTGGCTTACACCTGCCTCTCCTTTATTAGTCAGATGGGTAAGGGTTCTTTCAGACCCCCTCTCTTTTACTAAAAGAGGGAAATATCAAGATTTTAGGATATACCCTGTTTTCCAGAGCTAAGACCCAGCAAGCAAACTGTGCCCTGAGCTTGGCATCACAACAAGCCTTTTTGTTCATCCTCTGCATGAATTGACCCTCTAGCAAAATCATATAATTATTGTATTGTTTTAAGCAGGACCAGTTATTCTCTGAGCTTATATAGGCATCTGTTATATCCAGGTTCTGGTCATGAAGCCTTGCCATGAATCAAACTTGTCTCATTGCTGCTCTTACCCCTCATTGTCAGGGCTACAGTTCACTGGATAGCCATTAGTATAGGTACTGAGATCTCCCCACACTACCTCAGGCATCCCCACTAGGGGCAAGACCCCAGCACATGTATCTAGATCCCCTCCTTGTTTGCAAGTCATTTCCTTCGATTAAACTTTTGTTTGATACCTGACTCTCCTATCTCTATCCTTCTCTGCTCAGCTCTGGTCATCCACAACTGAAACTGTTCTCACCAAGGTTATCAATACTACTTTAATTGCTAAGTCTTTATCTTTTTGAATGGTCTACAGTGTTCAATAGTGTTGACCACACTCTCCTCCTAAGATACTGCCTCTACCCAGAGTTTTGACATTTCTCTTTCTTGATTCTTTAGTCTACCAGGTTATTACTTTTGAATCTCCTTTATTAGATATCCAGCCATATCCCACCACCTGTAAGTTGATGTACCCTAAGCTTTGTCCTGGGCCTACTTCTCTGATTTCTATTCATTCTTTCCATTAATGATCTCATTAGTTCCCATGGGTTCGATTATCATCTCTATTCAGATGGTTCAAAGATCTATATAATTAGGCTTAATCTCTCCAGATCTCTAGTTCTGTGTCAGCAGCCACCTTCTGGACATTTGCATCTAGATGGCTTATAAGCATCCCAAAGGCAACATGTCTAAATCAGAATACATCATCCTTGCTCCCAAATCTTTCTTTTCTCCTGCATATTATTTTCTATTGATGGCACCTCCACCCTTCCAGCCATAGAGGTTTGCAACCTTAGGAGCTTCCCTGAGACTTTCTCTTCTTTGTCTTCCAATATCCAACCAGTTACTATGACTTTTCAATTTTACCTCCACAACATCTCTTGCATGTCACCTTATCTCTATCTACCTTATTACATCCTAGTTCAGGCCCTCATCACCTCTCACCTAAATTACTGCAATTGGCTCCTAATTAGTCTCTCTACCACATCTTTTTTTTCTCTCTAATTCTATCTCCACATAGTCGCTAAATTGATAAAATGTGGAATGTGTCTATTTCACTTCCCTTGTCAAGAAATACCAAAAGCTCTTTCTTGCCTTTAGTATAAGATCAGGCTATAGCTATCCCTTTCACATGCAGAGGAGAAGAGGTTAGGGGAGTGGTAACCCAGCAATATGGAAAATCTGCAAAAAAATTTTGACCCTACCTTCTTACTAGAAAAGAAGCCTGAATTATTATGACATTAAAAGATAAAATATATTGATGTTATGAAATACTACACATATATTTTATGCATTTCTGAGTTTCTAATTTTTTCCTGTCCTCTGCTGGCCTTCACATATTGTCTGTGGCTTCTACGAAACTCCCATAAATTTTCCTTTTAATTCCTTATGCCAACCAGGAATATATCAAAACTTCAATGGAGAAAGTCTCAATGTGGAAGGGATAAACTGTACTGTTTAGCATTTAAATTCATTCATAGTATGTTTCCAATAACATCTCAGGCTTATTATACTTGCAACACAGTTTAAGCTCCTTGTGGGCAGGCACTTTTTCAGGATCTTTGTATCCACAGCACCTGAGTGCTTAAGAGGCAATTAGGTGGCACAAGGAACTGGACTTGGAACTGGGAAGATCTGAGTTCAGAATAGCCTTTGACATTTACTAGCTATGTGAACTTGGGAAAATCACTTTAGCTTCTGTTTATTTCAGTTTCCTCAAGTATGAAATATCAAAAATTATAGTTGTGAAGATCAAAGGAGATAACATATGTAAAGTACTTCTACATAGTAGGTGCTATATAAGTGCTATTTTTCTTATTAGCACTTTGTACTGTTTCTGGCACTCTGTAAATACTGAGTGAATTGAAGAACACTCTCTCAATTTCTCTATATAATGACTTATTAGTTCTGAATTTTTCCTGGTGCACAAACAGGCCTGGAAATCAAACTCTACTTAGGTGCATTACCCTGTGAATTTCTCTGAAATGGTCTTTGCAATGGGTCAGTATGGTATAATTAAGTACTAAAGTTGAACTTAAGAGAGTTTGGGTTTGAAATTCTGCCTCCAATATTTACTAGCTCTATGAATCAGAGGAAATTTCTTAGTCTTTCTGAGGTTGCTTTTCTATATACCTGTGGGACTGATATTTCAGGGGTAGTGAAGCTCAAAAAAATTAATGTGTATAAAATGCTTGATCAATCTTAAAAGGGCTACTAAGATAGCTCTTTTAATATAAATTTTAAGCTATTTCTGTTTTGAAGTAATTTTGTTTTTTAAGGGTCTCTCTGGTCCCTGCTCAACCAACACATAGGTCTTTAGCTACCAATAATAAATGATGACAATATAGAATTAACATGTTACTTTTCAGTGGACATGACAATAAGCATCTATCACCACTAACCCCAGAGTAAAATACCCAGAAAAAGTTTGTTGAAAGGGCCTATAAATAAGAATCTATCTTTGAGGTCTTGCCTAGTTGAATGCCTCATTACAACCATATTATAAAAAGCTGCTATATTCAATTATATTGGTAATAGATTAATAGTTGAATCCTAAAATGTCTTTTTTAAAGTTCCTTTCCAGATGTGTTATATTTCTGCACTGAAGCATCTAATTCCTATGACACTATTTGAAAGCAGTGACTGTATCATATTTTTGTATCTTCCCTGACATCTAACCCAGTGCTTTGAACATGGTAAGAGTGACTAAAAGTTTATTGAATTGAATTACATTACTAGTTAAGATCTTATTTTCAAATCCTCCTTAGGATAAATTACCATGTAACTGACTTTGTTCTGATGATTTCTGACTTGAATGTTTAGGTAGATAAACATATTTAAAAGAAGAAATGTAGCTAAGGCTATGAGACTGAGCACTGAGTTTCAAGACTTTTATTAGCAGCAACAATGTTCTGTGTGAGCTTGAAAAAATCACTTCACCGGTCTCAACATTAATTTCTCCATCTGTAAAAAGAGTAGGCTAAATTATGTAATCCCTAAAGTTCCATCAAACACTACATAATATAATCAGTCGATCAATGAGCATGTTTTAAGCACCTACTGAATACCAGGAACAGGTAGGTGGTGCAATGGATAGAGTGGCAGATCTGAAATCAGACTCATCTTCCTGTGCACATATGTGGCTTTGGACACTTTCTAAGCTATGTGACACTGGGCAAGTCCCTTAACCCTATATTCCTCAGTTTCCTCCTTTTAAAATGAACTGGAGGAAGAAATGGCAAGCCACGGAAGCATCTTTTCCAAGAAAATAACAAATGGGGCCTCAGAGCTGGATATGACTGAAAATGACTGAACAAGAACACTGCATGTCAGGTGCCATACTAGGGGCTAGGACAAAAATCCAAAAAATGAAATAATTCCTGACATCAAGGAGCTTACATTATAATAGGAGGACACAGCACACATATAGAACCAAAATGATCAAGGAAAGAAACTTTGATTATTCAGTCTCAGAGATGACCTACTAGAGGAATATATGAATGCATTGGTCCTGGGATCTTTCTTGAGCTTCCATGAACTTGTGTCAAACTGATCTCACCATCAATATATTTCAGAAGGAAGAAACTAGTATTGATGCTTATAAATAAGACAGTAGCCAATGTCATTTTAGAGTGAAGATCAATGTTAAACTCACTTTTTTCCTAGTAAAAATAATATATTTAAACCCTTTCTAGATCTTTTGCCTGTTTACTTTTGAACCAAAATTTATTTTATTTTTGTTTTGCTTTTTTTAAGGCAATTGGAGTTAAGTGACTTGCCCAAGATCACACAGTTAGTTTTTGTGTTAAGTATCTGAGGCTGGATTTGAACTCAGGTCCTCCTGACTCCAGGGCCAGTACTCTATTCACTGCTCCGAGTAGCCACCCCTAGACCTACTATTTTATTGAGTTAGGGAGCTTCTGGTGAGGAAATTCTTTTACCAAAGCAAATCATCATCTTCCTGATATCTTATTATCTTAGAGAGTTTCCTGAAATGCTAAGAGGTTGAGTGACTTGCCAAGTCTTGCAAACAAAATTTGTGTCAGAGGGAGGATTTGAACCCAAGCCTTCTTGATTTGAAGTCATATTGTATCTTTGGTTAATTTGATCATAAACCCATCTTAGTCTTTCACATTTTACAAGTTCTGTGTAGATTAAAAAAATAAGAATTATTCACAAGTCTCACAGGAGAGACATCAAGGTAGCAATGCATTATCAAATAGATGCAACAAATATCAATGATTTGATTTTCTTTTTGAATAATCACACTCAATACATTTTGTTATTAGATATTTAGATTTAAACTGTTATGTCCCATTTATTCTACTTCATCCCCCAGGAAAATCACATAAAGTGATGGTAGTATCTCAAAAGACTTATATAGTCTTCATTTGGAGGCTAGAATTTTTTAGTCTTTTCCAAGTTTTATTTTAATTATTTTAACTCTTAGACAGAAATTTTGTTCCTACCTTCAGCAATAGTACCTGAGTCCATCGTTTTAGGAAAAAATAGCATGTTTGGTAAAGAAGAATCTGTTTTTCAAATCATGGAACCCTTACTCATCTGTTATTACAACCAAACTGAATTATAATGGATCAAATTAAGTCTTAGCTATTAGATTAAAGGAAGAGTTTGATGAGGTATGCACTTGCAGAAAGTAAAGTGGTATTTTTTCACTCCCAAATATGTCAGTGAATATGGGACTTTCTTTATAACAAATCACATTTTATTTATACTGGTTCCTGTGTAAGTCTCTCTCTAATAGCAAACAAGCACTTATCAGGTACTGACTTCATACAGAGCACTGTATGAGGTGTTACAAGATAGGTTAAAAAAAAGCTATGGAAAGCTACCCTTGAGTAGCTTACACCTTGTAGTTGACCTAGATAAGATTCCTTTGACAAGATTTCTCATAATAATCATGCTTGAGCATCCAAAATGCACATATTCCACTGGACTAGAATAGAAAAATGTATTGAGCTGCTAAATCTGCTGTGGGTTTTTTTTTTTCAATCTGACTGTAAGAACTTTTTAATCTCATCTACATCCAGTGGATTTTGATATGTGACTCCATTAGTTCTCAAGGGAGGTGTGCAGATGTCCTTCCTAATTGCTATCTTAGTGACATTTCCAGCCTATTTCTCAATCAATAACTCTCAATTGTGAACTCTCTCTCTCTCTCTCTCTCTCTCTCTCCCACCCTCCTTCTCTCTCTCTCTCTCTCTCTCTCTCTCTCTCTCTCTCTCTCTCTCTCTCTCTCTCTCTCTCTCTCTCTCTCTCTTCCTCCTGAAATCAGGAGGCATATTTTTCCAGGGAAGAGATGTAACATCTGAACAATATAGCAAAAATGAAAAGAAGCAGGAGCTAGAGAGGGTGATATAATGCATATGAATGAGACTTTTTAAAATGCTGCCTGAGTAAAGAGTAGAACTCATTAGATTCATTAAGAAGTTTCAAAATATCAAGTGCATATCACACATGCATTTCTCAGGATTCTATATAGTCTATACACCATGTCTTTTTGAAAAGAAAATTGAGGTCATTGCTTCCTCACACCTTTTCAAGCCATCATATTTAAAAAAAAATAAACATAAAAAATGTAAAAAAGAACCTTATTAAACTCAGAGTTTGACAGAAGGATGGAAATGACTAAGGCCATACCTTTCTCCCTCCATGGAAAATTAAATAAAATTTTATCTGATTTGAAAATGAGTTTTCTGAAATGTTTTGGGCAACATAGCCTAAAGTGAAACACCTTTTAGATGTAGAGAAAAGACAAAAAGCAGTAATACATTGTCTTGTTCAGTAAACAGCTAGGTTGTTTGATTGAACAAGTGAATTTAAATGTGTTTCCTTCAGGAAAAAAAAAAGACCGGTATACAAGAGTTAGGAGTAGTCTAGGACACTGAAATACTATTCTGGCACTAATCTAATTTGTTTATTCACCAATATGCTAATATGGGTACCACAGACTCCCCTCACACATTTCATAAAAACACCCATCCTTGGGGTGGCTAGGTGGTGCAGTGTATAGAGCAGTGGCCCTGGAGTAAGGAGGACCTGAGTTCAAACCCAGCCTCAGACACCTAACACAAAAACTAGCCCTGTGACCTTGGGCAAGTCACTTAATCCCAATTGTCCTTCAAAAAAAGAAAAAAAACAACCTTCCTCTTATAGTAACTTATGCTTGAATAGTACTTTTAGACTTGCAAAGTGGTTTATCCTTATCACAACTCTATGAAGTATTACTGCAGGTAATTTTACCCCAATTTTATAAATGACAAAATTGAGGCTTAAAGAAGTTAAGCAAATTAAGTTAAGCAAAATTAGGAGGTTGCTACAATTGTCCAAAAAAGGGGTAATTAGGGCCTAAATGAAGAAGGGAGCCAAACTAGTGAAGGGAAAGGGAGAGATGTCAAGATATTATGGATGGATAATCAACAAAATATGAGAACTTAATTAGATATTAGGAAGAGAGGATTAGAAGGAGAGGTATGAATTCTAAGATTATGAATCTGAGTAAATAAAAAGTGATAACACCTTCCACATAAATAACAAAATTAAGAAGTATATTTAGAACTAGAAATAACCCCAGAGGCCATCTTATCCAATACCCTCATATTATAGATAAGGAAAATGACATCCAGGAAGGGTACATGGACTTACCCAAGATCACACTATCATTGGAAATAAAAAGGATATATATATATATATATATATATATATATATATATATATATATATATATATATATATATATATATTTTTTTTTTTTTGCTTTTTGGAAGGCTATTGGGGTTAAGTGACTTGCCCAAGGTCACAGGCTAGTTTTTGTATTAAGTGTCTGAGGCCAGATTTGAACTCAGGTCCTCCTGACTCCAGGGCCAGTGCTCTATTCACTGCACTACCTAGCCACCCCTAAAAGGATAATATTTTTTTTAAAAAAAGATAAAGAGTTAATTAATCCCAGAGATATAAACTTACAATGGAATTATGTAATGAGTTGGCAATGTCCAATAGGCAATTGATGATACCAGATTTTGAATCAAGCAAGATACGAGAACTGGATATGTAATATGAAAATAGGTCATCTGAAGTTATCACATCATTAAATACACATGTGTATGTATAAGTGTGTGAGTATGTGTGTGTGCATGTATCAGAAGGGTAATGTTATTGGTTTAGTGAGCTTTTGAGAAGGAGTTTAATTTACCTAGTCAGACTACCTTCCATGCAACTGATAGTCTTAGAGAGTTTGGGAGGGGATACTAAGATGTTATATGACTTACCCAAGGTCACACAGCCAGTGTGCATCAGAGATGGGACTTATACCTGGGCCTTCTTACTCCAAGGTCAAATCCCTGTCCACTATAGCACACAGTAGTTCATGTATCTTTTAAAAAATACACCAGAATTAAAATTATATATACATATATATCTATATATAATTCATCTTGATCATCATGAGGTATGTGTGTATATATATATATATATATATATATATATATATATATATATGTTTATACGAGTATGTATATACACACTAAATTTTAAAGAATCAACCTAGTGTCTTTAAAAAAGAGATATCACCCATTCATTTGCTCGAAATCCATAATTATGAAAAAGCTATTTCAAAAATCAATAGTATATTACATCACAAGGATTTTCAACCCCCAAAGTGTATCATTCAGATTGTGAGAGTTACCAGTCAGATGCAGTTCATGGAAATGAACACTGGAGTGGATATCAGCAATCTCAGTTTGTATCCCAGCTTAACACTTACTAGCTATATGAGTGCTTTGTCTCTGAGCCTCAGGTTCCAAACTTGTAAAATGAAAATGATAATATTTAGCTCACTCCAATCAAGGTTGCCACGAGTAAAGGGCTTTTTAATCCTTAAAGAGCTGTATTAAGGTAGGTTGTTACTTCTGATGACCTATTACATTCACAAGGCCTAAGACTATAAGCCATTTCAGGAAACTGCTGGATGAGTTATACAATAATTCTTACCTCTGTACAGCATAATAATAGGATGTCTACCTTCTTCTGCAAAGTTCTGGAGGATAATCAATTTAAAGGTATCAAGCTATTTCTACATTAGTGTTTCTTGACTGATGGGAGTAGGGGGTTTGGTGGGGGGAGGGGGATCCACCACTTTCCAAGATGAAAAGTCATAAGCAACACACAAAGACATTAAAAGATGTCAAATATAAAGAGGTGCAGATCAAGAGATGCAGAATATAATGTCACATAACTTGTATCAGGCTTAGGTGTATAATCAGCCCTGGTACAAGGCAATTGTCCCAAGCTCAGGGTAGTGGAGTATTCCCAGGAGAGGGAAGTTATTACGATGGGTTCAATGGTATAAAAAAGATAAGGCAATGGGATGATACTTTCTCCACTTAGAAACCTGACATCCAAGATGGTCAAGAACCTCTCCAGGACCTGGGTTCAAATCCAGCTTCAGACACTTAACACAAAACTAGCCATGTGAGCTTGGGCAAGTCACTTAACCCCAATTGACCTCCAAAAAGAAAAAAAAAGAATCTCTCCAGGGCCTCAAGATTTACCCTAGTCTTAAATCTTTGTTATGAAGCATATGCCTTCAGAATAGTGACCTCCTAGGAGGAGGAAACATATGCTCTCCATACACCACTTCAGAAGTCAGTACCTAGTTTCCTTGTGCTGGTTATGTATCTATCGATGAGACAAAACCAGTAGATTAGAAGCTAGTAATTGGATGTAGATGATTAAATTTGCAAAGTGTGTTGGTTTAGTGCTTTTGTTCTTAAAGTGTGTGTGTAACGTACTAGTTTATTACTTTGTCTCAGATAGCATGGAACTTACACTTGCAGTATCATGGACTTGTGAACATCTCTGGACTCTCTTTTTGTGTGCCTAGATTCCCCAACACAAAAACTAATATTGTCTCGGGAGCAAAAAGTCTGAGAGCCATTGGTCTAGAGAAAATTGCATAGCAAACTATTCCTATGCATGTGTAGTTTACAAAAATGTGAGTTTACATGCATGAGGGACCTCTAATATGCATTGGTAGGCCTGGAGGTCGCTTCCTGTACCACACAGCACAAGCTTCTTACACAAATAAGCATGAAAAAAGGTTGAGAGTGATACAGGCAGAGGAAAGGTTCAAACAAAGTGCTCTAGGGAAAAAAATAAATTGAAGAGGGATCACTTTTAGATGGGTCTTCATAGCAGCCTTCCTTGGGATTGTCAACTGAGCTGACTCTAAGAGGAAGATGATTTCAATAAGCAATAATGTGAAGGAATAACAATCTAGACATGGGGCTGGCCTGGGTGAATTCACAAAGGTAGGAGAGGGCAAAGAACTGCAAACATCAAATAGTCCTGTTTGGTTGCAATGTAGAATAAGTGACAGAAAATAATTTGAAATAAGACTGGAAGAAAAAAAATGAGACCTTTGTTTTAGAAAGCCACAAATATTAGGCTAAGGCATCTGTATTTTATATCATAGACTATGGTGAGCACCTGAAAGTTTCTGAGTATGCGGGTGTCATGGTCAGACCTGATTACTTTAGCAGTCATTTAGCAGATCAGTGAAAACTAAATGGAAAGACAGGAAACTGGGAGAGCAGTTATGAAGATGGGATTTATAATTATTTGGATGTGGGGGATGACAGAAAAAGAAAATCCAGTCAAGATTCTTAGGTTTTGAGCCTGAGAAACTGGGTGCATGGTGAGGAATCTATAACATGCTTTCTGTCACGCTTAATAGGATCAACATAGAACTGAAACAACCAACATTCTTCATCAATCTGTCAACCAACAAGTATTTTTTAAACACCTACTAAATGCAAAAGACTTGTGATACAACTCAAAGGAGCATAACAATCCCTCCCTGAAAGGAGTTTACTTTCTAAAGGAGATGACAATATGTCATTTATGTCAATATCACAATACAATATGTCAGGTACAGTACTATACAGAGCTCACCAAAAACCCTGGTCAAAAGTCCCTTTCATGATCAGAAGAACTGAAAACCTGAAAACTCTATGAAATGTATGCCTGCACACGTTCTAGCCTACCAAATCTCTATGATGTTCAGTCCTCTGAAGTCTCCATGACCCCTTGGAGAGCCTCCTGGATCTTATTGGATCTCAGGAAACCCTCCTGTAGCAATGTATGTAATGGTAAAGGGCAAACTTCTAGCCATTTGAAAGGGAGACTGAAGATGAAAGAGAAAGAAAAACTTTTTCACAGAGCAACTAAAGACTACAGAGGAGATAGGACTAGCCTACCATTTACACTACTCAGGAAAAGCCAACTTATAGAGCCCTTTTAATGATATTTCTAGTGGGGGTTTGCAAAGCTGCTTCCAGGGGCATCCCAAGGTAAATGTACACAATCCATGGGAGAGTCTGCCTTTACCCAGAAGCCCTGACAGACTTAGATAGCATAATGTCTTAATCAGTTTAAATCACTTGTTGATTTTCATTAAGAAAATTCATAGATAGTTGTGGAACATGAAACACAACTTAAAAGAAAAAATCCTTAGGGTTTCCATGTGGGAAGCATTCCAAAAGACTTAGAAGTCTAAGTTTGATGTTTCACAGGTCCTCAACTTCCTTCAAAGTAGAATTGGAGTAGCATTTCCTATATGAGGCCTTTCTCTATTCTCCCACCTACTCTGCCTCCAATTAATTTTTAGCATTTTCTTCCTCCTGAAATCACACTATGTTACTTTTAGTATAGGTCATACTTATTATGCAGGTAGACTAGCATTTTCTGCAAGAATCTGTGTTTCAGTTCTAAGGGGAAGTTGATCTCCAGGCCATCTTGATTGGTAATTGAATGAAGGCAAACTTGCCTAGCCCACTATATTTAGTCATCCCCAGACTACATTAAACTTTACAATCTATCCAACATCCACCTAGGCCATCTTGCCATCTCTACCTGGATGAGTGTACCTCTTGTACTGTACCTGACTTCTGTACCTGACTTCCATCATCTACGTACTCAGTCTTATTAGAGATGTTCATCCACTCAGCTTTGGGTCCCGTACTATAAAGGTGAGTTGCCTTTAGTAGTGATTGAGTAAGTGTATCCTACTCATACCTAATTCACTATATCTAACCAGATCCAGTCCATACCATACATAACTCACATCCAACGATTATGGAAAATATTTGTAAGTAATTGTAAATCACAATACCTGGCACATGGTAGGCACTCAATAAATATTTGATTCCTTCCTTCTCTCCCACTTCTGCCACCCAAGCCATCTTCTCATATGTCCTGCAACTGGCATATACCCTCCCCTCTGTCACACATACACACACACTCAAATTTCCTGGAAAGGGCATGTCACTTGACATCCCCATGGATCAACTTTAGATCTGATGACACCAAAACCATGAAAATAAGCTTAAAAATCACAGAAATTATATTGCTCTTTTATCTCCTGATTATCAATATCAATGGAGACACTTAAACTATATATTTTCTAAAGGTGTTTACCATTTTCATAGAGAATGTTCTACCCAAAGCTCAAACGCAAGAAGAATTAGCTACATAGTGAAGTTTTTTCAAGTGCTCTGGTTTACAGATGGCATTATGCTGACTACACTGAATCTGGAAACAATATACATTCTCTTTAATGAAATCATAGTAGCTCAAAAATATAAATTCATCTAGCAATCAAAAGAGGAAAGTCAAGTTAAGGGAGCACATACTTTCCAGATTACAATATGGAATTACTTACATGGAAATTTGGTTGCACATACCAGCACATTTATTTGAAGCAGGCACTACAAATGGGCAATGAGCTGGGGCCAAAATTGACTAGGAATCGTTTGAGAATTGACTCAGTGCTTTCTATGACCCCCAAGCTGTTCCTTGACACAAAAGTTCATCTGTTCAACACTAATATTTTCTTTTTTTTTTGTTAAGAAACCAATGTTTATTTTCAATCAGCATTTTTCCAACACTATTAAAACATCTGGGTTTTAAGACCACTCTGTGGTAGTTCCTACCCAGTCAGTGGCCTGAGCAGTAGGAGCCGCAGACCAGTCCTCAGTAGCTGGCTGAGCACTCCAATCTTCAGTGGGGAGCTGCTGAATGGGCACAGAAGGCACCTGTACTCCCTCAGACCAGTCAGCCACCTCTGGTTGAGTAGCAGTGAATTCTAGGGCAGGTTCAGTCCATTCATCCTGAAACTCCTCCTTTGTCACTGCCTTCTCAGCTGCGGCCTGCTCTTCCTTTTCAATCTCCTCTGGATCCCTGTAGAAGTAAAGATCAGGCATAACCTCCCATGGGTGTTCCCGGGAGATGGTACCACGAATCCGCAGGACTTCACAGGCCAGCATCCATCACATCAGACCCACGGAGTGAGCTCCCTTGGTTGTTACATGGAATGGCAATGTGCACATATCGAAGTGGGCAGTCTGTGTTGCACAATGCAATGGTTGGGAGGTTAACATATGATGCTTCATATGTCAGAGGCTGGTGATCTGCCCAAGGATGAGTGACCACCAAGAGACAAGGCTCCTGAAAGCTGCCTGGATCTGGTTGGTGAAGGTACCCAGTGTGAAACGTCCAGCAATAGGTGTGGTGCCAGTGGCAGCAGCAAATTTCAAAACAGCTCTCTGGCCAGTGTTCCTGGATGAGATGACACTAAAATCAGCTGGGTTTTCAATAGCAACAATGCCACGAGTTGCCAGCAGAAGTTTTTCCAAGTTCTGTTCAAATTAATTATGTAGATGCCATCACTTTCTCTTGTAGATATACTGTTCCATCTGGAAGTCCAGATTGGTGCCACCCAGATGGGTTCCTGCAGCCAGGAACTTGAGGACATACTCCTCATTCACCTGCAGGACATCCAGGGCTCCGGACATTGTGAAAGTTTCCCTTTAAAGTTACTACGGAAACTGAGAACAGGCTGTATGGAACCCTCTTCAGGGAAGCGGAAAGCTCAACACTAATATTTTCACAATGGTGATATATGATTGCAAATCATGGGACATCACAATCAGTCAGTCACTTGGGCAATAAGTGTATTTATTAAGGTATTGTGCTAAATATTAGTAATACCCAAAAAGGCAAAAAACCAAAACAGTCCCTGCCCTAAAATAGCTCGTAATCTAATGGAGGAGACAAAAAATAGCATGTACAAACAAGTTATACATGGTATCAATAGGAAATTATTAAGAGAAGAGGGGCATGAAAATTTAGAAATTTGGGAAACATTTCCTGTATAATACAAGAATTTAGTTGTGACTTAAAGGAAGCCAAGGAACACAGGAGGTGGAGATGAGGAGGTCAAGTATTCCAAGTGTGGGAGACAGAGAAAATGCTCTGTGTTGGGAGATGGAGTCTCTTTTTCATAAGACAACAAGAAGGTCAGTGTTGCTGAACTGAAAAGTATGTGATGGAGAATAATGTGTAAGAAGACTGGGAAGGTAGGGGGAGCTAGTTTATAAAAGACTTTGAGTGCCAAATGGATTTTGTATTTGATCTTGGAGGAAAATACAGGCATGATAGTTTATTTAGGGGGACAAAATGACATGGTTGGACCTGTCCACCTGCATTTTAGGAAAATCATTTTTGTGGCTGAATGGAAGATGTATTGTAATAGAGAGGATAGACATGAGGCAGGCAGACCACTGGCAAGCTTTTGTAATAATACAAGAATGACGTGGTGAGGGCCAACACTAGGGTAGTGGCAATATCAGCAGAGTGAAGGGGGCATATTCAAGAGATGTGGTAAATGTAAAATGGATAGGCCTTGGCAACAGATTGGATATGTGGACTGAAAGATAGTTGAGTCATATCTGACACCTAGGTTGGGAGTCTGTAGGACTGAGATGATGGTGCTGCCCTTGACAGTAACAGGGGAGTTCAGAGAGGCCCTCTGGTTTGCAGGGAAAGATGCTATATTTTGGACACGTTGATAGATATCTACCAGAAATCCAGTTTGAGATATCTGAAAGGCAGTTGGAGATATGAGATAGAGAGATTGGGGTAAAATAGGTAGATTTGAGAATCATCAACATAGAGTAATTAAATCTGTGGGAGTTGATGGGATCACCAAGTGAAGTAGTACAGAAGGAGAAGAAAAGGCCGAGGACTGAACCCTGAGGGACACCTCTAGTTTGAGATCATGATCTGGATAAGGATACAACAAAGGGGACTGAGAAGGTTTGTCAGATAGGTAGGAGAAGAGCCAGGAGAGAGTGATGTCACAAAAACCTAGAGAGAAGAGAGTATTAAGAAGAGGGTGATAAATCCTGTGAAAGGCTTCAGAGAAGTCAGAAGGAATGAGAATGGAGAAAGGTCACTACATTTGGCAATTAATAGATCATTGGTAACTTTGGAGTGTTTGATGAGTTATAAAGCCAGATTGTAAGGGGTGAAGAAAAGAGTAGGAGAAAAACTGGATTTTTAATGTTAAATTGTGGTAGATGGCCTTCTTAAGGAGTTTAACCACAAAGAATATAAGAAAGATGATTATAGTCACACGATAGTAAGAAATTTTGAAGATGAGGGGGACATGGGCATGGGGGGAAGGTAATAGGAATACAAACAGGGAAAGATTGAAGTGAGAGAGTGAGGAAGACATGGGGGAAATCTGTTGGAGGAGATGGGGTAGAATGAGATTGCTTGTTCAGGCAGAGGAGTTAGCCTTGGTAAGAAGTAAAGCCACCACATCAGATGAAATAGGGATGGAAGATGAAATAGCACCAGAAGGCATTGGAATAATATGAGACAAAAAAAGTAAAGAAGAGGGAGCATATCATGAACTGCCTCCCATTTTTTCCCTTTAAAATATAAGGAAGATCCTTAGCCGAGAGGGTGGGGAGATAGAAGCCATGATTGATTTGAGGAGGGCTGAAAAGTTTTATAAGAAACTGTTATAGAGAATGAGATAGTGAGTTGATAAAAGAGGTATAGAAGGATTCCCTAGCAATAGTGACGGCCCAATTATGGTGGTATAACATAAATTCATATCGAACCCAGTCAGAATGGTTATTTTGGTGTTTTTCTCCACCTTTGTTCAGCACCATGGGTATAGGAGCAAAGAAAGTAAATGATAGGAATAATCTAAGGCTGAGGCTTGGCAAGACCCAATCACAAGCCAACATTAAACTGGTTAACCAAAAGGTCAAGACGGAGAAAAGAAGGAGTAGCTAATGCAGAGATATAAGAGCAAAGAATATCTCATGTCTTAGAGAACTGAGAGACTGAAAGACTGAAGATCACGGTATGAATAAAGAATAGAGTTTACTAAAGGAAGTCAGTAAGAGAAGTGAAAAGCCAATAGATTATGATGAGGTAATGGAATTTCAGAATTCTTGACCATAGAGGTGGTATATTTGTGGGTGGTGGCAATATCAAGGTTATGACTATCTTTGGGTGTAGCTCAGGAAGGGTGGAGGTCATGAGAAATGAGTGAGGAACTGAATGGTTAGGATGTTTGAGGGAGTCATTATGTGTGCTAACGTCCCATAGTACAAAGGCATGTGTTGAGGAGAGAAAAATTATGAGCTAGGTACTGAATTCAATGAGAAAGGAAGGGGACTGACATGGGGGTTGGTAGATAAGAGCTACCAGGATTTTGATTGGGTGGTAGATATTAACTGCATGGACCACAAAGTAGAAGGGATTGATTACTTATGATGTATGCAGAAGGAAAATCTTGAAGTGGCAATGGAGAGTAAGGAATATTCAAATTCCCTGCCTTTGATCAGTGAGCTGAGGTGAATGAATGAAGGTACAACCAGAACTGGAAATGGTGATCAGATAGACTGTGTTATCAGGGGTGAATGGGAGTCAAGTTTCAATGATAGCTAGGAGATGGAAGGAATAGGAGAGGAAAAGAATTAGAATGAAGGAAAGTTTGTTGCCTATGGAAAAAGACATTTCAAAGGGCACAGTAGAAAAAGTGGGTGGCATTTATTTGGAACTTTGAGGTGGAAGTATTGAGGGGGGAATAAGGAATAGGATAGTGGGGACGGGTAATAGAATTTTGATGACAACCTGCAGGAGATCAGAATCACTGGGATGTCCAGGTGTGAATATGTTCATCTTTGATTGTAAGGTCCCACTCCTCTTCCCAGGAGAGGTTGAAAATCAAGCTGAAGACAAGAAGAGTATGAAATGGAAGGCACAGGGTCAAGTGGTTGGATTTGCAGCCCCATTTCACTACTCTTCTCCCTTCTGAAGGCATGAGATTAGGCAGGAAATGTCAGTAGGAAAAGGAAGGCTGCTCCTTTTTGCAGTGTAGGCTTTCCACATAATGGCAGGCAAGAAATCAAGCTGGCAGGCATGGAAGAGTGTGGAAGTTACCTTGAACTGGTGTAGAGAAGAAATACACCCACCTAGCACCTAACATCCTTCCATGAGGTGATGGACAGCAGGTGGTAGAAGGCATGGTCAGAGGGAGGTCTTACTCCTCTGGATCCTCATGATCTAAATAGATTCAAGATTACACAAAGATGGATACTGGATGTAAATAAATTGCAGCATATTTCTGTTGACGGTGACTTCTGTACCAAAGTGACATTTTTGAAAAGAAAATCTTTTAGACTATAATATGAACAGCCAAAAGAACGTGACCAGAAAAGTATGTAGACTGGTCAAGTAGCAAGAACAAGGAATAATGGAAGGGCAACTAGAATTGGTATCCCTGACATGTAATGTTGATAGAAGAATTTGAGGTGACACTCATTGTGGCCATTCTCATTTTTGATACACAATAATTACATATATTATTAAGAATGTGTTAATAATATTACAATTAATGACATTCATATATTATAAATTATGTTAATTTCACGAGTAATAAACTGTATGTTGAATAACATTTGCTTAATCTTAGAATATTAAAGAAAAATATATCTATAGATATGTATACTTTATGTTATATGTATTTGTATAACACACATACATATATGTATGTTTAAATATATATGGAGAGAGAGTTGGTTAATGATTATATAAGGAAGCTTCTTTAAATAAATAAACTTTACAAATGGGGGCTGAATCTGAGCTTAATTGCCTAAATGAGAACTATATTGGAATTTTATTAATTAATGAGATATACAAACATAACCATGAATTATCCTAGAGCTCAGTATTATAAGACTAAGTAGGAGAATATGCCAAATAGCAGGCTGATGGGGTGACCAAGATGTTTTGAGCATGTGAGACAGTTCCTCTGTGGAAAGACAGAGAATCTGAGGCATCTTCCTTATTGATGAGTATATGGATTTATTGAGATATATATTAATAAGACCAATTTGATAATCCACATATGAAACTCTCTCCCAACTTTTGCTTCATATCTTGTGCATTTATTCCTAAATGCATTTTCACATATACACACACATGTATGAATATGTTTACACCTTCTTTAACTCACAGGGAAGGGTTTATATGTCATATTGTAAATATTTTAATGACAAATAAACAAAAGTAAAATTAGTTATCTTATAAACAGTATTATGAAATTCCTGCTGAATAAACAGTACAGATTATTTCATACATTTTAGCAGTCTTCTGTTAGAATTATAATCAAAACTATAAAGTAATTTTAAAGGTCACATTTTATCTTATAAAGAAAAATTAACTGCACCTACCTATTAAGAGGAAATTTTGTCTTTGCTTTACACATTAGTCAAGGCTTACTGGGTATTAAAAGTACAACTATAACAGCTATCTGCAAAACAAAGCAGAATAGTCAGCAAAGTGTAACTGAAGAAACAAGAAAGAGGGCCATTCTTGCTATTATAAAGATGACTCATCAAACTGTCTTTTCTACCAATCAAAGGAAACATGCACTAAAAAAGAGATAAGGGTTTTTAGTCATTTTCTTTTTTCTCTTTTAAAATTTTGCAAAGCCTAGCTTCAATGCTAGTGTTAAATTATCCCTTACAGTTAAGAGAGGAGAATTCTTCACCTCCTCGTTTATGCTCTCTTCTATTTAAGTCAGTTTTCAACTTTTAGGGTAAAAAGAATTGCTGACCGTTAGTTGGCAGTCTCTTAACAGTGTTTCATCCCTGGAGACTGAAAAATGTTGTTGAAAGTCCCATGCCCAGAGAAATGTCCTATTAGAAGCAATGGATTTGGAGCCAGAAGGGACATTTGAAGTCATCTAGTTCAATTTCCTCATTTTACAGATGAGGAAATTCATAGTCCAGGAAGAAGTGATTCATGCTAAGTCAAACAGCTGCTTAGTGGTAGAGGTGATGTTCCAAAGGAGTATGAACAGAAGCATGACTGATGCTTACAGGGTATTGTATAGTCTTGGAGTTGGAAGGGTACTTGGAAGCCTTCTATTCCTATCAGTGTCTGACCTACACTCTACAACATCCCTAAAACTGAAAGTCCATCCTTAGCTTGAAGCTCTTCAATGATGGGGAGTTCACTACCTCATGAGACAGACCATAACATTTTTGGACAGCTTAGCCATTAATAAGCATTTCCTAACACAAAGACCCAAATTTCTCCTCTGCATATTCTGCCTGCTATTCCTAATTCTTCCCTCTGCATCCAAGGAGAGCAAGTCTAGGCCTCCTTCCACATGACAGTCTTTCTAGTATTCTTCCAGTCCACTCCACTGCACTGTTCCCCAACACATGGAGAGCTCTCCCTCTTAGAGGAAGATAGGTGGTGCAGTGAATTAGAATGCTTGACCTGGAGTCAGGAAATATGTGGTTGTAGACACTGACTGGCCATGTGATTCTGGGCAAGTCACTTAACTTCTTCCTTCCTCAGTTGCTGCATCTGTAAAATGAGGGTATTAATAGCACCTACTTCCCAGGGATGTTGTGAGAATAAAATGAGATATTTGGAAAGTACTTTGCAAACCTTAAAGTATCATAAAAATGTTGGCCATCATCATTATCATCATCATCATCTGACAAGGGCTACAAGCTAGAGAACTGAGGAGTATGGTATGTGCCTCCTTGATGCCTATTCATTAAAATATGCTAACTTCCATTTTTGAAATTCATCCAGAATGGTAGTATGGTGTTCAGGGCTAGCCCCAGGCAGAACCATGAGGTAAATGCAATCTGTCTCTGACATTTCTTTTCTGTCTTTGTTTTCAGTAGACTTCTTCTTCCTACCAAGATTGACAACTCTGATGCAATCATCAATTTTTTGTCCCATTCCCATGGGACATTGTTCTCACTAAGCTCTCACTGTAAAAAAAGTTAATACCCTTAAAAACAAGACTAATACTTATTTGTTATTTTATTAATAATTATAAGTGACATACACATATCACTTTTAAGTTTTCAAAGTACTGTGCATGCATTTGAGCTTCATAGTATCCCTGAGAGGTAGATGCTATTCTCATTTCATTGATGAGGAAACTGAGTACACACCTATATAGCTTTGGAATCAGAGAATATAGGCTCAAATTTTGCCTCTGATACTTAACTATGTGATACAGAGCAAGTCACTTAACCTCCTAGTACTTGCTCTTATCCAAATTTAAGACATTACAGGACCTTTTGTATACTTTTCTAGATATGAAAGATATAATCTCTCTCTCTCAGACCCACCCCAAATCCTCTGTATATTGAAAAGATCTTCACTTAATACCAACATTGTGTTTTTCCATACTTTTAGTGCCAAATGTATCATAGGAGTAGTCTAATATTCATTACTTACCTTTATTTCTTTATTATGACACACTCAGAAAAGAATTTATCTCCTTTCATGATCCCATCCCCTTCCTGACCCCCACTGTACTAAAACAATGGTTACCATAATCTCTTGACCATTACGTACCATTCTTGAAACTTTTTTCTCTTTTTTCTATTATTTCCCATCTTCCACTTACCTAGACTTGAAACTTCAGTATCAACCTCAACTCCTTATTCTCACTTACCTGACATATCAAATCTATTTCCAAATCCAGTCTTTTCTGCCTTCACAGCATTTCTCCCACAGATGCCCTTCTCTCTACTCAAATGGCCAAAATGCTACTTCAGGCCATTATTACCTCATTCTTGCCTGGGTTATTGCAATAGTCTTCTAATTGATGTCCCTGCTTCAAGTCTCTCTCTACTCTAGTCTATACTTCATTCAGTTGCCAAGGTGATTTTATAAGGTGATAAACTGATCATTTGTCCTCCCTACCCTTAATGAGCTCCTGTGGCTTTCTATTACCTCCAGGGTCAAATATCTCCCAGGTTCCCCATTCCTGAAAATTTCTGCCTTCTCAGTTTAGATTCTTAGTTTTCCTAGCTTCCTTCAAGACTCCCACCTTTCTGCAGGGCTTTCCTGGTCCCCCTAGGTGCTAATGCACCTCTGAGAAGACATAATCGAGAGCGCCATCTCCTCTCATCCATTCCGTGCAATCAGTCAACAATTACCATTAGGAATTCATTTTGTGCTGGGCACTAGTGATAAAGGTACAAAGAATGAAATAATCTTCTTGTGTTGAAAAGGGGTTTACTTTTTAAATATATTATTTCAGTTGGTCCTGCAACAACTCTACAAGGTAGGTGCCATTGTTATCCCTATTTCATAGATGAGGAAATTGAGCCTGGGAGAAGCTGTGACTCACCTAGGGTCTTATGTACTTACACACATCTTATGAAGGATTTTAACTTATATATTACCGACTCAAGTCCAGCATTCTATCTACCAAGTCGGACAGAAATAGCCAATTGTGGGAAAAATATTTGAAGCTAGTTTCATTAATAAAAGTTAAATAGTCAAGGGATTTGATTTAAATATGTAAGAACAAGAATCATTATCTAATAGAAAACTGGGTATGAACAGGTAATTCTTAAGAGAGGAAATGCAATTCATCAATAATAATAATATAAATGTTAAAAATGACTAAAAGTAAAAAAGAAATGCACTTTAAAATAATTCTGAGCTTCTAAGCCACACTTGCCAGATTAGGAAAAGAGGACATAGTGAATAGTAGTGAATACATATTTACATAGCACCTACTATGTATCAGACATTGTGCTAAACATTTCACAAATATTATATTATTTGATCCTCACAGTGTTCCTGAGAGACAGATGCTGTTATTATTCCTATTTTACAATTGAGGAAATTGTGGGAAACAAGTTAAGTGAGTTGCCCAAGGTCAGATTGCTAATAAGTGCCTGAAGCTGGATTTGAATCCAGATCTTCCTGGCTCCAGGCACAGTGCTCCATGTACTGCACTACCTAGCTACCTCTAAAAGAAAAATTATAATTTTTGGAGGGAATGTAAGGGGACAGGAACACTAAGATAGTATTGATGGAGCTCTGAATTGATCAAACCATTCTTGGAAAGAATTTTTAATTGTATGCCAAATGTTCCTAAACTCCACATTTGACTCAGTAATATCACTTGTAGGCATATACCCAAAAATCATCAAAGAAAAGAGAAAGGACCTCATGGTACAAAGATATTCATACAAATACTTTTTGTTGAAGCAAAAAAAATGAAAACTAAGGAGGTGTGGATCACTTGAGTAATTGTCTAACCAAATTGTAGTATATTGATGGAATGGAATAATATCGTACCTAAATTATTGTGATAAAAAGAAAAGATGGACAACCTGGGTAGAATTGTTTGAACTGAAGCAGAAAGTTGTGATCAGAATGAGAACAATTATGACTACAATTTGTACTATGACATTTGGAAAACAACAGCTTCCAAAGGCTTAAGAATTCAGATCAATGCAATAACTACTCGACTTCAGAGGACAGATAATGAAGCACACTTCCCAAACCTGAATCATATAATTTTAGAAATGTTCAATGTATAGATCTGCATTGTTTGATTCTGCTAACTTCTTACAAGTGACAGGTTTGGTGTTTTTTTTTTCTTTTGTTGGGAGAAAATTGGTTGGAAAGGAGACCTAGAGATAGCAAAGCCAGTAAGAGAAAAGGAATGGGGGAAAGTGTCAGGCAGGCATTTAAAGAAAATGTGTAAAGGAGATAAAAGAGGTTCAGACAAGTTAGACAAGCAAGACAGCTCTGGGAATAACATGATAAATTGAGTATACACACACATACATATACATATATGCATTCAATTCTGTATATCTATATGTATATATTCAATATATATTGATACATAGATATAGATACATATGTACTCAATATCTATATGCACATATTTATATCCTTTATTCAGCAAATATATACCTACATATATTGAGTATATATGTTCATAAATTCTCATATATACTCTAGCATATATATATATACACATAAATTGTGTGTATATATATATGCTGAATTAAATATATGAATTGAGACTGCATTGAGAATATATGTATATATATGTATATATATATATATATATATATATACAATTCCTATACATATATATGTATAAATATACAAGTCATACATAATATGCCTCTTAGGTTTCATATACATTCATGTTTTAAAATTTTTTGTACATAAAATCTTCAGTTTGTTGTTTTCTGTCAAAGTTAGAATCACATAAAAATGTTTTAAGAAGAAAAACAAACATTCTTCTACTCTTAAGTCCTGACTAGTCTTTGTTTTCCTCCATTCTATACTTTCCTTTACCTTACCCTAAAAGAATTGCTCTTTATTTTCCCACCAACAATGATGCTGATTGACTAATAGAGGAATAGTAGAGACATCTAGGTGGTTCAATGGATAGAGTGTTACACCTGGAGTCAGGAAAACCTAAGTTCAAATCCAGCCTTAGACATTTGCTAATTTTGTGACTGTGGACAAGTCACTTCATCATTGCCTCAATCCATTGGAGAAGGAAATGGCAAACCACTCAAGTATCTTTGCCAAGAAAACCCCCCAAAAATTATGATCCACAGGGTCACAAAGAGGCAGAAATGACTAAACAACTGAACAACAGCAAAAAAATGAAGGAATGATATTTTTGTACCTAAAATAACAATTCAATTTATAAATAAGATAATTTGGAAATAATCAACAAAAAGACAACCCTAAAATTAAGAATGATTGAGAATGGCTTCTTATTGAATAAGGGAATTTCGTTGAGACTTGAAGGAAACCAGAGAATCCAAGAGACAGCAATATGGAGGAAAATTATTCCAGGCATGGGAAATAGCCAAGGAAATGCCTTATAATATGGAAACGGGGTGTCTTGTTAAAGGGCAGTGTTGCTGAATTGCAGATTACATTATAGGAATAGGGGATAGTAAGGTATAAGAAGAATGGAACAGATGGATAGGTTATTAGGGCTTTGAATGTAAAAGACAAAATTTTATATTTGAGTCTGGAGGTGATAGAGAAGCACTGATATGTACTTAGTACAGAGACATGTTATTTAATTGAAGCAACAAATGATATTCTTTAACAGAGAACATGCAAAATTATTTCAACAAAGAAAAGAATATTTTTCATTATTCTACTACTTGAGTACCAAATGTTAAAAAAAAATACATTTAATTCAATGTATTAATCAACTATCTACAAATAATTGTTAAAATTTCTATACTATCTTAAAACCTTTTGAAATGCCTTAATATAGCTGTGAGGTATGTAATATCAGTGTTGTCATCCTGACTTAAATAATTAGGAAACTGAGTCTGAAAGAGCTAAAATGACTTCCTTATAGTCACATACCTAATTAAGGGCAGGGCTGGAATTCAGGCTTAAGTTACATTCATTCCAGTACACCAGTTACCTTTCAATACATATACTGTAACTCTAAGTGAGATTAAAGGATGATAAACAAGCTTATGCTTTGTGAAGAAAAAAAAGATCACTACCAATATAAAATGTGGTTCCTGCATTCAAGGAACTTATAACCTTGATGGCCACTTTGAAAATAAAAAAACAAAAATTTGCACATATAAAAAATTGAGAATGATAAAAAGGCAATAAATAAATAAATTAAATTAAATGTAAACCATTTCTAAACGTATGATGTAGGAAACATGCTTCAGGAAGGCAGAAAGGAAAAAAAAGAATCAGTTCTTTGAAAGATTGCAGAAACTCCCAGAGCTAAACATGTATATTAGTGAGTTTATCATGACAACCAGTTAATTGGTTTTAAAAGAAAATCACTATTTTCCTTCCCTCTTCCCAGTAAAGAGTTAGGAAACTAAAGATATAAAATAGATTCTTATTCACATGTAGATATAGATCAGTTGGCTTTGTTGAACTGGTTTTTTAAATGAGTTTCTATTGGGAATACTATAGTAGGAAATCACTGAGGCACTGGTAATGCTTTTAAAAAATTATATTTATACAGCTACCTGAAAGTGAGGTCAAGAAGTTCAAGTTCTATCTCTGACACATTCTGGTTTTGTGATCTGGGCAAGTCATTAACCTCTCAGTGGGCCAAGCAACTCTCCAAGATTATGTATTGCAGAGCAGGTGTTAATTTGAAGACAAGAAATCAGAGGCCATCCAGTCCAACCCCTTCATTTTACAGATGAGTTAATGTGGTTCAGTGAGGTTTAAGTGACTTATCCAAAGTCAAACAGGTCATATATGAGATGTGTGAGTTGAATCCTGTCCTCTGATATAAGAGCTGGACTAGTTTCCATTATATCACAATATACTGGAAAGGAGGCCAGTTCTTTTTATTTACTAAATAGATTTTCCAAAGTTTTTTATTTCAAATGGGCCCCAAATATTGATTTCAAGTTATTCCAACTCATCCCTCACAAAGATGTATGAAAAATAATTCAAAATCACATTTGTTATATTTTCTTACCATCTGTTTATTGACATAAAATTTTAGATGTTTGAGAAAAGTCATTTTTCTTTAGTTAGCAAAGTAAGCACTTTTAATTTTTGAAAAGGTGATATGAAATACTATGAAAAGTATCCATAAAAATATATGATGGAAATTTTTTTTTAAAAAGAGAGAAACAATTGAAATGACTTGCTCATCTTTCTCTCCAGTTTCAACTGCCTCTAAGGGTAATAAGAGTGAATGAGCTGGAGGCCATTAATCCATTCAGACACATGGAATTTCCTAAATGCATATTGTTTAATTATGGTTATCCATGGTTAAGCTTCATTTGATTGTATTTCTTCTTTGCTAAGAATAGCTTTTTTTTTTTTCGAAATGATGCCTTGCAGCTACTAACCACTCCAATCATAAAACCTCAGAATACATTCAAATGTAATTAAAAAGTTCAACTTCTGACAAGTTTAAAACTTTAGAAAATTGTTTTCTCTGGCTGTATCCTATCTATGCTATATTTTCTTCCTCTTCTTGAATTCATTTGATGTATCCTTTGCTAAAGGTCAGCAATGTAACACTAATTGAATCAAATTCCCTTAAGCATAACCCCATCATCTTCTGATACATAACAACCTAAAATAGCTTTCATTGTAGACACAAGAGGAGCTAAATAATGGAATAAGAACAGTGATGGTCTGCTTCTGAAATATGAAAACAATCTTTGTGAAAGCTTGTCTGAGTATGAAAGCTTTTTTGCATATTATTTTATTGGTTTCCTTTTAACCTAAACAATTCATTCCTGAGGAAGTGCACTTAAGCTTCTCTTTTATTCTTTCCAAGAGAACCAAATCATTTGGATAAAGGTTTTGAATTTACCTACAATTTTAGGGCCATTAACAATACTTGCAGTTATTCAAATGACAGTTCCACTAAACCAGGATGTATGAAGCCACTAGTCTGTGGAAGACACTATCCTAGGCACTGTGACAAGAAGAAATATATGACATAGATCCTGTTGTGTGAAAAGAGGACTAGAATTGCTCTGTTTGTTCTCTAATCATCAAGGATTTAAGTATCTACTGTATGTCACACATAACACTTGGCACCAAAGATACAAATTCAAATATGAAATAGTCCTTACTCTCATGGAACTTATCCATCAGGGAGACAAGATGCCCATAAATAAGGAGATACAAAATATAACAAAATAAACACAAGATACTTTGGGGGGGAATAAAGGGGACCAGAAGTTTGGGGGGTTAGGTAGATTATTTTGGATGGTGTTGCTTGAGCAGAGTTTTGAAATGAACAAGAGATTCTAAGAGGTTGAGATGAAGTGGTAGTGAATTCCAAGGAGGGGGACAGCTAATGCAACTATGTCAAGATGGAAGATATGGAGTCATATGAAGAGGGATAGCAAAGGCTCAAGGTTATGGTTTTAAAAGCTAAAAAAAGAAGCTTATGTTCAATCCCAAAGGTAATAAAGAACTATGGAAGGGGAAAGAGGAAATGATGCTGTCCTAATTCCCTCAATTCCCTTAGAGCCATTGAAGTTTGTTGAGTAGGGGAGTGACTTGGTCTCTTCTCTCCACACCCAACCATATCAACTCCAGTGGTTTTTATTGTCATCTTTCTGCATATGACCTAGAGATTTATATATTCCACCATCTCTTTCCTGGATGCCAATTCTGTATCACCAGCTGTCTATTGAATATTTCAAACTATATTTCTAAAGTAATTACAAACTCAAACTGTCATACAGAATTTATGTCTCCCTTACACTTCCTTATTTCTATCAAGGGCACCCCCATTCTTCTGGACAGTTTCCTTGTCTCCTTGCATCCCTCTTTTTTATCTTAACAATATCCCTTGCATCTTTTTCCCTCTAGGCAAGGCATTTAGCCCCATTTGCCTCAATTTCCTCACCTACAAAATGAGCTATAAAAGAAAATGGCAAAATCCTATAGCATCTTTACTAAGAAAACCCCAAATAGGGTCACAGAGAATCAGACACAACTGAAAAATGATTTTAAAATGAAAGCAAATAAATATTAATTCCTTAGTTTTATACTCCACAAAATCCTAAACTGATGTCTTCTCATGACATGAAGCGACCCTTGGTTCTCAAAGGTGATGCCAGTGAATTATAAAGCCTGATAATTTTTCTAACTTTGGAAAAAATTAAAATATGGTTTCAGTAACAGACAACATTTTCCCAAGGACCAACCTTACTAATTACAAATGGATTACCAATATTTGATAGCCTAGTTATGATTTTTTAATTGGCCATATCAATTTATAAAAATAAGATCTATTCTTCAATTGACAAAGGGTCAAAGTATATAAACAAGCACTTTCCAGAAGAAGAAATCAAAGCCATCAATGGTCACATGAAAAAAAATGCTTTTAGATAAATGTAAATTAAAATGACTCTAAGATATTCCCTTATATCTATCAGATTGGCTGACAGAAAAGGAAAATGACAAATGCTGGAAAGGATGTGGAAAAATAGAGACACTAATGCACCTATTCTAGAGAACACTTTGAAATTATTCCCAAAAGGCTTTAAAACTGTAAATACTTTGACCCAGAAATAGCACTACTAGTATTAATAACACTAGGTAATGTCATTATTGCATAGAAGAAGGAGAAGGATCTATTTATAAAAATATATTTATAGCAACTTTTCTTGTAGTGTCAAAGAACTAGAAATTGAAGGAACACCCATCAATTGGGAAAATGGCTGAATAAGTTGAGATACATGATTGTAATAGAAAACTATTGTGCTATAAGAAATGATGAGCAGGATAGTTTCAGAAAAACCTGGGAAGTCTCATATGAACTAATTCAGAGTGAAGTGAGCAGAACCGGGAGAACACTATACACAGTAATAGCAATATTGTAATAATGATAAATGTGAAAGACTTAGCTACTCTGATCAAGACAATGATCCAAGAGAATTCCAAAGGAGCCACGATGAAAAATGCCATCCACTTCCAGAGAAAGAATTAATAAGTTCTGAGTGCAGATTGAAACATACATTTTTTCCACTTTCTTGGTTTTCTTGGGATTTTCTGTGTATGTTTTCTTCCATAATATGGTTACTATTGAAATATATTTTGCATATATTCCTATGTATAATCAACATCATATTGCTTACCTTCTCAATGGTTTGGGGTTAGGAGCAGGAGGGAGAGAGAGAAATTGGAATTCAACTTTTTTTAAATGAATGCTATTTTTAAATAAAATTGGGAAATATTTAACAAAATAAAAATATGTTCAAAATTTTGATCATGGAACCAAATAAAACAAAATATGAATTGAAGATTTCAGCTAAATAGTAGTAAGAGAATAGCTGGAATGTTGAGGAGAGAAGAGAAGATTTAGAATAACTATTATGGAGATTAAGGTAGGGAATCAATTATAAAGGAGGAAAAGAATAATCTTGCTGCAGTAAGGGCCCAGTTGAGGTTAGATAGCATAAATTCATAGTTCAAACAATTGATTAGGTCTGTTCAGCAATATGACACTAGGAACAGAGAAGGCAGGAATTATTCATGAATGAGTTTTGGAAAAACAGGGGTATTCATAGAACTGAGGAAAAGTTGACAGATGAGGATAGTACATAGTAGAATTGATTAATGTAGGGATAAAGTTAGGAAAGGAAGAAAGAAAGTTTGGGGCAGAGATAATGGCCTAGGAAATACAGATAAATACAAATATTGGAGATCCCAGAGAGGACAAGGCAAAGGTTTAAGAAGGATAATGGAAAAGAAATTTCTGGAATGATAAAAAGTTAAACTCTACTAAAAGGGTTTTCAGATATTTTTATCACTGAAGCAAAGTACTTGTGGGTGATAGAGATATTAAGGATATGACCATTATCATATGTAGTTTGTATGAAATGGATGAGGAAGTCACAAGAGCTGAAGAGATTAGAGAGTTGGGAGATTTGAGTGTTTGAGGGAGCATTGACATATGTTGATCTTCCTAGCATAATGTTAGGAATTGGGGTATAAGAAAGATTGTTAACCAGGTACCAAATTCCTTGAGAAAGGAGGGAGAATAACTTGGGAGTTGATGGATAACTGGAACTAGATATTCATTAGGTTAATTTGAACTTGAAAGGAGAAAAGATTGCTGAGGAATAATAGCAAAGACAAAGTCTGGAAGTAGCTATGTGAAGCAAAGAGTGTTCCAACTTCCTTCCTGGATCAGAATTTTAGGATCTGGCATGAAAGTATAATGTGCTGGAGAAAACTGCTGGAGATGCTGTATTATATGGCGGTGAGTCAGGTCTTTGTGAGTATGAATGAATGGAAGAAATATAAGAGGAAGAAACCTAAAATGAAGAAAAGTTTGTTAATTATGTATTTCCACAGGGAATAAGTACACAAGGATAGAGCTGGACTCAGGAAGAATAGAACTATGGTGAATTCAGATGAGAAAGTGAAAACTGAGGGTTAGAAAGGGTGTGGCTTACACTTAGGCAGCCAGCAATTCATCAACATAATGACTGGTGGATCATATTGAGGGATGAACATATTAATTAATAATGGTTGAGTCTAGACAGAGCCTTGGTGAGTTTCCTAGAATTTAGGCCTCTCCCTAGCTTGTAGAATATTCTGAGGAATATAAAAACTAAAAATGTAGAGTAGATATTTAAGGAAGTTACATTTCAAAGTAACATAAAAAATAATAATTAGAAATGGCCAATAGTGAAATGGGATTCAGGAGGTAATGAATCTCCCATCACTTGTGGTCTTCAAATGGAAGCAAGATAAGCACTTGCCAGGGATGTCATAGAAAGGATGCCTATTTATTTAGGGACTGGACTTGGAGGTGAGTCAAGATGCTGAACTATGAACAGGAACTCACCTCAAATTCCCCTGCAAATGATTTTAAAATAATGCCTCAAATTGAATTCTGGAGCAGCAGAGTCAACAAAAGGTCAGGGCAAAACAATTTTCCAGCCCAAGACAACTAGGGTGTTGTCAGGAAAAGTCTGTCCCATTGAAGCAGAAGAGGACAGCACAAGCCATGACAGCAATGCCAATATTAGGCCTTGGAAGTACCTGCAGCAGCAGCAGGTTTGACAGTTCTCGGCCCACAGATGGTGAGAGGTTCAGAAAACTGGTCAGAAAAATATTACTAAGAGCTCTTTGCTGGTACTAGGTTCAAGACTCTGTTTCATTGCCCATATGCAGTGCTAGGTCACAGTTGCAAGGCTGAAAGAAGCACTACAGCTTGTTCCTGCAGGAGATCAGGTGACCTGATCACAGTTGCAGGGCCAAGCCAGGCACATGCAGGTGCAAGGAAACAAAGTCTCTTCCTGGGTAAACAACAGAACATAGGCCAGGAAAATAGTGCCCTCACCACTCCTTAGATCATACCACCTTGAAAGCTCCAAAATCTTACAGATGCTTACAACTAGCTCTAAAAACCTGAAACTTGGAACAGTGCCTTCTACATCCTAGGAGCAGAATCCAATTTGAACATAAAGGTCAACTAGGTGGCACAGTGGATAGGGTACTGGGCCTAGAGCCAGGAAGACTCATCTTTCTGAGTTCAAATCTGGTCTCAGACACTCATTAGCTGTACAACCCTGGGCAAGAGACCTAACCTTTGGGGGTGGAGGTAAGCAAACAACCAAAAAGACCTTAAAAAATTACTATGATGATAGGGAAGATCAAGATAAACTCAGAAGAAGAAAACAATATCAAAAAAGGTATAAACAAAGCCTTAAAGGAACGAAATGTGAATTGGGCACAAGCCCAATTGGACTTCCTGGAAGAGAAAAAAAACAAAAACAAATTTTAAAAATCAAATAAGAGAGATAGAGGAAAAGTTGAGGGAAGATGAGATCAATGAAATAAAATTATGAAATAGCTTGTTAAAAAGAGGCACAAAATTACTGATGAAAATAACAACATAAAAATAGAATTAGCTAATGATAAAAGAGACACACAAGGAGAATTCCTTAATAAATAGAAATGGCCAAATGGGGAAAAAAGGTACAAAAACTCATTGAAGAAAATAATTCCTTAAAAATTAGAATTGTACAAGCAGAAGCTAATGACTACATGAGACATCAAGAAATGATAAAAATAAAATCAAAAGAAGAAAATGAGAAATGTCTCATTGGAAAAAATAACTGACCTGGAAAATAGATCAAGGAGATATAATTTATGAATTATTTGACTATTTGAAAGCTAGGTTCAAAAAATACTCTAGGCATCATTTTTTTTTTATTTTTTATTTTTTTTAAGCAATTGGGGTTAAGTAACTTGCTCAAGGTTACACGGCTAGTCATTATTTATGCGTGGGTGCTCATTTTCTGAGGCCGGATCTGATCTCGGGTCATCCAAACTCCGAGGCCGGCGCTCTTACTCACTGCGCCGCCTAGCCGCCCCTTTTAGGGCAACTGGGGTTAAGTAACTTGCCCAAGGTCACACGGCTAGGTAATTTTGTTTGTGTGTGCGTTAAGTGTCTGAGGCCGGATCTGAACTCAGGTCCTTCTGACTCCAGGGCCGGCGCTCTACTCCCTGCGCCACCTAGCCGCCCCCATCATTTTTTTTAAACAAATGCTTTATTAACTTCTGTTTTACATCATTCATTTCCGCCAGATTTTGAGTTACAATCATTTTCCCCCCATTATTCCCCTACCCAACCTCCCAGAACAGTAATCCCACAAGATATCGCTTCCTCCAATCTGCTCTCTCCCATACCTTCTCCCATACCCCCATCGACTTTTCCATTAAAGGAAGGTGAGTCTTTGCATCCCAATGCCTGCACATCTTATCTCCCTATTACAAGCAAAAGAGTATTAATAATAGTATTTATATATATTTGAAACATTTGATGTTACGACCTCAAATTTCAGATCCATTTCCTTCCTCCCTTTCTAGGCATCATTTTTAACGGAATTATCAAGAAAATTGCCCTGTTATCCTATAATTAGAAAGTAAAATGGATATTGAAAGAATCCACTTATCTCCTCCTGAAATGAATCCCCAAATGAAAACTCCCAGGAATACAATGGCCAAATTCCAGAGATCCCAAACCAAGTGTTTCCTTGTAAGTGGTTAGAAACACTCAAATACCATGGAGCCACAGACAGGATCACACAAAATTTAGCAACTTCCATATTAAAAATAAGAAGGATCCTTCCAAGCAGCTCCAGTACACACCACTTCAAAATTATGTTATAGGGGCACTCCGAAAAACCTCTGGAGCTCCAGAACCCACAAAATGACACAGAGAAGCTAACTTCCCCCTGAGGACAGTCCTACAGCCCGGCAGAGAGTGGCCATCTCAGAGCTCTGGGAGCCCAGGACCCCGTGAGTCAGAGGTTTTAGCCCCAGGATGGCAGGACCAGCAGCCAGCTGGAGAAACTCCAGAATACCAGCAACTGTGGCGTTTCCTGAATTACCAACACATAGATGCCACAGACAAAGTGAGGGGTTAGTGCCCTATGGACTTTGGGACTCATTAGTTGGGAGAGTGCATCAGCCTCTTTCCCTGGGGGCGAGAAGCCACTGAGAAGCTTCAGCACACCCTTTTACACTTGCAGCAGCTTCAGTTTCTGCCCTGCTAACTGTAGAGGGACCTAGCGACCAGTCTTGGGGGTAACCACTCTTGATTTAACCTTCTTGGATCTGGATTGCAGTCTGGAGTGGAGGTCTTGGGGTATGTGACCAGCTTGCAACAGTGTGGGGGGGGGGGGGGCTTCAGAGAGGACACCTAATTAATACCTCTGGTAGTTGGGGAAACCCCAGCATTTGGGATTGAAGGTCCCCTGCTTGGTGGCAAAGTCCTACTGTGGCAACAAGCCCAAAAGTCAAGTAATTGAGTGACAACATGCCTAGGCAAAGGAAACAAAATAAATAGAAAAATTCAACATTAGACTCCTATTTTGGGGGCAAAGAGGATCAAAGCATGGAACAGGAGGAAGACTGGGAGGTTAGAAATCCTGCACCAAAAACCCCAAATGAAAAGATGAGCTGGTTAAAGGCCATAGAGGACCTTAAGAAGGATTTGAAAATCAAATAAGAGAAGTGGAGGGAAAAATGGGAAGAAAAATGCAAAGGATGCAAGAAAATTATGAAAGGAGAGTCAATAGCCTTACTGAGGAAAATAACACCTTAAAAAATAGACTAACTCAAATGGCAAAAGAGGCTCAAAAAGGCAATGAGGAGAGGAATGCCTTAAAAAGCCAAATTTGCCAGATGGAAAAACGAATCTCAAAGGCTCACTGGGGAGAATCTTTCCTTCAAATTTAGAATGCACCAAAGGGAAGCTAGTGCTGTTAAACAGATCCAAACAAATGAAAGAATAAAAGGCAATGTGAAATTTCTCATGGGAAAAACCCACTGCTCAGTACCTGGAAAATAGTTCCAGGGGAGATAATTTAAAAATTATTGGACTACCTGAAAACCAGATCAAAGAAAGAACCTAGAAATCATCATTCAAGAAATTCTCCAGGAAAAATTGCCCTGATGTTTTAGAACCAGAGGGTGAAATAGAGGTTGAAAGAATTCACCAATCACCTCCTGAAAAAGATCCCAAAAGAAAACTCCTAGGAATATTATAGCCAGGTTCCAGAATTCCCAGATCAAGGAGAAAATATTACAAGCAGCCAGGAAGAAACAATTTGAATACTGTGGAAATGTAATCAGGATAGCACAGGATCTGGCAGCTTCTACACTGAGGGATTGAAGGGCTTGGAATATGATATTCCAAAGGGCAAAGGACCTGGGATTAAAACCAATAATCACCTACCCAGCAAAACTGAGTATCCTCTTTCAGGGGAAAATATGGTCATTCAGTGGAATAGAGGACTTTCAAGCATTCTTGATGAAAAAACCAGAATTGAATAGAAAATTTGACATTCAGATACAAGAAGCAAGAGATGCTTGAGAGGGTAAACAGGAAAAAGAAATCATCATGAACTTATCAAAGTTGAACTGTATACATTCCAACATGGAAAAACAATAACTGTAACTGATGAAACTTTTCTCAGTATGAAAATAGTTGAAGAAGGGTATATGGGCATATGAATGCATATGAGAATGTGTGTATATGTTTATAGGTATACATAGGTAGAGGACACAGGTCAAATGTAATAGGAAAGGATGATATTTAAAAGGTGAAATTAAGAGGTGATAGGGGAATATAATGAGAGGAGATGGGGAGAGACAGAATGAGGTAAACAATTTCATATAGAAGAGGCAAAGGAAAATGGTTACAAGAGAGGGGAAGAATAGGAAGGCAAAAAGGGAAAACCTTATTCTCATTGAATTTGGATCAGGGAGAGAATGACATACATACTAAGTAGGATATCTCACCCTACAGGAGAGTGGGGGGAAGGGCACAAGAGGGAGGATGATGGAAGGGAAGGCTGGAGAGAAGAGGGGGAGGGAAGTTGGAAGCACCCACTTATGAAAAGGGACAGGATCAAAGTAGGGAATAGACCAAGTGGGAGATGGGATAGGAGGGAGGGAAATATAGTCAGCCTTTTACAATATATCTACTATGGTAATGTTTTGCATAGCTACGCATGCACAACAAATACTGAATTGCTTATCTTCCCAGTAAGGGTGGGTGACAAGAGAGGAAGGGAATGAATCTTGAATTAAAAGTTTTAAGATCAAATGTATAAAAATATATAACTATTATTAATACTATTTTGATATAATTGGGAAATAAGTTGTACAGGCATTGGGGCACAGAGATTCACCTTGTCCTGCTGGGAGATTTGAGGGGGTTATGGGAGAAGATATGGGAGAGAGCAGATTTGACGAGGGGATATCCTGTGGGACTGCTATTCTGGGGTGGGGGGAGGGAAAAATGGGGGGAAAAGTTGTAACTCCATATCTGGCAGAAATGAACGATGTAAACCACAATTTAATAAAGCTTTTGGTAATGGAAAAAGAAGAAGAAGAAGGCTTGAAATATTATATTCCAGAAGGCAAAGGAGCTATAATTACAACCAAGAATAACCTACAAAAAAAAAAAAAAACCTAAGTACAATCTTTGGAGTAGGGGGAGGACTTTCAAACATTCCTAATGAAAAGACAGAGCTGAATCAAAATTTGGCTTTGAAATACTGGAATCAAGTAAAGCATCAAAAGGTCAACATAAAAGAAATCATGAGGAACTCAATAAGATTAAACTGCTTATATCTCTATATGTGAATATAATATTGTATCTCCAAAGAACTTAATCATTTTTGAGGCAGTTAAAAGAAATAAACATAGACAAAAGAGATGCTTATGAGCTGACTATGATGGGATAGTTTAAAAAATAAAATCAAGAAATGAGAAAGAGGGATGCATTGGGAAAGGGGGAAGGGAGAAGAATTGGGGAAATTGTCTTAAAATTAAAAAGTATGAAAGGAAGAGTTTTTATAGTGGAGGATAAAATTAGGTAAAGGCAGGCAATATTTTAACCTTACTCTCATTAGAGTTGGCTCAAAAAGTTAATAATATAATTAGTTGAGTATAGACATCTATCTTAACCAACAGGGAAGTTAGAAGTGTAAGGCATAGGAGAAAGAGTTGGACTGATAGAAGGGAGGGTGAATTATTTAAGAGGCAATAGCCCAAAGTAAAACAGACTTTTGAAGAGGGACAAGGTAAGAAAGAAGGATAAATGGGTGGTGGTGGATAGCATGGAGAGAAATGCACAGTAATCCTAACTGTGAATGTGAATGAGATAAACTCACTCATAAAATGAAAACAGCAGAATGGAGTAAAAACAAAAACCCTACAAGATTTTAGCAATGTATCATAAATATCATTCATTATGACCAGGTGGGATTTATACCAAGAATGTAAGGTTGGTTCAATATTAGGAAAACTTTCAGTATACTTGACCTTATCAACAACAAAAATTATATGATTATTTCAATAGATTCAGAAAAAACTTTTTGACAAAATACCACACTCATTCCTATTAAAAGCTCTAGATAATATATAAATAAATGGAGCTTCCCTTATAAGTAGTATTTATCTAAAACCATCATCAAGCATTTTCTGTAATGGGACTAAACTAGAAGCCTTCCCAATAAGATCAGGAATGAAGCACAGATGTTCTTTATCATCACTGTGAAGGTATAAATAGAGAATCAACTAAAATAGTTGAAATAATCAGCAACTTCAACAAAGTTGCAAGATAAAATAAACTCACATAAATCATCAGTATTTCCATATATGCTCATCAATATCCAGCAAGAAGGAATAGATCCAAGTTTTGGGGGCAAGAACTCACTATTTGACAAAAAATTGCTGAAAAACTGGAAAGCAGTTAGGCAGAAAGTAGGTACAGAGCAACAGTTCACACCACATACCATGATAAGATCAAAATGGGTACATGATTTAGACATAAAGGGTGATATTGTAAGCAAATTAGGAAAGCATGGAAAAATGGATAGGAGAGTTTATAATCAAAAAAGAGATAAAGAACATAATTGGATATAACATAGCTCATTTTGAGTAAATTAAGTTAAAAAGGTTTTACACAATCAAAACCAAAACCAAAACCAATGCTGTCAATATTAGAAAGAAAGCAGAAAACTGAAGAAAAAAACTTCAGTGAATTTATCTTATAAAAACCTTATTCCTTGGGGTGGCTAGGTGGTGCAGTGAGTAGAGCGTTGGCCCTGGAGTCAGAAAGACCTGAGTTCAGATCCAGCCTCAGACACTTAAGGCACACACAAACAAAAACCTAGCCGTGTGACCTTGGGCAAGTTACTTAACCCCAATTGCCCTCAAAAAAAAAAGGCAAAAAAAAAACCTTATTCCTCAAATATATAGAGAACTGAGTCAAATTTATAAGAATGAGTAATTTCTTAACTGATAAATAGTTTAAGGAGATAAATAGGCAGTTTTCAGGAGAAAAAAAATCAAACCTATCAATACTCATATAAAAGAATGCTCTAAATCACTATTGATTAGAGAAATGCAAATTGAAACAATTCTGAGGTACTATTCAACACCTGTCAGATCGACTTAACATGACATAAAAATAAAATGACAAATGCTGGAGAGGCTGTAAAAAATGGGATACTAATGCACTGATGGCAGAGTTGTGAATGAATGGATCCATCATTCTGGAGAGCAATTTTGAACTATACCCAAAGGATTATAACACTTTGCATACCTTCTAACCCAGAATTACCATTACTAGGTCTGTATCCCAAAGAGATAAAAAAGGAAAAGAACCTATGTACAAAAATATTTATAGCAGGTCTTTTAGTGGTGGCAGAGAATAGGAAATTGAGAGAATGCCCATCAATTTTGGAATGGCTGGACAAGTTGTGGCATGATTGTGATAATGAATTACTATTATGTTATAAGAAATGATTAGATGGATGGTTTTGGAAAAGCCTGGAAGACTTATATGAATAGTTGCAAAATCAAGTGAACAAAACCAAGAGTACATTGTACACTGGAAAAGCAATATTGTAGGATGAACAACTGTAAATGCAGCTGAGCTATTTTGATCAATAAAATGATCCAAAGACAATTCTGAAGGACTTTTGATAAAAAATGCTAACTCCCAAAATGCAATTGATAGAATCTGAAGATCAATTTATACTTTTTTATTTTGGGGGGTGGCAGGGTTTGCAACATGCCTAATATGGAAATATTTTGCATGACTTTACATGTACGTTGTTTTTGTTTAGTCTTTTTCAGTCATGTCCAAATTTTTGGGGGGTTTTCTTAGCAAAGATACTTAAATGTCTTCAAAATTTCCTTCTCTAGTCCATTTTACAGATCAGGAACTGAGGCAAACAGGATTAAGTGACTTGTCCAAGGTCATACAGCTCAAAAGTGTTTTAGGTCATATTTGAATTCAGGAAGACCCATCTTCCTGAGGCCCAGCACTCTATCCACTGTGCCACCTGCATGTGTCAAGCCAGCATTATATCATGCCACACCTGTGCCATGGCATGTTGCACCTGAATCATGCCACATCATGCCCACATCACAATGTCTTGCATGCCATGCTATACATGAGCTGTGTTAGCATCATGTCTATGTCATGTCATACCATGCTTGCATCACACTGTTGTGCCATGTCATATTGCATCATGCCAGTGTCATGCCACTTCACAATGTGTCGTTTCACATTCTGCTATTTCCCATTGTGTCATGCAATGCTACACTTTCATTGTGCCAACACCACACCATATTGTGCCTGAATTACACAATGTCACAGCTGGTTTATGCCACACACGTATCATGCCAGATTTGTACCATGTCACACATGTGCCACTGCATGTCACAGAAGTCACAATCTATATAAAATCTCTTGCCTTCTCAAGCTGGAGGGGAGGGAGGGAGAGAATTTGAAACTCAAAATTTTAAAAAATGAATGTTAAAAAATTTTCACATATAATTGAGAAATATTTAATGAAATAGATAAAATATATTGAGGATGGGAGAAAAAAGTTGACCTAAGAGACCTCTGATGTCTAATCCAAACCTGAGATTTAATGATTTTATATTTTGGGGATTCTGAGATGCAATCTATTTGAGATTTTTAGGGGAAAAATCAAATTATTCAGCATATATGAACTATAACCCAGTACAAGCTAATCACCTGCCCATATGCTCACAGCTCCTGCTGTTTAAATGATGGTTTCCAGATAGCCTTCTTAGTGGGTTTGAATCAACTAGCAATTCATAATTATGAATACCTCATACAGCTTGAGAACATATTTCTGATCATATGACACTATTCACAAAAAAAGAAAAAAGTAATTATGCTTCTAGATTAATTTTACCACTTAAATTTAATATTCTAAGTTTCCATGCCTCTTGCCCTTGGACTAAGCTGCAACTAGGGTGGGACAATGGGACAGACAGCACTTGTATTCCACCAAGCAGAAATAACTGAGCTTAACTCTTTCTAAAAAAATGTTTTTAGTTTTCAACACTTAATTTCCACAAGATTTTTAGTTATAATTTTTTCTCTCTCCCTGTCTTTCCCCTACCCACATCCCCAAAATAGCAAGGCTACTGAATACACCTTCCCCCAATCTGTTCTCTCTTATATCCTCCTCCTTAACCTCCCACCCCTAACTTTCTAGTAGGGAAAAGATGGGTTTCTATATACCTAGTACGTGTATATTTTATTTCCTAGTTGCATGTAAAAAAAATTTAACATTTGTTTTTAAATTTTTGAGTTCCAGATTTTTTTTCTTTCTTCCCTCCTCACCCATCCCCACTGGGAAGATAAGCAATTCAATATAGATTGTTCATGTGTAGTTACCCACATCATTTCCATAGTAGTTATATTGTGAAAGACTAACTATATTTCCCTCCATCCTAATCTATTTTCTCCTTTGACCCTTTCCCATTTCAAAAATATTTGCTTCTAACTACCCTCTCCCCCAATCTGCCTTCCCTTATATCATCCTCCCTCTTATCTACTACCTCCCTATTTTCCTGTAGGGTAAGATACCCTATTAAGTGTGTATGTTATTCCCTCCTCAGGACAAATTTAATGAGAATCAGGTTATCCAATTCCCTTTCACCTTCCTGTTCTTCCCCTCCATTGTAACACTTTTCTCTTGCCTCTTTTATATGAGATAATTTACCCTAATCTATCTCTCCCTTTCTTCTTCTCCAAATAAATTCCTCTTTTACCTCTTAATTTTATTTTTTAAATATCATTCCTTCATATTCAACTCATCCTGTACCCTCTGCCTATGTATACATGAACATAAAAATGCCCAAATGCACATATACTTGTGTGTATATATATATAGATATAGATATACATCCTCCTATACATATATATGTATGTATGTATATATATATATATATATATATATATTCCCTTCAACTATGTTCATACCGAGAAAAGTCATATGAGTTACAATTATTGTTTTTTCCATTTAGTAATGTAAATAGTTCAACTTTAATAAATTCCTTATGATTTCTTTTTCTGTTTACCTTCTCATGCTTCTCTTGCTTCTTGTAATCGAAAGTCAAATTTTCTGTTCAACTCTGCTTTTTGCATCAAGAATGCTTGAACATCCTCTATCAGTTTTTCAGGGTAGGTGATTCTTGGTTTTAGTCCTAGCTCCTTTGACCTCCAGAATTTCATATTCCAAGCCCTTGGATCCCTTAATGTAGAAGTTACTAGGTCTTGTGTTATCCTTATTATGTTTCCAAATACTGAAAATGTTTCTTCCTGACTGCTTGGATTATTTTATCCTTGACCTGGGAACTCTGGACTTTGGCTATGATATTCCTATGGGTTTTCTTTTTGGGATCTTTTTCAAGAAATGATCAGTGAATTATTTCAATTTCTATTTTGCCCTAGAATTGCCCTAGAACATCAGGGCAATTTTTGGGTGTCTGTTAGCAGGCTATTGAAACTTTTCATGATTTTCTTGCATCATTCTCATTTCTTTTGCCAATTTTTCCTCCACTTCTCTTACTTGATTTTCAAAATCCTTCTTGAGCTCCTCCATGACCTGTAACTAGTTCATATGTTTCTTAGAGGCTTTTGATTTGGGGGTTCTGACTTTGATGTCTTCCTCCTGCTCCATGCCTTGATCCTTTTGTCCCCCCCCAAAAAAAAATATTCTATCATCTATTTGCTTGCTCATATTGGCAGCCAACTTGACTTTTGAGCTCTTTGCCATGGTAGAATTCTGCTTCCAGAATGATGAGAGCTATGTCCCAGATCACTGGAGTTTTTGCAGCTGCCAGAGCTATTAGATGGGTGCACTCTCTATAGCACCCACATGCTCTGGCTCACTGGTCACACACCCCAGGACCACCACCAAAGACTGTGATTTGGATCCAAGCAGGTCAAAGCAATAGAACTTAGCCTCTGAATGGTCAGTTGATACCCCTATAATCTGCAGGCCAGGAGCTCTGGAAGCAGCCACTCAGCAGCAGCTGCAGCCACCATGCCTCCTCCACTTCTCACTCCAGGGGTAGCAGCTGGACTCCACACTTCTCTTCTCCCCTGGACCAACCAAGTTTCACACTGATCTTTTATTTTGTCTTTGGCATTTATGGGACTAAAACCATAGCTCAGTCAGGAATGCCCTTGGCTCCCAACGTGCTGTGAGGGACCCTTTCTACTTGCCTGCCAGTCTTCCTTCAGTGGGAGATTTGTTTCTCTCTGTCACTTTGTGGGTTCTGTAGCTCTAAAGTTTGTTTAGTTTATACATGTTTTGGAGGAGGTGGGAACCAGAGCTGCACAGAAGTCCTGTTTTTACTTTGCCATCTTGGCTCTGCCCCCCTGAGCTTAACTCTTAACAAAAATAATCAGCTAAAATTGTAAGCTGCCCAGAACCAGGAAAGCTGTGTATAATGATTACAACAATATAAATGGAAAGAAGAGAAATAACAAATAAAATGAATACTATACAATTGTAAAAATCAATATTGAGAAGAGATGGGAAAATGAACCTCCCTTCCTTTGATATAGAGGTGGGAGGCTATAGGTGTGGAACATTGTATATACTGTTAGAATCTATTGATCTGTTGATTAGTTTTACTGAACTACTATTTTATTTCTTCTTTAAAAAATTTTTTCTACAAGGGGTAGCTTTCTCAGTAGTGGCAGGTGGAAGAACACATTAGGAAATGGTCATGGTGTTTATGAAAATTTTAAATATGTAAATAATAAAATAAAATAGGAAACTACCAGATGAGCCACTTTCTCCCTATAATTAAATACCAGGTTATGTCTTATCTAAGCAACATCGAGCTGACTCTTTCTCCTGTCAGTGTCCCAAGCACGTCATCCTACTGTTTAGCACAGTGCTGGCATATTGTAGGTACTTGATAAATGTTTATTGATTAACTGATTAATATAAATTGATTATTGTGAGTCTCCCACTAAGGGACCTTGTATCTCAGGGTCTGGCATATTTCCCCTAAGACCTCCCTATAACTGATGGGCACACAATTTTCACACTATTTATCTTGGGCACAATTTGTAGAGCTTGTCCCTGACTCAAAATTTCCAGTTATAACTCTGCCTCTAGTGATTCACTCAGGAGTATGAAATAAACTAATATCTCCTTCCATTTTTTTCATTTTCCTTTATTATCAGGTAGATCCTAGAAAAGAAAAGGTAGGGTAATTGATAGATCTAGGAACTATTCCCTAATGATTAATTCAGGGTGTGAGGTGAAGCCTCAGTATTTGGGGGAATGGGGAAAATAGAGCTAAAGACTAAAATTCCTTCTAATCCTGTTGGGGTTTTTTTTGTCATCATCATCTTCATCATTATTACTCATGTTCAGGAACATACTGGTAAATGTTTAATAACTGGTTCCACAAAAATGCATTGCATATTTTTGAGTTAATAAGCATTATTAACATTTTATCCATCACATCTTTAAGTTCAGATAATCAACAGAACAATAAATCAAGCCCTGATTAGTAGCATTGCCAATTTCCAAGGTATAAATGTATTAAAAATATAACAATCAGCTCTCATGAAACAGTCTGTTCTAGCTCCAGTGCAATCTGCCTTTATTCCCTTGTGCCACCAAGAAAATGTATGTTAATGAGTTGATGGATAGGAATGGCTTAACATACTGTCCTCTCTAAGAACTCTATTTGCATTTTATCAAGGATCTTATAGTCGAAGTTGTACATGAAAAATAGCAAAGAGGAGAGTGGATCTGAGATGAAAATGCTTAATTTTCTTTATATTATATATCTACTAATATATACTATCTTTCCAAAGTGACTATATATTTTATATGCTTTAACAATAAGTAAGGGAGTACAATGAGCACAAATAGCTTTTCACTCTATTATAGAGACATTTTCCATTTTTCATCTTGGGTCTTTTGAATCTTTTCTCTCCCTTTTTGGACTTTGAAACATTCATCTCTGGGTTTCAGGGGAAAAAATGTCTAGTCATTTCTCTTCCCAAATTAGATTATGTGTTTTTCTAACTAAATTTTTTGATCCATGGCCCTAATTCATGAACTGTGTGGCAGTCACCACAGATATATTCATGACTACATAGAAAATATTTCAAGTCAATATGTCAATGATCTCACTTTTTTTTTTGAAGGGGGGGAGAGGTATAGGAACTCCATCAGTACAGAAGGCAAATGTCTATGGCTGAATATAGAGAAGCCTAGAGAGTTCCTTTAGGCTCAATGAAATTAGTGACTTAGGTAGTTACACAAATAGTGTCACAAATAGAGTTGTCACTGAAATACAGGCCTTCCTGATTCCAAGTCCAATAGTCTTAGATTAATTGGATGAATTTACTTCTATGAGTTCTAAGTATATGTTACCATTGAATCAAATACTCCCATGATAAGAAGGGCCCAGGTAAACTTTGGATTCCTATCCTCTATAGAAGCAATGTACGGAACTCTATGTAAGTTACACCTAGTATTTGGTTGCCTGCTCCCCACCTGCATACATTTCATAAAGTCACAGAAGAAAATTTATTAAAGTAAGGAGGAAAGGGGCAGCTAGGTGGAACAGTGAATAGAGCACCGGCCCTGGAGTCAGGAGGACTTGAGTTCAAATGCAGCCTCAATCATTTAAGACTTACTAGCTGTGTGACCTTGGGCAAATCACTTAACCCCAATTGCCCTGCCTGCCCTCCTCCAAAAAGCAAAAAAAAAAAAAAAAAATGAGGAAAATAAAAGAGAACCTTGAAAGAATAATAATTGTCCCATGGATCTAGTTAAATTCCAAGGCATTTGCAGATATATGTTTGCTAGCACATTGAGAAAATGGATTAGATGCATTCTCTTGGGCCCCAGAGGAACAGTAGTTCCCCAATCATCCAATAGATGATTGAGCAGGGATGAGTCTTCCTTACACAGGGTGTCCCAAAAGTCCTAGTGTAGCTTTTAAATTTTAAGAAGTTCAAAAGTATAAATGATATAAGATTACCAAAATAAAAAGGATATTTGAAAGACTAATTATCTAAACTTTTATAATATTGTCATTTCTCATAAAATTCAACATAAGCACCATATTGTGCTATGTATTACTCTAGTTCTTAGAACCACAGTGGGAGTTGAGTACTAGGTGGAAACCAAAGGTGAATGAGCCGTCTTAAAGAGGGCTCAGCAAGCCATTGTACCAGAGGTGCTACTCCTTCCTGATTACCCTATGTAGCCTTAGGGATCCAAGAAACTACAACATGTGCAGCAGCCACACCCTGGTGAAACCTTCTCAGCAGAATGGGCTGAACCAGGTTGAGAGTAACTGATAGGCCTCAAACCCATGGGTGAGTCAGGGAGGTTTCTACTCCAAGCATATAAAGATTTTCCCTGGCAAAATAGGTGGATGAGAACAATTTGTTCCAATGGCCATGAAGATGGCTGAAGGAAGTGCTGTGGAACACTTAGAGCTTGGTCAGTCATCAAATACATCAAGGTTAGCCACTGCATCCTGGGTAGTTGCCAGTTGTCCTGACTTTAATCTTGCCATGGGACTTCTATAACTCCAGAAGAGTGAGCTGATGATTTTGTGCCACTCTGCCTCATTTAAATCCAATTCGTGCTCCAATCAAGACATAACCCTGTGATGTCATTTGTCCTCTTCTAAAATGAATAATAAACAACAATAACAACCACTCTAGTTGATTTTCAAATTTTGTAACACATTTCACCTGCTGCTGCTCAGTTACAGAAAGGATTACATGCATAACCCTAGCCTCAAGATCATTCAAAGAACGAAGTTTTGATACAACCAGAACAGTTTTGATGTGATCCTACAAGAAAAAATCTAATGGAGATAGAACAGGTGACCAAGAAAGAGGACCTCCTTTAATGATTCACTGGTCCAAAAAAGCATTACCCAGAAACTATTGCATGTGCAATGAATGCACAATGATAGCATATCCATATTGTGAAAATTAGAATTCAAAGTTAATATTCAAAATTAACAAAATATTATCTGCATAAAATAAATTCATATAACCTTTCACATGTCTAATAAGTTTATATCACTTATACTTCTGAAAATATTAAATTTTAATACTCTACTAAGACTTTGGGGGCACCCTGTATGATCTGTTCACTTAACATATACCCTCTCTCTATGGCAGGAGCTTCAAAAATTTAGGTTCAGTTTAAGGAAAAGTTACTTAATAATTAGCACTATCTCAAAGTGGAACAGCTTGCCTTGAGAATTAGCGAAATCTTTCCCCCTGGAGGTAATCAGGCTGGATGACAATTTATTAGTTATGTGGTAGAGAAGAGTCTTCCATATCCTGGTTACCTTTGATGTTTTCTGAGCTTTTATATAGCTATGAGATTTTATGAGCTTGTAAAATATGAGAACTCTACTGGCAAAGTCACCTACTCCAAAATAAAGGAAAAACTGAATTTCCTCCACAAATCCTGTCTTTGCCTGCTCCTCTATGATTTTTAATAGGGGTAAAGGGTGGGGGGTTAAGAAGAGGTAGTCTACCTGTTTTCTCTACCTTGCTAGCTTCTTGTCATTCCTCATGGCTCTCCCCAATTCTGTAACATAGCTAATCAATTCAAAGATTTACTCAGGCAAAATAAGACTAAGTGATTATGTATCTGGAGCACTCCATCTTCCATTAATATCTCCCTGTACAAAGTAGGAAAATGTTCTAATCTTACTGATATCACTGATCCTCTTTCCGGTTCTTTTTCCTCCACCCATCCCCCACGTTTTTTCTTTTTTTTTTTTGCAATCTCTACCCACCAGGAAAATATGTACCCACCACAATAGGAAAACAGACACAACTAAAACATAAAACATTATAATGTAGCTGTTTTCAAGATCTAGAAGGATAGTCCTATGGAAGAGAGATTAGACTCATTCTGTTTGACTATCATGGAGAAATAAAGACCAAAGAGTGAAAATTACAAGGAAACTTATTCAGAATTGATTTCAAGAAGAAAAAAATTATTAATAATTAAGACTATTCAAAAGTGAAATGGACCTCCCGGAGAGGTGATAGTTTCTTCCTTCTTAGAAGCATTGAAGGAGAACATAGAAAACCATGTCTTAAGGATATTAAAGTGGGGGTTCCTTTGTATGTGGGTGAAACTAAATGACTGAGGCTCCTTTTAGTTCTCTAAGTCTGTGATTCTGTTATTACAGAATCAGTCCAACCCTAAAGCATGTGAGATCTCTGGTCAATGCCATTACTTATCCTCTGTCACTCAAGGGAAAAGAGAAAAGGGTAAGGTATCCTGGTACCTGCTACATGTTTTAAGATTTGTTAAAATGGGCTTTCTACTTGACTATTTTCTAAGTTATTAGCACAATAGTTAAAAATTCAGAAAAATATTCTGAAGCAAGTACTAACATTCAGAATAAGTAAGCACTAGTTTTTGTCACTGAACTAGGATATTTCTCCAAAAGACTAATTTCCAGAAATGAAAACCTTTTCCCCTTGTCATTAGAATCCTGAGAACCACATACACATGTTTTGAGACATGTTGAGGCATGTGTATTTTCCAAGCACTTTTTTTCTCACATGTAAGAAAGTCGATTCTCTTGAATCGACACAGATGCCATTATTAACACCAATTACTATGCCTGATTCCTCAGCCATAGGAGGTAAGAGATGAGCTATTATAACCCTCTGAAAATTTTTAAGATTCAAGTTTATGCAGGAGGTAGTAGGGGAGGGACAATAGAAGCAGCAGGGGTAAAGCCTTCTCTTTCACAGTAGGATTAAAGCAGGCCTCCATGGTGCTGCTCTGTTCCATTTCTACAAGGTAAGCTACAAAGAGAGGCAGATGCCTGATTTGATTTAACAAACATTTATTAAGTGCTGACTATGTGCAAAGGTCCTCTATTAGGCATTTTTCTGATATATTTCCAGGCATTCTTTTTTGGGAGTAGGGTGACTGTCTCCTAGGACATTGATAGCCTTCATCATTTCCCTGGGTATTTATCAAAGGCCTGCAAAGAGGTGTCAAAGGCATTGACTAGGTCAAATCTTCCATCTTGTTGTCTAGAGAGATACTTGTTCTGGTATAAATTGGACTATTTATCCTCTGAAGCTTTTTTTTTTTCAACTTTGACATACTTTGACTATAACACAAGCCAGAAAAGAATTGGAGACATAAAAGGCATAAGAGTGAGCAATAAGCTAATATCAACCAGGAGAGTTTATTTATTTTTATTATGAATATCAATGAACACAAACATTTCATGAACAAAAAAGACAAACTTTTTGTGTACAGCTCGTTTTTTTAAACAGATAGTAAATAAAATAAGGTAGTAACAAAATTGCCCTGTGTATCTCCCTTCCAGAATATATTTTTGGTTTTTTTTCTGTGTATTTTAATATTGGATTGATGTTTCTTTCTTTTTTCTATCTTTGTCACTACTCACTCAACTCACCAAGCCTTCTCTTTTAACAATTGAGCACAGTAAAACAAAATGAATGAATACATAAGTCATGTCTGAAAATGTATGTCTTCTACTTCTCTAGTTCAGCACAGAATTATAGGATCATATCCAAACAAATGAAAAAATAGAAGGCAATGTGAAATATCTCGTGGGAAAAACTGCTGACCTGGAAAATAGATACAGGAGAGATAATTTAAAAATTATTGGACTACCTGAAAGCCATGATCAAAGAAAGAACCTAGAAATCACCCTCCAAGAAATTCTCAAAGAAAATTGCCCTGATGTTTTAGACCCAGAGGGCAAAATAGAGGTTGAAAGAAACCACCAATCACCTCCTGAAAAAGATCCCAAAAAGAAAACTCCCAGGAATATTATAGCCAGGTTCCAGAATTCCCAGATCAAGGAGAAAATACTCCAAGCAGCCAGGAAGAAACAATTCCAATATTGTGGAAACACAATCAGAATAGCCCGGGACCTGGCAGCTTCTACACTGAGGGATCGAAGGGCATGGAATATGATATTCCAGAGGGCAAAAGAGCTGGGATTGAAGCCAAGGGTCACTTACCCAGCAAAACTGAGTATTTTGTTTCAGGGGAAAATATGGTCATTCAGTGGAATAGAGGACTTTCAAGCAGTCTTTTTTTTTTTTTAACTTAGATTTTCTTTTTCTTTTTTTTTTTTTAGGGTCTGCAAATGCATTCATATTAAACATTATTCCAATTACAAAGGCATATTGTTGTACTAGGTGGGATGAAAGATGGTAAGGAAGAAGTAAAACCAAACAATGAGAAGAACAAGATCATTTAGTTTGCTTCCATACTTTCAAGCATTCTTGAGGAAAAAACCAGAGTTGAATACAAAATCTGACATTCAGACACAAGAAGCAAGAGATGATTGAGAAGGTAATCAGGGGAAAGAAATCAAAAGGAACTTATCAAAGTTGACCTATTTACATTCCTACATGGAAAAACAATAACTGCGACTGATGAAACGTTTCTCAGTATGCAAATAATGGAAGAAGGGTATATGGACATATGAATACATATGTGAATGTGTGTATATATGTTTACAGTTATACATGGATAGAGGGCATAGGTTGAATTTGGTGGGAAGGGATGAAACTTAAGGGGTGAAGTTATGAGGTGAGAGAGGAAAGTGGCAAGAGGAGATGGGGAGAGACAGGGTACGGTAAACTATCTCATGTAGAAGAAGCAAGGGGAAGTGGCTACAGGGGAGGGGAAGAACAGGAAGGCAAAAAGGCAAAACCTTATTCTCATTGAATTTGGCTCAGGGAGAGAATGATATACATACCAAATGGGATATCTCACCCTGCAGGAGAGTAGGGGGAAGGGGGATGAGAGGAGGTATGAAGGAGGGGAGGGTATTCTAGGGAGAAGGGAGGTTGGAAGTACCCACTTTCAAAGAGGGACAGGATCAAAGTAGGGAATGGACCAGGTGGGGGGTGGTATGGGTGGGAGGGAATTATAAGCAGCCTTTTACAATATATCTACTATGGTAATGTTTTGCATAGCTATATATGTACAACACATACTGAATTATTTATCTTCCCAGAGGGAATGGGTGACAAGAGAGTAAGGGAATGGATCTGAAATTCAAGGTCTTAAAATTAAATGTTTCAAATATATACCAAAAAAAAAAAAAAGAATTATAGGATCATAGATTCATAGAAGAGACTTTAAAGACCATCTATAACAAACTCTTCATTTTTCAGATAAGATGCTGAGGCTCAGAAAAGTTAAGTGACTTCCCCAAGGAACAGGGGTGGCCAGGAGCCAGCTTATGCCTGTTCTTGATAGATGATTGTCAGATTTTCAGTGTGAGCATTTATCTCAGAAATAAGCAAATACTACTAAGCAAGGCTTGATTAATTGCGTTGTTAATTACTTAGACTTAAGAAAGAGATGGAGAAAATGTTGGTGCAGATTAAACTTGAAATTGTGTCATGAGTGTATATACACACGTATATCCATGTGTATATACATACATATGTTTGTGTGTATCTATCCATCCATTTATCTACCTATCTATATAACTAGACGGGACATTGGATAAAGACTCATCTTTCTGAAGTTAAAACCAGGCCTCAGATGCCTCTTACCTATATGACCCTGGGCAAGTCACAAACTTAACCTTTTGCCTCAGTTTCCTTATCTGTAAAATGTGCTAGGGAAGGAAATAGCATCTTTGGGATCTTTGCCAAAAACAAAATACCCAAATAGGGTAACAAAATGTTGGACACAACTGAAATGAACAACAAAGACAACATATATGTTGTGTAAATATGCATGTGTGAAATATATGTGTGTGTGTGTATATATATATATATATATATATATATATACATGTACTTATATGAGTCTATTATTAAGAATTTACCAGCACACCCTGTAACAGGAAAAGGATTTGATCTCAGCCCCTCTGAATCTATTACTTCTTTGTCAAAAGACTATAAGCTGTTTCATCAGTTTTCTTAAATCACACATTATGTTTTATGATAAACATAACATTTTCTCCCATTTTTATCAAAATCTTTGCATGCAGTTTATAAAACACTGGCCCTATGAACTCAACTCATAGGTAGACTTTAGGGAAAAACTATAAAAAATGTAATTATCAATTTTTCCTTTTCTGTTAAGGGATTTATATTACTTGCACATGGATAGTAATGTGACTCCCCTTTCTAGTAATATAGCATCCATGATTCTATTAGATAATAGGATCTAATATGACATGATCATTTATGCTATGTTACTAGAAAGAGAAGTCATGTCAAATGCCTTCATTTACATATGAGAAAGCTAAGACCCAGAGAGACTGATTCACCAAATATGATATAAGTAGTACTCTGAAGGGTCGGTATTTAAACTCAATTACTCGAGAATCCAAGTTGAGTACTCTTTTCATTATGTTACTCACCCGGAACCTGGCATGGAATTTTTTTGTGTGTGTAATGTTAAATAAAATTTGGAGAGTCAAAATTATGCTGTAAGTGGAATTTAAGCAGACTTTGTATGGGATACTGGACATGGAGACAAAGAAATGAGTCATTAAAGAAAACTCTAAAAAGAGTAAGGTGAAGATGGGTAGGAAATGGGTGTCAACACTAGTGACCAGAAAGAAAGAAAGCATGGGTAGTATGCAGCTCTTTCTAATTTCAGCCTGGCAGTGATCCATACAGACTGAAATGTTCTCTAAGTTGAACAATACATGAAATTGAATCAATCAAGATAAGTAGAGTTAGACTATCATATATTAACTTAATTCACAAATTGTCATTGGTCAAACCAAGACAATATGTCCCATCTTCAAATGATGTGATACCAGTAACCCCAAGCTAGAGAGAGAGAGAGAACATATTTGGGCCATTACTACCTTGGGACATTTTTTTCTAGGCCCCAGATAATAGATTCCCTTTTTCCAGCAAGTTAACTTTTTTGTACTCCCCATACCAATTTCTAAGGTTTCATTGTCAAAAACTTCCTACAAACAGCCCTGGCCCAAGCATAACATATATTGAAATGTTACATGGTCCCTTGGATCACTTAATTAAGGAATTATTGCTACACCAAATGTTGTGGAGCATAAAGGAAGTGTTGAAAGTCAGTTTTGATTAAGAAGGAATGACATTTCAAAGAATAATACCTTGAGGAAGTCATTATCTCTTAGTGTTTTACAAACAATATCTTATTCTACTTTAGTAACAACATGACTTAAGATTAACATATTGCAGTTACTTATAAATTAGTTCACAAAGCAGTCTTGAATTAATGTTTTATTCGATGATTCTGGTGGAATCATAATAGACTTTTCCATCTGAATTATTTTAGAAACCTAATAAAGTGAAGAAAATAATTAATGTAGTCAGGTTTTTTTCTCATGAAAGGATGCTGTCAAGATATATAGCCCTCAAATATAATTAAGTTTAGTGTTTTTTAACATGAAATCTTACTTATTCTTTATATTCTTGTATCCAAATATCTATAAAATGATAAGAAAGAAAAGGAAAATCGCCCTTGTCTAGTTAAATATACGATTTTCTAAACAAAGGGTACTACACATGATGTTAGGAACACCTGTATTCAAATCCTGTCCCAGATACTTATTGTCTGTATCACTCTGGCAAATTACTTAATGTCCACATGCTTCAGTTTCATCTGTAAAATTAAGAACTTACACTCATTGGCCAGTAGGTTCTCTTCCAAGACACTGCAATCCTATTATTCTAGAAACAAAGTAGTACTGTCCATTCTACTTCTGTACAGGGTTGATTATTGTAACCTTCTTCCCCTTCTATCAAGCCAAATTCTGTCTCTCAACGATATCTATCCATTGCTCCAAGTTCTACTTTATAGTAAAAAAAAAAAATTCTAACCTTTCTGTTATTACATGACAGCCCTTCCATTACTTAAAGACAACTCATGCCCCCTCTAAGTCTTCACTTCTCCATGCTAAATAATGCCAATTCCTCAACAGAATCTTCTTTGCCTACTCACTAGTTCCCTTCCTTGGATGCACTGTCCTTCTTGGCATCTGTCATCTAGAACTTAATACAATACTCCAGATGTAGTCTGACCATGCCAATGACTATCACCTCATTCAAAGGTCAAGCTGACTTTTTTGTCTGCCATTTCACAATTTGATACACATATTGAGTGTGCAACCAATTAAAATCCCCAGTTTGTTTTCACAATTGTTATCTAGTCAAGTCTACCAATTTCATGATTGCACAGTTGTTTTTTAACATGAGCATTGATCTTTATTTTTATTATCATTAAAATTCATCATATCTAAGATTCAATCCACTGTTCTAAGTCAAGCTCTTTGGGGTTCTTCTTAATCCACTAGGTTACTTATTATCTTCTAACTTCATGTTAATTTCAAATTTGCAAAACATGTCATTTGTACCTAAATCCTAAATGATGATGTGAAACATAGATGATCAAAATAAGGCCAAGGACAGTTCACTGATGTCCTGCACAGAAGACTTTCTTCTGGTTTGTCATGGATCCATTAAATTACTAAATTTGAGGCTATTCAACAACTTATGAACCCTCACAAGTGTGCTGTTTTTAAATCTAATTTTCCACATTTAATCCAGAAAAAAGTAATGAAAGATTTTGTAAAACTTCTTGCTAAAACTAAAGTAGATTATGTTTAGGTTATCATTCTCCTGAGATACTGTCAAAAATAAATAAATATTTATTCTGGCATGCTCTGGTCTTGATGGACCAATCTTGGCTCCAAGTAAGTTTATTTTTGTGTTTCCTTTTATTTGATTTCATTGAGAATTATAGCAAAGACTGGTGGGGGACAAAATTGTGAAAAAGACATTTTTTTCCTTTGATAGATAGCACCTTCCCTTCTAATTCTCATTTTTCCAATTTGTAGCACCCTCTGTTAGCAGACTCTACCTACTGTTTTTATGCCACTGTCTTACTTCTTAGGACTTCTGAAGGACTTTTCAGGAGTACTCAAGACTTTTTACTTCATGAAAACTGACCTTTCCAAGTAGTATCACATACTATGGAAAGTTTCTTCCTATATCCCCTCTCTATCCTCAACACACTCACCCCATCAATATTTTAGGTCTTATTTTGCATTATTTCAAAATCCTATATCACCTTTTGAAGGCAATTGCTTAAAATTTTTCTAATGAGGTGTTCTGGTTCATGTTATTTTAATATTTTAGGTCTCCCAAGGATTTAAATATTTTAACATTGTATTCCTGACATATGAGAAAAAGACCGAAAAAGCTACATGACAGTGGGCAGGTCATTTTGGCTCTGCAAGCCTACTTTTCTCCAGCTTTAAAATTAGGAAAGTGAATTAAATTGTTTTTAACATCTCTCCTTACTCAAAAGTTTTGTGAATCTATTATGGTGAAATTTCATGCAGTGGGAAGATAAGCTGACCAAGACTCTTTTCTCTTGTTTAGTTTTGTTTTTGCTTTAAGGGCTTCCCAGAACCCATCAAATGTCATAATTGTAAGCTTATTGAAGGCAACACCTTTTGCCTGTTTTTGTAACCCCAGCATTTAGCACAATGCCTGACATTTAGCAGGTACTTTAAAATGTTTATTGATTAATTGATGTCTAATTTCCTACTGCTCTTACTCATAAAGGCCAATTCTATGTATGACCTCTCTATCTACAACATTAAAAATATAAACAGGAAAAACTCAATCTCCATTGACACTACTATGACCTGTATTATACTTGTCAGTCTCTCAAAAATTTGGTGATTATAATGAGAAATCTAATCATCATAAAAATAGATGACATTTATAAGATAATTTAGAGTCTGGAAACCACTTTATATGCATTATATCATTTGAGTCTTACAATAACACTGTGAGAGAAGTGCTACAAGTATTATCTTTATTTTAGAAAAGAGGACACTAGGGGCGGCTAGGTGGCGCAGAGAATAGAGCGCCGGCCCTGGAATCAGAAGGACCTGAGTTCGGAGCCGGCCTCCGACACCTAATCCGCACAAACAAAAACCTAGCCGTGTAACCTTGGGCAAGTTACTTAACCCCAATTGCCCTAAAGGGGCGGCTAAGTGGCGCAGTGAGTAAGAGCGCCGGCCTCGGAGTTTGGATGACCCGAGATCAGATCCGGCCTCAGAAAATGAGCACCCATGCATAAATCAAATGACTAGCCGTGTAACCTTGAGCAAGTTACTTAACCCCAATTGCTTTAAAAAAAAAAAAAAGAAAGAAAAGAGGACACTGAGCCACAGAAAGTGTTTAAAATGAGAGAAAGCTCAGTGTAGTAGACAGAGTGGAGGACTTAGAATCATGAAGGTCTGAGTTTATATCCTGCCTCGGAGGCTCTCTAGCTGTAGGACTCTGGGTAAGTCAGAGGCTTAAGTTTATCATGCATAAAAATGGGCATAAAAATAGTGCCTACATAACAGGCCTTTTGTGAGGATCCAACAAGCTCATATAGGTAAATTGCTTTGCAAATTTTGAAGTGCAATATAAATTTGTTTTTTTATTAAAATGACTTCTTGACCGTGAAGAGACAAATGTCATTAGATAGATTTGAACCTAGGTCCTTCTGATTTGGAGGACAAAGCTCATTCCACTATATCTCACTACCTCTTTAAACATACACAATCGTGATCCTATGTTTCCTATTACTGCTAGTTTCCTGAATCACAGTCTGGTCTTCTAGTACTTAATTATTTATTCTTTTTCATTAAAAAAACATTATTGTATAACTGCTGCTGTTGTTCAGTCATGACCCACTCTTCTTAGCCCTATTTGGGGTTTTCTTGGCAAAGATACTAGAGTGGTTTGCCATTTCCTTCTCCAACTTCTTTTAGAGATGAGGAAACTGAGGTAAATAGGGTTAAGTGACTTGCCCAAGGTCCCATAGCTAGTCTGAGGCCAGATTTGAACTCAAGATTTCTTTTTGACTTCTTGATTCCAGTCCTGGTGCTCTATCTGCTGCCCCACCTAGCTGCCCACATTTCATTTATATCTTTAGGTAAACCAAAAGCCACCAACTAAATTCATTTCATTGTAAGTTAATTAGCCAGCTAATAAGAACTATGTGCTTACTATGTGCCAGTAAGATTAATATTCAGATTTATGAAAGCAGATTTCTCTTCTGAGGGATGAGCAACAGTGTAATAAGAAAGAGAATAACCAGACTAAGAAAATATTTCTTCAGAGAAGATACCCAGACCCAGCTGAATTTGTGAGTCTCTCTCTTTTCATAGCTTCTTTATTCAACAGATCTGGACTCAACACAGCTAAATCAATCACACAGCAATTTCAACAGATCACTCTAAGGCAGCAACCATTCGTCTGGGCTTTCATGTGGTTGTTTTCCTATGCATAGACATGGACTGAATACAAAGGAATCTTGAATTCTATAGATATTTGTATAAATTTTGCACTTTGCATCTACATTCACAAAATGAGACTCACTGGAGAGAAAATAACAACCCAGATTAATAGCAAGAACTATGTTTTTCTTCTTTCTTTCTACTCCTAGTGCCTTCAAATACCCAGCAGGCAATCAAAGAGTGTTATTGACTGACAACAAAAATGACTTTAAACTGAAATGAATATGTTTCAGTGAAAGTGAATGTCAGCCCTGACTCAATGTAATGATTTTGCTTTTGAAGCCATTAGACAGTTATTGCCTTTCCCATGCTATTGGTTTGGGAGCAATTTTAACATGGGAATGAATGGTAAAAGCGACTTTCTTCCCTTAAGAAAGTCCTTGGGTTGCCAAAGTAATTGTTAGGACAATGTTGTTCCATGCTACAGAGAAATTGTCTCAATTTACATGGGAGGAAACATTTGTACTTGCCAGCAAGTGGCACAGTGGACAGAACACTGGGCCTGGAGTCGGGAAAGCCCAAGTTCAAATTTGACCTTAGATACCTACTAGCTATGTGATACTGGGCAAGTTGCTTAGCCTTTGTTGACCTCATTTTCCTTAATTATAAAATTGGGATAATAATATCATCTACCTTCCAGAGTTTTTTGTGAGGAAAATAGTAAAGCATATCACAGTACCTGGTGCTGTAGTAGGAACTAAATAATTCCTCCCTCCCTCCTTTCTTTCCTTCCTTTTTTCCTTCCTTCCTTCCTTCCTTCTTTCCTTCTTTTTTTTTCTATTACCAGCCTCTGATGCTATTCAAGTAGGAAATGTCACCATGGACTTCAGGATGGTGGGGAAGAGAAGAAAGCTCAATTATTTAAAGCAAATGCTAGGGATACATATCCATATGATTAGGCATTTATCACTGAGAGAGGCCTCAAAAATCATCTAGAACAAATCTTTCTTGTTCCTCATAAATGAACTGAGGCCTACAGAGACAAAGTGACTTGACAAGGTCACAGAGATCATAAATTTCAGGATTAGGATAGAACTAGGTAAGCTGATTCCAAGCCTACTTATTCCTTCTCCAGCCCCTTCCTAATGGAATGTCTTGTTTTTGGCTCAGTCCAAGCACCATATTCAGTGTATGACTGATGTTTCATAATGTATAAATCAATCAGTCAAATATTGGTTACATACTTATTGTCTGCCAGGTGTAAGTTTCTGGGGACAGAAAGACAAAAGTGAAAATAGTCCCCTCCCTTAGGGGAAATAATCAAGACCATGCCAGATGTGCTATCACTAATACGGAAATGAAACACAAAAACTTTAACATTCACTAATTTTCAGCATAGAGATATTATTTTTCAATCAATCTGTAAGTATTCATTAAATTCTTACTATGCCCCAGACATTGTGTTAGGCTTTGATGAGAGGGAAAAAAAATAGTCCTTACCTGTGTGTGTGTATAGGTGTGTGTCTCTGTCTCTTTGTCTCTCTTTGTCTCTGTCTCTGTCTCTCTCTGTCTCTTTCTCTCTCTCTCTATGTGTGTGTGTGTGTGTGTGTGTGTGTGTGTGTATGAGTGAGTGTGTGTATATCTGTTGTGTGTATTAAAGATATGTTTTATATAGATAATGTGCCTGAATCTTCACTCTGTCCATCAGCTGTCCATCTGAAAGTGAGTGGCATGTTTTATCATTAGTCCTCTGGAGTAGTAAAAATATTTATTTCAAAGACCTACACCTTTCTAGGGTAAATACTCCTTCAGTAGTTTATTATTTCTTCAGTGAGCATGTGTGAGAAAACTTAAAGAGATTTACATAAATTCTGGCTCAAAACCTGAGAATATTTCACATGATTGGATAGAAGTTGTCAAAATTATTGTCAATATTTTAAAATAATTTTAATAGGTATAAGATGGGAGAGAGTTAGCATTAGATGATAGCTGTTCTGAAAAAGAAAAGCCTAAAGGTATTAGTGGACTGGAAGCTCAATATGAGTGTACACTATGATATAGTTGTCAAAAAGATCATAGGTTATATTGCGGGGTATGCTTTCCAGAAGTGGGAAGGTGGAAATCCTCCCTGGACCTTATTTGGAGTATTGTATGTAATTCTGGGCACTCCAGTGTTCTTAAGGCCCTCCATCATCCTGTTTGTCCGCCTTCGGACCAGACACAAGATATTTTAAACTTCCAGTCCATCTAGTTTTAAGCAGTACATTGATCAGCTGGAGCTGTCCAAAGTAGAATAAAAATAGTAAAGGGCCCCAAGATCAATTGATATGAGAAGTGAAGGGACTGGACACATTTAGCCTAGAGAAGAGAAGGCTAAGGGGAGAGAAAGTGGAGCATGATGGCTGTGTTCAAATATTTGAAGGTCTATTTTGTGAAGAAATTAGGCTTGTTTTGTGTTGACTTAGAGAACAGAACCAGGAACAATGGGTAGAAACTGCAAAGAGGTCAATTTATATTTGATATCAGTGGAAAAAAGACTTCCAAATTATTATAATTATGTTTAAGTGTTGATTATACTGCCTTGAGTGGTGATGGGTTTCCTTTCCTTAGAGAACTTCAGGCAGAGGTTGGATTATGAATTGTTTGGGTATGTTTTAGTAGGGATTTCTTTTGTGTTGTGATTGGACTAGAGAATCACTCAGATCCCTTTAAATTCTCAAATTCACTGAATCTGTGATAGAAGAATTCATAAGGTAATGTTCTTTGAGCTGGCAAAATCTGCATATTAATATAATAATGAAGTAGATTAAGCTTAAAAGTAGACATTTTTAATAATTAGCTTCAGGACTCACCCCCCAAAATAGATTTTTTATTAGTGACATAAATGTTCAGAAATCTAATACAGAATTATCTGCACAAAGAGTTTAATTTCTTTGACTTTTTGACCAGGCTGAAGTAATGGAGAAACAGAAATACTGGGAGCCCTGACATTTTAAATGTCTATATAGACTTCAGTTGACAATAATGAGGTCTGTGTTCAGCCAGAGGAAAAAGAATTGCTAAGGACAAAACAGAGGTATTGAAAAATATTCTAAGATTGTAGATGTCAATAGACAACCAGTCCAGTTTTTATTGACATAGTCTGCAGTATGGTTTAGTGGTTAGAATGCTCATCTTGGAGTCAGAAACAACTTGATTCAACTCCTGTCTCAGATATTTACTAGCTGTGTTATCTGAACCAAATGACTTAGCCTTCCTGGGACTCATTTGCCTTATTTTTAAAATGAGGGAGTTGGACTCAATAACCTCTGAGGTCCCTTCTAGCTTGGCTTCCTTGTATTTTGGGGTGACTAGTTGTCACAGTGAGTAAGAGTGGACTGTAGGGGGACCAGCAATCAGTCTTAGATGGGGTAATCGCACTTACTTCGGCCTTCTTGGATCTGGGTTGCAGTCTGAGGTGGAGGTCTTGGGGCATGTGATGAGCTTGCCAGAGTGTGTGGAGGCTTCAGAGAGGGCACCCAACTAATACATCCAGCAGTTGAGAAAACCTCAGCATTTGGGATGGAAGCTCCCCTACCTGGTGGCAGAGTCCTACTGTGGCAACAAGCCCAAAAGTCAAATAATTGAGTGGCAACATGCCTAGGCAAAGGAAACAAAATAAATAGAAAAATTCAACATTAGACTCCTATTTGGGGGGCAAAGAGGATTAAAGCATGGAACAGGAGGAGGACTGTGAGGTCAGAAATCCTGCACCAAAAGCCCAGGACCTGGCAGCTTCTACACTGAGGGATTGGAGGGCATGGAATATGATATTCCAGAGGGCAAAAGAGCTGGGATTGAAGCCAAGGGTCACCTACTCAGCAAAACTGAGTATCCTCTTTCAGGGGAAAATATGGTCATTCAGTGGAATAGAGGACTTCCAAGCATTCTTGAGGAAAAAAACAGAGTTGAATAGAAAATTTGACATTCAGACACAAGAGGCAAGAGATGCTTGAGAAGATAATCAGGGAAAAGAAATCAAAAGGAACTTATCAAAGTTGAACTATTTACATTCCTACATGGAAAAAAAGATAACTGTAACTGATGAAACCTTTCTCAGTATGAAAATAGCTGAAGAAAGGTATATGGGCATATGAATACATATGTGAATGTGTGTATATATGTTTACAGGTATACATAGATAGAGGGCACAGGTCGAATTTAATGGGAAGGGATGATACTTAAGGGGTGAAATTGAGAGGTGAGAGAGGAACATAATGAGAGGAGATGGGGAGAGACAGAATGGGCTAAACTATTTCATGTAGAAGAGGCAAGGGAAAGTGGTTACAGGGGGGAAGAAGAACAAGAAGGCAAAAAGGCAAAATGTTATTCTCTTTGAATTTGGCTCAGGGAGAGAATGACATACATACTAAATGGAATATCTTGCCCTACAGGAGAGTGGGGGGAAGGGGGGTGAAAGGGGGCTGATGGAGGAGAAGGCATTCTAAGGGGAGGGGAGGTTGGAAGTACCCACTTTTGAAAAGGGACAGGATCAAAGTGGGGAGTGGACCAGGTGGGAGGTGGGATAGGAGGGAGGGAAACATAGTCTTTTACAATAAATCTACTAGGGTAATGTTTTGAATAGCTACACATGAACAACATATACTGAATTGCTTACCTTTCCAGTAAGGGGGGGTGACAAGGGAGGAAGGGAATGAATCTGTAATTCGAAGTTTTAAAATCAAATGATTTAAAAATATATAAATATTATTATTAATACTGTTTTCAGCCCCAGCACCCACAGAATGACACAGAGAAGCTAAGCTCCTGCTGAGGACAGCCCAGCAGCCCTACAGGGAGTGGCCAGTGCAGCTCTCTGAGAGTGGGCAGCACAGCGTGCTGGGAACTGACAGCACAGCATTCTGGGAAAAATTGGGAAGATAAATGAGAAAGACGCAAGAAAAGTATGAAATGACAGTCAACAGCTTGACTGAGGAAAATAACACCTTAAAAAATAGACTAACTCAAATGGCAAAAAAGGCTCAGAAAGGCAATGAGGAGAAGAATGCCTTAAAAAGCCAAATTTGCCAGATGGAAAAAGAATCTCAAAAGCTCACTGAGGAGATTCATTCCTTCAGAATTAGACTGGAGCAAATGGAAGCTAGTGACTTTATGAGAAATCAAGATGCTGTTAAACAGATCCAGACAAATAAAAGAATAGAAGGCAATGTGAAATATCTCATGGGAAAAACCACTAACCTGGAAAATAGATCCAGGAGAGATAATTTAAAAATTACTGGACTACCTGAAAGTCATGATCAAAGAAAGAACCTAGAAATCATCCTTCAAGAAATTCTCAAGGAAAACTGCCCTGATGTTTTAGACCCAGAGGGGGAAATAGAGGTTGAAAGAATCCACCAATCGCCTCCTGAAAAGGATCCCCAAAAGAAAACTCCCAGGAATATTATAGCCAGGTTCCAGAACTCCCAGATCAAGGAGAAAATACTACAAGCAGCCAGGAAAAAACAATTGCAATATTGTGGAAACACAATCAGAATAGCACAGGACCTGGCAACTTCTACACTGAGGGATCGAAGGGCATGGAATATGATATTCCAGAGGGCAAAAGAGCTGGGATTGAAGCCAAGGGTCACTTACCCAGCAAAACTGAATATCTTGTTTCAGGGGAAAATATGGTCATTCAGTGGAATAGAGGACTTTCAAGCATTCTTGAGGAAAAAACCAGAGTTGAATATAAAATCTGACATTCAGACACAAGAAGCAAGAGATGCTTGAGAAGGTAATCAGGGGAAAGAAATCAAAAGGAACTTATCAAAGTTGAACTATTTACATTCCTACATGATAAAAATAATAACTGTGTCTGATGAAACCTTTCTCATTATGAAAATAATTGAAGAAGGGTATATGGACATATGAATACATATGTGAATGTGTATATATATGTTTACAGGTATACATGGATAGAGGGCACAGGTTGAATTTGGTGGGAAGGGATGATACTTAAGGGGTGAAGTTAAGAGGTGAGAGAGGAAAGTGACAAGAGGAGATGGGGAGAGACAGGGTACAGTAAACTATCTCATGTAGAAGAGGCAAGGGGAAGTAGTTGCAGGGGAGGGGAAGAACAGGAAGGCAAAGAGGCAAAACCTTATTCTCATTGAATTTGGCTCAGGGAGAGAATCACATACATACTAAATGGAATATCTCACCCTGCAGGAGAGTAGGGGGAAGGGGGATGAGAGGAGGCATGATGGAGGGGAGGGTATTCTAGGGAGAAGGGAGGTTGGAAGTACCCACTTTCAAAGAGGGACAGGATCAAAGTAGGGAATGGACCAGGTAGGGGGTGGTATGGGTGGGAGGGAAATATAAACAGTCTTTTACAATATATCTACTATGGTAATGTTTTGCATAGCTATACATGTACAACACATACTGAATTGCTTATCTTCCCAGAGGGAGTGGGTGACAAGGGAGGAAGGGAATGGATCTGAAATTCGAAGTCTTAAAATTAAATGTTTGAAATGTATATAAATATTTTAATACTATTTTGCATGTAATTGGGAGATAAGATGTTCAGGCACTGGGGCTCAGAGATTCACCTTGCCCTAATGGCAAAGTCGAAGGGGGTATGGGAGAAGATATGGGAGAGAGCAGATTGGATGAGGGGATATCTAGTGGGACTGCTATTCTGCGGTGGTGGGTAGGGAAAAAATGGGGAAAAATTGTAACTCAAAATCTGGCAGAAATGAATGATGTAAACCAGAAATTAATAAAGCATTAAAAAAAAACACTAGAGAGCATATGAAAAAAAAAACAAAAGAAAATAAAAAAAATTAATACTGTTTTCGTATAATTAAGAGATAAGATGTCCAGGCATTGGGGCACGGGGAGTCACCTTGCCCTAGTGGAAAAGTCAAAGGGGGTATGGGAGAAGAGATGGGAGAGAGCAGATTGGATGAGGGGATATCCTGTGGGACTGCTATTTTGGAGTCATGGGTAGGGGAAAAATGGGGAAAAAATTGTAACTCAAAATCTGAAGGAAACGAATGGCATAAACCAGAAGTTAATAAAGCATTTGAAAAAAAAAATCTTATGTAAGCAAATACTGAAAACTAAAAATAAATAAGTTTCTTTTAAAAAAACTAATTGAGTTTAATTGGTTAAATTATATTAGGGAGATGTTGGTTGGCAATTGATATTGCAGAGAACACACCGTATTGCGGCTCAAGAACAGTAACATTAGAAAGATAAGCCAAGTTCTAAATTACCCTAGAATTCTGGGGTAATGGGGGAGATAGTCAAGCTCTGGGGACCTAACTTGCTATTATTCTGAGTGGTGTTTTCGAGAATAAGACCTAGAGATTATACTGCATGTTTTTCACCTTCCTTACCTATTCTCATGTTTTCACTGAAATTATAAAAAAATAAATTAATGTATATGTTAATTTTATTGAGTAGTCCTTAATGAATTTTTCATAGAATTTATCTCTTCATCCTATACAACAGATGTTGCTACATAATCTACACAATTTTTCATGATAATATTTTTGCACACATTTTTCATGAGCCCTGCAATATGAGTTGCCATATTTCAAGTATGAAATACCATTTCTTGTTGCCTATGGACACATAATACAACCAACTCTGCCAATTTATAGTCCATCCTTTAATTTAGATGCAACTCCCTTGTCATACTTATAGTAAGAATATCATGATCAATATGATTTAATTTCTCCTGTAGTTTATCTACTTGAGCCTTGGATAATGATCTTGTATTATGAAGGCCAGCAGTTTAGCTATTATTTATAGACAATCTAAAAATATAGTACTTAATACCTCTATCCCATTTCACACCCCTCAGACCATTCCTGAAGAAGCTGAAGGGGACCTTATGTAATTGGGTACCATTTTGTGTTTTACTTCATTTCATAGGTAGCCTTGACCAAAAAACTTATCACTAAGTGATCAGTCACTTTGTTATGAGCCAGTTCATATTTAGTTTGGCTGATACTTGGAAAGAAAATTCAACCTGAAATCTCTCCACCACGATAGGAATCTTCTGGAGTTTGCATTCCACTATCATAAACTTAGGGAACAAAGGGTAACTATTATACTACAATGAGTAAGTTTTTATAGAGAAACTTTTGCATTTACTTAATAAGCATAACTCACCTTTATGTGCTTATTTATATAGCCTTTTCCTTACAATGACTTATCAAAGTTAAATAATAAAAAAGTTATTACCGATTTTTCAGATGAGGAAGATGTGAATCATAGGTAATGTGATTTATCCATGATTATACAGTTAGCAAGTGTCAAAGAGAGGACCTACACACTGATCTTCTGTCTCTCCCTATGGCATATTTGCAATTGCATCATTCAATCTCTCAAAGACATTCCTATTAATTCAAGAGACTAAAATGAATTCTGTTCCATCGAGAAGGTACAAGCATCCAAACTGTAATATCTGCTTTTAAAATGGATAATTATTTTAGAATGTTTTTTTGAATGTAGATCATAGATCTCATATTCTGAATTTAAAAATTATCTGGAAGTTCTGATCCCCTATTTCCCATAATGCTTTCATGAATATTCTGTCTGAAACCCTAAATAGCTTAGATTTACAGAAGTTAATGTTTCAATTTTACAGTAGCATTATATTTGTCACTAAGGCTCCAGAACACTCCTAATTGTTCCACTGAACACATAATTCCAGGTAGAGAGGTGCTCCAGGTCACTGGTTATTGTAATTCTTACCTAGTTCTTTATGGCTAAAGTTAGAATGAACATCAGCTCTTGAAAAAAGTATGGCCAACATGAAGTTTGCCTTCAAGAAGACTTATTTCATCTGCAGGTGCCATGTACTATATTGAATATGAGTAATAAAATTAGCACAGAACGTGAACAAAACATTTGAATAAGAATGATACTGCTATTCTTAAGGACATTTCTGGGAGCCTGGCTTTTGGTCTTGTTATTTACAGCAGCAATATGGTAGCAGCAAGCAGCAAAGTTTAAGAGGGATATAGGCATAATTTATTTAGTAGTAGCTCCTCCAAAGCCAGTAGATAATGAGGCACTTCTTAAGTTACTTAGTGCTCCCTCAGGTACTAGAACTTAAAATGCAAATTTTGTACTCACCTTTGGATTTCTGCATTTTAATGGTTTCTTGTCTGAATAAAGAATGGGCTAGTGGGGGCAGGGATAGCAAATTGGAGAGTCTTGTTTTTACCAGAGATTGGAATCTCAATGGAAACAACTAAAAAAGCAAATGGATTAATTGAGCTCCTTAGAAACTTCTCTTTGTAGATAATTAGAAAAATAAAACCAATAACAAGTCCCATTTATAAAGTTCTTTAAGATTTGCAAATAACCCACCATACATAAAAGAATTCCTTTGTAATGCTATTAGAAGGCAGCATAAATATACCCATGTCAAAGATAACCCACCTAAGTTAAAGTTTCTTTTCAAATAATAACTGGAATTTATATCATTTTTTGAATATTGTAAAGCATTTTATAAATATATTATTTCATCTGAGTCTTATGACAAGTACTATAGATATTAATGTTACTTTTTTAGATAGGAAAACTGGTGTTTACAGAGATTAAGTGACTTGCTTATGGTCATACAAGCTCAAATAAAATGTCAGAAGGAGAAACTAAAAGCACTCTCTCCAGCTTGCCATAACTACGTTGGGAGAACGCATCTAAAGAGTGTGCATGTCTGTATAAAAACAATTTGTGTTCTTAATGGGTTTTTTGCTCTTTTTACAAATTGTTTTCAGCAAAAGGAAGGAATAAGATCTTTGTTTTATCTGTGGAATGATTTCAGATGATGCTTCATCGCTATTTAGCTCACTGCTTTGATATTAGTTCTCTGAATTTTCACTGAATCTTAATCATTATTTAACAATGTTTAAACCATACTTATTAAATTATCTTGGTCTTTCAGTTTTAGAATTGGACTGTCTTCCCCATGGGCAGTTGAATTTCTTGGAATATGTCCAATTTTTTCACAAAGGTCATATGCCATAGTAGCAGCTACATTGCATATGGGATAGATGTTGTTTTGTGGTTTTATGGATACAGGTGATGAAGTATGGGCTCTGGGATCCCCCTTGAGCTCTCCTTGAATCTTTGAGGTATAGGCTCTGGGAACCCCCTTTGGACTCTGATTAAATCATCCTATTTGATGAGGCATTTACATGAGTCCAGAAGCCTTACATGGTCTCTGGGCACAAACCTCTGTTACTAGACTTCCCACTCTTGAGTCTATCCAAATATCAATCCACCCTTGAACTGGCCTAGCCCACCATTGTCTGTAGGCTCCAGGTAGCCTCCAGCAACTTCCCACCCTTAATCAATCATTGATCCCATCTGATTTCTCCTGAAGACTCTTCCCAAACTCCTCCTCTAGACCACCCCTAGATTCCTCCCACAACTCTCAATATGTAAGACCCCATCTTCTCTCCATGTATGTGAGAGCGCTTAGCACAGACTTACTCTGTGTCCAATACAAGCGATATTTTTTAATAAACTTTACTTTTCTTTGGCTGAGAAGACTTGAGTCGAATTCATTCGGCAGGACCCGGTGTGCTGGCATTTTGGGGTCCCCAGAGCAACCCTAATCCTCTTTATGGGTAAACTCTTCATTTTTATGGTAGGGGGAGGGGCTGGAGCCAAAGCTATAGGAAAGGGATCATTTAATTAGTCCCCGTTGTATTTTTATGGTCCCTTGATGAAGAGGTGTGTGTGTTTTTGGCTTGTTATGTCTGTAACAAGATAGCCTTGGGAGTAGACATCTATAGCTTGACATCTAGATTGTGTATGTAATTATGGGAATCAATGCATGATAATCCTGCTGGTACAAGATAGTCCTGTTCATACAAAGGAAATTCTACAAAGATTAGCTTGTTCCTGTAACAGGGAGAGATAGTTTGCCTCATTGGGGTCCACTCATGACTTATTGCCAGAGATATAGTCTTTGGGCTGGGGAGAGATATGGTCCTAAGGCTGGGGTCCAAGCACAGGCATCCCATAATCCCCCCTCAAAAATGGGACTTAAAATCTTTTGGGGTAAGGGACAAAGGTCACAGTTTCTGGAACTGCTTCCTGCTGAGATTGGATGTAGAGTAGTCCCTGGCTCAAGGGGTCCCATTCAAAGGGTTAGTTATTTAGCTGATGTTTGGCCAATGCCAAGTTCAGTGAGTGATGGGTCTTTGACTAGGACAAGAGTTGCTACACAGATTGAGCAATCATCTGGAAGGCAAGGAGGTTAAGCAAAAAAAGGGACAAAAAGAAGTGGGAGGAAAATGACCAGAAGTGGGTTGAATATGGGCTGCTATCCTTCCAAAAGAATCATCTAAAATTTGATTGAGCTATTAACTTTCAAATCAAGCTACATAATTTTCCTTTCCTCTTAAAATGCAGTCAAACTTCCTCACATCCTTTCAACATACTTAAACCATCTGAAGCTGGTACAAAGGTACCCAGAACAATAGATAGGAGTGACTTGGATGCCCCCCATTTATCCCCAAACCTTATCTGCCTTCCATGTTTTTTATCAAGTCTTTATTCATCTTTCCAAATCTTTTGAAGCATTACTCAGACTACTCAACTTTCATTTACATTTCAACCATAAAACAAGATAGCTCATAAGTTGTTAATCCTCACTAACATAACTGTATGGCCTTAAACAAAACAAAAGAGATTCCTGACTTTGACCTCCCAACTTGATAGAGAACACATCCTTGTTTCATGAGCTTGTTTATCTTTCTCTTATTATATTCACACTGGAAGAAAGAGATACTTTGGGAATTGAATCTTATACATATGATAAATTCAAACACTAATTTAACTCTTGCTTAGGCCATGGGATGACTATAAATTCAAATCAAACAGCAATCTCACACACTTACATTGGGCTCATATCCTTTACTGATTGCTCTGATTATAGAAATTTGCTATAAAAGGAAAAGCAGAAACATGTTTATACCAAATATGACAGGCCAAAATATCCTTAGCTCTCTTTGAATTTAGACAAGAATTTTCCAACTAACCATGCAGTACCAATTCCACCTCATAGCCAGAATCAAGAATAGTCAGGTGAAAAACCTTCCTTTTCAAAGGAACACAACAGGAAACTGAGCCAGGAGGATCATACCTTAAAGTCATACTAAGGTTGTCCTCTCAGCTTTTCCCAGATGCAGACCTCCATCTGTAACAGTACAGAATCACAGTTCCTCTGAGTAGCTTGTAGCATTTCTTTCAGATGGTGGATCATTGACTATTAATTATTGATGAGTTATTATGATTCATCAGACAACTATACAGCCCCAAGAGCTTTACCTCAAACAGCAAGTTTCACTAATCACAGTTTAGAGCCAGACACAATTATTTTTACTCTCATGGAGTTGCAATAAGCAATACAAATTTACCAGGACTCACATACATAAGAGATTTCTCTTAACATCTTTCCTTCTTAAATTTAAATTTGTCCTAGTGTAAAGGCCAATCATTAGAAATCATTTCTATAAACTTGCAAATTTTCAGTAAGCCAAGTTCATTGTTTGGGGACTCCACAACCTAAACATGTTCTTTTCCCCAGGGCTGATGATCTTGCTGACACAGATGATTTCCAGGGACCCAGCAAGTTTACAAAATAAGGGGAATCAACAAGGACCCCAGAAAAAGGGCTACCTGTCCACCCCATGATATGTTCCTTCTGGATGGTGTAAACCACATGCTTTCTGGAACTAATGCAAAAGCTTACCAAGTTGAAACAATATTATGTATTTGAAACTTGAAATAAAACCATTGCCAATTAGGTGACTTTACCCTACATAGAAAAATAAATTCTGACTTATCTTAGACGTCAAATTAGGAGAGACATATTTCACTTAAAAATGAGACCAGAATACATTCAATTACCTTTTGGTTGTATCCTAGTACACAAAAATTTTTCTCTTACATGAGACAGGCAATAGTTAATCTGCTAGTCAATTTGCCTCTGATCTGAGGAGAAAAGGCTCCCCCTTCCTTTTTCTCTTGTGTATCCCTGCACATTCAAAACTTGGCCAGAATTGGAATGGAGAGAGAGAGAGAAAGAGAAAGAGAGAGAGATTTTTTTTCCAATTTTTTATTTCCCAAAGTTTCCAAACTATTTACTCTCAAACCCTCAGTTCACATTGTTTGTGTGAATACATTATGCCTTTCTTTCTACCCATCCTCCTCTCATTACTATATGCATAAACTTTCTTGCCTTTCCTTTTATCTACATGTCCCTCTGGTGGACTTTGATTAAAACCCCTTTAAAACCACACACATCTTATTTCTTTCTAACTCTGATCTGACACTTCTCTTACCCTCTTCTACTTGCCTTTACCAATGATATAACCTAAATAATAATGTATTTTACTTTCTCTATCTCTCTCCCATCCACATGCTCCTCTAAGGTTTCTACAATCAGGGAAGAAGGAAGAGGGGGAAAGAAAGAGAAAGAGGCATTGCAAGAAAAATCCAGCTGCTGCACTTAGAGGCTTGTCTTACTGGCTGGTGTATTTTAAACCTTCCAGGGTGTCAAATTACACAAAGACATTAACTTGCACCACACAGGGACACAAACACAGAACAGAGGGATATATAAAATGGAAAGAATCCAAAAGCTCAGAAAGGCTTGTCAGAAATCCCCTACACAAATCAGACATTTTTCTTGGTCCTGTAGATCTACTGAGGCCAGGCAAGGCATTCCTTTCTAAGGTCTTGGAGACCAAACTTTTTCCAATGCTGCAACCTAAGGGTGAATTGGTCCATCTTTTTGCCTATAAGCCTTAGAGAGAAAGGGAAACCAATAAGCAACTGTAGTCACTCCTCTACTGATGTCCCAGGGAGGGAAAGGACCACATATGTTTTCAAAACAAGGTATCCTTTTGTCAAGAGTGAATTCTGCCAAGGGCTTATTGTAGACTCAACCCAGAGCCTAAGGCAGGCTTGACCCAGAGTCCCAATAAGCCTTTCTAGGTGCTTTTGGGATGGCCTACAACAGGGCCAGGATAAAGAGGAAGGCTTACCTTGACTGGGAGAGGGATTGAGACCTCAGACTTGCCCTGCTTTGGGTTCTATTAAATACTGTGGTTTAGGGGTGCCAGGACCCCAAAGCTACTGAGGGTCAGGGCAGAGTCATCTGGAAGAATTTGTGGACTCAAGGAGTCTTCCAGTCAAGTGGCAAAAAGTTTATTGTGATGCTGTATAGCCAGAACAGCTCTTTTAGGGAACTCCCAACCTAACAGGAGTGATACTAAAGCTTGTATAAGAAAAGTACAGTGAATTATGTGACAAGTATGCTAATTAGACAGTAACATACGATTTCTGTATCTTTAGCACAAGCATCATTCACTATTGACATGGCCTGGCAGTGGGAGACAGTGGGAAGGGAGTTTCTAAGTGGTTTGTTTTTAGTCTGTTTTGTCTGTAAGAGATAGCCTTGGGAGTTGACATCTATAGCTTAATCTCTGGATTGTATATGGTAACTGTGGGAATCAGTACATGATAGTCCTTCTGGTATAAGATAATCCTATTCATACAAGGGAAATTCTACAGAGTTCAGCTTGTTCCTGTAGCAGGGAGAGATAGTTTGCCTCACTGGGGCCCACTCATGAGTTATTGCCAGAGATATAATCTTTAGATTGGGGAAAGATATGGTCCTAAGACTGGGGTCCAAGCAAAAGCACCTCATCAGCTAGACCTAGAGTCAGGAAGACATGAATTAAAATTCTACCTCACACCTTTACTAGCTTTGTGACCCTAAACTAGTCATTTAACCTCAGTGTCCTCATTAGTTAAATAGGGATAATAATAGCACCTACCTTCCAGGCTTGTTGTGACAATAAAAGGAGATGATACCTGTAAAGTGCTTTTTCACCTTTAAGTGCTATATAAATGCTAGCTGTTATTATTGTTATTTGTGGCAAAAGAGTAGCTTTGGGAATGAGAAGACCTCCTACATCCTTCTTGGCTCTTGAGCCTCATTTCTAAGGCGTTCCAGCTCTAGCAATTGATAATATTTTTGCAGTATCAGAAGAGGGTACCTCGGTGACCAGCCATTTAAGTCTACTTCATGATTCTTTATCCTATGTCCTCATAATATCACATTGATACTTCATGACATAAAGAAAATTACTTTTTGGAGCATTTGCAGTTGTAGCTTTAAGCAAGATTTATTGATCTCCCATGAGAGGATGAGAGGACCATCACCACTTGATAGGGTAAACACACTAATTCCAAGATTCTACAGTGCCAAGGGTTACATACACTGAGTACTCAGCATACACACTATGGGCCGTGTGAATCAGGAGGGCCTTGATGACATTCTAAACAATGCTCCAGAGTTGAGTTTCTCTGGTATTTAGGGGTTTTATATTCCAACAGAAGACTAGATGAAAAAGTACTAGTAGTACCCTCATGGCCCTGATAGGGATGTTATCATGGTCAGAAAGGTTTCATGGCATAATGAAAATAAAAACTTCCTGGAAGCCAAGAACACCTGAACTCTGGGCTTACCTGTGATATAATGCCTATATGACCTTAGGCAAGTTAACTAACTTCTCACTGACTGTAAGCAGCTGCTACCTTTACTAACCTAAGGGCCAGTCTTAGGTTGTGTTCTCAGGAGGGATTGAAGAGACCAGAGATGAGGGAGAGAAATGACTTGTAGTTTATTCTAAGATGGCAGGGGCACAAGAGCTGGGGAGGAAAACGCTGGCTCACTTTATACCTTTAAAGTGAGCACTATTCAAGCATGACCTCCTCATGCACAAGGATATGAACCAATGGAGGGGGGCTGAACCTGTCACCTCAGCTGCTGCTCATCAAGCCAGCAGTCTCATGGGAGATGTCCTTGTGAGCTGGCAACTGGACTGTGGCCCTCAGCACATCCTTATCTCCAAGGAGTACAGAACCAAGAGGCCCTGGGGCAGTTCCTGATTTCCCATGGGACAAGAAGCGTTTGGAACTCACATTGTCCTGTCCAAATGACCTAAGCACCTCTCTAACTATAAGCTGCAAAGTAGGTGCCATCCTATATTGGTAGAGAGAATTCCTTTGCTAAGAGGGACTTCCTATTCCTAGAAAATCACAGGTCCAATCCTTATGTCTACATGTACAAAGGTGGTGATGTTTTTCCAAAGAGGGTCTTATGCAGGCAGGGTACCTTTGGGAAAGGTTAAGAATATGTGCCCTACACTGCCATTGGTTGTGGAGTCAGTGAGAGATTAATCTACTGTCTTTTATGGTCTCTAATAGTCCTCAAAGCTCTCTAAATTGACCTGGCATCTTGGGGTTATTGCCAACCTGCTTCTGACATTGTTCATTCAATATATTATCAATCTGACTACGAAGACATTTTATGAAGATCTCTAATTCTCTTAGGCAAGACAGCATGGAGTAGGTAGAGCATTGGATTTGGAGTCAGGAAGACCTTAATTTAAATCCTGCCTCTGATATTTGTAGTATGATTCTGGACAAGTCCATAGACCTTTCTGGGCTTTGGTTGCTTCATCTATAAAAGGAAGAAATTAGCCTTGGTCACCCCCAAGATTCCTTCCACATCTAAATCTATGATCCTGGACTAAAAATACTTTCACTAAGTCCTAAATGCTCTTATGTCTTCAGAAAACTTTGGGAGAAAGGAAGGGCATAAGCATTTTGGAAGCACCTACTATATTCGAGTCACTGTGCTAAACGTTTTAAAAATATCTCATTTTATCCTCACAATCTGGGAGGTAAATACTATTATTATCCCCATTTTGTGGTTAAGGAAACTGAGCTAGGCAGAGGATAAGTGACTTGCCAAGAGTCACACAGCTAGTAAATGACTAGGGTCAGATTTGAACTCAGGTTTTCCCTGACAACCTGCCCAGCGCTCTATTTACTGTACCACCTACCTGCCAAATAAGGACATTTTTTATTGGCATTGATTTTTCCTTTTTTTTTTTTTGCTTTTGGAGGGGTGAGGGGAGCGCAATTGGGGTTAAATGACTTGCCCAAGGTCACACGTCTAATAAGTTAAGTGTCTGAGGCCAGATTTTAACCCATGTCCTTCTGACTCCAGGGCCAGTACTCCATTCACTGTGCCATCTAGCTATCGGGTTGGTATTGATTTTTAAGCAACCTGCAATTTTATCTGCTTAGGAAGCTCCATTTAAGAAATTTCTTTTGCTATTGAAAATCAATCTCTTCTCAGCAATTTATAATCTTGGAGAGTTGCCCAAGGGCTCTGAGAGGTTAAGTAATTTTCCCAGGGTCATGTAACATGTATGTGAAAGATGCAAGACCTGAAATTAAAGCCTTTTTTTTTTTTTTACAATAAGACCAACTTTCTAAACACTCTGTCATTCTATTTATCTCTTCTCCTTTATTCAATTTGGAGTAGAAAAAAGAGAAGGAATACTAATACACTATTGGTGGAATTTTGAATTGATAGATCTGTTTTGGGATGCAACCTGTAATTATGAAAGAAAAGTTACTAAATCATTCCTAATCTTTAATCTAGAGCTTCACTTACAGCCATAGGACCCCAGAATTCAGGTATAAAAACATCCCACATATAACTAAATGACAGCAGTTCAGTGGTATAGTGGATGGAGTGCCAGGCCTAGAGTCAGGTAGACTCATCTCCTTGAGTTCAAATACAGCCTCAGACACTTACTACCTATATGACCTTGGACAAGTCACTTAACCCTGTTTGCCTCAGTTTCCTCATCTGTCAAATGAGCTGGAAGAGGAAATGGCAAACCTTTCCATATCATTGCCAAGAAAAGCCCAAATGGAGTCACAAAGATTGGACATGAGTGAAAAATGACTCAGCAATAACAACAAAACCAGCTGAAGCAAGGTAACAAAAAACTGAAAATAAAAGTAATGCTTATCAACTATAGAACAGAAGGATAAACTATGGCATTTAAAGGTTGTGGAATATCATTATAACATAAGAAATAATAAATATGAGGAATTTAGAAAACCATAGGAAGAACTGTATGATTTGATGTAAAATGAAGTAAGGGGAGGCTAGGTGGCACAGTGAGTAAGTGCGCAGGCACTGGAGTCGGGAGGACCCAGGATTGGTTCCGGCCTCAGTTACTTAGCAACCACACATAAATGACTAGCCATGTAACCTTGAGCAAGTTACTTAACTCCAATTGCTTTAAAAAAACGAAGTAAGTAGATACAGGAAAATTACATACATACATACATACATACACATATACATATACATACACATACATATACATATGCATATATATATATATATATACACACACACTATAAAAATAACACTAAAAGGGGAGTCTTTGGTCAATTATAATGATTAATCAGTCCCAGAGAAGAGATAAGGAAATGTACCTTCCTTCTTTCTTTGAAGAAATGAAGGACTGAGTGTATGTAATTTTATATGTACTATCAGGCTCATTTTCTGTGTCAATTTTTTTAAACTCTTTTTCTTTGTTACAAGGGAAATTGTAGTGGGAGGCTAAGTTGGAAGGAGTGAGAGTTGGGTATTCTGAAATTACCATGAGGTAAAAAGGAAAGAAAGAAAGACATTAATTTAACATTATAAAAATATTGTTGCTTTTATTTTTCTTTCTTTATTATGATACTCATAATCAAGGTAATAATGCATGGAGGAGAAATGTAAGAATGGTCTTGTCAATAAGGCCAGTGCCACTGATCATTCACTGAGATTTTCTAAGACCCCACCCCCTCTGTACATCATCTTTCTATGCTTTAATAGAAAATATATTATTTACTTATTCCAAGATTATGTTGTTGTAAAACATAAATCAGAAAAGTGCTATATTAGTCATGACAATGGCCTCTCATTTTTATTATTATAATCCTTCCTAGAACTATTGCAGAAAATACAGGTTCTTCGCAAATCTATTTTCATCTCCCTAGAGGATATTTCCCTCCCTCTAAAGATGTCCAGGCAGATATGGCTAATTAAAAAACAAACAAAAAAATCACCTCAAGCTGTTGTGTGGTAAACAAGATCCATTAGTATTTTGTGCCATTTGGAGAGTAGAGGTATGGTCCTGGCCCCACTCCATTTTCAGATATCAAGATGTGGAGGAAGGTGTGACTCCCTCCTACAGGTCTTTCAGTAATGAAATCCTTATACTGCATCAGTTCTGTCTGGCTGTCACTTCAGTAAACATGTTTATCAACTCCAAGATGAATCACTGCCGCATTTCAACTAAATCTATAATCCAAGGCCATGTAGTTATTTTCCACTGTAGCAGCAGCAGCAACAGCAGCCTTTTTTTTTTTTCACCTCTCATATTTGCATCTGAATCTCAGCCCACTCCCAACCAGCCTGGCTGACTTCCAAACTTCCCAAATCTTATTATCAAGTCCCCAGAGGGAAAGCCTGATTAGTATACTGTACCTTGATGGCCGACTTCAGGCTCAGTAAAAGGTCTGCTGCTTTGGTCTAATTAATGTGTTATATAGATGTCAGCCATCCTAAATCATTAGGAATATGAGTAAATATGAGACTGTGAAAGCAGTAGACAGAAAAATTCAATGAAATGCATCCAATCCTTTCCCTTTCTACTATCTCTGTCCCAAAATGAGTCACTAGTTGACTTGCAATGCCATCCAAGGGCTTTTGGCTTGAGACATCAACAGGGTCTTTTGAAATTTTTGCTTTTCCTTGATAGGAATATCTGATATTTTTGTGCTAGTTTGCCCATTGCCTTCTTTCTCTTCTGTGTTCATGGTCTTTACATTGCTACCGGCATGATTCACTTCCTTTCAATTAACTCTGCTTAGTCTCATTCAAAAATCTTTCTAAGCAAGCCCAAGAATACTTTTATGACATATGCAAGCTTGTGATGTTTTTCTGCTCATTCAGCTAGACACCTTATTTATTTACCTCAATCAAGTTAAGAAAGAAATCCAAAAAGTCAATGAATATAATAAAAGATAAAACTAAAATGACAAAAGGTACTAAAACCTCAAGTATGTTGAATGAGTGAAAGAAAAAGTTGAGAAAAAGGAAAAGTCAAAGCATGGCTTCTTAGTTATGTATATTTGTTTTCAGGCATCCAATTATCTTTGCTGAACACTTATTAAACATATACTCTGTAGATGTCTTTTGAACTGAAAAAAACCTGCCTTCAAGGTGTTTACAATCCACCTTGAAGAAATAATGCAAACACATGTAAACATAACACAAAATGCATATATATGTAGTAATTTAAGGAAAATTGCTCTGAAATTAGAAAGCTTGGTATAAAACAATGACCTCTCTTATTATAATCCTTCCTAGAACTATTGCAGAAAATATAGGTTCTTCACAAATCTATTTTCATCTCCCTGGAGTATATTTCCCTCCCTCTAAAGATGTCCAGGCAGATATGGCTAATTAAAAAAAAAAAAAAAACAAACAAAAAACATCTCAAGCTGTTGTGTGGTAAACAAGCTCCATTAGTATTTTGTGCCATTTGGAGAGTAGAGGTATCATCCTGGCCCCACTCCATTTACAGATATTAAGACATGGAGGAAGGTATGATTCCCTCCTACAGGTCTTTCAGTACTGTATCATGTCTGTCTGGCTGTCACTTTAGTAAACATGTTTATCAACTCCAAGATGAATTTATCATCTTATAATTTATCATCATATAGTTTTAAGAACAAGGCCATTTATGATATTGTGTCAAGAATAAGATCTTAGAATAAGAACAGGAATGGATGTCAGAGCCTATGTAATCCAACCAACCCATACCCCCAAATTTGGAGATGATACTCAGAGAGTGTAGGTTACCTGTCCAAGTTCAGGTCATCTAGGCAGTAAAAAGCAGCAATGAGATTCAAACTCAAGGCTTTTAACTACCATGCTAAAAAACTAGTGAAGTTTATGATCAAAAGCAAAGCAAATTTATATTATAATTAAAGTGATTATAGTTTTGTAATGTATATTCAGAGCAAAGTTTTCATCAAAGACACTCTATATTGTCAGCCATCTAGTATTTATTTTAAGCCGTTTTGGAAGAGTGACTAACTTGGACAGGACTTAGATTGTCTGGTCCATCTTCTCTGGTTCATTATTACTTTTAGGTTAGGAAGAACTCAAAACCCCAGGGGAGGGTGAGTGGGGGAGAATGACATAGGTAAAGATAATTTTTTGCAACCCAAATCTCTTTTTTTCTATGCTTCTCTCAAATCCCCAATTTCAATATTTGATTTTTTCCTAACTCCTTTGTCAACACTTGTTGCTTCCATATCCCATTAATTTGGAACTTTGATAGGTATCCAACTGGATAGCAAGGTATTACATGACTGATAATGCTTCCTTTTGTAAAACACCTCTCTATTTGTATTAAAACTGAGGCTATCGGGAGAGCCAAAATTGCAGAGTAGAAGCACAAACTTGGCATGAGCTCCTGCTCCAATCACTTCTAATACATGTGAAAAAATGACTCTAAACAAATATTAGAGCTACAGAACCCACAAAGTGACAGAGAGAAACAAATCTCCCAACTGAATACATCCTGACAGGCCAACAGGAAAGGTCTATAACAGGGCTCAGGGAGCCAAGCACAGTCACCTGTGAGCCACAGCTCTGGCCCCAAGGCAGCCCAGACTGGCCAAAGCAGACTTCGGGAGAGTAAATTACCAGCAGCTAAGGTGGTTTCCAGACTTCTCAACCCATAAACACCAAAGAGAAAATAAAGTGTCAGTGGGGAACTCTGTTGAAAGGGTGAAAGAAGAGCAAGGACCAGCCTTTGTCCCTGGGACAAAAAGTGGCAAAGGTATGGGCAGCTGCATCTGATGCTGCATGGCTACTTCCAGAGATCCTGTCCTGCAGATTGTAGGGGGACAAAGCAACCATTCAAAGGGTAATCACTCTCACTTTAACCTGCTTAGATCTGGATTATAGTATTGGATGGAGGCCCTGGAGCATGTGGCCAGTGTACCAGAGCTTGTGGGGGTTACAAAGAGGGCGCCTTCCTAATAGTTCCAGCAGCTGTGAAAACCTCAGCAATTAGGGACAAAGTTCTCTCCATTCTGGAAAAAGAGTTCTACCATGGCAAAGAGCTCAAAAGTTAAGTAATTGGCTGGCAATATGAGCAAGCAGAGGAAGCACAGACCATAGAATCCTTTGTTGGGGACAAAAAGGATTAAGGCATGGAGCAGGAAGAAGACAGTAAAGTCAGAACTACTGCATCAAAAGCCTCCAAGAAAAATATGACCTGCTTGGTCATGAAGTCATGAGGTCATGAGGCCATGAGGGAGCTCAAGAAGGATTTAGAAAATCAAGTAAGAGCAGTGGAGGAAAAACTGGGAAGAGAAATGAGAATGATGCAAGAAAATCATGAAAAGCAAGTCAACAGCCTACTAAAGGAGGCCCAAAAATACAATGAAGAAAATAGCACCTTAAAAAATAGACTAACTGGGGGGGGCTAGGTGGCGCAGTAACTAGAGCGTTGGCCCTGGAGTCAGAAGGACCTCAGTTCAGATCTGGCCTTAGACACTTAATGCACACACAAACAAAAACCTAGCTATGTGACCTTGGGCAAGTTACCTAACCCCAATTGCCCTCCAAAAAAATAAATAAATACAGTTGCTATGGATAAAACAGTGATTTAAAAAAAAAAGTAGACTAACTCAAATGGCAAAAAAAGCCCAAAAAGTCACTGAGGAGAAGAATGCCTTAAAAAGTCAAATTTCCCAGATGGAAAAGGAATTTCAAAAACTCACTGGAGAGAATAATTCCTTCAAAATTAGAATGGAGCAAATGGAAGCTAATGACTTTATGAGAAATCAAGATACTATAAAACAGATCCAAACAAATGAAAAAATAGGAGCCAATGTGAAATATGTCATTGGAAAAACCTGGAAAATAGATCCAGGAGAGAAAATTTAAAAATTACTGGACTACCTGAAAGCCATGATAAAAAAAAGAGCCTAGACACCATGTTTCAAGAAATTATCAAGCAAAATTCTAGAACAAGAGGGCAAAATAGAAATTGAAACAATTCACTGATCACCTCTTGGAAAAGATCCCCAAAATAAAACCCCTAGTAATACTATAGCCAAATTCCAGAGTTCCCAGGCCAAGGAGAAAATACTGCAAGCAGTCAGGAAGAAACAATTTCAGTATTGTGGAAACACAATCAGGATAACACAAGAACTAGCAGCTTCTGCATTAAAGGATCCAAGGGCTTGGAATATGATATTCTGGAGGTCAAAGGAGCTAGGATTAAACCAAGAATCACCTACCCAGCAAAACTGAGTATAATGCTATAGGGGTATGGTCATTCAATGAAATAGAGGATTTTCAAGCGTTCTTGATGAAAAAACCAGAGCTGAACAGAAAATTTGACTTTCAAATACAAGAAGCAAGAGGAGCATGAGAAGGTAAACAAGAAAAAGAATTCATAAGGAACTTATTAAAAGTTGAACCATTTACATTCCTACATGGAAAAATGATAATTGAAACTCATGAGTCTTTTCTGAGTATGAGGATAGTTGAAGGGAATATATATGTGTATATGTATATGTTTATATATATATATATACATACATATATACATATGTATAGGAGGGTATATGTATATATAAATATATATGTCAGTGTAGGCATATGTATGTACACGTATACATGGACAGAAGGAACAGGATGAGTTGAATATGAAGAGATGATATCTAAAAATATAAAATTAAGAGTTGAGAGAAAAATTTATTTGGAGAAGGAGATAAGGAGAGATAGATCAGGGTAAATTATCTCATATAAAAGAGGCAAGAGAAAAATGTTACAATGGAGGGGAAGGGCAGGAAGGTAAAAGGAAATGGGACAACCTTATTCTTATTGAATTTGGCTTAAGGAGGGAATAACATACACACTCAATTGGGTAACTTACTCTACAGGAAAAGAGGGAAAAAGAGAATAAGAAGGGAGATGACAGAAGGGAGGGCAGATTTGGGGAGAGGGTAGTTAGAAGCAAACACTTTTGAAAAGTGTTTTTCAAAGAAGAAAATAGAATAATTTGGGGGGTGGGATAGGATGGAGGGAAATATAGTTAGTCTTCCACAATATAACTACTATGGAAATGTTTTGCGTAACTACACATATACAACCTATATTGAATTGCTTACCTTCCCAGTGGGGGTGGGTAAGGAAGGAAGAAGAGAAAGAATCTGGAACTAAAATTTTAAAAACAAATGTTTAAAAATATATTTTTATAGGTAACTGAAAAATAAGATATAAAGGTACTGGGGTATAAAAATCCATTTTGACCTACTAGAAAGTTAGGGGGGCATGAGGGAGGATATAAGAGAGAACAGATTGGGGAAAGGAGCATTCAATAGGCTTGCTATTTTGGGGTGGAAGATAGGGGAAAGATGGGGAGAAAAATCTGTAACTCAAAATCTGGTGGAAATGAATGTTGAAAACTAAAAATAAATAAATAATTTAAAAAAAAAAAAAACTTATGCTGTCAGTATCTCAAAATAAAGGATTGAGAAATCCCTCAGATCATCTAAGAGAAGATTCAATCTAAGATACCTAGTCTTTGCAACTGGAGGGAGAAGCCCTTGCTATACACAGTCCCAAAGAATTCACTCAAATTTTGATCATGTGGGTCTTGAACACAAAACATCAGCATGCACATATACATGTATGTATATTTATTATATATATGCATTCTGTGTGTGCATGTGCATATCCATATATGTGCATGTGCATATAATATATGTGTACATGTGTGTATATGTGTGTAGGCACTTTCTACTGTACTAAGACCATGGTTTTAGGAATGACTTTCACTTACATCTTACATTTTAAATTGGCGTTTCTTCATATAAAGCTCTCTTGAAAAAAATCCAAATCAGCAATTTCTATCCATTTTTTCCTCATTTGTCCTATATAAGAGAGGTATCTTGAAGGAAATATTGGCATATTAGTTTCAAAGTTTTGTCACATCACATATATCTTTATTTGTTCCCATCTTTTATATTTCTTGCTTGCATTTTGAACTTTGCCTTGTCACTTTGTATTGTCTTAAAGATGAAAACAGGACCATTCTTCCCTCAAAACATGAGGCTCCCCAGTCACTGCATTACCATAAGGAGTATTCACTATATATGGGCTAGATTGTTTTATGAAATATGTCATCTACATTTTATGCCTGGTTTTTATTGATGTATTTTATAAATGTGTCAGGATAGATGGCACATGGTAATAAATAAACTTGACATAGAGTTTTCATTATGATATGACTGGCAATCAATTTTAGTAACTGTCAAGCAATGAATCAAGGATAAGATGAAAAAAGTATATGTTTTATATGTGTGTGTGTGTACATGCATGCACATGGGCACACACACACACAAAGATATAGTTTCAATAAACCCATGACTATGCAATTGCCATGTATGGTATATTATAATGAAGTCCACCTGGTGAAAACCTCCATTAACAGGAATAGTTAGATAATATACTCTTTTAATTTTTATTTGTTAACTTAAGACTTAAAACTTAGTTGTTGTTATAAAATGTAATAATATATTTTTTAGCTTTAATAAATAGAGCACAGACAAACATACAATATTCGAAATTTATTTGATTGCTAATCAAATTTAAGTTACCTGCCCAATGTCAGTTCACCTAGGTGGTAAAAATCAGAGGTGAGATTTAAACTTAAGGCTTTTGACTACCATGCTGAAAAGATGAATGAAGCTTTATGATCAAAAGCAAAGAAAATTTACATGTTAGTTTTATTTCTGAAATGATCATTTTTTTTAATGTTTGTATTTCCACATCTAGAAAGTGTAGACATTTGATCTAATCATGTTTTGACTTCAATCTTTAAAGATCATTTTTATTTTGGATGACTCCATGTAATAATCATGGCAAGATGAAAAAAGTCCTGCACCTAGAGAGACTTGGCTTCAAATCCCCTCTGACATTTAGTCTGATGGTAACTGAATCCAAATCATTTATCCTCTTTGCTCCCCAGTTTCCTTCTCTATAAAATAAGGACAACGATCCCTCTAATAATTACCTCATTGAATGCTAAGTGGAGTACACATTGATAAACTGACTGGAATTTTTAAAATTGGATTTAAGTGGCATTTTCTTTTTATTGCCTCTTGGGTATTGTTGTTAATAAACTAAATGCTTGGGTTTTTTGTGAGTTTATTTTGTAGCCTGTAATTCTGCTGCAATAATTGTTTCAAATATTTTCTTTGCTAATTGTCTAGGATTTTCTGAGTAAACCATGGGAGAAAGTAAAGATAAGATGGCAGAGTAAGAGGAAACAATTGACCCTAACTTTCCACTCTTCCCCCTCCACAAAGATATAGAAAATGTATCAAGACGAATTCAAATATGTAAAGCCAAGAAAAAGAAATGGAGGGTCATTTTTCCAACCCGAGAATAGCTTCGGGAGACAGACAGAGAGGTCTGTAGATGCCAGGAATGGGGCCTGGCTAGGATCATGTGGTTGTGGGGAGAATTCCAGGGATTGAAAAGGGACTAGAGATTTAAAAAAGACAAGGGACTAAGGCAGATCCCCAGTTCAGGGGATCCCTGAACTGCTATTGGCTGCAAGAATGGATGCCACCTATCATCCCTTGTCACCTACTACAAGTTTCAGGGAACAGATCCAGATCTGAGAGGAGTGGTTGCTAGCATGGGTCATGGTTGTATACTTAACAAGAAAAACATTCCAGAAATATAGACTCAGCTGTATCCTTTTACGCAGCATATAAACCTACAGTGGAATAAGAAGGGCAGAAGTCCCAGACAGAAGGGGAACTGACAGTTCATTCACAACAACCTGTACAACCTCCCACTGGGCTAATAGTGACTGAGTGCAACAACAGTCTATTGGAACTTTCAACTAAACACAAGTCAACAGATGCAAACATGGATCAGGAATTTGCAGAGCTCACACCAGGAAGGGAGAAAACAGACCTCTACCTGGATTACATGACTTCAGAGCTTATTGAACCCCAAACTGAGTTATGAAAATAGCAGAAGGATATAACAGCTCAGGCTAGACATTGCTCCTTCCTTTCCATTCCCTCCATGTCCTGCCCCCCCCCCCCCGAATTTCACAAAGCCCAGCATTAATATAAAGTTCAAAGATAAGAAGTACCATTGGAAAATATTGTTGCTGTTTGTCCTTCATTCTTGAAAAGGTCCGTGACATCAGGGAGGTGATGATATGACAAGCAAGTGAATTACATAAGTGAGGGAGGACTGTGCAAAGTCACCAGATTCACGTTCTCCTCCAGAGCCATCTGGGTACAATGCCAAGATGTAGATCAGGATGACTGGACTTGATGCTGGATACAGTAGGGGACCTTGGCCTTTTTAAGCTAAGGTCTTTAGCAGGTCTCAGTAAGACTGAGGCACACCTTATTCAGTGATTAAGGATAGGTAAGAAATAAGACAGAAAATGGCCTCTTTTACCTAGTCAGAAAAAAATAATCTGGGAGGGGAAGACCCCCAGAGTTTCTGGCCAAAATAGAAGCAACTGCTATTTATATTCACTCTGAACAAATTAGGGCCCAAACAATGACCACATGGGTCTTGGCCAGGAACTTATTGTTGGCCAAGCAATGGGAGCCAGAGTGATTTGGATTTAAGGCATGTTCCTTAAGAAAAATATATCTGCCCTGAAAATGCCAAGATATCTTGAAAAGTTTCAGTGATCAAAATTTACATTCCTTTGGGAACAGCAGAAAACAAAAAAAGAACCTAGCCACAAAATAGAGAACCTCAAGTTACAAACACAGTAGAGGAAAAAAATGGAAAAGAAACTAGAACTAGGGAAGAAATATTTTTAAAGAGAATCAACAACTTGGGGAAAAGAAGTTCAAAATCTTACTAAAGAAAATGATTTCTTGAAAAATAGAATTGGAAGCTAATAACTCTATGAGACATGGAGAAATAAGAAAATGAAATATCTGAAAAGAATGGAAGAAAATATGAAATATCTCATAGAAAAAGCAACTGTCTTAAAAAACAGAACTAGGAGAGATAATTTAAGAAACATTTGACTATGTGAAAGCCATATGTGCACACACACACATGCACACACACACACATACACCAATGACATTTTTCAAAAAATCATGAAATTTCTCAGATATATTAGAACTAGAGGACAAAGTAGAAATTGAAAGAATCCATCCATAATCTCCCAAAAGAAATTAAACTAGCATGTCATCAGCAAATACATATAGTTTTGTCTCCTCATTTCCTAGGTCTTTGATTTTTTTCTTGTGTCTTAGTGCAATTACTAGCATTTCTAGAACTATATAAAATGATTGCAGAAAAATAGATTTTTTAATTTTTTAATTAAATTTTATGTTCATTTTTAGTTTATATCATTCATTTCAACAAAATTTTGAGTTACAAATTTTCTCCCATATTTCCCCTACCCACCACCCCAAAACAGTAATCCTACTGTATTCCCCCTCCACCAATCTACTCTCTCCTATATACTCCCCCACCCCCCTATGACTTTCTGGTAGGGCAAGATGGATCTCCATACCCCAGTGCCCATATATCTTATTTCCCAGTTGCATGTAAAAATAATAATATTATATATTTTTAAACATTTGATTTTAGAACTTTGAATTCCAGCTTTTTTCCCTTCCACCCTTGTCACCCACCCTTACTGGGAAGACAAGCAATCCAATATAGGTTGTACATGTGTAGCTATGCAAAACATTTTCATAGTGGATATATTGTAAAAGACTAAATATATTTCCCTCCCTCCTATCCCAGTTCCCACTTATTCTATTCTCTACTTTGATCCCGTCCTTTTTCAAAAGTGGGTGCTTCCAACACCCCCCCGAGCCTGCTCTCCCTTCCACCATCTCCCCTCTCATCCCCTTTCCCCCTACTTTCCTATATGGCAAGATAGCTATTTAGTGTGTATGTTATTCCCTCCCTAAGCCAAATTCAATGAGAGTAAGGTTGACACATTCCATTTTGCCTTCCTGTTCTTCCCCTCCATTGTAACAGTTTTCCCTTGCCTCTTCTATATGAGATAATTTACCCCATTCTGTCTCTCCCCATCTCTTCTCATTATATTCCTCTCAAACCTCTCAATTTAACCTTTTAAGTATCATCCCTTCCTATTCAATTGATACTGTGCCCTCTGTCTATGTATACGTGTACACATATATACACACACTCACATATGTATTCGTATGCCCATATACCCTCCTATATAACATATATGTGTGTATATATACGTATATATATATGTACATATATACATATATACGTGCATACACAAACACACACATTTATATTCTGTTCAACTATCCTCATATTGAGAAAAGTTTCATAAGTTACAATTATTGGTTTTCCATGTAAGAATGTAAATAGTTCAACTTTGATAAGTTCCTTATGATTTCTTTTCCCTGTTTACCTTCTCATGCTTCTCTGGCTTCTTATATATGAATGTCAAATTTTCTATTCAACTCTGGTTTTTTCATCAAGAATGCTTGAAAGTGGGGGCGGAGCCAAGATGGCAGAGTAGAAACAGCTCATCCAAGCCACTCTGCCCCCAGATTCCCCCCAAACTATGTAAAAGGGGACTCTGAAGAACTTCTGGAGCCCCAGCACCCACAGAATGACACAGAGAAGCTAACCTCCCACTGAGGACAGCCCAGCAGCCCTGCAGGAAGGACCAGAGCAGCACTCCGGGAGCCGGAAGCACGCAACATGCAGAGCGCTGGGAGCCGAGCCAAGTGGAGCCCAGGTCCCCGCGAGCCAAGGTTTTAGCCCCAGGGCGGCAGGGCCAGCAGCTGGCTGGAGAGACCCCAGAACACCAGCAGCTGTGGAGATTCCAGAACTATCAACATAGACATGCCTAGGACAAAGTAAGAGGTTAGTGCCCTATGGACTTTGGGACCAGTATTTGGGGAATGCGTCGGCTTCCTCCCCTGGGGGCTAGAAGCCACTGAGGACACTTGCCATTTTGTAGTTTTCAGAGGCAGCTCCAACTCCTGGCCTGCGAACTGTAGGGAGATCCAGTGATCAGTCTTGGGGGGTAATCGCTCTTGCTTTAACCTCCCTGGATCTGGATTGTGATCTGGGGTGGAGGTTGTGGGTGTGTTTACAGCTTCCCAGAAACGGAAGCTGGCCCCCTCACACGTTTGGGGCGAAAGTTCCTGTCTGGCACCAGGCCATATGGTGGCAACAAGCCCAAAAGTCAAGTAATTAAGTGGCAACATGCCAAGGCAAAGGAAACAGAAAAATGCAACCCTAGACTCCTATTTTGGGGGCATAGAGCAGGAAAAGGACTGTGAGGTCAGAAGTCCTGCTCCAAAAGCCCCAGGGGAAAACATGAGCGGGTTGCAGGCCATAGAGGACCTTAAGAAGGACTTTAAAAATCAAATAAGAGAAGTGGAGGAAAAATTGGAAAGAGAAATGAGAAGGATGCAGGAAAAGCATGAAATGAGGGTCAACAGCCTGACTGAGGAAAACAACACCTTAAAAAATAGACTAACTCAAATGGCAAAGGAGGCCCAAAAGGGCAATGAGGAGAAGAATGCCTTAAAAAGTCGAATTTGCCAGATGGAAAAAGAATCTCAAAAGTTCACTGAGGAGATTCATTCCTTCAGAGTTAGACTGGAGCAAATGGAAGCTAATGACTTTATGAGAAATCAAGATGCTGTTAAGCAGATCCAAACAAATGAAAGATTAGAAGGCAATGTGAAATATCTCATAGGAAAAACCACTGACCTGGAAAATAGATCCAGGAGAGACAATTTAAAAATTATTGGACTACCTGAAAGCCATGATCAAAGAAAGAACCTAGAAATCACCCTTCAAGAAATTCTCAAGGAAAATTGCCCTGATGTTTTAGATCCAGAGGGCAAAATAGAGGTTGAAAGAATCCACAGATGACCTCCTGAAAAAGATCCCCAAAAGAAAACTCCCAGGAATATTATAGCCAGGTTCCAGAATCCCCAGATCAAGGAGAAAATACTCCAAGCAGCCAGGAAGAAACAATTTCAATATTGTGGAAACCCAATCAGAATAGCACAGGACCTGGCAGCTTCTACACTGAGGGATCGAAGGCAGGGAATACGATATTCCAGAGGGCAAAAGAGCTGGGAATGAACCCAAGGGTCACCTACCCAGCAAAACTGAGTATTTTGTTTCAGGGAAAAATATGGTCATTCAGTGGAATAGAGGACTTTCAATCATTTTTGAGGAAAAAACCAGAATTGAATAGAAAATTTGACATCCAGATGCAAGAAGCAAGAGATGCCTGAGAAGGTAATCAGGGAGAAGAAATCAAAAGAAACTCATCAAAGTTGAACTGTTTACATTCCTATATGGAAAAACAATAACTGTGACTGATGATATCTTTCTCACTATGAAAATAATAGAAGAAAGGAGTGTGGTCATATGAATACATATGTGAATGCGTGTGTAAAAAATAAAAGAATGCTTGAAAGTCCTCTATTTCATTGAATGACCATATTTTCCCTTTAAACATGATACTCAGTTTTTCTGGGTAGGTGATTCTTGATTTTAATCCCAGCTCCTTTGACCTCCAGAATATCATATTCTAAGCCCTTCAATCCCTCAATGTAGAAGATGCCAGAAAAGTCTCATGAGTTCCAATTATCATTTTTCCAATTAGGAATATAAATAGTTCAACTTTAATAAGTTCCTTATGATTTATTTTGCCTATCTTCTCATACTTCTCTTGTTTTTTGTATTTGAAAGTCAAATTTCTCTGTTCAACTCAGCTTTTTGCATCAAGAATGCTGGAAAATCCTCTATTTTATTGAATGACCATATTTTCCCCTGTAGCATTATACTCAGTTTTGCTGGGTAGGTGATTCTTGGCTTTAATCCTAGCTCCTTTGACCTCCAGAATATCATATTCCAAGCCCTTGGATCCTTTAATGCAGAAGCTGCTAGTTCTTGTGTTATCCTGATTGTGTTTCCACAATACTGAAATTGTTTCTTCCTGACTGCTTGTAGTATTTTCTCCTTGACCTGGGAGCTCTGGAATTTGGCTATGATATTCCTAGGAGTTTTCTTTTTGGCATCTTTTTCAAGAGGTAATCAGTGAATTGTTTCAATTTCTATTTTGCCCTCTGGTTCTAGAATATCTAGAATTTTCCTTGAGAATTTCTTGAAAGATAATGTCTAGGCTCTTTTTTTTATCATGGCTTTCAGGTAGTCCAATAATTTTTTAAATTATCTCTCCTCAATCTATTTTCCAGGTCAGTGGTCTTTCCAAAGAGCTATTTCACATTGCCTTCTATGTTTTCATTCGTTTGGATTTGTTTTCTTGATTTCTCATAAAGTCATTAGCTTCCATTTTCTCCAGTCTAATTTTGAAGGAGTTATTTTCTTCAGTGAGCTTTTGAAATTCCTTTTCCATCTGGCAATTTCAGCTTTCTAAGACATTTTTCTCTTCAGTGACTTTTTGGGTCTCTTTTGCCATTTGAGTTAGTCTATTTTTTAATGTGTTATTTTCTTCATTGTATTTTTGGGTCTCCTTTAGCAGGCTGTTGACTTGCTTTTCATGATTTTCTTGCATCATTCTCATTTCTCTTCCCCATTTTTCCTCCACTGCTCTTACTTGATTTTCAGAATCTTTCTTGAGCTCCTCCATGGCCTTTGACCAATTCATATTTTTCTTGGAGGCTTTTGATGCAGGAGTTTTGATTTTGTTGTCTTCTTCTGGTTCCATATTTTGATCCTCTTTGTCTCCAAAAAATATTCTATAGTCTGATTTCTCTTCCTCTTGTTTGCTCATCTTGCTGGCCAAATACTTGACTTTTGAGCTCTTTGCCATGGTAGAACTCTGCTTCCTGAGTAGATAGTGCTGTATCCCAAATTTCTGGGGTTTTGTGCAGCCATTGTCAGAGCTTCTTCTAGGCACCTGCCTCTCTACAGCCTCAACAAGCTCTGACATACCAGTGATCCTCACCCCAAGACTGCCACTCAAGTCTGCAACCCAGATCCAAGCAGGGAAAAGCAAGATAATACTGCCTCAGTGCCAGAAAAGAGATATCTGCAATTGCTCTCTGTTCATTCACTTGGTCCCCCCACTATCTGTGGGCCTGGAGCTCTAGAAGCAGCCACCATGGCAGCAATTACAGCTGTCACCACCTCTATCAAACCCTGAAATAAACTACAGACAACCTGGACAGAAAAGAAATAGATGAGAAGTTTGGGAAACAGATCACAATTCTGGCACAAAGATTTTATATAGTCATAATGGGGAATTCGACAATTTAGATATTGTTTGGAGCTCTGTCTTGGTCAAAAACAGAACCTCGAATGACTGCCATAGTGATAATTTCATTCTTTAAAAGGTGAAGGAACCCTTTCCGTGCTGCCCCGAAGAGGGTTCCATACGGCGTTGTTCTCGGTTTCCGTCGTAACTTTAAAGGGAAACTTTCACAATGTCCGGAGCCCTGGATGTCCTGCAGATGAAGGAGGAGGATGTCCTCAAATTCCTGGCTGCAGGAACCCATCTGGGCGGCACCAATCTGGACTTCCAGATGGAACAATATATTTACAAGAGAAAGAGTGATGGCATCTACATCATTAATCTGAAGAGAACTTGGGAAAAACTTCTGCTGGCAGCACATGCCATTGTAGCCATTGAAAACCCAGCTGATGTTAGTGTCATTTCATCTAGGAACACTGGCCAGAGAGCTGTTCTGAAATTCGCTGCTGCCACTGGTGCCACACCTATTGCTGGATGTTTCACACTGGGCACCTTCACCAACCAGATCCAGGCAGCTTTCAGGGAGCCTCGCTTCTTGGTGGTCACTGATCCTTGGGCAGATCACCAGCCTCTGACTGAAGCATCATATTTTAACCTCCCAACCATTGCCCTGTGCAACACAGACTCCCCACTTCGCTATGTTGACATCGCCATTCCATGTAACAACAAGGGAGCTCACTCTGTGGGTCTGATGTGGTGGATGCTGGCCCATGAAGTCCTGCGGATGCGTGGTACCATCTCCCAGGAACACCCATGGGAGGTTATGCCTGATCTTTACTTCTACAGGGATCCAGAGGAGATTGAAAAGGAAGACCAGGCCACAGCTGAGAAGGCAGTGACAAAGGAGGAGTTTCAGGGTGAATGGACTGCACCCGCCCCAGAATTAACTGCAACTCAACCAGAGGTGGCTGACTGGTCTGAGGGAGTACAGGTGCCATCTGTGCCCATTCAGCAGTTCCCCACCAAAGACTGGAGTGCTCAGCCAGCTACTGAGGACTGGTCTGCGGCTCCTACTGCTCAGGCCACTGAGTGGGTAGGAACTACTACAGAGTGGTCTTAAAACCCAGATGCTCTAATAGTGTTGGAAAAATGCTGATTGAAAATAAAACCTTGATTTCTTTAAAAAAAAAAAGGTGAAGGAACCAAATAGAGGAAATTCTTCTCTGGATCTGTTTCTTGCTAAAAGGGAAGAACTGATTATTGGGGCAGTGTTAATAAGAACTTATAAGGGAAGTAACCACTGTCTTCTAGAGTGTGTAATGGAAAATCAGAGAGAATTTTGGAAGAGTCTGAAATGTACACAAGACATGGAGAGAGCAGATTTCAAATCAGTTGAAAGATATGTGGGATCTAATGCAGTAAAATGTTTTAGTAAAAGTCAGCTGCAAATGAATCAGAGAGGCTTAAGAATAAAATTTTGAAGACACAAAGGAAAATAGTTCTAATAAGAAGGGAAAATGGAATTGGTCTGAAGAAATCAATGTGGATACACACTCACCAACCAACTTAATTTTTAAAAGAAATATTAAAAGATGGAAGGAAATCCAAGAAAATAAATGTAAGATTGTGGTATACTCCTATAAAAACAATAATCCTTCTATGATCCTTCAAATATATGTTCTCCTAAGTCATATAATCAAGATATAACAGAAAATCTGAAATTTTATCAAAATGGAAAACTACTCTCCAAATTGGGTGATGAACATGGGCACAAACGTTGCTATCAAAAGGAACCTAGAAAACTCTGGCAAAGATGCAGTCTTGGACAAGAAATTAAAGACCATAAGGACCATTATTTTTATCTCTCCAGACCATTTATGGTAATGGATGCAGAAGAGAAAAACTGATTTGGGAAGTGAACAGCTGGTTAAGAAAATAATATCTAAGAATGGGACTTGGATTTCTGAACCATAGCTTAAAACACAAAATTTATAGGATCTTGGCAAAAGATTTAGTGCACCTCATTCAGGCTGGTGTAAAAAAATATTCTTCTAGTATTTTATGAATACATATTTTTAATGATTTAAATTTTAGAAAAGAATGGAAAGGGAAGAAGTCTGACTACATATCCATGAGGGTAGATACTATAGGCAGGATCTATGGCATGAGGAAAATGATAGCAGTACCCCAGGGATTTGTGCTTGGTTCTGGGCTGTTTGACATTTTTATTAGTGATTTGGTTAAAGCACTTATTAAATCTGCAGATAATGCAAAACTGGGAGCACACCAGATGCCACTCAGGAACCAAATATCAATCAAAACAAGCAAAAAGCCTGGTAAGCTATATCACTGAATTGAATCCAGTGTAAAAATATAAAGCCTTATATTTGGGTTAAAAAATAACTTTTCATAAGTATAAGACAGAGGAGGCCCAGTTAGACAGCAGTATTAAAAGAATCAAAAGTTTCTAGTTTATTTCAACAACAAGATAAGTCACCAGTATGAAATAGCAGCAAAATAAATCAATAATAAAAAGTGAATGCATTCTGACTGTATTAAGATTGAGGCATATATTCAAGGAATAAAGAAGTGATACAGTAGTCCCTCTGTACTGCATCCCAGTCAGATCGCATCTGAAAGATTATATGGGGAGTTAGGTGGCACAGTGGATAGAGTGCTAGGCCTGGAGTCAGAGAGACTCATCTTTGAGTTCAAATCCAGACTCAGACACTTAGTCGTTGTGTGACTCATGACAAGTCACTTAATCCTATTTGTCTCACTTTCCTCACTTGTAAAATGAGCTGGAAAAGAAAATGGCAAACCACTCCAGTATCTTTGCCAAGAAAATCCCAAATGGGATCATGAAGAGTCAGGCATGACTGAAAATGACTGAACAACTGTGTTCTTGTTAAATCACTTCTGAAATGTTGCATATAGTTCTAAGTGCCATAATTCAGGTAGCCCATTGATAAGTAGGCCAAAAAAAATTTCCAGAAGAAAGGAATCAGAAGTATGAAGGCTATATCATATAAGAATCCTTTGAGGAATTAGGGAGATACACCTTAGAGAAGAATTTAAGAGAACATGACAACTGTCTCAAGTACCTGAATGACTTTTATGTGAAGCATGAGTAAGGCTTCTAATTCTTGACCTCAGAGGGCAGATACAGAAACAATTGGTAGAAGTTATAAAGAAGTAAAGTTAGGTTTAATGTCAGGGAAAACTTACTAACAAATGGAGCTATTCCAAAGTGAACATCTGCAGCTTTTCCTTCACTGGAGGTTTTTTAAGTAATGACTAAATGACTTCTTGTCAGGTATTCTTGGTAGATGGGGGAGGCAGATTCAATTGGATTATAGACTTATAACTCTGACAAACCCTTAAAAACCATTGAGTTCAACTTCCTCACTTTACAAATGGGGAAATAGGCTGCTCAAGTCCCTCCTAACTCTGACATTCTTTGATTCCAAACTTTCCATTCTATAAACATTGTCTTCAAGAAATTAAAGTATCAAATTCTGGAGGGGATGAGGGGAAAATAGGAATACTAATGTACCACTGGACAAGTATGAATTGGTCTAAGTATTCTGGAGAATAAAATGCCCAAAGGACCATAAAACTGTGCATACTCTGAAATAACCATACCACTACTAGATCTCTATCCCCAAAAGATAAAAAAGAACCTATTTTTTACAGATATATGTATGTATGTGTCTGTGTGTATGTGTCTCCGTGTATAATTAGCACTTTTTGTGGTGACAAAGCATTAGAAATTGAGGGGATGTGCATCAATGGGGGAATGGTTGAATAAGCTGTTGTAAAGTCAAACACAAGCAGCTTTCCAGAAGACTGCTGCTGTGAACAGCTTTAGAGATTCTGATTACATAGTGCAGTGAACTTCCTATTTATTCAATAGTAAATTAAAGCAAAACATTGACAGAAAACAGAGTATAGCATTCAGAATGTTATAATTTCACAACTTATTAAAATGGCCACATAGTTTTCACCAAAGTGGTCACATAGTTTTAAGCAAAGTACATTCATTTAGTCAATCACAAAGTCCTTAATTCAATCACAAAGTACAAAAGTCAAAGTCCTCCACCCATGGGGTGAAATTAAGTTACAATATCATCAGTCACTACTCTGTACCCTCTTAAGGGATAGTGGAAAGTACAAAGGCAATCTACCCCTAGGTCACAAGTAAGTTACAATTTCTTTTTTTTATTATTTTTTTTGGCCTTTTTTTGGAGGGCAATTGGGGTTAAGTGACTTGCTCAAGGTCACACATCTAGTTTTTGTGTTAAGTGTCTGAGGCCAGATTTGAACTCAAGGTCCTCCTGACTCAAGGACCAGTGCTCTAATCACTGTGCCACCCCAATTTGCTTGCCTTCTTAAGAGATGGGGAAGGTATAAAAGGGAGGGAGAGAATTTAGAACTTAAATTTTCAAAAATCGAATGTTAAAATATTTTAATATAATTGGGAAATATTTAACTAAATATATAAAAATTTATTTAAAAAAAGACATTTTAAAGTCCCCTTTCTCCTCTTCTTATTCAAGCAATGAGTCTTTAGTTTAGTATTTAGTTCTGCAATGCTTCCTCTAATGGGTCTTTTGTTTTTGTCCTGATTCAAAGAGATACATCATTTTAAAACATTGTGTAAAAGTATGGGTTGACTCAATCAATTAATCAATTAAAGGAAATAACAAGATGCTCTAGTCCAGATAGACTCCTAGTCTTCACCTTATCAGGTAAGATTATCTCTCTGAATCAATCACTCAAAGGCATTAGAATTATTAAGGACAACCTAGTTAATCAAAGTGAAGGGTAGAGTGCTTAAAGCCATTGGGCAAAATGAAATATTACTACACAGGAAGTATATTAGATTTAGTTGAGAAGATTCAGTCAGATCCTTGGGAGATTTGGATAAAAGAGAAAGTCAGTCCAGATTTTAACATCCAAGGGGTAGGCCAGCCTAGAGATAACAACTTCATCTAAGCCCCTAGGAAGAAATCACTTTAGGGAAAGAGGAGAAAGGTGGAGAGAAAGCTTCTGTTTCCTTCTTTCCCCTTCCTTTGACCCAAAATTTGCAAAATTTGAAATATCAGAAGATTTTGGATTCCTCATAGCCCATCCAGTGTCACCAGAGCAGCAGTACTTGTCTTCAAGGACTAACTAGATATACTGAGAAAAGGCAGTTTCATGATTCTAGCAGAAAACTATACCATACCAAAGGAGAATTTCAGGGGAACTCACAAAAGAGCTCAAAAAGGGCATTCAGTAACCAAAGGCTCTGAGTTTATTCCTTTGCCATAAATTCATCTAAACTTGAGCCTACATTCCCCTGAACTCTATGTGTACTTCTGGAAGAAAGTGCCTTCATTTGGGGGATTTTTGACCAACTATCCTTACTACACCATTTTTAAAAAAGTAAATATCCATTTCTAGAAGCTAATTAAGCCTGAATGAGAAGGTGATATAAACTGATAGTCCATGGGAAAGCATCCCATTAGGAACTGATGAAGAATAGCATTAAAAGGCCACCCCAAACACAAAAGGGTTACTGCTAGAATCCTGAAGAGAGATGTTGCCATAGGGGACTCAGTCTACCAACAAATGGACATTAGGAGAGTAGTCCCAGAGCCTGAACTACAACTGAATTGTAGTTTTTGATCAAAAAAGATAAAGATGGAAAATGAGGGTTATTTTGGGAGAGAGAGATATTTTTATTTTCCACTGGCACTCTCTCCAAAACTTCTAGTCTTAGAAAGTTTAGGTGACTTGTCCAGGGTCACATAGTATGTGTCAGAGACTAGACTTGAACCCAGGTCTTCCTGACTTCAAAGCTGGCTCTCTATCCAATCCACCATACTGCCCCTTTGTCTACTTATAGAAAAAATATGGTGTAGGAGGAACACAAATGCCTGACATTTTAAATATTTATTATGTCTTTTCCCAAAAAAATCTTCACTCACAGGAATTTTTCCTGATTATTTTTAAGAGTAGAGTATCACACTTCCATCACATATACATACATACATACATACATATATGATGAAAGGCTATGTATGTTCTATGACTTTTTTAATAATGATATTGGCTATTGGATTTGGATAAAATATACTCACAAGAGATGATTTGATTTAAAGACCCATTAAGCATAACAAAAAGGTCAGGTACAATGATGGTTGCCAAGCAACTGTCTCCCAAGTCACCCTTTACCCAAGTGAACATCTAATTAACTATAGGGAATACTGGGCTGACTCTGACAGCCAACCTAATTCAGAACCAAATTTCAAAACTGTGCTAAGTCTAAATCTCTTTGTAAATCTAAGTTAACCCCAAATTACAAGTATCTATCTCCAAAAACTCATTGTTACAATATTCAAATGGACTTGTGAGCTCACTTATTTGGGAATTCTCTACAGTCATGAAGATTTTAACCCAAACAAGCCTGACCATCTTCTATAACTCTTGTCCATAATCTTACAAAAACTAACAATAGAGGGTTCGTCAAACATCCTGGAATCTTTATTGTCTTTCTTCCGATATTGTTAGGGTACCAGTGCTAGAGTACCAGGCATCCATGTATCATCCCAAACCTTATAAACAGACCATCCTCTGTTTCTGCCATATTGTTCTTTGATCATAGGCTCTATCTCTACTCTTCTTTAGAACTCTTTATTGATTATATATTGCAGTCTGCCCACACTCACCATGTGCCTCTTTGCTGCCCCCATATAATTCCCATCTTTTAGCTCTTCAGAGGCAATGGAATTTCATATCTTGCTGCCAAATAGCAACAATGATAAGATATTTGTATTGAAAAGACAAGATTTAGTTTTCATGGGAAGCTTGGAGTCAATACAAGTTTTGCAATTTCCTAAAGGCAATCCAGCCCACTCTTCTATTTTCAATTCTTGTCTGAGCTAACTGCCCAAGTGTAGAGTCTAACCCAGTTATGCATATTGTTGAACGAGATCAATAGCAGGAGTTCTCATGCTGTGATATGTGAACTTTTTTTTTTAATGTATATTTTTGACAACTCTTTCAATATAATTCTTTTCCATTGTAACTTTATGTATTTTATTTTGTGCATTAAAAAACATCATTCTAAAAAAAAAAGGCAGGGGTGCGGCTAGGTGGCACAGTGAGTAGAGTGTCCGCCCTGGAGTCAGAAGGACCTGAGTTCAGATCCAGCCTCAGACACTTAACGCAGACACAAACAAAAACCTAGACGTGTGACCTTGGGCAAGTTGCTTAACCCCAATTGCCCTCCAAAAAGCAAAAAACAAAACAAAACATTATTCTGAGGAATCTACAGGTTTAACCAGACAGCAATAAGTATCCATGACACACACAAAAAGCTCAGAATCCCTGCTCTATAGAGTGTCTATTCAAATCTATGTTGAAATTTGGGCAGTAGAAATTCTTCAGCCATTCTCTTTGTCCCGAGTGGATGAATAACCCAAACTCCTTTGTATGATTACAAATATATTAAAGGAAGAGATCCAGCGTAACATGTCTAGGAAAGATTCGTTGTGGAGGTTAACGTTTCTTCAGATGGTACTTTTTGCAAATAACATTTTATTGATGGTATAAATATTCATTATGATATTGTCTATTGATAAGTTCTTGAATTTTTATGGATCAATATTATATTTGAGCAATTTTAGGCATTAGCTTTGAATGTGAATAGTTCTAGAATAGTTTATTGATTTCTCAAGGATATTTGGGAATTTATGTTCATCATGAGAAGAGAAGAGAAAGGAACAAGTATTTATGAATCACCTATTTTACCAGGAACTGTGCTATGTGTCTATAAATATTATCTCATTTGATCTTTGCAACAACCCTGCAAAGTAGGTTCTATGATAATCTCCATTTTCACAGTTAAGGAAACTAAGGCATATGGAGATTTAAGTGACTTTCTATAGCACTAACACAGTATTCACAGTGCCAACAGTGACTGCAAATATGCTGGCATAGTTCTTAATTGCAAAATATAGCAGACTCTCCATATATAAGACAGAAGCAAAACATTTATTCAGACCCCAGAAAAACAAATCCTGAAACCAGGAAACCAAATTCATCATAGCAACATAGAAGTTAATACACCATAAAACAGCAGAGAGCCACACCATCCTTTAGCCTTCCCACAAACCAACACTCACAAGCCTAGTTATCTCACTGGGTGCTTCCTCTCCTCCTTCCAGTTCTAACTACTCTGACTCCCAGCTTTCTGTGGGCTCTGCTCTATCCTTCAGCAAACTCCTCCCACCATAAGATTACATTCATGTAATCCATGTGATTACATTCAGCCTATTAGGGGGCTTCAAATCAGGAAAGGTCTTCAAATTCCCTTAGGCTTATTAAGGGGCAAGGAAGATCTTCAAATTTCCATTACCATTACACTTGCATAGGATGACATAGCTAGTAAGTTTCTGAGGCCAGAACTGAACTTAGGTGTTCATAATTCCAGGTCCTGTGCTCTAATCACTATACAACTTAATTATACTATGAAGATTAGAGAAATTCTGGTGTCAGTTTTTGGCTACTTAATTGTGTCATTCCAAGTATTTTGTCAGTGTTAAATGATTGCAACCAACAGTGATACATTACATAGTTTTTATCATTTTATTGCAAAATCTACTTCAATGAAAAGATATGGCTTCCTTAAGACTGACATTTCTAGCAATGACCTAATTTTGAATCACATTAATGACCCTCTTCATTTATTTAAACCAGTTCATGACAGTCATTTGTTCAATACTATATTGTTGACATATAGTTGGTTGAATTCTTATAAATGTCACCCACGGATGGCCTTTTGATTCCACTCTCAAATCTTTGCTTATTTCATATGCTCCACTTGGAAGTAAAAACAGCAGTGATTGCATTAAGTAAGTCTAATGGCATGAGTCTATCATCAGTCTCTGTGAAGTCATCTTTGCCTATTCTAGAAATATTTCAATACATGTTAAACCTGATTAGTATGCAATCTGAGATTCTCAATTTTTTAAGTAAAACTTAATTGTCCTATAAGCTGCCTTTTAATTATTATATTGATGGAGAGGACCTAAACTTGTATGCATTTGCTTCCATGTTATATCAAGTGTTAGCACACTCCATAAAGTATGCCTTTTGCAAATGAAGTGTGAAACAAAGCCAGCAAGGGAAAAAAAATACATAATATATTGTCCTTCATTATAGGAACGAGGAATCTTTGTGGCAAGGGAATATGAGGGACAAAAATAAAGACAGATTACAAAAAGACAAGGGTTTGGGGGGAAGTGAGACAGAGATAAAAGCTCTTGCATCCAGGGCAAATTCAGATGGAAGTGGCAGGGGCAGGGACACAGTGCCACCTGGCCCTAGGTGGAGTTGCTCTGGGAAAGAAGATAGCCTATTTCCCAATCAGGTTCATATTACTATGTATCAGCCAATGGTCTCCAAACTCTCAGCCCTTGGAAGGAGTTAATATGGAGAGAGCCACAATGATGAGAAATTAAGGGTATCAACACAGAGTTGGATGAGTGAATAGACTGCTATGGTGGGAGATAGCACACTGTCTCCCTCTGAATGTTCACAGCACGGGGCAAACCACCAGTTTCTGTGCCCTAGTTATGTCTCTGTTTGAAAGGATCTAGGTATCAAAAGACCAATAATTCCCTATAACAATAGGGTATAAGAGGAAGAAACTATGTGCTTTTCTTTTTTTTCCCCAGTATGGAACTATAAATCATGCAAATTGATAAGTTACATTGATCAAATAAACCGAATAATTGGGAAATATCTATTTTATGTTGTGCTGAATAAAAAGAGAGCCCTAGTTCAGTCTTCCTCTATGAAAATATTTTTTTTTGCTTCTTTTGGAGGGGGAAGGCAGGGCAATTGGAGTTAAGTGACTTGCCTAAGGTTACACAGCTAGTTTTGTGTTAAGTGTCTGAGGTCGGATTTGAACTCAGGTCCTCCTGACTCCAGCGTCAGTGCTCTATTCACTGTGACACCTAGCCACCCTATGAAAATAATTTTTAACCTCAGTGAATTCCATAAGATTTAGAGGGTTTCTGGAATTGAATGGGGAAAAAAAGGTTTTATTTTTCTTTTCACTAACTTTAAAGTGAAATTTAGCATTTTCTTCAATTATTAAAAAAAAAAACTTGAAAAGAGATCCATTTTCTTCAGGACACTGCTAAAGGGATTCCATGACAATAAAAGAAGTTTAAGAACTACTGCTCTAGGATGTTTTTGTTGTTTTGTATAACTCCAGGTCTGGCTTCCTGAATTTTGGTTTGGTATTTTGGGTGAAATTTAGGTGACAAAATAATTATACTTGATTCATTAAATGATGAAGGAGGAAAAATCCTGACAGAAAAAGTGAAGATTTGTGTTCCTATACAACAATTTTAAATGCCTTTAGAAAATTTGTTTTAAAATTAATTATATATGTATATATATGACACATATATGTATATAAATACATATATATGCATGAATTCATAAGATACAAACCTACTAATTATATGTCAGCAAGACTTCAAAATAACAATGAACTAAATCAGCTCATGAAAGGGGTAAAGGGGTATCCAGATGAATGAAACAGAAAATATAATTAGATCATTGAAATTATTTCTTTTCCACAAATTTAATAAGGTAAGAGACAGCATGGAAGAATGAATAGAGAACTGGCCTGTGGTTGGGAAGACATGAATTGAAGTCCTCTCTTCCCCCATACTGGCTATGAGACCCTGAGCAAATCATAATGTCTCAGTGTACCAGTGTAACAAATGAAAGAAGAGAGGGAGGGGATGGAAGATCAGCATGGAAGATCAGTTGAAAGGGTGTTGATCAGCATTGGCAAAGGGAGTTCTTCACCACGAGTTCCCTTGCCCCGATGAAATCATGGGCCTAAAGTTTTAAAAAAGCATAAGATGGCTTTTACGGGTTGGTGGGGCTTGAGGTGGCAGCACCATGAAGGCCTCGGGCACCCTGAGAGAGTATAAGGTAGTTGGGCGCTGCCTGCCCACTCCCAAGAGCCCAGTGCCGCCGCTTTATCGCATGCGGATCTTTGCTCCTAGTCATGTTGTGGCCAAGTCCCGCTTCTGGTACTTCGTGTCCCAGCTGAAGAAGATGAAGAAGTCTTCTGGAGAGAGCCTCCTCTTAGAGTGAAGAACTTTGGCATCTGGCTGCGTTACGATTCCAGGAGTGGGACCCACAACATGTACAGGGAGTACAGGGACCTGACCACTGTTGGTGCTGTCACTCAGTGCTACCGAGATATGGAAGCCCGTCACCGTGCCCGGGCCCACTCTATCCAGATCATGAAAGTGGAAGAAATTCCTGCCAGCAAATGCCGCCCGCCCGCAGTCAAGCAGTTTCATGGCTCCAAAATCAAGTTCCCTCTGCCCCACAGAGTTCTGCGTCGCCAGCACAAGCCACACTTTACTACCAAGAGGCCCAACACATTCTTCTAAGTTGAGAGATAATGAGACACCTATTTGATTTAAATAAATTTCTCAATTGGAAACGCAAAAAAAAAAAAAAGCGTAAGATGGGGGTGGCTAGATAGTGCAGTGAACAAAGCACTGACCCTCGAGTCAGGAGGACCTGAGTTCAAATTTGGCCTCAGTCACTTGACACTTACTTAGCCGTGTGATTTTGGGCAAGTCACAACCCCAATTGCCCTCCAAAAAGCAAAAACAAAAAAAAATTAAAGCATAAGATAGTTTTTGATGGATTACATAGCAATGCTTATCTTTGAATATTCCTGTATGAAGCTCAGCATGTGAAACAATACTCCATGGCCTGCACATTAGTTACCATGTATCAAGGATACATTGCTGACCCGGCCCCACCTGTAGTCCTTCAATCTCTGTAGACATTTCAAGGGTTGACAGTTAGTAGAGAGGATTATGTACACCTGGCAAAAGTCGTGTTCTCCCCCTGCAAGGGCCCATGGGGAAGAGAGCTGTCAAAACACATCAGAAGAGATAAAGCACAAAAACACAAATTCAAGACAGGGAAGAGAAACAGTGAGAGTCAGGCAGAGGAAAAGGATTCTCATCAACTGATACCCTTGCCTCCTTGCCAAGGCCATAACCTATTACAGTAAGATCCATGGCAAGCAGAGGCTGAGGCTAGCCATATGGTATGATCACTTGTCTCCCCTCACCTGTCAACTTATTCTGGTGGTTCAGTTCTACAGTGATAAATGCTGCTCTGTCTGTTTTGAGCTGGGGATCTTCTTGTCCATGGTATGTATATGTGACACGCATGTATATATGTATACATGCATATATATGTATACATGCATATATATATACATATATATATAAGATACAAACCTACTAATTAAATATGTCTTCAAGGCTTCAAAATAGCAATGAAGTAAATCAGCTCATGAAAGTGGTATTCAGATCTATGAAAGAGAAAACGGTCCACTTGCAGGAATTGATATGTCCCTCCAAATTTACCAATTTGGGTCTTATCGGTATTACTCAGGAGAACAATGATTTCTGATAAAGGATCTATATACCTGCCTCAACTGTGAGAACAAGAAGGAACTGAAGAGATAGTCTCTCTCAGTCAGAGGGAATCATTGTTGATAAGACCTGGCTCTAGACTAAACTAATTGTTGTCATCTAAAATTGTAGTTTTGCAGCCCACTAGTCTCTCTGTTTATGAAAAGATTTTAATTCAGATCATTTTCATAACTCTAATTACTGCATGGGCTCTTAACCTGAGATCCACACTCCACGCATATATGGATAGATTTCAGGGAGGGGTGGGTCAAGTCTTTGAACTTACATGAGAAAAAATATTACATCTTTTTTTCCATGGACCGCTAATTGAAGTTTAACTTTTCCTTCAGTTATGAATGTAGGGAGCAAATCTTTATTCTGAGAAGTCCATAGCCTTCACTGATTGCCAAAGGGATCCATTCCCCCCCGCCCTCGCCACACACACACACTAAGGTTAAGAATCCTTGAGTTAGTAGTATACCTAAAAAGGAGTAAATACCTTTAAAACATGATTCTGAAGTCTAATATAGTGGAGTTGTTTTTTTTTTTTCATTTTCCCCCCTGTAAATGTTGACAATAGAAGCACTGTACTTTCTTAAGAATATATACACTTGCTGGTTTATCTTTTAGAAGAAGACATGTTTGCTTTCATGGCCCCTCTTACACTAGTTATAATCAATAATTATTCCTATGATCCATCCAAATGCAATTGATTTCTTTGAGTCCTTTCTTGTTCTGATCATTATCTGGTGAGTAAAATTCTCTATAATATTAAAAACTAATAAATGTGATCCTGATGTGATCAAAACTAATAATTGTGATCCTGCTGATCCAAATTAGCAACTCTGAAATAAAATGTACAAAGTTTTCTTCTCTTGCTATGTGGTATATGGGATAAAAGAAAAATATATCTCTTCTATTATATACATTTATTTGTGCATATATCAGGGAAGATAATAGAAGTATGAAATTAAGTGTTCTAGCTAAGTATCCTTATTTGCTCAATACTGTCCTTTTTCTGGTGGAAAATTAGTGTCACTTTCCATATTGTATCAAATTAAAGAGGTGTAGAATTTGCTTTATGACTTAGAAAACCGGGCATGGAACTCATATTGCAAGACGGTTCTAGACTTCCTTACATTGGATCAATGACAAGAGTGGTTTTGAATGATCTCCTGTAGCAACTGAGGGAAAAATAAAGCCAGGGGAAAAAATAAAAGGACTTACAAGCCCTGCTGCCTATAAGCAAACAATGTAAAGAACAAATTAATCTTCTGTGCTGTGGAAAAACAAATGAAAAAAGAGTAAGGGGATGGAAGATCAGCAATGTGCCCTTTTAGGTCTATTGGTTCATGACAGCCTTTACTAAGAATTTAAGTAAGGATAATAGAACCAAAGTCAGGAAGGGACATTAGATTTTCATTTAATCCATCCTCCTATTTTTGGAGGTAGATGACACAAATTTACATGCATTCTGTATACATTCCCACTGCTTATTGGTCAAAGTTTAATTACTTTCTTTATCTTTGTCAGACAGAGAATAATATAGACACAATTAAAATGCAATGACTTTTCATATGATCCATAGAAAGTTAAGAGTTGGAAGAGAATGTAAAAATTATATATAGTGTACTTCCAACCAATAAATCCTCTTACAGTAAATCCAGTATGGGTATATATAATCTTTGTGCTAGTAGACCTCTGGTGATGGGGAAACTCATTACTGCCCATTCTAATTTTGCAGGAATTATTAGAAATTTCTTCCTGGTATTGATAGAAACACTTCTTCTTTGTAACTTTCACTCATTAGTCCCAATTCTGGCATCTGGGATCATGCAGAACAAGTCTGATGCCTTTGTATTGCAATAGGCTTTGAAATACTTGAAGATAAAAACCAAGACATCCCCCCCAAAAATATCCCACATGGTTTTTTTTTTCTGTTTTTTCCCCCTCTAGTCTGAGCATATCCATTTCTTAAAGTTTGATGATAACTACTGGAAGTCACTCCTCTATCATGTTCCCTACTGAATACATGCAACAGTTCCTTGTTGAAGTGTAAAATTAATTTTGGGCATTTGTAAACTTCTAAAGACTGTTATCTATGAAGAGACATTCAAATACACACATTCACATTTCTGCATTTAAATTTTCATTTGTTGAATTTTATTGAACAGAAGTGCATTCTTCCCCAGTAACCAACAGACTTAAAATTTTTCCTTAATAGGTGAGAAGTTACAATTATTTGATTATTTAAGGACACAATAAACAATGATCTGCTTCCAAAAAAAGCTGCACAATATATTTCAAAAGCTTATGTCATCAAATTTGCCAAATATCTGCTCTTAGGATCAAATACTGTTGAGACTTAAAGGAAGGAAACGATATCCAAATCATATTGCTTTTTAAAGTGCCTTTCATGAGCATTATATGTATTTAACATCTGTGGTTCTAAAGCAATGCTTAAACATATCTGAGAACTTGTAAAATAAGATGCCATACACCTAAATGATGCACTCTCCATTGGTTACTACTGTGCAATTTGTAGGAAATACAATAACTTTCTGCTCTGTCCCTGAGCAAGAGTCTTCTAGCCCTTTCTCTAAAGACAAAAACAGGTGTTGCCGATTATCTATTGACCCTGTTTACCATATATTTCTATAACTAACACTTCACACGATCATTTATTACTTACTGTCAATGTGCTACATACCACACAGAGCAGAGAAAAACCTAGTTCCCCACCCGATAATCTTACAGTTTAAAGACTATATGCAAAGAATTTCATAAAAACACTGAGAGGGTGGTTAGGTCAGGAAGAATGATTTGGCTTCTGAAAATTTCTGAGTGTCATTTCTTGCTTAGTCTCTATTTTTATTTAAGTTGACAGTTCTTCTTTTCTTCTACTTTCAGTCAATTTATTCTGGAGGTCTCTTGGTAGAAGACCCTTCAGAAGGCTTTTAGGAAGATAGTTGGAAAGCTAGAGTGGGTACAGTGTAGGAAAAAGGCACAACAGCAGGAATGAGAAAGGTGGTGGGGGTGATGTTTACCAAAGGTTGAAGGGGAAAAGTAGGCAAATGCCAACTGAAGAGTTACAATTTGTTCACAACTAAGGCTTCGTATGTGAGAAACAGAGGGTGGTTAAAAGGAGAAAGCATTGTGGAAACAACAAGAAAAGCAAGTGAGAATTGAAAGATTGGCAAAGATTAGAAGAGAAAGAAAAAGTCAAAATAGGATTACAAAGGTCTTGAGGAACAACATCTTAGTACATGAAATGCAGAGAAAATGATTTGGAAAGCAGCGTGGAGTATGTCATCATTTGGATTCAGAATTATATTGGATAATGTCTAAATTGTCTGTATTAGAGCTTCTGAAAAGGTAATGACATCAATAATATTCTAGTTCCTTCTAACATGAGATATTTGCTAATAAGTTTTATATTTGGAATCGTTCCACATTAAAGATTTTTAGGCCACATGAATACCTTAAAAATGAAAATTTTCATGCCACCACTGCCACAATTCTCAGAAGAGAATTTTCTTTTCCACCCCACCCCACCCCCCTGTCAATGAATTATAAATGCACGGGCAGATTATCACCACCTGACTTTCCTTTGGGTGATGGAGGGATTAGAGATTGTTAGTTTCCTGGAACGTTTTTTTCTTGTTGGGGATATATAAGAGGGTTGTCAATAAACATTGTTTTTCTGTGATTCTAAGTTCTAAGTGACTTTCAGATAAAAACATTGTAGTATTCATTCCTCTGATATTCTTCTTAAGAAAATATTCCTTCAGGAGGGATGCATATACCCAGGAGAAATTTCAATCTATGATTTCATTGCCACCAAAGAGCAAAAAAAGAATGTATCCTTCTGAAAGTACACTAAAAACCCTGCGTTGCAGCAGAATGTGATTTACTCATTGAGTATGCTGTACAGGTGAACATAGTTTAAAAAAAAGGATCATAGACTTAGACCTCAAAAGGAAACTAAAAAACAATGAGTATAACCCCCCTCATTTTACAGATAAAAAAACTGAGGCACAGAGTGGTTTAAGGGACTTTTCCAGGGTCATAAAACTATTAAGTATTTGAGGTGGGATTTTAACCAAGGCCATACTGATATAACTTCTAATATAAGTTTTTTTTTTCTAATATACCACACTAATATATATTCTTACTGTTATAACTTCAATAAGACATTTACCAAAGAGCCATTGTTGAGGCTGCTTTTGATTCAGGAGAAGGATATCATACACATTAGAAAAATTATTTAAGTAAGATTTTACCAAATATAAAGTATCATGCAATGCTAATATCACTTCAATGTTATACACACTTATATGTATACTTATCTATTGTATGCATTTCTCCACAGATGTTAAATTCCTATGTGGTTACTATCTACTTACTCTTCCATCATCCTTCTAAAATAACAGTAGAATACAAAAATGTCAATATTTTAAGGGAAGAATAAATCAGTGTAATGCCAATACAATATTCACAGTGCCAATGGTGACTGTAAATATTCTGGCATAGTGCTCAATCACAAACTATAATAGACTTTCCATATAGAAGACAGAAGCAAAACACTTATTCTGACACCAGAAAACCGAATCCCCAAAACAGAAAACCAAATTCATCATAGTAGCAAAGAAGTTCATACACCACAACAGTACAGAGAGCCACACCATCCTTTAGCCTTCCCACAACCCAACACTCACAAGTCTAGCTGTCTGTGTGAGTCCTCTCCTCCCTCCATCTCTAACTGCTCTGACTCCCAGGTTCCTGTGGGTTCTGTTCCACCCTTTGGCAAACTCCTCCCACTACAGGCTCCATATGATTACATTCAGCCTATTAGGGGGCAGGGAAAATCTTCAAAGCATGGAAGGTCTCCAAATTCCCTTAGGCTTATTAAAGGACAGGGAAAGTCTTCAAATTACCATTACCATTACAGGCAGTAGCAGAAAATTAATGAAATTCTCTTCACACTAAAACCAAGTGTTCTAGCTGAAACAATGCTCAATGCCTCTCTTCCTGAAGAAGATGTTTGATTCAGAAAAATGATTTCTAGGGGTGGCTAGGTGGTGCAGTGAAAATCGTCTTAGGCTATGTGACTAATGTTCTACATCCACTGTAAGTTTTGAAGATAGACTGACAGTAAGCAGCTTTATATTGTAAAAGGGTAAAATGTTTGTCTATCTTTTTGTGTCACTTTCCTGCCTAAAAAAAGAGGCGAGACATCCCTTTAGTAATAATAGCTAATATTAATAATAGCTAACATTTACATAATGCTTACTGTGTACCATGCACTGTGCTAAGCACTTCACAATGATGATCTCATTTGATCCTCACAACAAACCTGGAAGATAGATGCTATTACTTTACATATGAGGAAATTGATGCAAACAAAGTATAACTGACTTGCTCATGTATTCACATAGCTACTAAGTGTCTGAGGCTGGATTTGAACTCAGATCTTTCTGACTTCAAGCCCAGTGTTCTATCCACTGTACCACCTAGCTCTGGCTCACTGTTTACCCCAGGATAAAATATCATCTCTTTAGCTTAGCTTTCAGGTATTCCACAATTTGGCCTCAACCTATCTTTCCAGATTTAATTGATATTACGTTATTTCATCCTAGCTATGTCCCAAAAGAATGAGGATATGAGTTGCTGACTTACTTAAATATCACCTCTTACTTCTAACAATGTCACAATTCAATTTATATGCCTGGAGTGTTCTCCTTCCTCCTCTGTGTTTTTCAGGATCCTTTGTCTCAGCCTGGGTTTCTCTTCTGCTAAGCCTACCCTGGTCCTCTAAATTAGTTGCTTCCTATTTGCATAGGGTGAGGACTGTTTTGCTTTGTTCTTTCCTTTGTATCATCAGCACCTATAGAGTGTTTGGGACATAGATAATCTCAGTAAATCATTGTTGAACTGAAATATTTGTTTAATCCAAAGAATATATGTGTGTACTATACACACAGTTACATATATACCTCATTCACAGAAGAAAATAAGTAGCACAGGAGTAGTCTGACTTATTTTAAATTATTTTTATAAGACACGTGATCATTCTGCATTAAAATAGCATAGAGTATATATAATACTAAAAAGACATCAAATGAGATATTATTCGTAAAGCACTTAGCACACGGTCTGGCATATAGTAGGTGCTTAATAAATGTTTATTCCCTCTCAAACTAGTGCATCTCCCAGGCTCATGCAATGCCTAAATGTGCAAACAATGTGGTGAGGATGGAGAACAGGGTACAGACAGTGGTATATTTAGTCAACCACTAGTTATGTGAAAAATACATAGAAGATTTTAGTAGACCAGGAAGTTCCTTATGTACCAACCACATAACATGGATCCAAAAACACGAGTTCATTTAGACAATATTAATAGACATATAGTGTACAGAATAAAGAAGGTGACAGTCCCTTTGGGGTCTTTCCTAATCAGCCTATACCTACAATATTATATTCATTCTTGTAAACACATTTTTGTAAGGACTGAAAAATTTGAATTGACCAGTGATGGACACATAGGATGTCGAGGGAGCTCACAGTTGTGTTATATAAGGATCAGTTAAAGGGATTTCCAATATTTAAACTGGAGAAGAGAAAATTAAGAAAATGAGTATCAGTGAAACTGTTATTAGGCACTCTCCCATGGTCCTAGAGGTCAGAACAAAACCAACCAGTTTTAAGTTACAGGGAGATTCATTTCCATATTTTTTAAACCATACTGAAATTGCATTAGTAAAGAAGCTCTATTTGAGGAACTTCTGTTATCAATAAAAATTGGCACTTGCTTTTCAACTTACAGCCTTAGTGAGTTTCCTCTCTTCACACACACACACACACACACAAAATTACTTGTATAGGGCCATACATTTACTCTATGTCCAAGGTGGGACTTGAATCCAGATCTTGCTGGCTACAAAACCAACTCATTATCCACTATGCCTGCTACCTCATCTTCAGATGAATATAACTAGAAATTTCTATACAATTAGAATTGCCCAAAATTAGAATAGACTCTATCTAGTGGTATTGACTGATGACATCACAGGAAGGCTTTAAGCAGAAGTTAGATGAATATTTATCAGATATATGATAGAATTCATTCTTTAGGGAAAGGTCCTGTTAGCAAGTGTGTGTGTGTATGTGTGTGTTTGTGTGGGGGGGGCATGCATGCATGTGTGCATGCGTGTGCGTATGAGACAGAGAGAGTCTTCCAAAGTCTTTGGCAAATCTGATATTTTATGTGTTTATGACAGTCATTGATTTACATACTGTGCCTGGTATATTTGACAAACACTGGGGTTTTTTTTACCCCCTATATGTCCATATTCATAATTTATCATCCAGTGATTTCAGTCATATATGACTCTTTGTGACCCCATTTGGGGTTTCCTTGGCAAAAATACTAGAGTTATTGCCATTTCCTTCTCCAGCTCATTTTATAGATGAGGAAACTAAGGCAAACAGTTAAGTGACTTGCCCAGGGTCACACCACTAGTTAAATTTTTAAGGTCCTATTTGACCCAGCACTCTACTGCGCCCCTTAGCTGTCCATTTACATATAACTAAGTACTCTTAAAGCGTGAAATCTTGAAATATGGAGTGATTTCTAGATTCTAAGAAGATACTGAACTTGGGATTCAATAATGATACTACAAAGCAAAAAGCTCCCTTAGTATTTTTCCTTTTTATGGCAAATAAAGATTGACAGAGCTTTTAGCACAGGCACAGTATGTTCAGAAGTTTTTGATGAATTCATAGAACTACTGGATAAAAAGAGATTTTTAAATACAATCATAACAATGTTCAGCATTCAGAAGTTCCCACAAAGTGAATTTTTTTAGGTTATGCTTAATATGACATGCTAGGGTGCTATCAGTGAATAGAGAGCATGCTGTGGAATAAGGAAGATCTGAATTCAAATCTTGCTGCTTACTCATTATAGTTGTGTGAATATTGGCATGTCATTTAAATTCTCAGTGCTGGTCAACTGTTGAAGACTATAAGTAACAGAGAAAGTAACTATCCTGGATTGGTGAAGGGAAATTCTGCACTGGTAATTTCCTATGATATCACATGTTCAGACCCTCCCTATAAAGTCTAGACTGTGCCTATTGAAATTAAAAACTAGCAATTATCTCACATGAATTTAATAACTTAATAAACCAAATGAAAGAATTTAGATTTCTTGCCAAATTAATTTCCCTTTTCAATACATACAGACATACAGCATTCTCATAGTGTTGACAAATTTAAAAGTAATCATTAATTAATGTATACATAGAGAATTAAGAAGATAGCATTAACTGTAGAGAACATTTTGACTTTTCAGTAAAATAGGAATAGAATTTTGTGTATATAATACTTTATCACCAAAATTCCTTGATATAATTTGTGATAATTAAAATTCCTCTCCCCATAGCAACATTCCTTTCCCCCAAGATCTTTAAAAAGTGTATAATAGAAAAGCAAAATGTTACCCAAGGACAGATTTATTATTGCTCAAAAAGGTTTCCCTTTGAGATTAGATATTCAATTATCCATATAAAGATTAAAACAACTATTACATAACAATAACCTTTTGTTCCCTTACAAATATACCAGAAATCAAAAATACTTCATTCAAACTATTTTGCCCCTTTGATGATTTTAGAGATAAAGCACAGGAGTTGGCTTTCAGATCATGAAAATTTGCTTTTCTAGAACACCAGTTAAAGAGCCATTTACACCTGAAGATTTATAGGAAAATCACTGGTGCTTTGACCTACACTTTCTTAAAAACCTGTGTAAAGAGAGGACTATTCATTTTTATTTCTTAAACTTTCCTGCTAAACTCTCTTTGATACTTTTTTTTCATTTAGCATGGGACTTGGCTTTTTAATAACTCTTAATAAAGAATCATTTGAGCCCAAACAAAGATGAAATACTGTAACTGAAGTGCACTAAGCAAATTCTAGAAGCCTGCTTCCTTTCCAGATTTCAAACAGTTTCGCTTTCAGATCTATTACATAGAGATAGAACATGCTTTTTTAAAAGAGAATAAAAATAGGAGTTCCTATGCCAGAGCACAGCTTTATTACATCTTTAAAGAGGCACTTTTTATGTTTCTTACACTATGAAAAACTCTCACTCTTTGAGCAGTACTGACAGGTATGTGCAAAAAACAATGACAAAATGAGGAGAGAAGTTATTTATTTTTCTTTAGCCAGCTGCCAATAAAGCAAGTTGAAGGTCAACAAGATAGAGGAAATGGAGGAGGAATGAGAGGAAGGAGGAAAAGAAGAAATAGGCTGCTGGCCTTTATTCCAAACCAAATGTAGTGAAGTTCTTTTAGGTACACACATCTTCAGTCACAAGACCATCACATAAAGCTTAGCACTGCTCTTGAAACTGAGAGGCAGCTTCAATAGAGTAAACAGTCTAATATTTATAACCAACTACATTTTTTCTTTAAATGAAGATATGAATACTAATTAATAGGAACTAAGTTTGACAGTACACAAAGACATATGTCACACTCAAAGGACTCCCAAACAAATTGCTAGTTAGGCAATACTGAGAGAAGGAATCATAAAGTTGAATGTACATCTCTTAACTAAGCAATTTCAAAAAAGTCATTGGCCAATGAGCTTAATTTTTGAATCAGCTAAACAAAGTAATTTCAAAAGGCATTACTATTATACTTCATCTATTCAGTTTTAGATGTTTTAAGTAATAGAATCAACTATCATTATTTCCATGCTATAATCATGCAGCAGTGCAGCACTGTATATATCCCAAAGTGGGGGAAGGGGGGTAACATTTGAATTTGAAATATATTAGAAGATTTACCATCTGTTTACATTTTCTTAGGTCCATATTAAAATGAGTTCACATTTGTTGAGTGCACTGTTGCTGCGTGATGAGGGGAGGTGACCAGGAATGTTTTCTGGAGCTAGAAAGGTAAGCTATGATTACAAAGTTAAGCCATAGATGGTCCATCACAGGAAAACCCACACAAAAATCATTGGAAGTTGACTCTACTTAGTTTGTTATTGTTACTCTTTTCCCCTAAATTATTAGACTGGGAACTATGTCTTATAACCTTACAGTGAATTATGTAGAATATGAAGCCTAAGGCTCCAAATTGTATGCCACATATACAAACATGTAAAAACATAGACATTCAGGGTCACTTAGCAGTACAATCATTGAAAAAGAATTGAAGAGTCCATGATCCTTTATTTCCAAATCATTTTAAGCATTAAGTTATTAGCAGGCTGAGTTGAATACTTGATACAGTAAATGCTCTCTGTCACTGAAGAGAAACTGGCATTTTAAAAACTGTTATTAATTCAGATTTACTAGCAATTTCTTAACATACCTTGAATTGTACCAATTAATGTACTGATGTTCTTTTAATTCTCAAGATATTCCCAAATATTTTTTAAATAGACTAATGTACCAAGGTATTATGATCTGAAATATTCCATGCAAATTGATTAAGTGATCAATATGAAAAAGAGAACTGCATCTATCTTTCCTGTTTTGGCTACAAGTTCTGTTTTTATTTCAAATATTCATCCAGATGTCCAACTTAGGTTAGATTTGGGAATGGAAATACTGAGTGTAAAAGTCTATAAGAGGGAACAATAAAACTTTATTGTTTTCAGTTCCCAATAACTTGGTGAGCTACTATCTTTCTCTTCTCTTCATTCCAAAACATATAGTTTTTGTCCATTAAGCCCCAGCTCCAAAAAAAGTGATAGGGACTTTGATGCTTTTCCCTGATAATAGGAATTTAAACTAAAAGAAAATATTGCCACCATATTGGAAGAGTTCCCTTTTAATGGTGAACCCCAAAGCTAGTTTTAATCTATATCACCCACCCTAGCTTTGGTGATTTAGCTATAACTTTGAGATTCAATTTCTCTATTCATTTCTGTCCTTCCTATGTAGAGACTCAAGGGGATGATGGAGACCTAACATCGGTCAATTCAAGAAAAACTTAGTTGATAAATGCCATTAAATATATATCAAGATCTGTTGCTCCTCTGAGGTAAAAAGAATTTCAGCAATATGGCACATGTTCAATACTATAATACAGATAAAATTAGTACACCCTTAAACAGTCAGTGAGAGTTTGTTTCACTACACCTGGTTTATATTGACCTTCAGTTGAAGAAGTTTTCAGCAATACCTCATATGACAATCTATAACATCTCTAAGCAAACTGAACAACTACAATAGGGTGTACGTATCCTTAATTAGTAGGACTCTTCTTTAGAGCTCATTAAAAATATATATATATATATGTATTTTTTAATCAACCAGTTCACATGATTCAGAAATTAGCCCCTTGTCTGCTAGTGAAAAGTGTTGTGTTCAAAATTAGTTGTCAAAACATTTGGCTTGTATGAGTTCTCTTCCTCTTGGTTGATGAGATTTGAGAAAAAGTTCTCCAAGTATATTAGACAGAATACAATGTAGGCTTGAGTAAAGAACAAATTGTGAAGATAGAAGTCTGAGAAGAGTCCACACTGTTTCTGAATTCTACATCTTAACTGAGAGGAAATGTCATTTCCCAGTGCTCAAAGACTCAAACAATAAACAGTTCAAAAGTTTGATTTACCTGCTCAACTGTAATCCTCTGTCTCGATAATACAAGGCCAGTGAGGGTCTCAGGACATGTTTCCTGTGAAATGATAATCCCTAGTAGGAACTATGTTTGCAATAAAAAACATTTTCCATGATATTCTATTTCCCTTTTCCCATGAAGAAATGTATTAACATACTGAAAGAGAATCTCAGAGGAAAAAGATGGAGCAGTCACTATGAGAGCTGCAATATGGCTTCATAGGAAACAGGGCTACATTTAATTAGCTTTGATCTTTTCCATGTGTGTTTTACCCCTTTGGTTACAGTGTGGTGAGTGTGTGTGTGTGTGTGTGTGTGTGTGTGTGTGTGTGTGTGTGTGTATGACAGGGACTTAAAAGTCATCCTTTTCCAAACTACGTTGCTATCAAGACTAACAAAATCGAAGTGGAGCTTACATTGTATTTACAAACAAGTTGGCACTTACAGAATAAATTATTGATTAAAAAAAATCCAACCCAGGACACCTATGTTTTAGGCACACTGGGAAAACCTGCTGCCTTATTACATTATGCTACATTAATATGAATAAATAGATTCCCAGCTGGTACATTCTTCCCCGATGGTTTGCTTCTTGCTGAAAGGGAGTACCTTCCATTCTAATTTATTGGTGATGTTAATAGGTTCTTAGTCCAGAGAAAGTAAAGGCTGCATGTTTTCTTCCTCATTTTTATCCATGCGTTTTAGCACTGCAGGATCCACTACTGACTGAGATCTGTAAATAGATGGATAGGTAGATCATAGATAGGATAAATGAATTAATTAGTTAATTAAGCCACTGTCAACTGAGTTACCCACATTAATTTTTTTCACCACATCTATCACTTTCAGGTTATTGATAATATTAAGCAGATTATGTCCTTCATTGACACCATGCTCTATCTTTTCTTTGTTTTAATTCTTTCATGAAGTTAATATATCCACTACCCCCAAATTAAAGGATTATGGATATGAAATTTAAGAGTAAAAGAGATTCATGAAAAAGAGACAAATGGAGATTCAAATTAGGCCAGTGTGAAATAAGGTAATGCTATCAATTGCCTCCATCAGAATGTCAGCCCCTTGGATACATTTTTGTCATTGTATCCTTAGTTCCTATAGCACAGTGCTGGAATTAAATCTGTCTGGAGCATGGAGTGTTGAGTAGAAAAAGTTTCTATGCATATGTGATAATTTGGAGAAGCTTTCAATCTTCCATATTCTTTTTTATAGTTAGTTGAAGCCTGACTACAATTTTTAAATAATGTGAATTCTCAGAAAAAACAAAATCTGGAGATGAAGTGTCATCACAGTATGAGTGGAGTGGACTAAAATGTAAAAGAAAGGTTGGAAGATGTCCGGTTGTGAAAGGCTTTAAGTGTCAAACAAAAAAAGAAACATTATATTTCAATCTGGAGGTATCATGAAATTACTGGGGTGTGGGTGTGACATAAGCAAACCTATATTTTATGAAAATCACTCCAGCAGCTTTCAAAGTATTGAATTGCAATGGGGAAGCTAAGTCAGGGAAAATAATTAGAAAGCTATTGCCATTGTTCAGGCAAGTAAAGGTGAAGCCCTGGAAAGGGATACATAAAGGAGATGATGCAAAGATAGAAATGTCAAGATTTGGTAGCCAATTAGATATGTGCAGACAATGAAAAAGAGGAGTCAAAGATAACATCAAAATTGTACAGCAACCAAAATAGAAGACAAGTTTCCTGGTCTCAAGGATTCTATAAAGCAAATACAGCATTTTCCTTATTATACATAAATTTGGACATTCAATCTTACTGATTCCCATTCATTAAGGTGAGATATTAAAAGATGAATACAATATTCTCATGAATTCCCAACTAGAAAATGTAACCATATGTAACAATAACAAAATGTAACAAATAACAATAACAAAAACTTAATATCCAGTGAATTTTTTCTTGGAATTTTTTTTTAAAGTTATTTAATTTTTATTTAAAAGTAACCGGTATCTCTTCTAGTATAAGTAGTATCATTTTATTATTGGAGAAGCAAATAATCTAAACAAGAGCCCGTTACATACACACAACTCTATAGTAAGTGAGAATTATACTTCAATTCATCACTAGGAAACAATATGAAATTGTGAAGGAGAAAATCAATGAAATATGCTAGTGTTGGGGCAGAAAACTGGCTCTTTAATAGCTATAGCATTAGCAAAGCAGCTGCCCTTTTAAAATTCTATCCATAATGATTTTTTTTCTTCCTGCTGCTATACCAGCCAATTGGATATTGCTGTGATAATATGCTTCTTAGCAGACATCATTGACTTCAGATAGAAAAACTGTAAGCTAAAGTACAGGCTAATGTTGAAAAAAGCAGAGAATGTAGCCATTTATATTCTGAAATCAAAACAAAGCCCCCAAAATGAATTAGATGATTAAGTGAACTGATTCAGCTATGACACTAAGCTATATGTAAATAGTTTCTGAAAGCAGAAGACTCCAAAGATAAGGAAAAAGGTAAACAGTCACTATTCCTAACTCATTTTTACTGTTTCATCTCAATAGCAAATAGGCAACTATCTCCTACTTCAGTGAATGAAGAAGCAGGCAGTGTGACTAAGCAGAAGATGGAACCATTTTAAGAAAGAAACAGTGCTTAGCTCAGTCCCTGGAGCAGAGTAGGCATTTAATAAATGCTTGTTGACTGACAGACATTTATGCCTTGGACTCAAATGTTTTGAGCAAAGGTAAACTATTTGCCTATATTAAAAGATAATAAATAAAGATCACTAAAACAAGCAAACAATTGAAACTTGACCCTTTAAAAAAACATAATATACCAGTTTCTTTTAGTAATGTTCAATTGACTGGTGAATAGTAGGACAGTCAGACAGGAAGACTTAAGTTCCAATCCTGCCTCTTGGCAGTCACAACCTCACAGCGCAATAGCTGTAAAACTATCTACTCTGCAGCTGTTCTATATCTATCTATTTATCTATCTATCTATCAATATACACATATATAATATTTATGTATGTGTATACACATACACACACATACGCATCTTGTTTTTTTCACTAATAGAATGTAAAATTCCTGAGAATAGGAGTTGCTTCATTTATTTGTTTTTGAACTCTGAATCCCTGACACCAAGTATAGTGCCTGGCATGTATCAGGCATTTGATAAATGTTTATGGATTTATTAGTTTTTAGTAGTTTTCCACTGCCCATGATGGCAGGCATTTCTAAACTAGTTTCTTATGCTGATGAAATCCAATGTGTTATACAAATTTATGAGTCCATCTCAAATTGAAGGATGAGACAATTTACTAATAATACCTTGATGTCCTTAACAGTTATTATCCCACTGACCTGAAAGAGTTAAAGAATTCCTCAAAGTTCTTAATTTCCTCTTAGTGAATTGTTGATAAATGGAAACCCTAGATCCCTTGGGCTATTTAATTTACTAAGTATTGAGAATGTAGGAAGGAAAGTGTTTAAAACAAATAGCTTTTGGGCAGTGAGAAAATAAAAGGATAGATAATGAATATGTACATTAATGTATTTATGTTGAAGTATATTCTTGTACACATTCACAAATACACTGGAGCTCCAATACTTGGTTCTCAAAGAGAACCATGACATTGGGGAGGTGATGCCATGACATGCAAGTGAACTTGATTTAAGTGAGGCAGGGTTGTGCAAAATCACCAGCCTTACTTTCTCCTCTATAGCCATCTGGGTCCAGTGGCAAAATATAGATCATGAGGACCAATAGGAAGTAGCAGGTCATTTTAGGCCTGAACCTCTATAAAGTCCTATTCTGACACCTTATTTTGGTGTAGAATTGCCCTTGTTTTCTTAAAGCCTAGCCTATGTATGGAGGGCAAACATTGGAAATTCCTACTAAGCGGAAAAGGTAGGACTGGCAATAGACCATCTGTCAACAGCAACAATGGAAGTAAGTACCCTTGAAGTTTGGAGAGATACCTCAGCAGAAAGCTAGCCACATGCTAGTGATTTAGGGGTGGGAAGGCCACAATGACTCATGAACACTATGTACTGAGGAAGAGTTCCAAGAAGTATTACTAGAAGGAGTACCTTCACCAATGAAATTATTTACCCATGATGCATGGAAGTATAATATAGTACTTTAAAATATTTATTATTTTTGAGGTCATATCTTCTTTATCTCTTTCTCCCAATCTCTGAACATACATTAAGATGACAGCTTTAACACAATAAAAAAATAAAGGCAGATTGTGATTCTGTTCTTAATCTGCTCTCATTATGCACTACAAATGTCAGAATTGGTTTTGAGATACTATGAGCCACTGCAAATGTAGAATATCTACTAAATAAAACAAGTCAGGCATAAACTGATTATGCATTTATGTCCCAATCTGAATATTATTTTGGTTCCATTTCTCTTTCACCCCTTAGAGACTAGGGATACCCACTCAGTTATTATCTATTCAGCTAGATCTCTGCAAAAGAATGGGTAGATCATTATATATCATGGATGCACATAAAAAGTACCCAAGTAGCCCCTTATACTCTGCCATTTACAAAAGGACCCTCTCTGAATGTATGTCTTGGATGTTTAGAATTTAAATTTAGGATGTAAGATCCAGAAATATACTATGGAAGGCACCTCTAATAATTTGCATAAAGGGAAAAGTATCTTTTTCCCACTGATCTTCTGAAATCAGTATAAACAGAGAATGAACCACAACTATTCAGCTGGTGGATGAATGAGCTGCTCTTCATAATGATAATGAATAATAGTAATAACTCACATTTCTATAACAGTTTAAGATTTGCAAGCCATCCTCTATACCTTATCCAATTTGATTCTCACAATAACCCTATGAGGTATATAATGTTATTCTCCCCATTTCAGAAATGAGACTTAGTTGGCTTATATGATTTACACATATAGTCATACTGTTAGTAAAGTGGCTTAGGTGGAATCACACCCAGGTCTTCCTAACTCAAAGTTTAGTGTCCTATACTCTATGTTACACTGTCTCCATATGACCTTAGACTAACCCAAGTGGAAAATGAGGTAGAAATAAATACTTTCACATCCCATTTTGGAGAATTTATAGTACTTGCCTCAAAGTAGAAAAAAAAATCATGCTATAGACTAAGATACCCATCTCTCTGTAGTTTTCAAAGAGAACATCATTAGTATACAATGGGACTGTCACATAATAAACACACATACACATGCACATCTAAACTGAGACAGAAATCTCCTTACAATGTACAGCTGAAATTTTAGTTTATACACTGATACCCCACATTATTTCCAACATACCTCTTCATGGACTTTGGAGATAGTTCTTTTTCCACTTCTTTCACTGGCATACTATAGGAGTCCACATTGTACTCACTATCATCATCATACTCATGATCTAGCAGTGTTCTTGCCCATGTACCCATATCATAGGGAGGTAACATTCCTCCAAATTCAGAAGGTAGAATCTCTGGATGAATGAGTTGGTGCAGGCTGTTCAGGTTATTTCCATGCAGAAATATCTATATGTTCAAGAGAAAAAGAGTCATCTGAACCATAACTCATAAAAGAAACAGAACTACATTGACTAAAAAGGAATATTTTAATACTGTAACAACAATTTTGTCATAACTACCATTATGAAGATGAAGAGCCATTTTTCAAGACTATACTTTGCCCAAGATGCTAGAATATACATTCTATTCTGATCTGGGAAAATCCAAAGGTGGGCAGGAAATTTCATGTGCACCATAAATAAACCTGTGGGCCAACCCAACATTCAGCATGATGATTTGTATGATGAACCCTACTGAAGTTGGTTGAAAATGTATCCATTTCACAAAGGACTCAGCAACTGAATATTGCCAACCCACACACATTAAGCCTATAAGATGACACTGGTATAAAATCTTTTTCTTGACTGCTACTAAGAATCCTTTACCCAAAGTAACCCTAAATGCTATTCTATAATGCAAAATGAGAGATAGAATAAAAACCTCATGTTTGTGAATTCCCTCAAAATGGGTAGCATTTTGTTTCACAAGGAACTTGATCATTCCAATGTTTCTAGGTGCTTCTCTACTACAGATTTCCAGCATGTCATATTCCAAATACTTGAAATATAGGTCTTTAAAAGCATTCCCATAAACATGGAAATCTGAGTAGTCATTCACATTCTCAGAAATGTCCCCACACCATTACCATCCCCCAGGATTACTATAATCTTCCATTCTTCCTCTTCTCAAACATTGTCCCACCCCCAACCCAGTGGCCCTCATCACCACTGGGATTTGAGGCAGTATCTGATTAAACACTATCCCTAATTAAAAAGAGAAATACAAAAATTAATTTCAAAAAGATACAACATAAAATGAAATGCTTATCTTAGACTGTTTAGGGATTAGTTTATATAGCCTATATTTTAGAGTCACAGACTTCTAAGGATAATTTCATAAGAGAATAAATATTAAGGTTAAATAAAGGTTAAATTACAAATATGAAATGTAAAAAGATAATATTTTAAATAATTTGTTCCAGTGTATACCTCTATAACTAATTCCATTTGCAAGTGATTACTAAAAATGCATTTCAACTATTCCACTGTTTAATTTGTTTATAATATGCAAACTTTTCCAAAATTAATTAAACCTTTCAAAAATACTCTTCATGGCTTGCATCTTAATATTGAGAAAAATTTAGTAACAAGCTTCATATTCTAGCATCTGAAGAGCAAATATTTGGATGATATTTTGAAGTTGCCCCTGGCTTACCAGCATATATGAAAATAATAGGTGATGTGACGCATAATTATAATCTCACATAAAGTTTTCCAGATTAAACAAATTTTAATAGAAGAATGAAGTTCTGGTCTCTTTTGAGCCTGGGCTAGTAGCAAGTTCCTATACAGGAAGGTCCAGATAGCATATCTCCTAGTCGTCCCCTTGCTCTGTATTTCAACAAGAAGGGATAGGTACACTATATACACTTAGAGCTGTTTCTGTAAAGTATAAACAAATTGAACTGCAAAAAAATATTTCATATCAAAAAAACATCAGGTCCATCTGAGATTAAAAAATTATCTTGGGACATTTCATTTGAAAATTGAGCAAATTATTTTCTCAATTCTAGAATCTCTTTTGGAATCAAGTGTAGCCTAAAATTTCCCTGGTCAAGAAAAGCATAATCATGACTGTAAGAACATTCATCAGATCTTAATACTGGAATGAATACTAACACTATCCAAATCCCCACTGCTTTCCTTTCTGGGGGTAAATTTAATTTGTGAACTAATGCTTTGACATGACACATTAAGTGACATCTGTGTATATATTTACATATGTATGTATGTTTAAATATATTTCTATGTTAAGCTAAAGGCAGCTAAAAGGGTCAGTGGATAGAGCACTGGGTCTGGAGTCAGGAAGACCTGCCTGAGACACTTACTCACTGTGGGACCCTGGGCAAGTCACTTAACCTCTGTTCAACTTAATCCACCAGAAGAAGAAATGGTAAAGCATTCCAGTATCTTTGCAAAGAAAACTCCATGGACAGTATAATGCACAGGGTCACAGAGTCAGACATGACTGAATGATTGAACAACAAATATGATAAGCTGTTCTCTCTGCTATTAGGGGATGCATAAAGGGGGAAAAAGATGAAGGAGGTGTTCATAAGGTACTGAATAGTCCCATTTTCTATTTTTAAAAATGATTTAATTCTGTTTTTACAGTTGTTGAAGCAGTTCCTTAAATAATTGTGACAGTTCTCACAAGATTCTGACTGTAGCAAATACTGTTCTCCATAACAGTATTTCTAATAATGTACTATTAATAATAGTAATAAATAACATTTATATAGCATTTAGGTTTTTGTAAAGTCCTATACATACACATTCTTATTTAATTCCTATAATAATGCTGTGAAGTTAGTTCTATTATTACCTAATTCTTACAAATTGATAAACTAAGATTAAAAGAGCTTAATTACTTGAAGATCACCTAATACTAAGTGACCAAGGAAGAATTTGAACATAAGTCTTTACTGACTCCAAATTCCATGCTCCATCCACTATGACACAACGCTCTGTTATATTGCATATTATAAGTTTTATTATTATAAATAACACTTTTACAAGTACATGGAACTTTGATATCCATGGTTACACTGAAACACTGCTTTCTTAGTACTCAAAAAGAGAATAAATTACACTCAGTATAATTGCAATGTTGCATATTTTACCATATTCTAATTCACTGAAAATTAGCAATCCAGTAATAGAATTATATTAACCAGAAGATTTGAATACCCATAAAACCACAGTCAGGTAACTCATAAACACATAGATATATGTGTGTATATACAATATGTTCAATACACTTTATTTTACTTTTAGTGAACCAATAACAATATGGTCAATTAAATTATATTTTTAAAATTTAAATATCAGCAAAGTGAAATGGAAAGACTAGCATGGGAGTCAAGATTCCTAGATGATAAGTCTTGGCCAAGGGTGGGGATCCTGAGGCCTCAAGGCCACATGTGGCCCTCTAGGTCCTCAAGTGTGGCCCTTTGACTAAATCCAAACTTCAACAAATTCCCTTAATAAAAGAATTTGTTCTTTAAAACTTGAACTCAGTCAAAAGCCCTCAGCTAAGGACCTAGAAGGTCACAGGTGGCCTTGAGGATGCAGGTTCCCCAACCCTGGCTGGGATCTACCATAGGTAAGCTGTGAAAATTACACTTCAATTTTCTCATCTACAGAGATTGCACTAAACCACTCCAACGTCTTTTCTAGCTCTAACATTCCACACTTATTCTAAAATCTAAGAACATGAAAGATATTCTGTTTGATCAGAATTAGGGTATGGTTTATAAAATAATATTTATAGAAATGTATTTTCCTTTCCTTTAGAACACAGGAGAGCTATTTTTGAAATGTTATTTACATACATAAATTCTTCAGCATGAATATCTGAGCTTAAGGAACAGAGTAAAAAAAAAAGACTGAAAATATCCATTTTCAACAAGTGTGTAAATAACTATATGTTTTGTATTAGCCGATTTTTTTACACTAGGCTCATATTATGAAATTCGTAGAAGAATAATATTAGCACAGAAGAAATATTTAAAATACCCTTTTGCGTGTCTTCTCCTTTAGGAAAGGCCGTATGACAGTGTACAGAGCATGGATGTACCAAGGCTGATTGACAAAATGAATTCCTCCAAATCGAGCTGGAAAACTGTCCTGCAGTATCACACAAAACAAATCCAATGCATGTTTTATTATTCAAAGAAGGTTAAGTAATTCGTTTCACTAAATATTGATTAAACAACTATTATGAGCACTCTACTGGGTGGTGGGGACACAGACAAAAAAAAAAAAGAAATAGTCCTTTTCCTTAGGTGCTTACATTCTTTTGAAAAGAAGATGAATGTTCTAGACAAATTCTGAAGTGGTTTACCTGCCTATGAAAAGAGAGAAGTGGTTAAGAAACTCAACTTCCTGAGCATTGTCGCTGTCCATTAGCAATGAAAGATATCAAGAAAGTGTTCTCAAATCAACTTTTGTAAATTTCCAAATGTTGAGAAATGTGGCATTTTCAAACCTAAAGTCCCTAAGCAGTCAGTCCTTATAGGTTGTGAAGTATAAATAAGTTTGCCAAGTATTTCTGCTATCTTGAATGTGTTATTTTGTTTTACCTTGAAATATCAACGTATTTTACTTCTAATATAGCACCTGAGTGGACATTTTAGAAGTTTTCTTTTTTCCTCTTTTCTTAAAAATCACAGCATTAAATACAGTGTGCAAATAACATTTAAAAACTAGAACAATTTTTAAAGTTTTAAAAACATTTTAATATAAATGTATATATGTGTGTATATAATTGAAAACATATTTTGACACTAATTCACTCTTGTTGGAATTGTGAACTGATCCAAACATTTTGGATAGCACTTTGGTACTATGCCCAAATATGAAACAGTGCACACTCTTTGATCTAGTAATAACACTACTGGTCTGTCTCAAAGAGATATTTTAAAAAAGGAAAAGGACTTATGTATATAAAATATTTATAACAGCTTTTTGTAGTACAAATAATTGGAAATTAAAGAGATAACTATCAATTGGGGAATGACTGAACAAGTTGGGGTATATGATTGTAATGAAATGCTATTTTGCTAGAAGAGATGAGCAGGATGGTTTCAGAAAAAAACTTAGGAAGACTTAGAGGAACTGAAACAAAGTGAACTGAGAAGAGCCAGGAGATCATTATATATACATACTAACAGTAATATTATACAGCAGCCAACTGTGGATGACAGCTATTTTCAGTAATACAATGATAACAAGAAAATTTTAAAGAACCCATTATGAAAAATGTTATCTACCTCTAGAGAAAGAACTGATGGAATCTGAATACAGATCAAAGCATACTTTTTAAAACTGCATTCATTGGGGGAGTTTTCTTTTGTCTGTGTTCTCTTTTGCAACATGGATAATACAGAAATGTGTTTCGCATGGCTGCACATGTATATACAGTATCAAAATGTTTGTCTTCTCAAGGAAAGGAGGGGGAATTTGGAACTTAAAAATTATCTTTAAAATGAATGTTAAAGTTGTTCTTACATGTAATTGAGAAAAACAAAATATTCTTAAAAAATAAAACATATTTCTATGTATAACATATACATGCATGCATGAAATGTGCCCAAATTGACTATTTGTTATTGTCATAAAGCAAATCTCCCCTTTAGCTAGAAGGAATATGAATTGGGGCAGAGGAAACACTTTTTACTCATCATCCAAGGAAGAGTAATGCATCCTGCAAAATACCAAAAGAATCCTTGAGCCTATTATAAATAGCCCATAAATACCCACTATATTCTTTAAATACTCTGAGACTTGTATGGCATCTGACTCTCAGAAGTCCAACACCTCATAGCTAAATTGGGTCCCAATGTTTTCCCTGCCAATTTCTCCACAGACCTGGCCCAGGGGAATTTCTTTTAGGTGACAATGCTCTCATTTAATATTTTACTTAATTCTACCAAGAGTTGGAGCAGAAATAAAAGCAAATTAATTAAAAGAGCTATGGGTGTGGAAGCTTTTATGACTATCATTGTCTTGCTCTTCTTGTCTTTTTTTTTGGTGGAGGATAGCAACAGTCCTGGGACAAGTTGCTATATTAATATTAATAATAACAATTTTCCATATGATACTGTACATATGAATATTTTTTCTAATTGTCTAAAGTTTTGAGATATAAGATGATTCTGTGGAGGCTCATGGGAAATATGTCACATACAACTACAGTAGTAGAAAGGTTAATAGGGATGATATTCACCTCATTCAGTTCCCATAATTTTGATCTCCTGTCATAGGTCTCCAAATTTTTGTGGAATTTTTAAAAATTAATAAACATTTATTCTCTCTCCATTCCATTTTCTTCCCCACCCATGCAATTAAGAAAACTAGAACAAAATTCTCACAATATTTATAGTCAAATGAAGCAAATTCCTTTATTTGACATGTCCAAAATTATATGTCTCATTCTACACTTTGAATCCATCATTACTTGGTGAGGAGATGGGTAGCATGCTTCATATTCAGCCCTCTGGAATCATGGTTTGTCATTGAATTGATCAATTTTAAAGTCCTTCAAAATGATTTCTTTATATAAAGTTGTCACTGTATAAATTGATCAACTCCTTATGTTAATTTCATTCTACAATAGTTCACACAGGTCTTCCCAATTCCAACTAAAACTGTCCATTTCATAATTTCTTATTTTGTAATGATATTCCATTAAATTAGTATACCATAATTTCTTTGGCCATTCCTCAATAGGTGGGCATTCCCTTAATTTCCAGGATTTTTTTCTTGCTCCTACAAGGAGAGTTGATATATAAGGGTCACTTTTTTCTTTCTTTGTTCTCTTTGGGGTATATGCAAGGGTGCACTGGTACATGTTTAACAACTAGCTCTCTGAAAAAATGTATGTATAACATATTTTTAGTTTAATCTGTATTATTAATATTTTCTTCATCAATTCATAAGTACTCTAGACAATCAACAAAAAACAATAAAGCAAGGTTTCATTTATGAGTCATTAATTTCTGAATTATAAATACTCCTGCTGTAATGTTAATGATCAGCTCTCCCATAAGCCAGTCTGAGTTGGCTCTAGCACATCCATGGAATAGTGGCAACTTGCTTTCCAGAATGACTATACCAATTCACAGCTCCTTCAGTAGTGCATTTGTGTGCCTGTTTCCCTACAATGTGGGAATTGTGGCATTTCCCCCCTTTTGTCATCTTTGCCAATGTAATGGGCATAATATAAAACTTCAGAATTGCTATAATTTGTTTTTCTCTATCAATTATTTGGAGCATATTTGTTTGGTTTTAATAGCTAAAATGTCCTTAGTTAAGAACTGCCTTTCAATATCTTTTGACTCTGTATCTATTAACAAATGATGCATTCCTACAAATTTAAACCTATTTCTTAAATGACTTGGATTTATATAAGTAGGTCTCTACAGGATGAAAGCACTTCCTTTCATGCAGCTTAGAGAGTATGAATACTTGGTACAATGATATGTATTGAAAACATAGTATGAAATATCATGGATCAAAGTTATCCTACAATGTTATGTCACTGTCTTTGAGAATGACTAGCAATGGTTTGATTCCACAATCATTATTACATCATCATTTTTGCTATTATAAGCAGAATTCACACTTTAGGTAAAGTTTAGACTAAGTGACCCCCTGAGGTCCCTTCAAACTCCAAAGTTCTATTAGTCTATGATTTTTCTCTTACCAAAGCTACATACTAAACTCTAGTTAAAATCTTATTATAGTGGCATAAGGGCAAATATTTCTCTATCTTGAATACTTTCCTAAGCATTAATTAATTTTTAAAGGTTTAGCATATGACTTTCAGAGCTCATGGATTTTTTTCACAAGATAGTTTTTATCCCAGGAAGTGTCACACTATAGAAAAAATGAACAGTGTTTCAGGAGATTAGATAAGAATAGTGAACACTAAAGAAGCTTTCTCTTTGTTTCCAATGATAGACTAATTTTATTTAAAGAGAATTCAATTTCTCATTTCTCAAGAATATATTACAATGTCAGGTATATAGTATGAAAATGGAAGATTTGTCATTTTCTTTGATCTGCTCTTGATATAGCATTTGGATTTTTTTAATAAAAACACATGAATATGAAAAAAGGTCACTGGAGTTCTTTCAGGTGATTGGCTATAGGTATGGCCCCTACAACTTCCTATGAATACTTAAGGTGGTTCCCTTCCCTTTTGTTAAGGAGAGAAAGAAGGATTAAATCTGAGATGGAAAATCCACCTGTGTCTCCCTCCTGTTAAGTTGAAGTAAAAAGGGAGTGAAAAGGAAGTCCACTTGTAACCTCCAGTCTCAGATGATTTTGGAAAGAGTAGCCTTAGGAAATGGCACTGAGAGTGTTTACTATTTAACTGTCACAATTTTTTATTTATCACATATCATACTTTAAGTAAATATCCTTTATGTCATTTTATGTCAAATGATGTCAACATGCTTGATTTTAGGTAGGCAGAAGAGATTCAGTAGAAAAAAAACTTATTAGTAATGGTTTTGAATAGCTGATATGCCCAAACAGTTTCTAATAAACTGAATGTGGCACTGGGATTCCACCAATACAAAAGATAACCAGTCGCCAGTAGCATAATCTTGTCTACCTGGCTCTACTTTTAAATGGAATCAGAGTAATATACTATGTGAGGAGCCCAATTGGCCTCCACTGTAGGATTGCTTTCAATATGTTTAATAAAGAGTGAAATTTTGCTGACAGTAGTAGCATGACAGAAACATGAAACTTGTTCAGTACTGAATTGGGGGTCCAAACCACCAGAGGTTGATCAATGTGCTTATGAACATAAGAAATATTTAGACATTTGATGGTTAGGCAATATTACCTTTATGAAAGGTTAAGCCAAATTCAGGCCTAGGTAAAATGGTATAGGTCAATGATGAGAAAAATGTGCACTACTGTATCAAAGAAGATCACTTTAATATTCACTAGCATGGGTCCTATGTTTCACTCAGCTCCTTATAATCCAAGGTAGCTACCATTTAATTTGCAGTTTCTTATGTTAGCTGGATTTTCTTGTCCAGTTTGATGATCTATAAATTCTATTAATGACCATAAGAGAAGAGTATATGATGTCAAAATATGTCCTTTAGCTATGTCAAAAGTCCTATAGCTATGTAATGACTCATACACTACAGGACTTCATATCACTAAGGTTATAGAGTAGGATTTGTTAGCCACTTTGGGATGGAGGAAGAGGAAAGAGGGTAATGGATACTTCTGGCATCCTAATAAAGGCTATTGGCCCCTTCTCAGAGTATTTTTTAAAACATAAAATCAAACAATAGGACTATAATAGGAAACTGATTACATTAAAATACAGTTATAAAAAATTAAGTTCATGGACCCCTGTGGAAATTTAGTCAGAATTAGGGGTCATTTCTAAATATAATGATAGTTCTGCTATAAGGTGGTACAACCGAGAGGTGAAATGAACTGACTCTGGTGAAAATGGTGTTGCTATGTTCTTAAAACATCATGAAAGATGGGAGAATTAAAAAAAAATATTACTTAAGGTGACCAAAGAAAGGGAGCAATGACACAAGGTACTTCTCATTCTTTGATCTGTAATTTCCTCTCTGTCAAATGATTACCCCTAAGGCACAATCCAGTTCTAAATGTATTTTCCAATAATCATTGCAACATTTGGATCTCTAAAAGAAAATTTTCTATTAATTCTGCTAACCACCTGTGCTGCACAACAAAAGAGAAGAAAGCAGAAGGTAATCTGTGGTTAAGAGGATTAAGAAAAACAGGATGAACTACAGAAACTCAGTGGAACTTAGAGGTTCCAAAAAAAAAACAGCTATCAGCTGTTCCCAACACATCCAGCCCCTAATCATCCCTTCATTCAAGTAAGCAAATAGTACAATGACCATTGCCCCAATTCTTCACATATTTCATATTCTTAATGTAATACTTTGCTATCCAAAGTTGGTGATAATAATATTGAGCCTATAATCCTTTATCTCAATCTTTGATAAGCACACAGTCAAATAAAGGATTCCCTTTGGAAGTAGTTAAGTTTGGAAATACCCCTACCAGGGTTTCTTGGTTTGTGAGTGATTCATTAACACATAATTTGAATGAATTAAGTTATTCTTTTTAATGTGGCATAGTATAACAGACATACAAAAATTCACTACCGGGGTGGGGGATGGGACTCCATCATGAATAGTACCTATAATTGTGCCATCATTCATGAACTATCAGAAATCAGAGATAAAAATGTTTTTCAAAAGTAAATGTCTATACTTCATATACAGTGGTTCAATCTTCCATATATTTCTTCTGTTATTTTCTCCTCCTTATCTTATATAATGAAGTGGCTCTTCTCTTCATCGAGGCAAGCCCTTCTACAAGCACAAGTAATCTCATCCCATCCTGTCTTCTAATGGATCACCAGCATCTCCACTCTCTCACTTATCTTCCTTTCTACTAACTGCTTCTCTACTGCCTACAAACACACTCATGTCTTTCCCATAATCAAAAAAAATTCACTTGATTTAATTTGTCCATTCAGCTGTTGTTCTATATCTTTCCTGACTTTTGTAGCTAAACTTCTTGAGAAAGACATCTGCAATAAGTGTCTCCCTCTCAACCCTCTATAGTCTGCCTTCTGACCTCATTATTCAACTAAAATTGTTCTCTCCAAAGTGACCAATAATCTCTTAAATGCTGAATCTAATGGCCTTTTCTCAAACTCATGTTTTTTTAACCTCTATGCAGTCTCTGATGCTGTCAATTATTGTGGGGTTGGCCTTTTTTAAGGCACTCTTCTCTAGGTTTTTTATAACCCTGCTTTCTTGTTATCCTTCTACCTGTCTGACCTCTCCTTCTCTATCTTTTTGTTAGATATGTATCTAGATCATTCACACAAATGATGGGTATATCCCAAGGTTCTATCTTGGGTCCTCTTTTCTTTTCCCTCTATACTTTTTCATTGGTGATTTCATCATTTCCCATCAATTCAATTATCATCTCAATGCAAATGCTTCTAGATAATTTTATCAAGCCCTAACTTCTCTCATGAGTACATTTCCATCTATTTATTGGATATCTCAAACTAAATGTCCCATAAACACAAGATGTTCAAAATTGAATTCATTACCTTCCCCTCTCCTGCAACACTCTCTTTTCCTAACTTCTCTATTGCTATCAAGTATACTATCATATTCCCAGTCACCCAGACTTAGAGCCTAGGCATCAACTTCGATTTACTTCCCATAGCCAATCAAATGTCCAATCCTGTCATTTCTACCCGAATAACATCTCTCACATATACCCCCTTCTCTAACACTGCCATCATCCTGGTACAAGTTTTTATCACTTCATGCCTGAATGATTGCAATAACCTGCTAGTTGGTCATCCTGCCAAGGGGTGTCTCCCAACTCCAGTCCAAACTCAACTCATTTATCAAAGTGATCTTCCTAAAGCAGAGGTCTGACCATGTCACATTGTCCCCACTACTGAATAAATTCTGGGGGCCCCCTAGCACTTCCAAGATTAAATATAAGATCCTTTGCTTTGATTTTAAAGTCCTTCATAGCCTGATTGCTTCTGACCTTTCTAGTCTTTTAACACTTTACCCTCTTCAGCACATTCTGTGATCCAGTGACTCCAGCCTCCTAGCTATTCCTCTCACAAAACATCCCCTCTCTTGACTCTGCTTTTTCACTGGTCGTCCCCCATGCCTGGTACTCTTTCCTTCATCGTATCTGTCTCCTGGTTTCTCTGTCTTCTTTCTAGTCTCAGCTAAAGTCTCACTTCCAGTAAGACTTTCCCATTACTCTTTAATTTTAGTGCCTTCTCTCTGAGATTATCTTCAATTTATTCTGTACATAAATACATAGTTATTTGCATGTTATCTCTATTATTAGACTATGAGCTCTTTGAGAGGAAGAACTGGTTTTTTTGTTTATTTTTTTCTTTCTTTGTAGCCTCAACCCTTAGCTTTGTGCCCAGCAAGTACTTAATGCTAGTCGATTTTATTTGACTCCCTCTGAATGTGTGTTTTCCATGATGTGCCTATCCCCTTAAGCTCAGTTGAAGATAACAGCAGGAGTCATTTAGAAAGAAATCAATTCTCAATATAATCAAAATAAGCAAAAAATTTAATTTTCTGGTTAGATTATGTAAAATCCCTTTGGAGTTCTAAATTATTGATACTGTCTTAATTCTGTGTTCAAAGCTGCTAGCAATATTGTTGCATGTCTATGAGAATTATATTCTTGACTCTATCATCAGAAAATCGAGAATCAGGTCATATTTGTGACTGTCCCATTTATGGTTGCACACCTAAGGTGAGGGATCACTCATAACCAAGCATCAAAATAAACAAATTCTTTAATGAAAATATCGAACCAAATAAAAACAACTGCTAGGTGGGTAAAAAACCAAAAACATCTATGCAGAAATGTTAAGCATTCAATTAAGTTAAATAAAAGCCACCAATAAGGAAATTTCCTGGAGTCTGAGTAGTTCATCAAAAGTTCTCTAACAGTTTTTATGTCCTTCTTGCCTACAGGACCCATAGCTGGGTCCCACATCAATATATGAGAGGACAAAGTTAAATCAAACTGACCCAGCTCTTGCTTACAGCAGTACTGATTAGTGTTTTGGGAGTATGTATCGTACTCAAATCTCCTCAGTTCCATCAGTTTCCTGTTCCTCAACAGTGACCAATAAAATGAATGGCAAATATGAAGCCAAATGTGGAGTCCAGTGTAAGAATTATACACGAAATACTGGTCTCACAAGAAGATGATAGAGAAGGAGAATACAAATGTGAAAGAGAGCATAAGAGTTGTCTTCAAGTATTTGACTGGTTGCCATGTGGGAGCCAAATTAAACATGATCTATTTGGGCCTGCATGCAGAACCAGATAGAAGTTGCAAAGAGGGAAATTTAGGCTTGATAGAAGGATAAACTTCTGAACAATTACTGCTATTCAAAAGCACATTTGGCTTCCTTAGGAGAGGGTGTACTCTCCCTCAGCAGAGGTCTTCAAGTACAGACTAGATAGACACTGCTTACTGGGCATAATTATAGTGGGGATCCCTATTAGGTATGTTTTGGATGTATTAGGTATGAATTTAGACATGTAGTCCTATTAGGCTTGTATTAAATGAGCACAGAATCTCCTTCTACCCCAAATTGTGGTGTTGTGACTTATTAGCATTATGTTAACTAGTCAATCATCAACGAGAACTGGATGTCTAAGTTTATTTTATAAACATAATTGTTTAGTCATTTTTTCAGTCACGTATAACTCTTTGTGAGCCCATGTGGGGTTTTCTTGGCAAAGATACAAAAATGGTTTGCCATGTCCTTTTCCAGCTCATTTTATAGAGGAGGAACCTGAGGAAAATAGGGTTAAGTGATGTGCCCAGGATCACATAGCTAATAAGTGTCTGAGGACAGATTTGAACTCAGGAAGATGAATCCTCCTGACTCCAGGCCTGACACTCTATCCACTGTGCCACTTAATTGCCCTATAAACATAGAAATAGCAATTTAATAGATAATGTCCTTTTGGTGTGCACAAAGGTAAATAGAGACTGAATCTACAGAAAATCAACATATCCAACTATAAGGGAATAATTAAAAATGGTATTCAGTCTTAATAAAATTAAATATTTTAATAGAATTGAATTTGTCTCTGGGATTCCAAATAAGTGATATGATTAACTTTTTTCAACATTTAACTATGTTTCAGTATCTTTTAGATGTACGCATAGGGATGTTTGAAAATCAATTGGAGAGGATTCATAATTTTTTTTGTCTCCCTGTTCAACCTTTCTCTAGTGATATTAGCTAGAGAATAATGCCTTGAATCTCTTATCATAATTTCTAAAGTTACACTGAGATTTTTTTATGGAATTATAATAGAAACCATCTAAAAGAGAGGTTGAATATGACATATACAGAAAGAGCACAACACTTTCCAAATTACTGATTTCTCCCAGCTAAGCACAGTCTAGTGCACAAATCAGGACTCTAAAGCACCTGATAAAACCTATACCAGAATAATCAAGAACCATTTCCTTCAGTTGTGAAATCTGGGAGCTTTGGGTTCTCTGCAAGGAACAGTTCTTCTAATTAACAGAGGGTCTTCTTCCTGGAGATAAATATACAGAGGGCTTCTTTGTCTGAGGATCCTCATGATAGCTGTAAGCCTTGATCCTCCCCTCTCTTCATTCCATCTGAGAAGGCTTCACTTGGAAGAAATTGTAGTGGGGCATTTTCACACCAATGTTAATGATATCCTTGAAGGCAATTTAGTTTATAAGCATCTCTCCATTTTTCTCCCTTTAAATAGCTAACATTTTTACAGTGTTTACTATGTGCCACATGTTGTGCTAGGCAGTTTACAATTGTGATCCTATTTAATCCTTGAAACAGCCCTTGTGCTATTATTATGCCCATTTTACAGATGAAGAAACTTAAGAAAGCAGAAGGTAAATGACTTGCCCAGGGTTATGCCCAGTAAGTCTGAGGCTTGATTTGAACTCATTTCTTCCTGATTATTTGTCCACTGCAGCACCTAATCTTTGAGCGAAAGTTGACAAATTTTTACCTTCTGCCACTTATTGAGCTAAAAAACCTATACATTCCTATTTTTCCAGGCACTCTCTACCTGAGTAAGTTCAGCCCTACCTGTTGCTCAGTGCCTTTCTTTCTCTGTCCTCCCGTGGGCCTTCTAGGAGCTATACATTATTGTTAACCCCCTTTTCAATTATAGGTCTCTTCCTTTCACATTGCTTCCATTCCCTTGCACTCACTGAAACTTGACAACTTTTCTTTGCAACAACAACTTAGATCCAAAGACCAGTGCTGCCTATAACAGGTAACTGTGGAAGAGTCAGGATGGAGAATGGTGCTTGTTGATGATGCCCCTTGCCTACTAAGTACTGTGAATCCAAGACAAGGAATGACACAACTAATGCCACCTCTTCATCTCTGTCCAGATATTCAAAAGAAGTTGTGCTAAGGAGCAATATCTGACACCAATGGAGAACAGGAGGGAGAGTTTTCTGGGAATCTTCCTAAGTCAGAGTGATTGACTAAGACACTAAACATACCTTTGGGGCAAAGGTTAACAAGTGCCTTTATTTTACCAGAGTTCCCTTGTGACCACTATTTTGTTGGTTCAGTGGTTGCCCCAAACTTTCCTTCCTTATTTTATTTGCTTATGAAAACAACTGATGCTAGCACACTGTGTTATGGTATGATATACACATATTTTCAAGGTGAGATCAATGAAACAGAAAAAGAAGAGATTTCCCTAAAGAGAAATTGGGCTCTCCATATTGCAAAGTTTCTGACAAGAAAGAAGAAGGAAAAGAGAGACAGAGATAGAGAAAGACAAAAAAGATAGAGAAAGAGGGAGATAGGGAGAGTATAGCAGCAAGCACCCCAGCATGGCTGCCAACATAGGTTCTTAGATCTGTTTTTCTAAAGGAAACCAACTCAAAATGGGTTGACAATCTTGCTTTAATCAATAAAACATATCATTTACCTAGTTTAGGGGGGAAAAGTCAGTACCCTGAATTTCAGAGTTTACAGACAGGTTATAAGCAAAAGTTATAAGACAGAGAAGCACTTCAAGTAGACAGGCCTCCAACTGTCCAACCATTACATCCATACCTAGTCAGTTACCAGAGAGGAAAGCATCAACATCTCAGTTTTTCAAAGGGGGGGGGGGCACTCTCAACAGCTGCCCAGAGTCTCGTCTGGTCAAATTGCACAACACTTCTCAAAGTGAGCCCCAAAACACCTCCCATTAGGGTTTATATAGCCTTCTCCTGGCTGGGAGAATGTAACAACCCTCTTGACCTACTGCCCAATCACAAAGTACCACCTGAAAACCTCCCACCGCATACTCCAGGTGCACTTAAGCCTTTCAAAGGGCCTAGGGGCAGGGAAGATCTTTAAATTTGATTCCCATTACAGAGAGTGACAGAGACATACAGAAAGATACCAAGAGACAGAGTGTATTAGATGTGTGTGTGTTTGGACATGTATGTATTTATGCATCAAGCTTTAATTACTTCCATGAACTCTAGTCTCACATAGCCAAACTTAACTCATTATCTTCTTCTCCAATCCTACCCCCACAAAGCCTGGCCCAACTTGCTTATTTCTACAGATGCCATCACTATCATTAAGGTTATTCAAGCTCTAAACCTGAAAGTTATTTTTGCCTCCTCCCTCTCACCTACCCCACTTCCCACATCCAATCAGTTGCCAATGTATGTGTGTCCATCCTAATTCTACAGTATCTCTAGTACTCTTGCCTTTAAATTGGCTCCCTGTCACCACCCTGATTAAATAGAATTTAAGTTCCTTGAAGATATATCATGATATTTTTTTTTAAATTAAATGTCCTGCCCAGTGCCTTGCATGCTTAACAAATGTTTGTTGAATTCAGCGGAAATGAACTAATTTGCATTATGACACTTGCATAGCTATTCTATGCAACTACAGCTGTGATTTTACAAGTTGAATGTCACTGTTCATAGTTGAGAATGGGTGAGTCAACTACTTTCATGAGGGACCTTGATCCACACTCTGAAAATATCAAAGCAATCAAAGTGGTGAGTTCTGCCTTAATGAAAGGAGGCAGCCAGGAAAATGTTTAATTAGCAGTTAATCAGCATGTTCCTTTTTGTGTGTGCCTCATGACTCTTTAGAGCCATCTTTAAATTAATTAAGTTACTTGATGAAAACAAAGGACCTTCACCCAGGTCCAGAGATAAGTGTTTAAATTTGGGCTGTTATGCATAAATTAGGTTTCCTCATCTGGATTCTGGATTGCCCATTCAAATAAATTTAGAGCAATATACCTCTCTCTCCATTCAAACTAAAATTCAATGACCATTTATTAAGAGCTTACTATGGGAAATATAAATACACACACACACACACACACACACACACACACACACACACACACACACACCAACACAGTACCTGCCCTCAAGAAGCTTACATTTTACTGGGGTATTATAAATAAGGTAGAAAGGTGAACAAAAAGGAACCAACAATTTCTGTTTAAATAACACAAGAAATGCCTGTCTTATGTAAATAGTGTATTAATAAAAAATTCACCACAAAACAGTTAATTGCCCTGCTATGAAGATAACCAACATTGAATAACATTTTCTAGAATAAGTTAATTTAATACTTCATCTCCCAGAATCGAAAGATTTTAATAGAATGTCTGAAGAATAGATAATAAATTCATGTTATAAGAAACAAGCCAGTCTCCAAAGACACATCACATTGTATTATAAAATGAACATTTTATATGCCTTTCCATTTAATGGGATATGTCTGAAAACAAAAAACATGTAAATTGCAAATTTAAATCCTCATAGTCTCTACAGAAAATGGAATGTTAATTCCAAAATGTGTTTTTAGGAAACCATTTATCATTCCTAAAGTGGATTATTTAAAATCGAAGCAACAACTTGGATATGTCATATTGACCTCCCATATGTAGGGATATTCTGCATGAAAAATGGATCAATAATCTCCCTCACCCTCTGCCCAGGATTTGTGTTCTATTATTCAAAATGTGGGGGGAGGAAAGAAAAGTATATGTGTGTTGGGAGGAGAGGGTATTGAAGAGTTGGTGACTAAAAGGAAGCAAGGCCTATCCCATTAGGCATAAAAAGTAGAAATAAATTTCCATTTAAAATCATTCTTTTTTTAAAAACTGTTCTAGGTTTGAGTTGTATAACTGAAAAACCTCCTTTTATTGTGTAACCTTTGGCAAAATTTCAGACCATTGTTCAAGTGAACTTTAATGAATACATAACTGTCAACATTCATTTCTCTTCTGAGTAGTCAACTAAGCTCTACCCAAAGGCATATATGATTTTTGGCATTTCTAAAAAAAATAACCTTTTTTTTTCATTCCAAATGTGGACATTTGACTGATGAGGACCTAATGACAGTGACTTTCAGCTAATCTCTCTGTTGCTCTCGTTACCATTTCCCTACAGGGTTCCAATTTATACTTCATAATAACTTTAGATATTGCACTTTTTGCTATGCTGTCATGGAGCATAGTTGGGTTAAGGTTTTAAATGATACATAAGCACAAACATTTTGTCTTGTTCTTTCTTTCATTGATTGATGGAAGAAAATTTTCTAGGGAGAAAGCAGACATGTTATATACCTTCAGAGGTTATATACATCCTGGATATCCTTCTGGGAGAATATAAAACCGATTGAAAAGGACTTCTCTCAATTGGGTTGGTTCTTTAAGAAGAGTAATAAATAGCCCTTTCCCAATGGAATGATTTTTTAAAAAGTTGTAGTTGATTCCAATAGGCTGATGATTCAGTCATCTGCACAATGAGGCAATGTCATAAAAGTCTCTCCCCAGCCACCAAGAGTAGAGCACCACTTTGGGTGAGAAATGTTCTGTTGAAAAGAGCTAAAAATGTTTTTTATAAATGGAATGAGAGGATTTTTTAAAAGTTGGAAAAGAAATGAAAGCTAAGGAATAACAATTTGGAAAGGAAATTAACAACATGACATAAGCAATGAAAAATCTTACTCAAGCAACAAACTCCCTGAAAATTAAAATGGATGAAATAGAAACCAATGACTCCATGGGGCAACAAGAAATTTGAAACAAAGTTAAAAGACTAAATAATAAAGCAAAATATAACCTATCTGATGGCAAAATAACTAACCTGGAAAACATGTTAAAGAGAGAAAATTTTAGAACCATTGGATTATCAGAATGCTTAGACAAAATAAGAGCATAAATATCTTATTTCAAAAAATCTGAAAAGAAAAATTTCCAGATTTCTTGGAACCAAAGGGAAAAGTAGAAATAGAAAGAATCCACTGGTTATTGAAAACTCCCGGGAACATAAAAGCCAAAATCCAGAGCATCCATGTCAAAGAGAAAATGCTGCAAGCATACAGAAAGATTTCAAGACTCCACAGTTAGGATCACACATGATGTAGCAGCCACCATTATATAGGGGTAGAGAATTTGGAATGTGATGTTCCAGAAGACAAAAGACAGGCACACAGCCAAGGATGAATTACACAGTAAAACTGAGTATAATGCTAAAACAGGGGGGAAAATGAACCTTTCATGAAATAGAAAACTTCTAAGCAGTCCTAATGAAAAACTAGATCTGTGAAGAAACTTTAAAGTCCAAACAGGAGTCAAGGGAAATATAAAAAGGTAAACATGAATGAAATGATAAAAGGCTAAATAAGGATGCATGACTCATATTTAAATATGGGAAGATTATACATTCAAACAGAGGATGAGGTGTCCCCTCTGAACCCAATTATCATCCAGATTCATGGGGGAAGTCCAATTAAACAAGGTCTAGATGTGGTTCTGTTATGTCCTGATGATCTTAAGAAAAGAATGGAAAGAAAGGGTAGGGGGAATACCCTGGAGGAGTAGGGAGATGTAAGAGGAAAAAATGTGAGAGGAAAAGGAAAGAAAGAAAGGTTAGGGGAAATTAATTTACATAATTATGATGTGTGCATAAACATCTATAACAAGGAGCAGGGTGAAGTAGGAGGAGACTGACACTTGAACTTAACTCTCATCTGAACTGGTCACACACATATAGAGTTGGGTACAGAAATCCATTTCACCCAACAAGGAACGAGGAGGAAAAGGGAAAAAGTGGGAGGGGGAGGATTTAGAAGGAAGGTAGGTTAATTAAAGGAATTAGGTCTAAGAAAAATAAACCCTAAGTTACAAAATATGTACAAAAATACTGAGAGCTATTTTGGGGATGGCAGAGAATGGGAATATGAGGAAGTACTAAAAAATTGGGGAATAGAAAAACAAGTTATCATATATAAATGTGATAGAATATCATCGTGCTAAACTCTTATCAGGATTCCAGAAGATTAATGAGGAAACATGCTACCCATTTCCTGATAGAAAAGGGAAAGACTCAGAATGAAGAATGAGACTTTGTTTTTAACATGGCCAATGTAGAAAATTGTTTTGATTGACTATAGATGATTATAATGGACTCTGTTTTCTTGTGTCTTCAATTTGGGGCAGGGGTGGATGGATGGGAAAGTAAGAAGGTGGATTTTGGCTGATTAAAACAAATAAAGCATTTAAATAAATTACAATAAAAATCTAAACATATTATGTACATAGATTTTTTAAATTAAATTATATTAAATCAACTTTGTTACTAACCATCCCCCAGTTCCCTCCCTTATTTGATAAATCATCATATACATAGTTAAATAGTGGCCTCATCATGAAAGTACAAACTTAATCAAAATTATATAACAGGGCATATGTGTTTGTGTTTGTATAGAGACATATATATGGGGGGTGTATATGGAGAGAGACAGAGAGAGAGAGAGAGAGAGAGAGAGAGAGAGAGAGAGAGAGAGAATATATAAGTGACTGTCTCTGAGAGACAGAGAGAGACAGAGAGAGGTCACTTATATATTCTCTCCTCTCTCTCTCTCTCTCTCTCTCTCTCTCTCTCTCTCTCTCTCTCTCTCTCTCTCTCATAATTTTTATTTGCTTTAAAGTACACTGGATCAGGAGTCAAGAGACCTGTGTTCTAATTCTTTATCTGCCAGTGATTACTTGTGGGACCTTAGACCAGTCACCTCACCCCTGTGTTTCAATTTCTTTCTCTAAGTGGTATGGGTTCCCCTACCTAACCTCTAACATCCCCTCCATATCTAATGTTCTATAATTCTAGCCTACTACTTAAAAAAACATATTTTGATTATTTGCTTTAAAGCAGACTAGTACTTTTTTGCCTTTTTCTGCATTCAGGTCTCTTCTCATAAATAATTACTGCTGCCAAATGGGCAACACTTCTAGACTAGTAAAATGGACTTTGTCTTCCCCTCAATTGCTGTGTAAACAGAATGATTTGAATGCAAACTCCTTTAAGGCAGGAACTGTTTTTATTTTTCACCTTTGTATTCCCAGTATCTTGCACAATACTTTGCATAAATTAGGTGCTTAATAAATTGATATTGGACTGGATTGGATTAGATAATTACTCCTTAGAATTGTCATGTTCTGTTGAAATATAACTGTAAACAGCATAGTATTGTAGATAGCTGGTTCATTTTGTAGACTAGACCCAAAGAACCAGACTCAATTCTATGATAAGCCAGTTAATTGTGCTTTGTCCTATGTTCCTAGACTCTATCCCAAATCCTGGGCAAGTGTCTTTCAAATACAGGCCTCCTGTCAAAGAAGAGAGGGAGAGAAATAGGTGATGATCAGGAAGAAATAACCCCCCTGGAAAAATGACTCAACACATATATTGTTGATGTAGGGCTATGGAAGCATCTTTGTATGAAAAGAATAATACATTAGTGAAATACTAAGAAGTCAAGTCCAGCAATAATTACATATCATTTCTGAGTTGAGGTACAGGGTGATACAAGTCTTTTCAGTTTCTAGTTGTATAATATATTCAGCTTCTAAAAGAGAAGAAACTAGATGAAACAGTTCCCCTAAGTGAAACTGATTCTGAACACTAAGTTCTGAACAAGTTTAATCATCTTTATAACTGATTGGGCAAGAGCTCTCTCTGGCAAGCAAGATAAGTGGTATATACTCACCAGCTGCTGCTTCCATCAGAAAAGCTTGGTAATGGATTGAATCAAATCATAGCCATTCAGCCTTGACTTGAATAGGCATGGCTTTTTTCAATTAGTCTACTGTCGGTGCATGGTACATGCAGATGGCAGAGGCTGCCCCAAGAACATAATACTGAGCCACTCTCTATTCACCTCTGCAGAAATTCATAAAGTAACCATTTCAGTCAAGTAATAACAGCAAGAGAGTACTCCAGATTAAAAATGCCCACCACATAAGGGTTTTCTAATACACTTTTTTTGGCATGGTCTCTGTTTTTAAACATGAATATATGGCAATGTGACAAATAATACCATTCTGGAGGGCAGCAGAGTATGGAATAACCTACCAATCCTGAATAGATTCCAGGAAATCAGGATAAAGCTGAGGGTTGTTGCTCCCATCGGAATGCCAGAGGCAGCAGGAAGGGTTAGTATTCCTCAGACCAACATATCAGTAATGGATCAGTGCTCCCACTTGACTTTTAATCCATTTTAGATAACAGGGTACTCAGAAAATCTGATGTTACCATAGTCAGGCTCACTGAGGGGCACCTAAGGAGAAGGATTTTAGCCAGAGAATGGAGAATAGCAAATAGTAATAAGAATCATGGGCCTGAAAAAGGCTTTAAGAGACTATTTAGGGTCTCTCCTTTTTCTCTAGATAGTAAAAGATTCTTTTTTTGTTTTTTTATAGAATATTCTGCAGTGAGTGGTCCAACCCTGTTGTCCATATCTCAAGGGTGGAGGCTGCCTATAAGGAACCAAACCACCTTAAAGATTCATAAGAATTTTATTTAAATGCTGCATTATTTGGAAACTGGCTAAGTTGCAAAATACTTTATTTTGTCAACAGCACATTTCCCTCTCCATTTCAGTCCTTTCTTCCAATCTCATGGAATAGTTCCCAGAAAGGAATTTAGTAAAAAGATCTTGCTACAGACTTTTTTATCAGAAAATATGTGATATAATGTTGTAAGTGCCCTTTTCCTCTCTTGCAGTATGGAGGAAAAGGTCCTGGGCAGAAGTACAGCAGGAGGGAAAGAACATGAGTACCTTGGGACAGCTTAAGGATACCTAGGATACATAAACAACAGAGAAGCACATATACTTGGTCTCACAACAAGGTCAATTCCATTGTTTGGGGAGGATGCTAGAACAGATCTCCCACTGGGTCTCTAAAGCTTCGTATAGAATAAAAAAATCCTATCGATCTAATAATTATACACACACACACACACACACACACACACACACACATATATATATATACATATATATATATATATATATGAATATTTGTATCTAATTGTAGCCGTCTCTATGGTAGGAGTGGGGGAGAATAAAAGAAAAAAGTTATATGATAACTTTATTATATATATTTAAAAGGAACAGCAAATTTTACATAATAAACTTGCAGTTTCATGTGCAATCATCTTTTTTTCTATTCTATGTTATAGAAATGCTTATTTTATTTCTTAAGTTCTAAATAGAATAAATTAAAATTTTAAATGTTTAACTGTATACACACATACATATTTGTATATATATATATGTATGTGTGTATACATGTATGTGTATGCATGTGTATCTAAGAGTGTGCTGATAAATGTTTAATGACCAGGTCTTTTAGGGGAATAAAAAGGAAGGGGTACTCATGACACACTTTTAAGTTTAATCCTCATTATTAACATTTTCTCCATCACTTTTTAAAGTCTCAACAATCAGCAAAGCAATAAATCAAACTCTGGTTTGTGGATTTTGCAGTTTTCCAAGATGCAAATGCTCACACTAAAAATGAACAGTACTTAGGAGTCAATTTGATCCAGTTCCAGCATAGCCCTAATAGAATATCCCTGTTGATATCAAACTCATGAACCGATGTTCTCCTGATTCTGCTCACTTCACTCAGCATCAGTTCATGTAAGACTTTCAAGATTTTTTTCCTGAAATCAATCTGCTTATCATTTCTTATAGCATAATAGTATTCCATTACATTCATATACTACAACTTGTTCAGCCATTCCCCAATTGATGGGCATTCTCTTAATTTCCTAATTGGTTTCTTTCTTGATAATTACATTGATAGAAAGTAGAAGTGGGTTGGCTTGGGATCATTTTATAGAGGGAAAAAGAATTATCTAAGACCCTTCCAGATCCTCAATGCATTTAACTAATTCTCTTGCACATGAAAAGGATTATATTTGATTATTTCAGTTTTCAATATCCCACAGGGCAACTAGCTGATGCAGTGGATAGAGTGCTAGACCTGGATTCAGGAAGACTCAGAAGTCTCAGACACTTGCTACTTGTGTGTCTCTGGGCACATCACTTAAGCCTATTTGCTTCCATCCTCATCTGTAAAATGAGCCGGAGTAGGAAATATTAAACTATTCCAATATCTTCTACAAGAAAACTCCAAATGGGGTCACAAATCACCAAAGATGACTGAAAAAGGACTGAACAACAACATCCCTTTAAGGTTCTATTATTGGTCATGGCAATATTATAGAAATTATAGATAGCTTCATCAATTTTTATTAATTGAGAGAGGGGGTGGTGGGAGTGAGAAAAGAAATTCCTACATATATATCCAGGAAATTCACCTGCTTTAGAAGTAGGAGTTGTGGAAGCAGTACCAGAAACTATTTTTCCTCTCCCTTTTCTCTTAATGTCTTTTTTCCCAACTTTCTACTACCACGCATAGCAAACATTCTTTATGTTGCCTCAGTCCCATTCTCCTTCAAATGGGGCCCTTCAAGAAACAATTCAATATATTACATGATCTGGATGAAGATTAAGATTCTTAACTTGTTTTTGGCCACAGACTCCTTTGGCAGTCTGGTGAAGCCCAGGGACCACTGGCCAGGATAATGTTTTTATTATATTCCTCTCCAGTTCTATACACTTGACTTCTACTATGCCTCAGCTTTTCATACAGAAACCTCACTCCAGTCCTGGAATCCACACATTATAAATATCTTTTGCCCCTGCACCCCCTCCCTTTTATTAGATAACTCCTCCCAGAGCCTCCATTTTAAGACTGGCCAGTCAAGTCTTATTCCCCTACAGTCTATAGAACTCTGGATTCCTCTATCTTCCCTAACCCAGGTATCTTTGTCTCCTTCTTTACCACAACCCCCTTTTTATATTCTTTTATATATTGTCTTCCCCGATTAGAGTAAAAGCTCTTTGAGGGCAGGGACTCTCTTTCTACTTGTATTTCCAGTGCTTAGGACAGAGCCTAGCATATAATATAATAAATTCTTAATAAATGCTTGTTGTCTGATTGAGAGAAATGATGGTTAATGAAAATAAAGGTGTAATTTTTCTAATCCAAATTCACAGACTCCTTGAAATTATTAAGAACCCCTGGTCTAGAAGAAATTCACTAGAGTAATGAAGTTAATCAGTATTATTGAACACTATCTCTGGAGTATATAAAAGGGCTAGAAAATTCTTTTCACTCAAAGAGCTTACAACCCAGCGCTTCAACTACACTGGTAAGCTTATGGTTTTAGCAGGATGATGTGAATACACAGACTATTCAAGACTCCACAAACCGTTCAACCTGTCTAGAAATGCCCTTCAGAGTCTTTATAAATATTTCAGTGAATATAGGTCAAGGTGGTACTTTCTTCCATGGACTTTTTAATGCCATGACAGAAGAAAAGGTAAAATCTCCAAGTTGATGCTTCTCGATTGGTGTTTGCCCATAAGAAACCTCAATGCCATACCGCATACAGTTCTAGCTGCATAGAAAGCCCTGACTTAAAAGCGAGGTAACATTATGGAAAAAGTCAAAATAACAATATTCTGCCAAGTTGCACCTATCTCCTTCTAGGGCATAAGCTTGGAAAGATCAATATACTTGAATTATACAGTTATTCTAAAATTGACTTATGAGAAAAAAATGGTTCAGCAACCAGTTTCATGCACTCAGAATAGTATATGAATGCTGCATAACACAATGCATTTATGTAATGGAGGTGGGGTTTTAAATATGGGCCATTTAAGAGAGCCCCTATTCCCATACCCAGGTCACAAAAGAAGGCATACTTTGTGTTTGCAACATTAGTAAATTCTGGAAATTCTGAAGTCATCATTGAGACAAACACGTGTGTGTGTGTGTGTGTGTGTGTGTGTGTGGTGTCTATGTGTAAAAGCATATCTGTGTGTGCATGCACACACCACACATACACATAGATGTGCTTTCAATCAAAATGATTACCTCTAAATCCCACTCCTCTTTCTTATTTTTTCAAGAATCTAATGGGTTGCCCCTTCCTTCATATGCACTATTGCATTGCCTTTGCATTTACAAAAAAAAAAAAAAAGTTCTGCTGTGTGGTTGGCACATTCCACATGGCAGAAAATCTTTGTTCATAACTGAAGTCTCAAGAGAACTTCTCAAATCTAGACAGAAACAAAGTGGTTTTACACTTAAGGGAATTTTGCCTTTCTCTCTCCACTTAGCCAATGAAGCAATCTGACCAGCTATTTTCATTTAGTGAATTTTATATTCTATTAAAACATCTGCTTCAGGATCTCAAAAGTTAAAAAAAATGCATTTTTAACGATTGCTTCATGGTTGTTGTTGGGGGGTGGGGTGTTTGGCTTTTTGTAGTTTTTTTTTTTGTGGGAATTTGTAGGAAAGGATTTTTTTCCCACAGGAAATTGTGGTGTTAACATCTCACTTTAAGTTTTTTCTGTTGGATAGGCCCAAAACAATTCAGTTTGAAATATTTCCCTTCAAAATCACAAGAATTCAAAGTGCCAACACATGCAAAAGACAAACAGGATTGTAGCATTAATGATCTGTATCTGAAAACTAAGAAAAAAAAATAATGGGGGAAAAACAAATAAGAAATTTGGGATTACCTATATCTTTACATGAATATTTCTCAGTCTTTGGGAAAGGATGACATTCCACTGTCTTCATTTTGTAACTAAAGAAATTGAGGCAAGAAAATATTGGTGACTTTCCCTAGGATTACAAATAGGGCTATAGCTATCATTAAAATTGGTGTGATATATATTTAATGTGCCTTGGTTTCCAGGTTGCTACTTAAGGCTCTGAATCCCTATTCATAGGTATGAGAAGGAAATTAAAAGTGACAATATTATGTTGTTGAATAAGGCCATACTAAGAGATTTCAAATGACATAACTCTAAAGCATTGGCACAACTCAGAACCTGCCACAATCAGCATTCTCATCCTATAATAGTTTATAAATAGGTTTTAAAAAGGCAAATTTGTGTATGACACATGCTGGGGTTGCCATTTTTATAGAGATATTGTGCTTCATTGAGAAGAACTGATTGTTAGCAAACCCATAAAAATATTCCTCTTGGATATTCACTTAGAGAAGGAGGTGAAAGAAGAATGTTTTTCTCTTTACCCAAGGACAGAGTGCTATTGCAAGTTAATTCAAACATTTTCTAGAAACAAACTTTAATTTGAAGGCATGGAAAAAGAGAGAAAGAACTAGGATCAGAGAATGTATCATTATAGTCAGTTTATAAAGGATAATAGCCCATGCTCATGCCCATGTCTAGGTAATCCCTGCTACTCTGGGAGGATGAGGCTGGTGGATCTCTTGAGTTCAGGAATTCTGAACTACAGTGAATCTAAAGCTGATCAAGTGTTCCCACTCAGTCTAGCACCAATATGGCTAGACCCTAGAAGCAGAGAGCCACTAAGATGCCCAAAGAGAGGCAAATTAGACCAGGACAGAAAATGGAGCAAGTTAAAACTTCTGCACAATTCAGTACTGAAATCAGGCTCCTGGGCAGCTGCTACACTTACAGCCTGGGTGAGATGGTAAAACCCAGTTCCAAAATTTACTCTCCATTATAGTCTCTTGTGGGGAGCCAAGAAAGCCTGATTCAAGACTCAGACTATGTGCTTTATAGAAAGCCCTCCATGGCTTTTTGTTAAGCTTGTTCCTTGGGTCTTTTGATATGGGTTATATTGCCTGAGTTCAGAAACCAATAGGCTCTACACCAAGATTTTTGTTATTGAGAGCCAAAATATTTGATTCAGCACTCAGGTATCTTTGAGTGGTCAGCTCTTTTGATGACTGCAGCTTTGGCTTTGAAGTCTGCTCTCAATTGTATCCATTTATGACTGCGGCTGCATTAGGAGGTACCTGAGGCCTAGATCAAAGGGCTTACCCTAAGACTTTAGTCTCCTAGATAACAAATCCTTATCAAATTATCTCTTCTGTGCTACTTCCAGGATATAACAGACTAAGGTAATGATAAGAATACTCAAGTCCTATTCCTTTGTCTTGTTTGCTCTATAAAAACCTTGTCCTAAGAATCAATAAATGGAGTTCATGGTTTTTCATTGAACTACCCACATGGTCTGGTCATTTCTTATTCACGTCTCTGATCACACTTAGTGCTGGACACTGAGCAGCCCATGGCAGTCTCTGAAGTATTAAAATTTAATATCATACAGTAGGCTGTGGAGAGATACATGCACATATGAATAGGTTACAATATATTATAAATGAGGAATTATGAGAGAGAACTGGAATTAATCGTGTTATCAGGGAAACGTATGATTGAAAAAAATGGACTGGTCATTTGGTTGGAGTGAAGGATAACCAAGAGAATGCTTATGAAGTACACTGATATCTATTTGATAGCAGGAGGAAGACAGAAAGGTCAATAGTGACAAATTTGTGAACAGAAATGGACAAGAATTACATAGGCTCAATTGTAATCCAATATCATAGATTCCATTGATCCGATACAAAAGTCCTGGTACAACAACAAAGTGCTGGCCTTTTGTTGCTTCTTTGGAAAGGTATTTCATTGACTCTCATTGGACATAACAACATATAAATATTGGTGAAATGTTGTCCTGACCTCAGTGCAACACCACTCATCACTACCACTGCTACCAAGGAAAAAGACATTCCTGCATAATATAGATTGGGAAAATTAGAGTTCCAATGAATGCTAAATTTTTTATACAATGCATTCAGATACTTATCTCTTTCCTGTGATAGCTCAATCATTGAATCTAAAGCAGATTCGATTAAAAAGAAAAAATCCAAATATAAGCTTGAGATTATTTTATTCTCATTATTAACAATCTATTTCAAAGCAGCAGGGAAAAGAAAGAAGATGTCAAACGAAGCTGGGCAATAAAACAACAGAGTTCTGATGAGCCATATCCTTCTTATCTTCTTTAAGAGTCATCATTTGTGTGGCTTTTGACTCTATGTTCTCTCTGAACGGTTTGTTAAATGTGCAATGTGAAGAGATTTATAAACATTTCAGTGAGCAAAGGTCATAGATCTGCCATTATGAGAACATTAAGTATAGTGTGATTCATGGGAACTGGTCTCATGAAATGTATGACAAAATATGCTTCATCTATCTAAGATCTAATGGCAGGAATTTTCACTACATATGAATTTCATCATCAGACAATACTTGCTAGCAACTCACAAACACTAGTTGACCACAAGGTTAATGGTATTGTAGCTGCCTATATGTTATATGATATATTTGTATATATAAAAATCATTCACATTAAATGTTTTATTATTTAAATAGCTATGTTCTTCTTAGTGATCTGTATAGACATTAAAAATATAAAAGTAGTTTAGTATCAGATGTTCAGCAGCAAATGAATATGTTCTCAAGCAAATCTTTTCCACAAGAGATTTCATCAGCAGAAGTTAGCTGTTGATGACTTATTTTAAAAGGACCTTTTCCAAAATGTGCCTTCAATTAAATCCCAAAACAACTGCACTAAAGGAAAAAGATTTTATAGGTTTATTCAGATTTAAGTTCCTGATTCACTTGAACTTGCTAGATGGCCTTGCCTATATATGATTCTGCGCAATAAGTAATTTTCCTTTGGAAAACAAGCTTTGTAATTGTCAGGAGAAAATTAATTGGGAATTTAAAAAAATTATGCCAGCAGTACAAAATAATTACTTTTCACCATTTCTGTGCAGTGCTGAGAGTTTGCCTATTTTAACTTAATGAGACAATAGTAATTGGTGTGATGGGAGGTTGATAGGAGCCCTTTATCAGTTGCAAAGTAAGGTGGCAAATAGTCCATTTCAAGTTTATGTTAGTGTTGGTTTTTCAGTGAAGGGGCCAGGAGACAGAGCAGTGGGGCTTCCCTCTGAGAGAAGATTATCAATTTTTTCCTCCCATTTGTGTTTGTCCTTCATTTTCAGAGGACCATAGCATCAGGGAAATGATGATATGACTTACAGTTGACTTTGTTTTGAGTGAGGGAGGGCTGTGCAAGGTCACCAGCCTCACTTTCCCCTCTAGAGTCATCTGGATTTAGTGACCAGTAACCAGATATTCATTAGGATGCCTAAAGATGACCCAGGATGCAATGGCCCTCTTAGGCTAATGCCTTTACACGTTCTTATATAGTGTGAGGTAATTCCTCCCACTTACTGGTGTGGGCAAGTAAAAGAGATAGAGTTTAGGAAGGAGGACCTGGTCTAGTTGGTTAAGGGGAGAATCAAAAAGACAGTCAACTTTAAAAGTCAGCTCTGGAAGAAGTACCAATCTCTTAAGGATGTATAAACACTTAAGGACTGGATTATTCTTCTTGCAGTAATGAGGAGAATGGAGGCTTTTCTCTTCCCCTTCAGCAATGGAATTTTGTAGCAAAAACACAGGATTCTCAGAGACACTACCTGCAACCTTACGAGTAATTCAAGGACATTGCTTCCTAAACCTCAAATTTCTGTATTGAAAGGTTCATAGACAAAAAGGGGGGGGCTTGGATCAAGGATTCTTCAGTTTATGAGGCAGCAAGATTCAAAACCTGGGTAGGTTTTTCAGTGGCTCTTTATGAAAATGTTCTTGGTGCTTTCTAGAAAAAAAATCTCAATGTCCTAGGTACAATTTCAGTTAAGGCAAATGACAGAAATTTTGAACATGATAGTAAGCCAACAAATCAGTGTTCCTTGAAAAGATCAGCCCCTGTCACTTCAGCCAAGTAATGCACTCAAATGAGAACAAGGGAGCCCAGAGAAACACACCTAGCAAAGTTATCTCCCCAATTTAGAAGCATAGGGACACCAGGGATTCAGTGGCATTGGAGATGTGTGGGTTGCCCATTGATATGCATTCCTCATATATAGGCTCCTCATGCACCTGCGACATCTACAGGGTGTCCCTAAGTCTGGACACATAGAAAAATCTCACTATGCATATTTTCAAGAAATGAAGTGAATGGAATTTTCAACAACATTTAATTCGCATAAATGAGATTTCATAGGAAATCTCATTAATTAATTAAATTAAATTAATCTCATTAATATGGAAAATAGTCCCCAATAGCTAATGAAAGCTTTTATTCCATATGAAATTGTCATGGCTAAAATTTATGCTAATTAAATAAAATGTGGTTGAAAATTTCATTCATTTCTTGAAAATGTGCATAGATAATGAGTTTTCCTATGTGTCCAGACTTAAGGACATCCCGTATAATTGCTTCCTTTTTCCATTGACGGTGTATATGTTTGTAAGAGAATGTGCCCTGTTTATGACAGGGAATGTTCTTCTTACTATGATATTTCAGTAAATTCTTTTGCTTTAAGTTAATGATGTCCTCTGGCTGACAAAGAAGAGATATATTCAACAGTGGGAGCTGAAGAGCCATAGTTTTAGAAGTGCAGACTCAGAGGCTTACCTATACTTGGGGAAGCCATCTGCCAGGAAACCCATACTGCAGTTTGCAGCATGCCCAGCAAGAAGGCACTACATTTATGTGTGTGTAGTTCTTAATGATTTACAAAGTTATTTCATATATGTTAGTTTATTTCTCAGAACAACCTTATGAGGTGAATAGTTGGTTTTCAATCATTTTTCAGTCCTGCCCTAGTCTTCATGACTTCACTTAGAGTTTTCTTAGCAATGATTCTAGAGTGGTTTGCCATTTCCTTCTCCAACTCATTTTACTGATGAGGAACTAATGGAAAAGGGGTTAAGTGACTGTGCCCAGGGTCCCAAAATTAGGAAGTGTCTGAGGCTGGATTTGAACTCATGGAGTTGGGTCTTCCTGATTCCAAGCCCAGTGCTCTATCTACTGTGCCACAAGGGTGCCACAAGTACAAGAATTATTATCTCTCTTTTATAGATGAATAAACCGAAGTTCAGTGTATATCCTAAGATTCAATTTAATTCGATTCAATAAACTTTTATTAAATGCCTTCTGTGTGCCAGGCACTGTGCTAAGAACTAGGAATACAAAAAGAGGCAAAGGACTGTCTCTACTGTCAAGAGCCTTACATAGAAACCATATAGACAACATGCAAACAAATACATACAAACATGCCATACACAGGATAAATAGAAAATAACGAACAGAGGGAAGACATTGGAATTAAGAAGGGTTGGGGTGGGATTATCACACAACAGATAAAATGGCATTTGAGCTCAGGGATTTCAGTCCTGCACCAGGACATTTTCTAATATATATGAATGGCCAACTGAACCAAACAGCTGTAAACTACAGTTAAAAGGAAGATTTAAGAGGCTTTTATTTACTGAACTGGCTATTAGACTGAAATGATTGGATAGAACAAATTATTTTTGAAGTCTTATAAACATAACTTAGAATTTCCAGAATAATAGTATTAATTTTTCTAATGTAATAGAGGTCTTTACTGAGTCTTATGCCCAAACATCATTTCAGGAAATAATTCATAAAATAATAGATGTTTTGAGTTGTAAGAGACATTAGTAGTAATCAGCTTAATCCCATCATTTCACAGATGAAGTAGTTTAGACCCAGAAAGATAATATGATATTCCCAAGGTCTCATGACTAATTGAAAAGTTAGGATTTGAACCCAGACCTTTGACTCCAAATTCAGTTATTTTTCTACCACACTACATCATACTATCAATTTAATTCCATTAGTCAATCTTTATTAAGCACCTATTTTGTGGGAGGTCCTGTGCTATGCATTAGTAGTATAAAACTGTTCCTTCCCTAGATTAATTCATACTCCAGTGGGTGAATACAGCATGCACTTAGATAAACACAATACAAAAAAATGCAAAGGAGAAAAAAATTAGCAACTGGGTCATCAATTTCCTCATCTTTAAAATGTATATAATACTATCATCCTCACAAAGTTGTAAAATTTTAAGTAAGGTAACATGTGAAAGCACTTTACAAAAGGGTGCAGAAAAATTTTGACTTTGTCTACTAAGTGACCTTGAACAAGTAGCTAATTTTGGGGGGGTCTCAGCTTCTTCGTCTTATAGATGAGATGGTTAGATGATCTCTTACATCCCTTCTGAATGAAATCTATAATCTTATGATTTAGTTGCTGAAATGGTGGCTCAGGGGAAAGATCACATAAAGGCCATGTCTAGCTAGCAAAAGTGAAATGCATTATTTTGAGGCCATTTTAAGTGGAACCTTGAGGAGCTAGCTCTGTAGGTAAATTCTGAAGGAAGTTGGGGACTATGAGAAGCAGACATGAGGAGGTTATATTAACTGGAAGGGTAGTCATATACTCAACAAAAGGAAAGTTTAGGGGAGAGGCTTTTTAAGGTGAGGAAATTATTGGTTCCATTTTGAATATGTGAAGCTTAAGATGTCACTGGGATATTCATGCTGGAGTACCCAGGGGTTAAAGGTCTAATGCTAGGGATCAGGAGAGATTTGAAAGTCCTCTTCATAATGGTAATAAATAATCCCACAGAAGCAGCTGAGATCACTAAGCAAGAGTACAAAGATTATAGAAAAGAAGAAAGTTCAGAATACCCATAAATAGGTGACAAGATATGGATGGTAATGACGCAAAGTAGGGACTGTTTCATTTGTATCCTCAACCCCTACCACAGTATCTGCAGAATTTGTTTTGTCATTTTTCAATTGTGTCTGACACTTTGTGATCCCATTTGGGGTTTTCTTGGCAAAGATAGCAGAGTTGTTTGCCATTTCCTTCTCCAGCTCATGGTACAGATGAGAAACTTAGGGAAACAGGGTTGGGTGGTTTGGCAGGGTTACACAGCTAAGTAAGTGTCTGATCAGATTTGAACTCAGGAATACAGGCCCAGTGTTCCATCCACTGTGTCATCTGCAGAATAGTGTTTATATCAGAGGCTTGGTTACATGAGTGAGGAATAGTCAAACAGTTAGAAGGAGAGCTAGGAGATTATAATCTAATGGAAGACAGAAGGGAAGGGGTCAACAATATCAAAAGCTGCAGAAAGGTGAAAGAAGATGAGGACCAAGAAAAGACTATCAAGTGTAAGAGTTGAGAGGAGCTTCTTAACGATTGAGAATTCTCCATCAGTAAAATGGCGGCCTTGGAAGCCAGATTTCAAGGGGCTGAGAAGTGAGTAGATAATAAGGAAGTAGAGGCAGTGAGTGTAAATGAGTCAAGGAGTATAACAGTGAAAGACAGGACATCCACACAGAGTGGGAGGGTCAACGGAAGGTTTTTTAAGACACTCATAAGTGTATGTGGGGGGAACAGGATAACAGAAGCTTTTTTGTTTGTTTTATTCTGTTTTTAAATTTCAGGGCTTATTAAGCTCCTCAAATGGTGTGATATAAAAGAGGGGGTGGCTTTGGGAATTTGTTTGAAAAGAAAAATTAGTTTGCAAAGAAATTAGTTTGAAAAAATGCTCAAGTAAAATGTGTGTTGACTGAAATTATCACACTAAGCTCTCAACCATTTCACACTCAATGTCGCTTACCTTCTTGTGTTTGTAAAGCAACGATGTACCTAAATGAGATACAAACAACTTAGACACATCTAAAGTGAAATAATATCCCTAGTGTGGAATTAATTGGATTTTTAAAGCTTGAAAAGATCTTTATGATCATTTTCTCCAACCCCATTACTTTTTAGATGAGGTACCCAAGGTTAGAACAAAGGAGTAATTTGCTTGATGACGCACACATAGTTATAGCAGAACATATCATTCAAACACAGGTCCTTTGATTCCAATTCCAGTATTCTAACTTCTCACCTTAGCTGCCTCACTCACCTTGATAGTGGAAGTTATTAAGAACAAGTCAGACTCAAGTCCACTTAAAAACTAATAAATTAGTGATCTAAGATACATTTGACTGCCTGTAATTCAAACCACCCAAGTTAATTATGAAATATTTCCCATCCATTCATCCATCTTTTCTTTTTCATTTTCACTGACACCATCATAAAGCAGAGGACTTGCCCACATCTAAATACAAAATGTGGTTGATGGTCACGATGATGAGCACCATCATTAGAAGTCTTCCATTTTTCTCTGTGTTTCCATCTGCTGCAATTTGTACTTTCTACTGACGCCAAACTAATCTTTCTAAAATACTACTTTTCTCTTGTCAAAAAACTTCAGCTTTGTTCTTTATATGTGTACCTATTGTTTACACACACACACACACACACACACACACACACACACACACACACAGAGTGTAAGCTTCTTGAAAGCAAAGACCGATTTCATTTTTGTCCTTTTATTCCCAGTATCTACCACATAATAGGAACTTGACAGATGTTTACTTTAAAAAGGATTGAATATATAGGTTGAGGATATTTCAATTTATTATTTTACCTTTGGTATCTTCTCTCTTATATGTGGCCATATTGTTACATATTAAAACAAAAAATTTTTTTTTAATTTATCAACTGCTTATTAAACTGAATTTAACCCTGTCCCCTAGCCCCCACTCCACATTCTCTTTTAACCAGACTGTTTTGGGTGCAGTGGTTTTTTTTTATCACTTTTCTACTTGTCTCAGCTTGATGGCTTCATTAATTTTTTTTCAAGTTCTTTTACTGTCTCTCTAATGTACACTTAGACCTCTTCTGTTTCTTATTTCCTGAAACTTGATATGAATTTCCTATATAATCTTGATGTGTGCCTGAACTATTACAGCTGTCTATATTAACACTGATGAATATTTGTAAAAGTGACAAGTTTAGATTGCTTGTTTCATATAAACCTCAAATCACATAAAAATAAAATTAGTTTATTAAAGAAATTAACAAGTTTAGATGACAAGAAATACATTCTAATTACTGATTCATATATTTCTTTTTCTTTTCTAAAACACATGGCTGGCAGGCTTCCTTGGGAAAGGATTGTGACTCAAAGCATGAAATATTTAACTGAGTTTCTTTTTTATTTATTCCGAGCTCTTCTAATTCACCCCACAAATTTACAGTGTGAGAAGAACAGGCTTCTTGCTTTTTTATTCATTGCTTTTAAAAATACCTCAACCATTTTCTGATCCTCATCTTCTGTCCTAGTCTACATTATAAAGGGCACAAAATTGCCAATTACAACACTATAACAAAGACATATGTATTAAATAATTCTTAAATAAAACTAATAGGTAGAACAAAGGTCTATGCAAACTCATCTGCATGTTCATGTGAGAGCAATAAAAATTGGTTTCCTCATTCTGTCCTAGTAGAAGTTGGATACTGAGAGATATGAAGCCTAAAAACCAAATTACTAGAAAACCATCAAACTTTGAAAAAAATTCAAGAAAATGTCATTTTAATGTCAGTGAATCAAGTGGCCATCTGGAAATTGACAGAGGAAACATGGTAGAGTGGGAAACATGCCAGATTTGGAGTCAGGAGAACTGTCTGGCATACTCAAAACTTTCCAGCTACAAGTTAGATGGAAAAGTCCAATGGTTCTTAAGGTACAGTGGCAAAAACAGATAGTGATGCATCTTCTTTAATGACATTTACATTGATCAAACTCTAACCATTCTGATAATCAGTCATTTGAAAATGCCAAGAACGTTGGTGTTAAGAGCTTTCTTTACTGAGTTTTCACTAATTGTGGCTGCTGACGAGGTAGGAACTTTGGCATCAAAAGGGACAGTTTCCAGGTCACATTTCCCTTTGGGAAATGTGCTAGGAGCAGAGTTGGTGGTTTTGAAAGTTTATGATGTGCACTGGGAAGGGGTGCTATTCTTGGAGTTCTTGGGTTTACCTGACCATCAGTGGCATTGGGATCAAGTTGCTGTTGGTGATTGCAAAGATGGCAGCCTGATTCTACAGTGTTTGCTCCCCTGGCCAATGGCTGCAGGTCCTGAGCCAGAATACACAATAATTATATATTGATTGAGTCTGCAGTAATAAATATTACCACAGCATCAGTACTAAGATAAGAATGAGATGGAAATTACCAGCAAATATCAGAATTAGATACTATAAAAATACCATTTATTCCTAAAACTGTGTTGGTTACAACATTGATATGAAACACTTTGTATATTACATAAGTGAATCAACTGCAGAATAGTTAGGAATGAAAATAATCAGGGATGGGCTGTTAATTAGAAAAATATATATCATAAGGAAAGGTTGCAGTTTTGTGTTATAGGAATGGGAGTCAAGGTGATTGTTTGGATAGTGAACTTTAAGACTAACAAGTAGCCCAGGGAACCTTTTTGCACTCTTAAGCAAAAGAATCACAGACTAGAAAGGGGTCCTTCTCCTCCTTCCCCATTTTATAGCTGGGGTAAAGAGCTAAGTGATAAAGGATCACAAATTTAGAGTTTCCCTATTTTACAGATGAAGAAGTTAAGGATCAAAGGGGTAAAAGAATTTGTGTTTCACACAGTGCCTGGCACATAGGAAGAATTTAATCAGTGCTTGTCAAAGTTACTTGACTTGTGCTAAGTTACATAAGTAATAAGTGTGTTAGTCCTAATTTGAGCCCAGGAGCTCCAAGTTCAAACAAATGCTTTAAACACTATATCACACTGCCTTCCTTTGCCCATATTCATATAGCTAGTTTGTGATCTGGGAACCAAACCTTGGTCTCCTGGATTGGGGAGCAAGGAGCACAGTGGATAGAATACTAGTCTGAGAGTTAGGAAAAGCTGAGTTCAAATCTGGCCTCAAACACATTAGCTGTGTGAACCTGGGCAAGTCATTGTTGCCTGTTTGCCTCAGTTTCCTTATCTGTAAAATGAGCTAGAGAAGGTAATGGTAAACCACCCCAGTATTTTTGCCAAGAAAACCCAAAATACTGTTATGAAGAGCTATACATAACTGGAATAACTAAACAGTAGCATCTATCTTCTCTTTTACTTCCTGCCCTAAGTATCATCACACAATGAAATGTGAGCCTCTCTTCCTTTAAGAAATGATTGAATGTAAATCAGTGGTGAAGTGACAGATACCCAGGAAGCAAAGGGGTGTTTTCACAAACAATAGTTAGGGAATAAGGGAGATTGTAGTGTTAGGAGAAACAATTCCAAAGGTGATACTTCTAGACTTTCAAGGTCATGGGGCATATTGCTATCTTTTGTTTCACACTAATAAAATGTAAACTCCTTAAGGGCAAGGCCTATCTCACTATTGTATTTATATCCCTAATGTTAGGCACATAATAAGCATTCATTCAGTCAGTCATTCAATAATGTATTAATGGTAAAAATTGTGGATCTTTAAAAAAAAACAATAATTACTAAGGCTTCTTCTCCAATCTAAAAATTAGAGATCAAGGTAATATAAATCCACAAGGGGATGTGTATCAGAATTAAGGTACTGAAGTTTGAGGGGCTCAGAGTCAAGATGGAAGAGTAGAAACAGCTCTTCCATGTAGCTCTGGCTCCCACAATTTCCAAATTCATGTAAAAAGGGACTCTAAACAACCTCTGGAACTCCAAAACCCACAAAATGACACAGAGAAGCTAACCTGCCACTGAGGACAGCCCAGCAGCTCAGCATGGAGCAGCCAGCACAGCACTCTGGGAGCCAAGCCCAGGCCCCCATGAGTCAGAGGCTTTATCCCCAGGGTGGCCCGACCAGCAGCCAGCTGGAGAGACTCCAGAACACCAGCAGTTGTGGCATTTCCAGAGTTACCAATACATAGATGCCATGGACAAAGTGAGAGGTTAGTGAGATATGGACTTTGGGACTCATTAGTTGGGAAAGCATGTGGCCTCTTTTCCCTGGGGACAAGAAGCCACTGAGAAACTTCAGCACAGCCATGGACACACGTGGCAGCTTCAGTTCCTGGCCTGTTAACTGTAGGGGGATCCTGTGATCAGTCTTGGGGGTAATCACTCTTGATTTAACCTTCTTGGATCTGGACTGTAGTCTGGGGTGGAGGTCTTGGGGTGTATGACCAGCTTGCCAGAGAGTGTGGGGGCTTTAGAGAGGGCACCCAACTAATACCTCCAGCAGCTGAGAAAACCCCAGCCTTTGGGACAGAAGCTCCCCTGGCTGGTGACAGAGTCCTACTGTGGCAACAAGCCTAAAAGTCAAGTAATTGAGTGACAACATGCCTAGGCAAAGGAAACAAAATAAACAGAAAATTTCAACATTAGACTCCTATTTTGGGGGCAAAGAGGATCAAAGCATGGAACAGGAGGAGGACTGGGAGGTCAGAACTCCTGCACCAAAAGCTTCAAATGAAAATACGAGGTGGTTATAGGCCATAGAGGAGCTTAAAAAGGATTTTGAAAATCAAATAAGAGAAGTGGAGGAAAAATTGTAAAGAGAAATGAAAATGGTGCAAGAAAATTATGAAAGGAGAGGCCACAGCCTTACTGAGTAAAATAATGCCCTAAAAATAGACTAACTCAAATGGCAAAAGAGGCTGAAAAAGGCAATGAGGAGAGGAATGCCTTAAAAATCCGAATTTGCCAGATGGAAAAAGAATCTCAAAGGCTCACTGAAGAGAATCTTTCCTTCAGATTTAGAATGGCCCAAAGGGAAGCTAGTGACTTTGTGAGAAATCAAGATGCTGTTAAAAAGATCCAAACAAATGAAAGAACAGAAGGCAATGTGAAATATCTCATGGGAAAAACAACTGACCTAGAAAATAGATCAAGGAGAGATAATTTAAAAATTATTGGACTACCTGAAAACCATGATCAAAGAAAGAACCTAGAAATCATCCTTCAAGAAATTCTCAAGGAAAATTGCCCTGATGTTTTAGAACCTGTGGGCAAAATAGAGGTTGAAAGAATTCACCAATCGCCTCCTGAAAAAGATCCCAAAAAGTAAACTCCTAGGAATATTATAGCCAAGTTCCAGAATTCCCAGATCAAGGAGAGAATATTATAAGCAGCCAGGAAGAAACAATTTGAATACTGTGGAAATGCAATCAAGATTGCACAGGATCTGGCAGCTTCAACACTGAGGGATTGAAGGGCTTGGAATATGATATTCCACAGGGCAAAGGACCTGGGATTAAAACCAAGAATCACCTACCCAGAAAAACTGAGCATCATGTTTCGGGGGGAAATTTGGTCATTCAGTGGAATAGAGGACTTTCAAGCATTCTTGATGAAAAAAACAGAGTTGAATAGAAAATTTGACATTCAGATACAAGAAGCAAGAGATGTTTGAGAAGGTAAACAGGGAAAAGAAATCATAATGAGCTTATCAAAGTTGAACTATATACATTCCTACATAGAAAAACAATAACTGTAACTGATGAAACTTTTCTCAGTATGAAAATAGTTGAAGAGGGGTATATGGGAATATGAATACATATGTGAATGTGTGTATATATGTTTACAGGTATACATAGATAAAGGACACAGGTCGAATTTAATAGGAAGTGATGGCACTTAAAAGGTGAAATTAAGAGGTGAGAGAGGAATATAACGAGAGGAGATGGCGAGAGACAGAATGGGGTAAACTCTCTCATAGAGAAGAGGCAAGGGAAAATGGTTATAAGGGAAGAGAAGAACAGGAAGGCAAAAAGGCAAAACCTTATTCTCATTGAATTTGGATCAGGGAGAAAATGACATACATACTAAATAGGATATCTCACACTACAGGAGAGTAGGGGGGATGGGAGGAGAGGGGTGATGGTGGGAGGGCAGGAGGGAAGGGGGGAGGGAAGTTGGAAGCACCCACTTGTGAAAAGGGACAGGATCAAAGTAGGAAATAGACCAAGTGGGAGGTGGGATAGGAGGGAGGGAAATATACTCAGTCTTTTACAATATATCTACTATGGTAATGTTTTGCATAGCTACACATGCACAACATATACTGAATTGCTTATCTTCCCAGTAAGGGTAGGTGACAAGGGAGGAAGGGAATGAATCTGGAATTCAAAATTTTCAAATCAAATATGTAAAAATATATAAATACTATTATTAATACTATTTTACATATACTTGGGAAATAAGATATACAGGCATTGGGGCACAGAGATTCACCTTCCCCTACTGAAATAGTCGAAGGGGATATGGGAAAAGATATGGGAGAGAGCAGATTTGATGAGGGGATATCCTGTGGGACTGCTATTCTGGGGTGGTGGGTAGGGGAAAAATGGGGAAAATTATAACTCAAAATCTGGCAGAAATGAATGATGTAAACCACAATTTAATAAAGCATTTGGGGGAAAAAAGAATTAAGATACTGATAGGAGAATTTGGCCAAATATAGATAGCAGAAGACTTCTGGAGGTGACTTTTTGTATTTTATTCTACTCTATTCTATTCTGCTCAACAAATATATTGTCTACTGTATGAAGAGACATGAATGCATCTTTAGAAATGTCGAATTACTATCGATGTATGGATTTGTAGAAAAATTTTAAGAAAAGACACCAAAATTAACTTTTTGATTTAGAAGAGGGGAAGGGCATAGGCATTTATATAGCACGTGCAATGTGCTAATCACTAAGCTAAGTGCTTTACAAATATTTCATTTGATTTTCAGAACAATTGTAAGAAGTGGGTGCTGATATTATCCCCATTTTGCAGTTGAAGAAACTGAGGTACAGCAAAGTTAAGTAACATGCCCAGTGTCACACAACTAGTAAGCATCTGAAACCAGATTTCAGAAGCCATCTACAAGTGAGATTCTATTTTGAAGCACTTCAAATAAGTTTCATTCATAAACAAAGGTTCTGTTGCTTTCCTCTGTTGGGATAGACATTGGTTCCAGAATTTGAAAATGTAAGGAAGTAAAAACTCTTACACTGGGATTCCACAGGATATGTGATTCAATATCTATGAGGTGACATTTATAAGTGAAACCACCAGACAGGTGACAGATAAAAATGCCAGAGTCCCAGAGTGAAAATTTAAAAAAGAAATTTAGCCACCAGAACCTTGACTAAATGTTAAAAATGAAAAAGTGAATGTTCATGCTCTGTAAATTGCAGAAAATGAGAGTTCCCAGAGGAGAGAAACCCTTGCTAACAAGATTCATCTCCATAAAGAGTAGCACTTGATTAGAGAAAGAAATCATAAAAGAACTTGAATGTTTTTTTTTAAGTATACAAGTTTATGTTTCAATACATGTCTGTACTTGTCAACATATAAGATCAACTATAGAATAGCAAAATAGTTCAGAGAATGTCATGGAAACTGTCTATGAGTAAACAGATTGAGACTAGCATTGGCAAACTACCAAGTGTGAACAGAAAGTCCCTGGCTTTTCATTCCTAACGTCCAGTTGGTCATGAGACAAAACGAGGTTACAGGAGGCAGTTAGTTGCGTAAGAATAATGTTATGAATGGTAATACCTTCCTGGTTATAAAAAATTCAGATTATAAAAGCTTAAAATGGGTTTTCACAAAGATTTCAGACTGTATATCCCTTAAAGTACCTTCAAAATAAATTCAAAGAGGGATTGAGGCATTAATGGACAGTCAGGTACACCTAGGCTTGAATTCTGCTTTAAGCCCATGCTAGCTACGTGATTGTCTGCAAGTCACCGTCTCTTGGTGCCCCAGGTACTGCTCTAATACTATGAATGACAGGCTGATTTCTCACTTGTACACCCACCTGTAAGAGTGTAGATGGTATAGAGCAATTGAAAGGGTGCTGGGCCTGAAGTCATTTGAATCCTAGCTCTGACACTTAACTACATTTATGACCTTGGACGAGTCATTTAACATCTCTAAGACTGAATTTTATGATTTGTAAAATGAAGGTGGTGGTTTAGATAACTTAAAAATGCCATTTCTAGTTCTAAATTTATCATCCCAAGATCTATAAAATGAGGATGTTGAATTAGATGACAACTAAGGTCCCTTGAAGCTCTAAAACCCATAAAATAATAGTTCTTGAAAAAAAAAATAAAAGGCTATAGGCTCACTTACTCCCTCATCAACTTTTACACTGGATAGAGTGCCAGATCTAGAGTAAGGAAGACTCATTTCCTCAAGAAAACATTTGGTGTCAAGACACTTACTAGCTATATGGCCCTGTGCAAGCCCCTTAACCCTATTTGCCTGAGTTCTTCATCTGTAAAATGAGCTGAAGAAGGAAATACCAAACCAGTCCATTATCTCTGCCAAGAAAACACCAAATGGGGTCACGAAGAGTCAGACATGACTGAATGACTGACTAATAAAAGTTATACTCTAATGAGAAAGGCATAAAAACACACTTTTCCTTTACTTACGTTAACATAGTGGGGAAAATGCATTGTTTGAGCCACATGAGGTGAGGGTTAAACATTATTTGTATAGTTGCTTCAAATCGTCCACTTTGGGCAATTCTTCCCCTCTTTGGGCCTGACTTTGTTGTTGTTTGTTGTTGTTGCTTTTAACCTACAACATGAGAGGTGGGACGTGATCCTTAAGGTCCCTTGCAATGCTAAAATCTAGGATTCTAATTACTGAGCACCTCCTATGTATCCTGTATTTTCCCTTGCCTGTGCTAACATCACCAGAAAGAGAATTCACATTACATATACATATGCACCTTGTAGTTCCAGTGGCTAATACTTAATCACTCCTTACTCAATTCATTTGCTAATTCCTATCCTTCCTCCTGCCCCTCAAACATAGATTCTGCCCTTAGGCCTCTCTCATGACTCTATTCTCTTTCCTTAGAATCTCATTCACTCCCATGGTTTCTGAAAATGCAGGTAAATCCTAAATTTATGTCACCATACTCCCTTCCCCCAAAACCAACTATTTCTTGCCAGAGAGCTCCAGGCTTACACAATTCAAGCTCCAGGCTTGACAATTCAAACAAAATATATTCTAATCTGAATATAAAATCTTTCCACCCTAAACCTTTTCCTTCTCCCAAATTCCAAGGTAATTCAATCCAATAAGCATGTATTAAGCACTTTTTTATGTGTAAGTCACAGTCCTAGAACTAGCTATATAAAAACAAAGCATAATACAGACACTGGCCTCAAGGAGCTTACAGTCTACTGAAGAAATACAGTATATAAACAAATATATCATTATTTGAAAAGAACTCAAATAATTATTTCTGTGAACTATACTATCACCCTCTTAACCAAAACCTAAGTCATCTTTGACTGAATCCAAACTTCATAGAACAAATCCCTTGATAAAAAAAAAATCCCCTTGGGGGCGCACTTTGAGAAATGTTGTGTAATTTGACCAGATGAGACTCTGGGCAGCTGTTGAGAGCCCCCCAGCTTTGAAAACCCAGATGTTGATGCTTCCCTCTCTGGTAACTGTGATTTGGTATTGATATAATGGTTGGACAGTTTGGAAGCCTGTCTGCTTGATCTCTCTGTATACTCTGTTACCAGACTTCTCAAACCATAAATGCCAAAGAGAAAGTAAAAGGTCAGTGGGTACCCCTGTTGGAAGCACGTGATGGAAGAATGGGGTCTAGCCCCTGCCCCCAGGGCGAGAGGTGGTGGAAGCACAGTGGCTGCTGCCTCTGGAGCTCCTGGCTTACAGATCACAGGCAGACCAAGCAACCATTCAGAGGGTAATTGCCCTTGCTTTGACCCGCTTGGATCTGGGTGGCAGTCTTGGGTGGTGGTCCTGGGGTGAGAAATTCCAATGTACCCGAGTTTGTGGTAGAAGTAGAGAGGGCACCCTCCCCAGACCTCTGAAAACATTTGTGAAAACCTCAGCAGTTTGGGACACAGCTCTCTCCACTCTGGAAACAGAGTTCTATTGTGGCAAAGACCTCAAAAGTCAAGTAATTGGCTGGCAAGATGAACAAGTAAAGGAAGGACAATCAAACCATGGAATCCTTTTTTGGGGACAAAAACAGTCAAAGTATGGAACCAGAAGAAGAAACAAAGTCAAAATTCCTACATCAAAAGCTTCCAAGAAAAATATGAATTGGTTAAAGGCCATGGAGGAGCTCAAGAAGGATTTTGAAAATCAAGTAAGAGAAGTGGAGGAAAAATTGGGAAGAGAAATGAGAATGATGTGAGAAAATCATAAAATGTAAGTTAACAGCCTGCTAAAGGAGACCCAAAAAAGTACTGAAAAAATACTTTAAAAAATAGACTAACTCAAATGGCAAAAGAGACCCAAAAAGCCAATGAGGAAAAGAATGTCTTAAAAAGTAGAATTGCCCAGATGGAAAAGATAATCACAAAGATTCACTAAAAAGAGTAATTCCTTCAAAATTAGATTGGAACAAAAGGAAGCTAATGACTTCGTGAGAAATTAAGATACTATTAAACAGATCCAAACAAATGAAAAAATAGAAGTCAATGTGAAATATCTCATTGGAAAAACCACTGACCTGGAAAATAGATCCAGGAGAGATATCACACTACCTGAAAGCCATGATCAAAACAAGAGCCTAGAAATCATCCTTCAAGAAATTCTCAAGGAAAATTGCCCTGATATTCTAGAACCAAAGGGCAAAATAGAAATTGAAAGAATTCACTGATCACCTCTTGAAAAAGATCCCAAAAAGAAAAGTCCTAGGAATATCATAGCAAAATTGAGAGTTCCCAGGTCAAGGAGAAAATAATACAAGATTTCAAGAAGAAACAATTTGAGTATTGTGGAAACAAAATCAGGATAACACAAGATCTAGCAGCTTCTACATTAAGGGATCCAAGGGCTTGGAATATGATATTCCGGAGGTCAAAGGAGCTAGGATTAAAACCAAGAATCACCTAACCAGCAAAACTGAGTATGATGCTTCAGGGGAAAATATAGTCATTCAATGAAATGGAAGACTTTAAAGAATTCTTGATGAAAAAACCAGAGCTGAACAGAAAATTTGACTTTCAAATACAAGAAGAGAACGAGAAGGTAAACAGGCAAAAGAAATCATAAGGAACTTATTAAAGTTGAGCTATTTACATTTCTACTTGGAAAAATTGTAATTGTAACTCATGAGACTTTTTTCAGTATGAGGATAGTTGAAGGGAATATATATGTATATATATGTATACATACATACATACATATATATGTATACATACATATATGTATACATATATATTCCCTTCAAGGAATATATATATGTATATAACATATAGTAGATACTTAATGAATGTTTATTGACTTGGATTGTTAAGTGAGCTGAATGAGAAAATGAACAGTAATTTTAATGTAACCAAAATTGTTTCTAAATGACATTAAACAAATGCAGCCAAAGCAGAATTAATTTATCCCATTACCAAAGTTCCTGCATCCACTGTCTTCCTACTGAAAAGTGTTTTTATGTATCTCCTCCACAATAGCACATCTGTTGGTAGCTTTTGGGAAAGATATGAATAAGTCTATTTCAGGGGAGATAAACTCAAGTAGATCCCTTGCCCCATGTAATAAACAAAGCAATTTCGGGGTTTTCTCCCATTTTATTGTAAGCTATTTAAGCTGCATGGGAAAGGAAGCACACTTAGCTCAGCCAGCTCTGCATGTGATGAACAAAATGCCACTTTTTAAAAACACATTGCCCTTGTCACTGTTTCTGAAATAAGATTCTGTCTGTGCATATACAATGTGGAAACAAAAGCACCTATCTCCAGGCTGTCTGAGTGAATACAGTTCATGAGCCTGTATGCTCATTTTCAAAAAAAAAAAAAAGATGGCCATTGTTAGTACAAACTACCATCAAGGCACCATAATGCTACTTGTGGATGCACACAGTATCTTTTATGCTCTACATTGCCACTGCTTGTCCAAAACATAAAAAGCCAAAAACCACTGGCAGACGAACAGACATGAAAAAGAGGACTGTTGCAAGGCACAGACTTCCTTCACTTTCCTATGAATCTCTTCTCTATTCTGTGACTCAATGAGCCTTGTCTCATTGCCCACTGCCCTCCCTCCCTCTTCCCCAAATACACGCACACAGCAGAGGAAGCATTGTGGTCTGCTGGAAAGAACAATGGATAGAATCAACAGGCTTGGATTCAAATCTGAATGCTGGCATCTTGCTTCTGGCAAAGTGAACCCAAATCAGGTTTACTTTCCTGGACTGAGTCTCACTTTCCGTACCACCCTGGTTCAGGCCCTTATCACTTCTTGCCTGGACTTTGACACTAGCCTTTAATTTGGCCTCTCTGCCTCAAATCCTATTAATCTACAATCCATCCTCTATACAGTTGCTAAAGTGATTTTCCTAAAGCACATATCTGTCCATATAACTAAGTACTCAAAGGTTTGCAAAGCACTTGACAAATATTATCTCATTTAATGCTCACCACAACCTGCGATGTAGATGAAATTATTAGCCTTTATTTTTCCAATCAGGAAATTAAAGTTGACAGGTTAAATGAAGCGGCAAGGGCCATGTGGCTAATAAGTGTCTGAGGCAGGATTTGAATTCAGGTCTTCCTGACTGAAAGTCTTGTAACCTATTCAGTGTACAACCTACCTGCCTAGGCCTGCCTATGTCATTTGTCTACTCAAAAAATTCCAGTGGTTCCCTATTGCCACTGGGATCAAATATTAATTCTACGTTTGGTTTTGGAAGCCATTTACAGCCTGGTCCCAACCTACTTTTCTGACCTTGTTACATGTGCCCACACTCTACATGCTACTCACTTGACCTTATTGTCCTTCACACAATCCATCTCCGATTTCATTGCTTTTGCTCTGTCTCCGAATGCTTGGAAGGTATTCTTTCTTTACTTCCAACACTTAGAATCCCTTATTTTCTTTAAAACTCAGCACAGGGAGCACTGACCCTGAAAATAGGAGGACCAGAGTTCAAACCTTACCTCAGACACTTAACTAGATGTGTGGCCCTGGGCAAGTCATTTAGCCCTGATTGCCTCCAAAAAACCAAATAACAAAACTCAGGTCAAACACTACCTTCTATATGAAGCCTTTTCTGATTCCTCCAGCTGCTTGGGTCCTCCTCCTCCCCAACATTACCTTGCATTGATTTTTTTATATCCTGATATATACACATTTCTTCCTTCATCTTAATTAGAATTTAAACTCTTGTTTTGCCTTTATGCCCCCAGTACCTGACATAAAGTATGCACTTAATAACTGCATGTTGATCAACTGCAAAATGGGGGTGTTATAAGAGCAGAGATGTATATATTTTATATATTTTATCTCATCTGAAGGCCACAGCATCCCTATGAAATACTTAATGAAATTATTATCTCTAGTGTACAAATGAGAAATCTGAGGTTCAAAGATGTTAATGACTTGGACAAAGTCACATAGGTCCATTAGATTATGAGCTTCTTCTTCTTCTCCTCCTCCTCCTCCTCCTCCTCCTCTTCTTCTTCTTCTTCTTCTTCTTCTTCTTCTTCTTCTTCTTCTTCTTCTTCTTCTTCTTCTTCTTCTTCTTCTTCTTCTTCTTCTTCTTCTTCTTCTTCTTCCTCTTCTTTTTCTTCTGTTGCTTAAGGTCACACAGCTAGTTGAAGTCTGGGGTCAAATTTGTACTCAGATCCTCCTGACTCAGGACGTTGATGCTCTATCCATTGCACCACCTAGCTACCCCTAGATTGTGAACTTCTGATGTCTGAGACTGTCTTCTGCCTCTTTGTGTACCCAGAGCTTAACCCAGTGCCTGGAACATACGAAATGTTTACTGATGACAAACTTAAGTGGTAAGTGTCTGAGGTTAGATTTGACACTAGATCTTCTTGACTAAAACCAACTCCTTCACTCTGTCCATTATTCTACACTGCTCTTTAATCATATACACTACCTCCCTCATGGCAATATAATCAGAAAATCACTTTGGGGACTTGAAAGCACTGTGGTGACTTGAATTATTACTATTCAAACATGGTAAAGACTCTAAGTAAGAAAAGGAGACTTAAGACGTTCAGGCAGGCATTGAAGAGGATGGAGCTTTTTACCACTCGGCCTGGAAAACAGTATTCCAAGTCATGGGTATGCTTTTAAGTCCTTGGCACATGCTGTCCCTTGATGTCATTGAAGATCAGTTCAACTGAGCCAGCCAAGTGGGAAATGAGGCCCTGCAGAGGGTGCTGCATTCCACATGACCACATCCAACAGCTTGGTGGCTGCTCATGGTTCTGGGCCATTATGTAAAGGGAAAGATCTGTTCTTAAGCAAAATTTTCCCTACTGATGGCTGTGTCCCATTGTTCATTCATTTGAGGTGCTGACAGTATCTGGTGCTGTTTTAGGCATTTAGAGATAGAACCATGACAGAGAGCCTGTATATAAACCTGTTAAACAGCCAACTCACTACATTCCCAGAGCTAGTTTTGTTCCAGTCAAATCTTCTGCCAGTAGGGTCCATGCCATCTCCATATTGGGTACTTTGAGGCAGCTGGAGTTTAGGAAATCATGCAAAGTGGTGCAAGTCAAAACAGAAAATGGGTCAGGAAAATCATCAGAGAACAATGAACAAATATATCTGAGCATAGAAGAGTTAGGGTGGTGTTAGGAGAAGGTCATAAATTAAAAAATCCATAGCTAAGAGTTTTGGATTAGTCTGTTAAATAATACCAAGAAAGAATATGACATCTCTCAAAGAAAATAATACTAATAAGGATCAAAAATTAGAAATATCCTCCCTAGGCTTTGATTTTTAACCTTGTACTTACTATAAATAAAACCCAATCATAGCTGTTCTGGGCATCAGCAAATGTTTCATGTTCTACACAGTTTCACAGGCTGATTTCCATAAAGGATCTAAAAAGTCATATTTACTTTGACTTTCAATACTTGACTTTTAAAAACATTTGTCAATGAAATTTTCATTTATAAGTTTTTAATTTATAATTAAATGTGCTGATTACAACTGTCTGATATCCTTATGGACTTTCTTTTTTCTTTTTTTTATTCAGAATTTCACAAATGAAAATACAGAAAATTTCCATATGCAAAGACAGAAAAATAGAATTTTATATGGAACCATACATCTTTATTATCTACTGCTCATTATGTTTTGAATCTGAATTTCTTTCTATTCTCTTCTGTTCATTTATGTAAATCCCCCACTAACCTGCTTTTCCTGCTTTCCTTTTTTTGTGGGGGGAGGGGCAACACTATCACTAGCTCTTCTCCCCTTCTGCAAAATATTCTCCCGAAATGAATAAAAGGAAAACACAACCCTTGTTTATACTGACATCCTTAGATGTTTCCTGTTCCCGTGGTTACCGTAATTAAATAAATGTCACAAATATCAATGGAGTTTGGGGGTTTTTATCTTTAATTTCTCTTGACACTCAATATTCTTTCCATAAATATGGACCTAAGTTATAATAGTTAAAATAACATGCTAATCTTTTAGGATCCCAAAATATCCTGATATTCTTTGGTGAGACTCCCCAGGCAACTTCAATGTACTGATATCAATTTTTAATTGGGAAAACCAACATTGCCCTTCTAGTAAATTGGAGTACTTGCTACAGACCCAGATACCATTCTGCTGAGGCAACCCAGAAGCCATGCAGTGAATCACACAGCTATCCCCTTCTCCCCTTTTATACAGGCACCATCCAAGGTCAGTCTTTATTCACTTCTCAGAACTATTGTACTATGTTCCTAAATAGTCTCCCTGTTTCTGGTTTCTCCTTTCTCTAATCCAACCTCCTTACAGTTGCCAAAATAATCTTCCTGAACTACAGGGCTAATCCAGGTTTCAAATTATATTTATTTCTAGTTTTGATTCTGTGATTTTAATCAAAGGAGGTAGCCCTCTTTGAAGAAAATGGATCTGTCAGCACACCAATGGGGAATAGGGTTAATACTTGATATATAATATGATGTTTTTAGGTTTGCAAAATATTTACATACATAGTTTCTTTTGATCCTCCCAACACTGTGAAATATTATTTTCCCCCATTTTACAGTGAGGAAAGAGAGATTCAATGATGTTAAGAAGGTTGCCTTGTATTCCACAGAGTTTTACTTTGATTAGAGTACAAATCGGAACCCAACATTCTAAGCAATACAGACTGTCCCACTGACATATAGGATATATGTATATATGTATGTGTATATGTGTTTATACATATGCACATATATGTGTAGATTAGTCCACATCAATTCATTAAACTAGCAAATTAAGACCATGGCAAGATTGTAATCTGAGATCTCATTGAGATCTCAATTCCTCATCATTTTTCAGATGAGGAATTGAGACAATAAAGTAATGGGAGAATCCTCATAAATTAAATCACATGGCTTTTAAAGGCCCTGGGCCTGATGTAACCCAAGAGCCAACCCCAGTGACAACAGTGAACATAATGAATTTGGTTCTCTGAAGAATGTTTCGTAGTGAGTCAATGGCATTGGCATTATCCAAATACCTGCAGGAAGCAAATGTGACTCAGAACACCAAAAGCAGCATATAGGAGGCCCCTATTTCATTCAACTTAATTTAATAAAAACTTATTAGGCAATGACTATGTACAAGGCAGTGTTCTAGATTCCAGGGGAATAAAGAAAAATAATTCAATAGTTCTTGTCTTCAAGAAGCTTACATTCTACTGAGGAGATAGTATTTCTATATGAATGATTATAGTATGAAGAAAATTGAGGACAAAAAGAGAACTAAGAGATAGAGGGATGAGGGAGGGCTTTCTGAAGGAAGCTGTACCTGCAATGAATATCAAAGAAAGACAAGGATTCTGAGGGACAAAGAGGATAGAGTACATTCCAGGTAACACCTCTCATGAAATTTTTTTTGTTATTAAACATAAACATGTACTTTAAAAGAAGTCAAAAGAAGCAATAATATTGCTATTGTGAATATGAATGTAATAGTTCATATATACATATGCATACACATGTGTTTTCACACCTGCATATACATGTATACACCGATGCATACATGAATAAGTATATATACATATGTTTGTACTTCATGTATATGTACATACATGTATATATACATATATGTAATATGTTAACATCATTATCATTTCTTTTTACTTCTTTTTAAGTAAATGGATATATTTAAGATAAAGTATCGTTGTTAGAGGTGCCATACCTGGAATGCACTCTATCATCCTTGATGTGTGTGTGTGTCTGTGTGTCTGTGTCTGAGTGTGAGTATGAATCTATGTAGAGAGAGAGACAGAGACAGAGACAGAAAGACTGATTGAATGTTTCCCAGATACATGTGTGCATATGTGTACATATATGCACATATACATACACACATACACACATCTGTATACATACATACACATATTTTTATTGTTGTCAAGTTATTTCAGTCATGTCTGACTCTTCTTGGGATTTTCTTGGCAAAAATACTGGAGTGGTTTCCTTTTCCAGCTCATTTTTCAGATGAGGAATTGAGACAATAAAGGTTAAATGACTCGCCCAGGGTCACACAGCTAGTCAGTGTCTAAGGCCAGATTTAAATTCACAAAGAGGCATCTTTATGATTACAGGTCTGGTAGTCTATCCATTGTACCACCTAGTTTCCCCATACATATTTTTATGTGTGTATATAGATAACTCTTTCCAAATCTAATGCTTTGTTCATTAACACAGACTACTTCTCAGATGAAATTTAACTCTAAAGAGTTGAGTAATTTCACCAAAATTATACAAGGCAATGGGAAAAGAACCTTAGGCATTGATATCATTTTGCCAAACACTTGAATTCCTAGGTTTCGTGGTGGATAGAGTGCTGAACCTGAACTCAGGAAGAATTGAGTTCACAGACCAGCCTTACATACTTACATGCCATATGACCATAGGCAAGTCATCTGACCTCTGTCTGCTGCCTTCCCTCATCTATAAAATGAAAATAATAGCACCCATTTCTCAGGATTATTAAGAGGATAAAGTGATAGAATATTTTTAAAATATATTATGAATATGAATATATTAATCATTTATATATATACATACAAAACTTTAAAGTCTTATATAAATTCTAGCTATTATGTTAGCAAATATTAATATAGAATGATGTAAAAAACAGATAGCCCTGGGTATAGAATTAAAGAAATCCCAGAAACTTCCTGGCATTAGGAAGTTAGAAGCTGTTACCAAAACTAACCACAGGCAAAATTGTGAAGAAGGCAGAGTTTGCCTTGAGGCTCCCTGTTTCTCTTCATATTTTCCAGTCATGACCTCAGATGCCAGTTCCTTAATTATGCCCCACAGATAGTTAGAATGCCATAATTAAGAACCTCACAGTGTATTGAACTTTTAAAGTAATTTTGTGTTTATATGAATGTAGTTCTGTCTATGATACATAAAAATAAAATATCACAGATAATAAATCAAATGTCTTCCTGCATTGTTGAAATATCTTATAGGTCTAGTGCAGTATACCAGTGAGCTTAATTCCAAACAGTTGACTCAGGTTTATCTCTCTGTCATTGTACTTCTGTATCCCTAAGGCCATGAATGAAATTCCCCATCCCTACTTGTGGGATTCCTTATAGCAATATATGAACTGATGGGGGTAGGAATTGCTGGAACTATAATGGGGAAGAGACTAAATCCCTATTTTATTAACATATAATTCATAATGATAATTCTCTAATTGTATCATTATAATTTTACAAAAGTAGTAGATATTCTGTAAATAACATATTTAAAAAAGAAACAGTCCAATACCATGAGGGTTGGAGTAATGGTCCTTCCTCTCCATTCTACTTGTAGTCCTTCTTGACCACTGTTTTAATTTTTAGTGCAATTCCCTTAATAATCTAGCCTTTTTTTTTTCAAAAATACAAATGTCACCCAATAGTCATAGCATATTTTTTACTGATGATAAATTATGATTCTGGAGTTAACGTGGGGACATTTTAGTAAATCCCTATCTAGTAACATAAAATGCATTGGAGATATTAATTATATCATTTGATCATCATAACAACCATGTAAGTTATTATACTTATTTTACAAAAAAGGAAATTGAGGCACAAAGAGAATAACTTGACCATGATCATACAGCAAATAAAACAGAGGTAGGAGTGGAACCTAGGATGTCCTGACCCCATGTCAAGGACTCTATCCACCAAACCATAATGCTTCTCAAAACATGTAGACGGAAAGCAAACTGAAATCACACACTTTTCTTCTGAGATTTCACTGTATGGTTTTGTACCTTTAAAATGATGTGTGTCTATGAGTACATTTCCATCTGTGGTATGTATAAAGAAAGTGCAGTACATTACATATAATAAATCAAGTGTCAAGGAATGACTAGTCCTGAGAAAGTAGTTGAAACAAGGCAGAAAGCAGAATAATAAATCATATATCTATGTATCTATATCTACATATAGCTATATATGTCACATTGGAACACTTTCATGCCCTATGATGTCCACTTCTTTTGATTTTCAGAATACCCAGTGTCTCCATTAGAATAACAGTTCTTCTGGCATTTGTTAGAATATCCTGTGGGCACAGTGTAGTATATTGGTGAACTTAATTGACTTCCAAGAAGTTGACCCAGGTTTAATTCCATGTCAATGTACATTGAGGTGGAAAGGGAGGTTGAGGGAGGAGGGAAAGGAAAAGGATAAAAATTTCTAGTAATACTAAGGAGAGTAAGCTAAGACCAGGAGAACAAAAAGAGGAGGAAAAAAGGGACCCAGATGGCCTTCAAAGAGGACTACATGCTGACCTGAGCTAAATGGATGATATATGACTTATTGGTCCAGTAGGTGAATAGGGGAAAGGTCAAAGGGCCTCTGCTGGTCACTGACAAAACAGCTATAATCTGCAAAATTTATAACTTTACACACAGGCCAACAACAGCACCCATTAACAATTTAGACAAGCTAATGATCATTATGATAGAGTCAATTGGGAGTTAAAAAACAAACCTGATCATATATGTTATTTGTTTGCATCCAATCCCAACGTATTATCATAGTGTGATTAACATGGCTGTATTTGCTTAAAAAGGCACAGATGTCACTGCCTCACCAAGGGAGATGACCAAGTGGGGAAGTAGAGCAATAAAATATTCAATCTAAGCAGAGGTTTGGAACCTCAGAGGGGATTTCTAAACCTTCATTTTCACAATGAAGAAATTAGGGGGAAGGGGAGTTAAGGGACTTATCCTAGGTTAAGCCAATAGTAAGAAGCAGCATTCGATTATGGGTTCTTTGACTCCTGAAACTGTGGTATTCCTCCTATACTATGGATGCTGCCTCCCAAGTTCTAATAGGTCTCTGTGCAGCACCATCAGCAACTTAGAAAGAGAAGTAAGTTTCTATCAGCTAGAGCAGAAAGGAGTTTTACTCTTACCAAAGGCTAAGGACTCTTGGTCTGCTGGGGAAAGTATGTCTTTCTCATGGGTGAGTAAGGTCTCCTGCATAATTCTTAGAGGAATGGGCTTAGAGGTGAGGGTGGGTAGGATAGGGACAGGGACAAGATCACTGCTCACATCTATGTGCAATCCTTGAAGCAGTAGGAGCTGATGGGAAACGTATTTTCAGGGGTTATAAAAAATAGGTGCGGCTAAAGTAGACAATCTCTAAGGGCCTTTTATTCACTACGATCCTGGCTAGGGTAATGCAGACTAAAGAGAAGGGGTAGACCTGGAAGAAATGTGTAGGACAGGTAATTGTTTAGCATTTTATCTATTACCATGCGGGACCTGACTTAACATTAGTACTCAGCTCTCCAGTACTATCTGCCTACTAGTAGCTGTGTTTGTCCTTCATTTTCGAAGAGGACCATGGCATCAAGGAAATAATGCCATCACTTGCAGTTGACTGTGATTTGAGTGAGAGAGGGCTGTGCAAGGTCACCAGCCTCACTTTCTCCTCCAGAGCCATCTGTATCCAGTGACCAGATTTTCATCAGGATAACTGGAGATGACTCATAATGCAATGGGAGACCCTGGCCCTTTCAGACTAAGCCTTTTCAGGTACTCAGTGAGAGTGAGGTAATGCCCCTTTAGTGAATAGGCCTTTTTAAGATAAGTCAGTGAAAGGATGGCCCCTTTAATTAGAAAAATAGGGAAAAAATCAAACTGGGAGGGGAAAACCCTCAGTAGCTAAGGTTGTTTGGGCAACACGTCAATTGCCTACCATGAGGGTCAATCCCTCACTCTCCCAAAGTCAGCCTGCATTTAAACAAGTAGACTCTAAACTAGAAAAGGATTGAATTGGAATGTGGAAGACATCAAAGTGCATCACAGCATGGTGAGATATACTCTCACTCAGACTACTTCCATTCCCTGAAGAGTTGTTAAAGTCAGATAGTGATGTCATTCCCAAAGTATAAGCTCTAGAGCCTGTGTATGGGGGCTGGATGGGGGCTGAATCACTTCCTCTCCAAGAGCATGGGCATGGCTTCTGAACACCAAGGCTATTCCTGTCATGTACAACACTCAGTCTTCCAATGAGCTTCTGCCATGGTGGTGGCCTTGCCCAACTGGCAATCTTTCAATCTCATCACAGTTGTGGCTTGGCTGCCTTGTGACAATTTCCTTTCACCTGTGAAATGCCATATGGTGGCATCTCTGTGAGAGATCATACAAGCAGCCAGAACCTACTGACTAGATCTCTCCTTGAAAAAGGTTTTAAGTTTGCAAGGGGAAAAAAGCTGAAGAAAAAAATCAAGTTTTCTTTTCTGCAGCTAAGGACACATTGTTGGTACTCTCTCTGATGTAAAGGGTATGGGATCAAGCTGAGTTACAACAATAATAATAGGTCATTTATCATCCTGTGTAATTCCATAATGAATCACATATAACTCCACAAGAAGAAGACAATTTGTTTTGGTGACTGAAGGGGATTTTCACCTTGCTCATGATAGGGCAGATTTAAGGATAAGTCTTTAATAAAAGTATTACCTTTCTCCAATTTTGACACCATTGTCTGCCTCCTCAGAATTAAAAAGGGTGCTAAGGCAAGTTATAAGCCAGACTCACTGGAAACAAATAAGGAGAATTGAGTCTGTAAAAATCCCCTCAGGAGCAAAAAGAATCAATTTATTTGACCAGCTCCAAGGCATCAAACCAAAGAATAAATTTTATTCAAAGAAGATACTCCACAGTCAGAGCTGACCCCTCTCAGAGGTCTCTAAACATCCATTTAATATCCTATAGACATCATCTCTGTTTGCTGTGGAGCAGTGATCTGAATTCTTCTTGGTTTATATAATATGGAGAAAAACCTTTAACATATTTTGGTGGTGTCAGTGTGTCAGAAAGACTCGCTAGTTTAAAAAAAACTGGCTTCTGTAGTGGCAAAGATTAAGAAGCTGAACAACTTTCAAATGGATAGATTTAAGTTGTAAAATACAGAGAATAAATGTAGAAGGCCATTGTTAAAGTCACTTTCATGACTAAAACTTTGCTTTTTTATTAAATATTTATAAAGCACTCTACATATTCACAATGCTTTACAAATGTTCAAAAGAGTTGATCATCTCAACTAGAAAAAAATTTCATACTGAGAAGGAATGATTTTTTTAAAAAGCAAGGAGACATGCAAATGAAAAAGCCTGATATTGACAGATATTTGCTGGGTATTAACCAATACTTTTTACTATTTTTATGGTATCCCAATCAGTCAAAACTGATCTTTCTTCTAGGTACACAGCCATTCCTACATAAACACTGGGGAAGGCTTTCTCCACACAAGTAAAAATAACTTGTCAAATTGCTTGGGAATAATAAAGACAAAATACTCAATTATCTGAATTTATAGTCATCCATTTAGGAAGTGCCAAAACACAGCTGATAGTACCTTACAAACATCGTTAGGCAGACAAGTCAAGATTCCATGCAGAAACACTTTAAACCAGTAGAAAGCCAATACTTTAAACAATATCTTGATTGAAAATATGATTGCATTAACACCTTTTTACCTGTGTAAGAAGATGTTCATAGGGATATTAATTTGTATGTGAAAATTACAAAGGAATTCATTTTAAGACATTTCATGATGTAGCTGCCTCAGCAATTCATATGTGATGACCCAGTTCATGTAAATTAGTAAGCTCTGTAGTGATTCTATGCAGGTAGAACAAAACATAACACTTATCATAATAAAAGGAAAAATACAGCCCAAATTTTAAGGTTCTTTGCCACAGGAACTCCAAATGTCATTTGTACCCCCATACTTCCTTCCCATGGAAGTAACTGCATTTCAATGATAGATTGAGCTCCATATTTTTAGTCTGTGTAAGTCTATAAAAGACTTCCATGGGGAATTATATTATTGAGTTACACAGACTGGGAATCTAGCTGTAGTATTTGATGAGAACATTGTATTTCCTCCTTTGGTTTTGACTACAGATGTTAAGCACAGAATCAGTGAGAGGGGGAGTATTGGCAAGTGTGTGTTTCATAAACTGTTACCTGGAGGCCTTCTATTGCTAATCTCAGCATGCTTGGTGTGAGTTTAGAGGCCTGCTTGAAGGTGAAGTTGCTCCAGTCTATGATCAGCACAAATCCATTCACTTGTAGTTCTGGATCTTCAATCATGGCTTCCAAAGAAAGAAGTATGGCACGCAAAATATCCACTAAGGTGTACCTATGGGCAACAGAAAAATGCACTAATTAGGTCAGAGCACGATTACAACAGAAGCCTCAGAAAGTCCATAGTATACATTGAAATGTTTGTGCCTCAACAAATTTATAGGCCTTTGCTTTTAAAAAGCCATTAAAATATATCTGATGGATAGATCTTCAAGGGAAATACTACATTTCCATATTTCATGATCAAAAAACAATCTATGACAAGCCAGAAAAAGCCACAATTAGTTACACTGGTAAAATTTTCTTTTCAAAATATGAATTATATGGAAAGTACTAGGTTTGCACATCACATAATCTAATTACAATTATAGAATAATCTACCTATATTGTGCAAACAATTGGGTCTTTATCTACTCTTCTCTGTTATTGTTCAGTCATTTTTCAGTAATTTTCAGCTCTTTATGATCTCATTTGGTGTTTTCTTGGCAAAGATACTGGAGTGGTTTACCATTTCCTTCTCCAACTTGTTTTACAGATGAGAAACTGAGGCAAACAGGATTAAGGGACTTGCCCAGGGTAACAAAGATAGTAAGTGTCTGAAGCCACCTTTGAACTCAGGAAGATGGATGACTTCAGGTCCAGCACTGTGCCACCTAGCTGCCCTGTCTTCTCTGTAGTTCTCTATTTTACTACCAGAACCTGCTTTAGAATGCTACTTCTAAAAGAATACCATCATTCTCACAGATGTTTCCTGACTCTATGTTCTAGAACTCCTCATGTAGAGTAAGAGGTACACCTCTATAAACAATAAGAACATCACATAGAAACATCTGTAATTAAATGTTTACTGAGTTGCACTTGTTGCCTAAATTGTGTTTTTTCCTTTCCCTTCAAAAATTAAAAGAGAGGGGCAGCTAGGTGGCGCAGTGAGTAAGAGCGCCAGCCTCGGAGTTGGGATGACCCGAGATCAAATCTGGCCTCAGAAAATGAGCATCCACACATAAAAAATGACTAGCCATGTAACCTTGAGCAAGTTACTTAACCCCAATTGCTTTAAAAAAAATTAAAAGAGAAAAGTGGGGATGAAGAGAGATAAAACTAATAAATTTGAACTTTTAATACAAAATTCAACCTCCTTTAATATAATTATATTCTAATTTGTGGAGACTGTATTTATTTCTAATATTTGAGCATGTTGAAATTTAAGAAGAACACACCCTTTATAATTGCTTGGTAGCTGTTGGGTTCTATTTCTGCCTTCATACCAAGGACACCATAAACTAAGTCTTCTTCTAAGCATATGATCAACAAGAATTCACAAAATGCATACTATGTGCAAGGAACTGTAGTAGGCACTAATGGACACAGATAAAAGATAAGCCAGCATGGGGCAGCTAGGTGGTGCAGTGAATGGAGCACGGGCCTTGAGGTCAGGAGAACCTGAGTTCAAATCTGGCCTCAGACACTTAACACACACACACACACACACACACACACACACACACACACACACACACACAAACTAGCCTTGTGACCTTGGGCAAGTCACTTAACCCCAATTGCCCTCCAAAAGAAAAAAAAAAAAGATAAGCCAAAAGATAAGATCATCCCCCTCTGTTCCTCCCTCCTTTCTTTACAGAAATTCACACCCAAACAGTCACACTAGCCATCCTATCTCAGCTAATACTGCTACTACAATGGCCTGGAAAATTAACTCAATTTTGCTTGTTGCTGTTTGTATTCTGAATTCCCCTCTGGGGAACCATCAGTAGCCACCCACCACCAGAACTAGTGAAACATCATTCTACTATTGAAGAGGTTTCTACTATCCCCTTTCTAACATAACCTACTGAGATTCTATAGATTTTACAGCTAGGAGACAACATTAGGCATCATGGGGTATGTCACTTCTACAGGGTATAAGAACTGGTTTTTCCTCTCAAGGAGTAAGTGTAAAGCTACCCTAGGAATCCTTAAATAATATTAAAACAATGCATTTTCACCTTGAATGTAGGGCAAAGAGATACTATAATTGTTACATAACATAGCATGAAACTGTGAGATAAATAAATACATGATTTGAACAGTAACAATTCTTTTTAAAAAAAAGTAAAATTGTAAAAATAAAATAGAATAGAAAAAAAGAAAAATTTTTAAAACAGTAAAATATCACAAAATAGTTCCATATCCAGAGACAGCTAGGTGGCATAGCAGAAACCATATTGAACTCTGAGTCAGGAAGATTGAGTTCTAATGCTGCCTCAGATACTTATTAGCTATGTAAATTATTAGTTTTTAGTCCCATTAGTTTAAGGGCAGAGAGGTTAAAACCTCTCAGTCTCGGTTTCCTCATATATAAAATTGGGATAATAATAGCTCCTACCTCATAGGATTGTTATGAATTTCAAAATAAGATAATGTATGAGTTACACACACACACACACACACACACACACACACACACACACACACTCTTGGCAAACCTTAAAGCGTTATATGAACGTCAACTCTTTGTTATTATAATAATTTTTATTTTTATTATTACTTTCCTGAATTTCTGACCTGAAAAAATTAAAGCAAAACTAAAAAAAAAGTAAAACAAAGCAAAAACTTCTAAAAATCAGGTCAAAGACAGTTGCCTTAAATGAATGGATCAAATAGGAAAGTATAAGAAATGAACTTCATTTAAACAGAATATGCCATGCTTTGGCAATGTGATTTATCAGACAGTTACTGAAAGTACTGTAAATAGCTGTTTAGATGGTTTGTATTGGATATTTTGTGCTTCTACAACTCCCTATACTAATGCCTACCTTATCACCCTAGGTTCTCCAAGAGTGCTGACTGAATGCAAGTTCTGTCAAGTTCTACTATAGTGGAAGAGCTTTGAGTATAGTCAGTATAGTCCTCTCAACAGATTTGATCTAATTTCTGAAGGCCAGCCTGGCTATAAATGGATAGAGTCATCACTAGTAAGCTTGTTACTTGGCTATGGCAGACCATGTAATAAAGACAAATACAAAATGACCCTCAATACCCAGAAGTCCCCTTACCCCTCTGTAGTGATGGTAGCAGAGTAGAGGAAATGAGGGCAGACAGAGCTAGCAACCTCATACTTTTTTTTTTGCCTTTTGGAGGGCAATTGGGGTTAAGTGACTTGCCCAAGGTCACACGGCTAGTAAGTGTTAAGTGTCTGAAGCTGGATTTGAACTCAGGTCCTCCTGACTCCAGGGCCAGTGCTCTATTCACTGAACCACCTAGCCACCCCAACCTCATACTTTCTATAAACATTAACTTAGTTATGTATCTAGGGGCAGCTAAGTGGTACAATGGATAGAGTGCCAGGCCTGGAGTGAGGAAGAACTGAGTTCAAACCTAACCTCAGACAATTGCTAGCTGTGTGACCCTGGGCAAGTCACCTAACCCTGTTTGTCTCAGTTTCCTCATTTGTAAAATGAGCTGGAGAAGGAAATGCAAACCACTCTAGTATCCTTGCCCAGAAAACCCCAAATGGTGTCACTAAGAGTTGGACACTACTTAAAAACAAATGTGCGTGTGTACATACACACATACACGTACTCTGTGAAATCCAGATCTACTGAATAATAAATAGATTCACTCATCAAATGAGATTACATAGGTAAATTGCTTTGCAAAACCCATTACTGTTGCTACTGATAGAATAACTGAATTGGTATTGATTAGACATTCTCAGAATAAACAACCAGAAGAAAGAAGGAACATGTTACTGAAAAGATGAGTGTTAGGTTGTCCTTGCAAAAGCAAATAAAAGAGTTTTGGAGTTGGTTGTATCCTGTGCTACCCAAAGCAAAAACAAATTTCATTTTATGGGGCTTTTACTCATCTCAGATCCCAGCATTTGTGATAAGTTTTTGAAGAAGACTGATAAAAAAAAAATCTCAATTTATTTAAAAAATATCTATTATAAAATACACAAAGATACATAAATCCTACAAAGAACTCAGTGGTGTTGTTTAGTCATTTTTAGTTGTGATCAACTCCTCATGACCCCATTTGGAGTATTTTTTGCAAAGATGCTGGATTGATTTGCCATTTCCTTCTCCAGCTCACTTTACAGATGAAGAAACTGAGGCAAACAGGGTTAAGTGACTTGCCCAGGGTCACACAGCCAGTAAGTGTCTGAGGCCAGTCAAGAAGATGAGTTTTCAAGTGCAATACTCTATCCAATATGCCATCTAGTTGCGCCAAAGAAATTAGTAAGAGCCTCCATGTTAAATTAAATACATCTTTTTTCTCCTTAAAGTCAGCAGTGGCATAATGGACAGGGCTGACCTTAGAGCCAGGAAGATCTACATCTGGTATATATTAGTCATGTGACCTTTGGAAAAGTCCTTTAACCTCTCAATGTTTTAGGCAACTCTGACCTGAGTGAGTAGAAGGGTTTTCCTCATCTGGTAATTCCATAAATATCTAGGAAGGCATAGGTCCAATAACAATCCCTCTCATGCTTGGTAACATTTGCATCATAGATTTAAAATTGGAAAGAACTTTGGAGGTCACTTAGTCCAATGTCTTCATTTTACATATGAGGAAACTAAGGCACAGAAAGGTTAAAGGGCTTTCCTAGGTTCCCACAGATAGTAAGTGCCTTGAGGCAGGACTGAACCTGGGTCCTGCTGATTCCAAGCCCAGTGCTCCATTGACTACTCCACACTGCCTCATCAACACAAAAGTTGAAACAAGTGAAATGGATCAGTAATAAAGAATGTGAGAGACCAAAGAACACTCATGATTCAAGACCATGAATATTTATTTTGAGGAAAAAAAAGATGAAAGGTACTAGACATGATGAATAACATCACAAAGAATTTCATTATTTTTAACAGATAGGAAATGGCCCGTAATTGACATAAAAGTCACTCCTGAATCAGCTATTTGTAAAGAGTCTGACTACTATCTTATTAGAGCAAAGATCAACTGGACCTGGACAAAAAAGAATCCATTATCTTTCTTCAAAAATTCTCTTTTCCAAATTTTATTTCTGATGTTGGGGATCCTGCCATCCTTCCAGGCCCAGTCAATAGCAACCTTTTTATCATCCTCAATACCTTTACATACACACATACACAGCACACATATTTGTGTCTAATGGGAGCCATCTCTAAGGTGAGAGGGAGTTAGAAAGGAAAAATTATATCATTTTATCATATATTTAAAAAGAATAGCAAGTTATACATAATAGATTGGCAATTTCATGTATAATCATCTTTTTATTATACTATGTTATTTTAATTTATTTTATTAATTTTATTAATTATTTATTAATTTTGTTAATTATTAATTTATTTTGATTTATTTTATTTTATTATACTATGTTAAATTAAAAATAAAATAAATGTTAAAATTAAAAAAAAAAACACCTTGCTCTTACCCACATATCCAATCTGTTCTAAAATGATGTAACTTTTACCTTCACAACATCTCCCCTATATGTCCCCTTCTCTTCACTCACATAGACTACACCCTAGCTCAGGCCCCCATCACCATTCTTCTTCTCATGAGCCTCCTTGCCTCATGCTCCTCTCTACTCTAATCCATCCTCCATTCCACTGTAAAAGTGATTTTCCTAAAACATAGGTCTGACGCTGCCATGTGCACCTTCTACTCAGTAAACTTCAGTAGCTCCCTATTGCCTGCAGGTGATTAAATATAAGCACCTCTGTTTGACAGCCTAGCTCCTTCTTACCTTTCCAGTCTGATTCTATTTTACCTCTTCCATGCATTCTGCAATCCGGCCATACTGGCCTCCTTGCTGCTCTTTGAATATGACACTCCAGAATGTTTGCATGGATTATCCCCCATGTCATTCTTCTCTTTTCTGCCTCTTAATTTCCCTGGCTTTCTTCAAGACTCACCACAAAAGTCACCTTTGCCAAGAGGCCTTTTCTCATCTCCATCATCTGCTTCCTCCTCTGAGATGACCTTCCATCTGCTCTCTGTACATATTTTTTGTATTACCTACATGTTTTATCTTCATGATCCCCCCCACCCCCCGCCAATAGAATGTGAACTACTTGAGGTCAGGAACTATTTTATTTTTCCTTTCTTAGCACTGTTACCCGGCACGTAATAGATTCTGGTTGAATGACTGTCTGTCTAGAATAAATGGGGGAAATGAGAAAGAAAAATTGCAGTATGCAATTAAAAGAACTCCATCCTGAGTTATTTAAACAAGTTTTTGCTGATGGAAAAATGAAGCAGAGTTAGAAGAAAGAACTGAGAAATATACAACAATAACTTCATTACAGCATATTGGGTGCACCCCTGTGATTAACTTATTGGAGGACATGAGCAAGAATCTAACAGGAGGGAAAGATCTGTATGTGTTACAACATGGATCTGTATTGCCAGAGGGAACAGTCATATCGATGAGATTACAGATCTATATGAGTATCTGATATACTCAATCAAAATATTACCAACTTCAAATGTAAAAAATATAATGTCAAAGAAAAGAGGATGTAGGACTTTATCTTTTAAAATGTATTTTTATGGGTGGCTAGGTGGCACAGTGAATAGAGCACCAGCCCTGGAGTCAGAAGGACCTGAGTTCAAATCTGACCTCAGACCCTTGACACACTAACCATGTGACCTTGGGCAAGTCATTTAATCCCAATTGCCCTGCCTTCCCCCCTTGGAAAATGAAAAGCAAAAAAATAAAATGAAATCCTAATTTCTAAAAAATATATATTTTTATAACATATGGTACTGGACTTAGAACTTATGAAGGTCTGGGCTCCAATGTTACCTCAGACATTGATGAGCTATGTGACACGGGGCAAATCATTTCATTTCTCCGGGACTCAGTTTCCTCACCTGTACAATGAGGGGCTTTTATTCCATAACTTCTAAGTTCTATTTCAGTACTAAATCCGTGATCCTATGGCCTATGATCTTATGGTCCCCATCCTCACTGCCCCGCTCCTTCTACCAAAACAAACTACTTTCCCAAATCATGTCAATTTGATTACTTCACTTGTCCAGCTATACTGGCTGCATCCTGTCCTGCTCTCTACTTCAGCCTTTTTCCAGCAAAGCAAAACTGAAATGTAAGGAATTTTGTAACTGTCTCTTTTTTTTCTCAAAGTGAAAATGACACAAAGTATTAAGAGGAAGTAGCTTGCAAATGGTTTGGCCAGAGGCTTTTGTCCACTACTGCTGAGACATACATCTAAATGATGCATGGATTATTTCATTAACTCGCTTTAGTATCCTATATTTAGTGTATCTTGTATGAATGTCATTGTGGCAGCTGCTGAGAACAGAAAGGAGAGAGAGATGGAGAGAGAGACAGAGACAGAGACAGAGACAGAGACAGAGACTGAGACAGAGACAGAGTCATAGAGAGACAGAGACAGAGAAAGACAGAGACAGACAGACAGATACAGAGAGACAGAGACAGAGAGAAAAAAAGAAGGAATGAAGAAAGGAAGGAAAGACCCAGGACTTACAACTAAGTGCCAAAGAAACAGAACCACCCACTCCCACAATCCCTCAAACATACTCCAAACCATCAAGTTTGGTCCTATCAAACTAACTGTGCTATAACTCTAAAAAGGCAGAATGGTATGTTGGTATTAAGTCATTTTTCAGTAGTGTCTGACTCTTGGTGATCCCATTTAAGATTTTTTTGGCAAAGATACTAAAGTGGTTTTCCATTTCCTTCTCCAGCTCAATTTACAGATAAGGAACTAAGTTCAACAGGGTTTAAGTGACTTGCCCAGGGACACACTGCTATTGTGTCCAAGCCCCAATTTGAACTCAAGGAGTTTTCCTGACTTCAGGCCCAGCACTCTATCCACTGCATCACCTAGCTGCCTATATGTATTTGTATATACACACATGAAATATATAAGCATTTATACTATACAAAATATACACCTAGGAATTTCATAGGTGAATTATTATATGCATATAAAATTTCATATGTGAAATTTATGTGTAGAATATATGTATACATATATAATTTTCATATATATAATATGTGTATACACACATATGTATAGTGCTTGGTAAACCTTAAAGCACTATATATGCCAGTAATTATATTGAATTTTATAAACAATGAAGATGAGAACGATCTTATAAATGTAAGAAGCCCTGTCCTCTGTTTTACTGACTATACATTTCTTGGAACTAAATATTTTTAGTGGTATATACTTTAGACATCTGCTATTTATTTTCTGGATTCTGTTTTTATTCTTTGTAAGTAGTAGTGTCAATTATCAATTACTAAAATAACAAATCCAAATAAGGCATCATACTTTGACACATTCAAAGGAGCAGAGTGTAACAAGCAAAATATAGAATTGTAGAATCCTAGAGTCTTAGAGCTGGAGGAAACTGTTAAGATTATCTACTATGTAGGAGCAATTAGGTGGCAGAGTAGGAAGGAAGGCAAGAGTTCAAATCTGCCTCAGTCACTGACTGTGGCGCGCCACTTAAATTCTCTCTGTTTTTGTTTTCTCATCTGTTAATCATGGGTAATAACAGTACCTACTTTACAGGATTGTCAAGAGGATCAAATGAAATGACTTGGAAAGTACTTCATAAACTTTCAAGCGCTATATACATCCTATCTATTTTTAGACTAATATTACCTACAACTTAGTATTCTAAGGACACTAAAACTGCAAGGTTAAGTGACTTGTCCAAAATGACAGCTAACTAGGATCAGATTTGAACCAGAATCAAGGTCTCTGGAGGTCTAAACCAGTCCTCTTTCCACTCTATCACTCTAATCTATACACACATACATACAAATATACACACATACACACATATATACATACACACATATGTATACTGTAACAAAATATAACTGAACTATTCTAGGGAAAAGGTATAAGCAGCAGATGGCAGGTTTAATAATTATTATTAGCCAAAAATTCATCAGTTAAGAAAATATGTTTAAATGCAGTGTCTACAATGTCAGAGACATTAAGTTATAAGGGAGACAGAAACTCTCTAAAATATCGTTGCCTTTTTAATTTTTAAAACATTAAATTTCAAATAATAGGAAAACAATAAGGCTGGCTCTGAATGTAAGCTATAGAAGTTACTTAATTATTAAGAAAACTCTAGGGGCGGCTAGGTGGCGCAGTGAGTAGACCGTCGGCCCTGGAGTCAGAACGACCTGAGTTCGGATCCGACCTCAGACACTTAATGCACACACAAACAAAAACCTAGCCGTGTGACCTTGGGCAAGTTACTTAACCCCAATTGCCCTCCAAAAAGCAAAAAAAAAAAAAAAACTCTAACCAAAAAAAAAGTCAATTTTTTTCACATTAGCTTCAGTAGGAGGAAGCCGTGAGGAAAATGGAGCAAAAAGGGGCCTTGCTTGAAGAAAGAAAAGTAGGGGAATTGTTAAAGACAACTGAAGGGTTTGGAAACTGTAAAAGTCTAGATATTGATTCTGAAGAAGGGAAATTTGAGAAAATAATTATTTTAAGGAAGAGAAGAAAATGAAAAGCTCTGAGTAAAGGAGGATTCCTAAAGTAGATGCACCTGAGGAGAAGGAGGAACAGAAGGCAAAAAAGGATTAGAGGAAGTGGTGAATGTTGGAAGGAAGGATGGAAGGAAGGAAGGAAGGGAGGGAGGGAGGGAGGAAGGAAGGAAGGGAGGGAGGAAGGAAGGGAGGGAGGGAGGAAGGAAGGGAGGGAGGAAGGGAGGGAGGAAGGGAGGAAGGGAGGGAGGGAGGAAGGAAGGAAGGGAGGGAGGGAGGAAGGAAGGGAGGGAGGGAGGAAGGAAGGAAGGGAGGGAGGAAGGGAGGGAGGAAGGAAGGAAGGAAGGGAGGGAGGGAGGAAGGGAGGGAGGAAGGAGAAAAGGGGTGGGAGGAGGGAGAGTATTTAACTATGCAATTATAATGAGCAATCAAATCCAGCCTGGAAAGTGATGAAAAAATGCACCTCCCTCCCTTCTTTGCAGAAGTGGGGAATTGTGGGTATGGAAATAAAGCATATTGTTAGTATCAGTTGGCCTGTGGTTTGTTTTGTTGAACTACTTCTTCCCCTTCTGTTTTTATTCTTTGATATAAGGATTAGACCTCTGGGGATGAGAAAAAGAAATACATTTTTAGCATAGTATAGAAAATATTATATGAATTGATTCAGAATGAAGTAAAAATTAGGCAAACTGTATTATAATGATCACAGTACTATAAATACAAAATAAATGAACCTGAATCCTGTGCAATTATTATGATTAAATTTGGTCTTGAAGAAATGAGAAAATGTTCTCCTTCCCTTCTTTGCAGAGGCAGAGAACTGTGAATATAGAATATTTACATATAATATCAGACTTATTTGATATTTTGGTTAGTTTTATGGAATGTTTTTAGTTCTCTTTTATTCTCTGATACGAGAGATACATGGAAGGGTAGTAATATATTTGAAAATGAAGGTATGCTATTGATTACAGAAATGCAAATTAAAACTCTTAAGTTACCACCTCACACCTTGGCTAATATGACAGACAATGAAAATGACAAATGGAAGGGATATGGTAAAATTTGAACACTAATGTACTGTTGGTGGAGTTGTGAACTGATCCAACCATCCTGTAGGGCAATTTGGAACTATGTCCAAAGGGCTATAAAATTGCATGCCTTTTGACCCAGCAATACCACTACTAGGTCTATATCCCGAAGAGACTGAAAATGGGTGGGTGGGGATCTATTTGTACAAAAATATCTATGGCAGTTCTTTTTTGTGATGGCAAAGAATTAAAGATTGAGGGAATACTCATAAACTGGGGAAGGGCTGAACAAGTTGTGGTATATAATTGTGCTAGAATACTATTGTGCTACAAGAAATGACAAACAGGATCATTTCAGAAAAATTTGGAAAGATTTACATGACCTGATGCAGTGAAGTGAGCAGAACTAAGAGAACAAGGTACACAATAACAGCAATACTGTATGATGATCAAATGTGAATGACTTAGTTACTCTTAGCAGTACAATGATCCAACACAATTCCACAGGACCCATAATTAAAAATGTGATCCACCTCCAGAGAAAGAACTGGTGGAGTATGAATACAGATTGAAGAATATTATGCTGCACCTTATTTTTTATGGGTTTTTTTGTTTGTTTTCTTTCACAATAGGACTAATATGGAAATTTGTCTTGCATGATTGCACAAAAATAACCTATACCAAATTGCTTATTGTTCCTGAGAAGGTGGGAGGGAAGGAGAATATTTAGAACTCAAAGTTTAAAAAAAAAATGAATGTTGGAAATTGTTTTTACATGCAATTGGGGAAAAAATGTTATTTTTTAAAAGTTAAGGAGATGTAAATTCAACAGATATCAGTAAAAACTGTTTTTAAAAGATTATGACTTTGGGTGTCTATACTCAATGACACAAAGTATGGGAAAGAAGTCAGGTGAAGTTGAGATCTTAAAAAATCACAGGATAAGTAAGAATAGTTAAGAGAGGGATAAGCATTAACATAGTATATTTAAAAGGGAGACTTAGTATTATGAAATCCAGGAAGCAGAGTGGGAAAGCATGATGGAGAACACTTAGGTAAGGAATAATGGAAGCAGAAATACAAGTGATACATGTTTGTGTTTGAGCACAGGAATATTTTGCTACAGCATAAATGTTGATCCCTATGGTAGTCCATATCTACTATCATGATCAGTGTCGCAATGTACTTGATAACTTTCAGAAATTATGCAAGTTGTCTGAGTGAAAGGCAATGGAAAAGAAAAATAATTTCAGGGAACATGTCCCAGGAACCCTTTTCATATTTTTCAAAAAATCATTTACCTTTGGAATTTCTAGTTGTGCATTGACTGACTACCTTACTTTAACTTTTTCAGGGCTGACATGCTTCACTCTTGGAATAGCCACTGAGCATTCCAATAATATTGGCTACAGAGAAACCAGAAAACCATAGATACTTCTCATTCCTATTGTCCTCCAAATATCACTCTACAATTTCTGAAATTCACGGCAGCATGGTATGTAGTGGAACAAGACCTGGCACCAGAGATAAGAAGACCTGAGTTCAAATCTCACTCTTAGCATATACTAGCTCAGTGAGCCTGGACAAGTCACCTAATTTCTCAGTGTCCCACACAATTCTCTGAGGCTTGAGGATGCAAAGAAGCTACTGACCTGCATACCTTGAAAGGTTTTTGGTTTCTTTTCTCTTCCCCATTAGGAACTTCCCTTACAGGTCTAGCCTCTATGATTACACTAGCATAACTAGACCTTGTTATTTCAAGGATCCATGATTTACTCAATATAAGTACTCTCCCCTCCTGATTAATATCACAATTCTTCTACAACTAAGTAGATGGTCTTTAAGATCACCCTGCAGGAAGGAAAAGCCATTATTGCTGCTAACCTAATGATAAGTGGCTCAGAATTTAGCTAGGCTGCTCCTTATATGATAGGCATAGAATCTGTCATTAGGCCCTCACTGTCACATCATTATGAAAGTCACAAACCACAATTTCCTTTCTGAGTGAGAATAGGGGTTTCTTCCCACCACAGAAGATGAATAGCAGAAAAACAAATGTGGAAATACTTTTACTGGTGCCTAGAATCATGAGATACTAGAGTTTAAAAGGAATCTTGAATCCTCTCACAGAAGAGCAAACTGAGTCCTAAAGAGGTAAGCTAACAGGATTTCCTTGACAAAGTGGTGGGTCCAAGACTTGAGCTCAGGGCTTCTATTTCAAAGTCTAGTGCACTCTCACTACACCAAAAAGTTATGCTTACTTTTAGGAAGTCACAAGTTCAGATACTACCTCTGACATTTACAACTTGGGTGACTCTGGCCAAGTCATGTAACTTCTCTGAACCTCAGTTTCCCCATCTGTAAAATGAAGAGATTGAACTAAACTGTCTCTAAAGTGCCTTCTAGCTCTAAATCTATGATAATAGGCTCTCATGACCACAACTATCTAACTAGCTATCTATTTTTTGGGGAAAGCCATTAAATCTCTGTTAGACCTAGGATTTTCACTTGTAAAGCAAGAATACCACATTAGATGGTCTCTAAATACCTTTCCAGCTCTAAGATGCCATCACACTCATTTATCCAATGTACATTAATTAAGTATTTACTATATATGAAGACCTGAACTAGGTACTGAGGGAAATAAAGTTTAGATAAGAAATCCCCTACTTTCATGGGGTAAGTAGTCTAGATTAAGTAGAATAAAACATAAACATAAAATTATACTAAAATATTATGTAATGAAAACATTAAAGAAGAATAAAAGCAAACATGTGGAGTTTCACTGTGAAGAAATCCACTGACAGGAGGGAATCAGGAAAGTTATTTCGAAGATGTCCTTGGAGTTGTGTTTTAAAAGGATGAGTAGTATTTTGGTAGGCAAAGAGGAGGGAGACTTTCCAAACACAGGGAACAGAACGAGCAGAGGTACAAAGGACATGTTCAGTGAACAAAGTGTCCTATGATTTAGATGAAACATAGAGTACTTGGAAGCCAAATGAGATAAAATAAACTTTGAGAAGGAATATGGCAGCAGATTGTGAAGATTCTTGAATGTCAGGCAAAGAAATGTGAGCTTTATTTGGTAGGCAACGAGATGTTGCCTACTGAAAATTTTTTAGCAGAATAATGACATAATTAGATCAATACATGAAGAAGGAAGGAAATAAGTATTTATTAAGTATCCACTACCTGTGTTAGGTACTTTACAAGTTTTATTTCATAAACAGATTAACCTCACAGTGAAAAGGATGGAAAGGAGGGCATGGAGAATGGAAGAGGAATGACCCATTAGAAGACTATTATAATAGTTCAGGCTGATGATAATATGGGGTTGCACTAAGGTGGGGAAAGTGGCAGTAGAGAGGGAGATACAGATATAACTGATATTAAGAAGGTGGAATAAACATGAATTTGTGAAAACTTATATATGAGGTGAGAGGTGGAAAAAAATTCATAGAGAACCACAGTTTCAAGTATGGAAGACTGAGTATATGGTGTTGCTAGCAACAGAAATAATTAAGCTAGAAGTAGCAGGTTAATGAAAAAAGGTAATAAGCTCAATTTTAGTGACATTGAGCAAGATGAGCAAGATGGGGTAGCCAAATGGAGGAATGCTATGCTGAGGCCAATCAGAAATCAAGATCTGGAATTCAGAAAAAAGATCAGGCCTGAAAATGCAGAATGGGATCATTTGACATGGAAGGAACAGGTGAAACAATGGGAATGAATGTCAAGAGGGGAAATATGGGGGAGAAAAGAAAAGAGGTCAATGACAGATGTGCAAGGAAGGTGCCTTGCAGGGTTGTTTAAAAAATGAGGATGAGAGGTCAATGAAACAAAGAGAAGGTATAATCAGAGAGGTAGGAGGAAAATATGGTATTTCTGGAGTCAAAGGAGAATCCAGCAGGAAATAGGGATGAACAGTGTCAAATACTACAAAGAGGTCAAGGAAGGTAAAACTCAAAAGATATCTATAATCCTAATAATAGAGAAGGGCAGTTAGATGCTGGAGTCAAGAAGATGTGAGTTAGAATCTGGCCTCAAATACTAGCTGCATGACCCCAGTGCGCAAGTAACTTAACCCTGTTTGTCTCAGTTTCCTCATCTGTAAAATAAGCTGGAGAAGGAAATGGCAAACTACTCTAGTACCTTTGCCAAAGAAAACCCCAAATAGGGTTATGAAGAATCAGCATGACTGAAACAACTGAAGAACATATAACAGGGAAAACTTTCAAATTACAGTGTGAATAGGAAAGGTTTTACAGGAACTTCCTATTGGAGTTTGATAAGTATTCTTGAAGGAAAGTGGATGACTTGTTCTAAGATTCAACTGTAGAGAATGCTTTTCTTAGATGTACCCACATTTAGGAAAAAAAATTCCAGTGTATGAGTCATCACTATTTCTGAAGGAAAATTAAAAGACAGGTAGAACCATTATCTTGAAGAAAAAGAAAAGCAAAATTACAAGGTTAATATCAAAAATGAGTTTACTTTTTTAATCACAAAGATTAGGTTGTTCTCGTATCATGTTAATTCTCCAGTTTTAAATGGGGAAATGAATAAATCTCTGTGGACTAAAATTCAGTAGAGACTTTACAGGTTAATTATTCTCCATGAGGTCAAAATTGATCTTGACTCACTCCAGTCTTCTGTTGTCAAACATGTCACATTTTGACTATTAGCAGCACAGCAGGATATTTGTAAATTGAACATCATTACCCAGAATCTTGAACTAACCTGAAAGGTATCTCCCAAAGCAATGAGAATGTTGAGTGCCATGGAATGAGCACAGGTCTGAAAATCAGAAGCCCTGGGTTTTAGTACCAGCAGCACCATTTATTAGCTTCCTCATGTGAAAAATGATTATTACAATACTTGAATTAGTTCACATAGTTCTCATAGGCTCAAATGACATAATTTATGGAAAGTCATACAATTGTTAGTTATTATGATAGAGTTTTGGCTCATTTTGCTTCCTCTAGATTCCTTTTACCATTCTCTGCCTTGAAAGTCTTTTTTAATAGTGAAAACCTAGAAATCAATTAGAGGCAACTAAGTGGGTACAGTGGCTAGAGTGTCAGATCTGAAGTTGGGAAGAACCGAGTTCAAATTTGATCTCAGACATTTTCTAGCTTCGTGCCCCTGTGCAAGTCACTTGGCCTCTATCAAGTTCAGTTTGTTATTATTCAGTTGTTTTCTATTGTGTCTGACTCTTCATGACCCCGTTTGGAGTTTTCTTGGAAGAGATACTGGAGTGGTTTTGCCATTTCCTTCTCCAGCTCACTTTACAGATGAGGAAACTGAGGCAACCAGGGTAAGAGGCTTCCTGCTGTCACACAGCTAGTCAGTGCCTGAGACCAGATTTGAACTTTTTTTAATTCAAAAATAAATATACAATTTGGAATGGATTTGAGGCAAATTGTGCCCTAAGTTGATTTTTAATTATATTATAAAAGCATCTACCTTCCAGGGTTGATGTGAAGATAAAATGATATGATGTTTATAAAGTGCATTGAAAACTTTAAAGGCTATATAAATGCTAGCTATTATAATTAATAAAAAGAGATATTTTAAAAGAAGTAATAATCATATTTGGAATTCACATCACGATCACTCTATGACCCATCACTATAACTACCTTTCTCTTATACATAGAGGAAAGGGCTACAAGGAAGGAGCTATCACCTTTAAAGGGTTCTTGAGCTCCAATTGTACATCTTAAAAATATTGACAGTGATTGTTGACTTTAAGATTAGTAGCAGGAAGACCACTTCACAAATTTGTGAGAGGCCGTAATGGCTTCTGTAAGGCATCTTACCATTTGGGCATCAAACTGCTAAAATGTTTTCCTCAAGAGAAATCACAGATGCTTTAATATATAAAAGAGGCAAAGTAGGATATCCAGACAAATATCCATCTATCCTATTTTCTTCTTGAGGAACCTGGGGAAAATGACCTGATTCTCTCAAAGTACTTTCCCTTATAAAGTGACCATAAAAAATCTGATGTTTGTTGCAGAGATGTTGCATGTTTTCATATATTAATGACCATGGCTATTCAACCAATGTTATTTTTCTGGAGAAATCAAAGCACTTAAACATTAAATATGAGTGAACACAAATTTTGTGGTCCATATTTGCTGCTTCTGCTTTCTCACCATCCATTTTAACCTACTTCTATTCAGAACTCTCTACTGAAATTTCTTTTTCTCAAGTTATCAGAGATCTTTCACACCCCAAACCAACACTCTCTGAGTCTTCATTTCTCTTGACCTAGCTGAGGCATTCAATACTGTAAATCACAACTCCCTTCTTGAAATTTTGTCATTTCTTGACTTCCATGACATTTATTTTTCTACTCCTCTGGCCACTCCTACTTTGACCCCTCTGGCTCCACTTGTTCTTTTAAATAAATGAGGATATAAGTGTAATTGACATTTATACAACAATTGAAAATTTGCCTGTTTGAATTTAAAGAATCCTCTGTTGCCTAATCCACTGGAGAAGGACAGGGCAAACCAGCCCAATATCTTTGCCAAGACAACTCCATAAGGAGTCACGAAGAATTAAACACAAATGAACAACAACAACCACCTACCTTCTGGTCTTTCCTCTCTTTACCCCACTACATAAAGCTTCCACTTGAATGATCTAATCTACTTATTATTCTGCTAATATCTTATGTCTATTACTGCCACCACCCCTTTGCTCACCAATTGCTCTACCTGGATTACTCTCCTGGTCCTCTCCACTTATTTAAGTCTTGCCTTCCTTCAAGATTCAGGTCACCTCACCTTCTAATCTAAGCTGCTCTCTTGGCTCTCCAGACTTTCTCTACCATGCCATAGAGACCTCTTCAAGTTAGATCATTCTACCACTTACCTTCACACATTGAAAGTACCCTCAATTCTTAGATCCTCTGCCTCTGATTTGTTGCTTCCTCCCAGAACCTCCATTTTAAGGAGGAAGATAAAGCCAGTCCTACCTTCATTATTCTTTAGGCTGCATCTCTAACATTCTGGACTTCCTCTGCCATGCCTCCTTGCCAAATACTTGGGTATTTTCATCTCTTCCCCTTCTCCCCTATCCCATGAGCTTTTAAGCTTCATTTTATCTGTTATATTCCTGCATTAGAATGTAAACTTCTTGGGGGCAAGGGCTGTCTTTCTTCCTGCTTTGATTTTTATTCCCAGGTCTTGGCACAGTGCCGAGCACATTATAAATACTTATTGACTTGATTCTAAATGCCAACTGAATGTATCACCTATACTACTCACTTGACAGTAACCTGTTATCTTATAGTGTTATTTATCTCTTCAGACAAAATGTGGTATAAAAAAGTGTAAAAATACCAGACTTGGAATCAGAAAATCTTTTACAATTAACATTTTACAATTAATTAACATTGTAATATTCCTTCTGTACCAGAAAGGTGGGCAAGACCTCACTCCTCAGAACCCTTACCAAACTGACTACTACTTTCAAGCTCATGGAAAATCAGTCACCAGAATTAGGCATCTACAACCTGCTCAGAAGCTACACAACTTCAGAAGGCTGCCAATAGGGCAGTCTTTAGTCTGCTTTGAGACCAAAACCCCAAAACCAAACCAATTCAACCTGAAAGCCACATGGAAACAGGTAGGATCACCAAGCACAAAAACAGAAAATGTTGGCAGCTGGACACCTCGTTTTACCTATTTGGAGGATTTTCATTAGGCTTGCTTTCAGGGGGCCTTACTAATATGTAAAGAAGATACCCTTTCTTTCCCTTCTGAAATCTCTGAAGGGATGCTAGATATGCCTGGAATCTGTTACTCCTGCCCTTCCTTATTTAGTCCTCTCTCTACCCTCCTGCCATCCCTCCTTTCTGAAATGGTGAAGATAAATTCATGGGGTCTCGGGACTTAAAGAGAGAAAGAACTTTGGAGGTCATCTGGTCCACACACTTCATTTTATAGCTAAGGATGCTCAGGTTCAGAGAACCTTTTTTTAATAAATAGTTTAAAAGTCCGCCATGCCCTGTCTCTCCAGATTAGTTCAATGACTCTTCTCATCACATTTTGCAAAATCATATGCCTCTTTCGCTTTCAATAAACTGGACACTCCTGCTACCTGAGTAGTTTGCTTTGTTATTGTTATTGTTGCCATTGGTGTTATTTTATCATCATTATCATTTCACATGCACCACTCAAAGCACACAAAACATTTTATATGCATTATCTTACTTGATTCACACAAAAACTTTGTCATGTGTCATTACCCCAATTTTAAAGAATGGAATGAGAAAGGTGAAGTGACTTACCCAAGATAACACTAGATCTAGTAACGGTTTGAAGTATGAGTCAAACCTAGTTCTTCCTGACCTCAAATCTAGTATTTTCTCCACATCAGGAAACATGTCAGGGACAGAGTCAATATTGAGAGGAAGATTTTCTGACTCCAAGTCTGGTGTTTTTACACTTTTTTACACCACATTTTTTCTAAAGAGATAAATAACACTACAAGATAACAATGTTATCTTAATGTCAAGTGAGTAGTATAGGTGATACATTCGGTTGGCATTTAGGAAGGAAGGAAGGAAGGAAAGAAAAAAGGAAGGAAGGAAGGAAGGAGGGAAGGAAGGAAGGAAGGAGAGAAGGAAGGAAGGAAAGAAGGAAGGAGGGAAGGAAGGAAGGAAATAAGAGAGGGAGGGAGGAGAGAGTTATGGAGGAAAGGGAAGGAGGAAGAAAAGAAAAAAGGAGAAAAGGAAGAAGGAAGGAAAGATGGAAGGAAGGAAGGAAGGATGGAAGGAAGGAAGGAAGGAAGGAAGGAAGGAAGGAAGGAAGGAAGGAAGGAAGGAAGGAGAAAAGCATTTATTAAGTGCTTACTATTGACAGGCACTGTACTATCCTCAATGAGGCAAACCTGAGAGGTAGGTGCTACTTCTATCCCCATTTTGCAGTTGAGTAAACTGAAGAAGACTAGTGACGCCTGGGGTTACACAATTCATTAGTATCTGAGCCTGGATTTGAATTCAGGTCTTCCTGACTCCAAGTTCATCACTCTATTCACTGCATCACCTACCTGTTAGAAAGAACACTAACTCTTTTAGTCTCTTAGGTGTGATTATGTTAGGTCATATTATTTTTCTGAGACCTTAGAAATTGTCAAATTCAATCCTTTCATTTTAAAGAATAAAACACTGAACCTGAAAGAGGTTAAGTGACTTTTTCAGAAGTACACAGATAATAAGCCAATACTCCAACCCAAGTCCTTTGGCTCCTAATCCAATGTTCTTTGCACCCCAATGCACAGTACTTCCTAGAAGGGACTTTAGATATGAGGAGAAACAGAGCTTGCCTTTCTATTTCTCACAGGCATTATGTGTGTTTCACAAGACAGATTATGAAGTCAATACTGACATAAAATTGAGCCCAGATGGTATGTCTTACTGAACTCTTCAGACCTGGCTGGTCACAGCAGGGAGAATTTAGGAAGAAAAGCAATAACAAAGACACACATACATTTGGTAAAGGATGGAAAAGAATGAAATCTATAAAAACACTGACAAAAATATGTGCTTCAAAAACTAAATCTGGCTCCTACCACCAAGCTTAGCATATTAGCTATCTGAGCTATTATTTTGTGGGAATGAAGGTGAATAAAACTGAAGGAAATGTTAGAGATGAAACATGGAAAGAAAAACCATCTTTCTTTAAAGAAAATGAGTGCCATTGTGGCCAGAAGGAACTAGTTCTATAATGATGAAAAAATACAACTACATCCAAAAGACAACTGTATCCTCTTATTATTCAGATGGAACACAGAGTTCCATGAAGCAAATATCTGATAACATCTTTCCATTTAATCTATTCCTTGTCCACCCTCCAAACACACACACACACACACACACACACACACACACACACACACACACTCCACTACCAATCTATAGCTTTGAGAGACATTAATGATTGGAAATTACTCAAGTAATTGCTATTTAAATTGTTTGCTATTAGTTCTCTTAAACTTCAAACCTTATCATATTAAAGGATCAGTGCAGGCTTGTGTACCAAAGCAAATATCACTTGTATCATACCGTTTGTATTATTCTCTAGGTTGGTGGCCAATTGAGATTTCTTCCAGTGTCTTTCTTGTCAGATAAACCAGATGTCTCACCCCACCTCATGCAACTGAATTTTTTCAAATTTTTCATCCTTATCTTCTAACACTTCATGCCCTTCACCAAACCGACTAAAATCCATGGGTGAAGATAATAAGAATAGATGGCATTTAGATGATGCTTGAAGGTTTGCAAATAATTTTACAGACATTACCTCATGTGATTCTCACAACAATCCTGCAAAGTAACTTTGAATAGTTGAAATTAAATGAAACTTGTAAAAAGGTTTTCAAATAATAAAGCATTTATTTCCCCTTATTCTTCTCCTTGACCATTGAGAAAGAAGAAAAAAGACTGGGGCGGCTAGGTGGCACAGTGAATAGAGCATCAGCCCTGAAGTCAGGAGGACCTGAGTTCAAAGCCTGCCTTAAACACTTCACACAAAAACTAGCCATGTGACCTTGGGCAAGTCATTTAACCCCAATTACCCTCCAAAAAGCTAAATAAATAAATAAATGTTAAAAAAGAGAAAGAAAAAAAAAGACCAAACCCTGGTAGCAAATACAAACAATCAAGGAAAACAAATTTCATGGTGACTATGACCAAAAATGTATGTGCTTTGCTGTATCTAGAAGCCATCTCTCCATCAGGAGATAAGGAACATGCTTCGTGGACCTCTGGAATCTTGTTTGGTCATTGTGTTGATGAGTGTTCTTAAGGCTTTGGAAGTTGTGTTTACTATCTTGTTTTTGTATAAATCATTCTCTTTCTTCTGCTTACTTCACTCTGTATCAGTTCATACAAGAGATGATCTTTGAGAACTACTGCAGTGGAAAACAATCTGTCACCCTGTAGCCAACTTGGTGGTGGGACTTTTTGAAGGTACCTAGACTAGTCTTTACATGACAGGCATCTGCAATCTGTCCCAGATACAAAAAATTTTTCATCTTATCAGGCCTTGCCAAACCACATGTTCAGCCATTATGACCTTTGAGAATTCAAGGTCCCCTCGAACGTTAACTCCTAAGGTTACAATAATTCTTTAAAAAAAAGCTGTTGTTGTTGCTTTTTTTAAAAAAAGGTGTCAGTGACTGTGACAGGACCTGTTATTCCATTGGTATAGGGAACTCTTAGGTGAGAAATTCCCTCAAATATAGAGGGTTTTTTAAATGTTACATTGAAATATGTTATTGTTTAGTCATTTTAAAGTCCTTTCCAACTCTTCAAGATCCCATTTGGGGTTTTCTTGGCAAAGACTTTGGAGTGGTTTTCCATTTCCTTCTTTAGCTCATTTTTCAGATGAGAAAACTGAGGTAAACAGAATTAAGTGACTTGTTGAAGGTCACACAGCTAGTAAGTGTCTGAGGTCAGATTTGAACTCATGAAGATAAGTGTTCCTGACTTCAGGGTTCAGCACTCTAACCACTGTGCAACGTAGCTGCCCTATATTGAAATATACACTCCACTAATTTAAATAGTGCCTTCTTTCAGTGATTTTTATCATGGCATGAAGGTTGACCCTAGGTTTTCAAAGTCAATATCTGTGAAGTATAAGCCCTGTAAGGGCAAGTTGAAAAGGCTCTCAGTGTAAGCCTGTCAACACCCTGCACATTGATGGTGTGAGGACCAGAGGACCTGTGCACAGAGCTAGACCTAGAGACAGAGAGTTCTGAGTTAAAATCTGTCTCCAATATTTACTAGTTCTGTGATCCTGTGCAGGTCATTACCCAGTGATCACACTGGTAAGTCACTAATTTCTATCTGCCTCAGTTTTCAGAACTGTAAAGTGGGGATAATCTCCTAGGATTGGTATGAGGATCAAAGAGAACAATATTTATAAAGTATTTAGTAGTGTGTTTTGCACATAGTGGATGTTTAATAAATACTTGTTCCCTTCTCCAAGTCATAAAGTCTGGAAATATTTGTTCACAAAGTGATTAATTCTTCAGTCACCGAAACACTCAAAGACTGTGTACCAAGTCATAGTGAGATGAGAATTTCTGTTACTTGTAGGTATATCCAAGATGCTTTAATTATATTTAAAATTATGCTGCCCCCATTAAGTAAGGCATTGGTCATACAAACTATTCAATGAATTCAGCAGGAGGAAAGTTGAATATACCTAAATAATGCATTTGAGTGTTTTGTTCATCCAGGCAAGGACAAGAATCACACCAAAGGTACAGGGAACTCTTAGATGAGGAAATGCTCTATACAAGCCAAGTAAGCACTTCAAAATTAATACCCTTAAAGAGTTACCAAGAGCATTGAAAGATTGAGTAATTTGCCCAAGGATACATAGCCAATATATATCAAAGGCAAAACTTCAATCGAGGTTCTCTTGGCTTTGAAGCCAGCTCTGCTAGCTCTTTGTCTAAATGACCTTAAATTGAGCACAGTGACTTCACTTCTGGCATTTCTCACTTACACCACTTGCATGGCACCCTTGGCATCACATTGCCTTGTGATGAGTATGCTGTGTCTTGTATTGTTATTTGTCTCTTTATAGGTTTTTGCACAAGCTATACTATAAATTTCTTGAGACCAGGGACTGACTTCATGCCTGATGCTATGCACAGAGAAGGTGGTAAATATAGTATTTATAATGAGTAACCAAATTGACCAAGTGTTTCATTCTTCAACTTGTTGACTGGTGCCATAAAGACCCAGAATCAAGAGCCACTAGCTCTTTAACACCAATAGAGTAATTCAAATAATTGTAGCATCAGTAAAACATATCTGCCCAAGGGACTTAAAGATCTAAACCATTCCTAAATTGTTCAGTCTGGATTTCCAAGGAAAATATTAGTCACTAAGGTCCATACTAAATATTGCAAAGTATCTTGAAATATTAGATGAATCTTTCTTTGGTGGGTAATTATATCTTGGTCAGTCCTGTCCAACAAATCCTTTGTGGGGAGGCAGTACAGTAGGAAAAGTATTTGCTATGGAGTCAGAGACATTTGAACTCAAGTCCTACCTGTGCTATTTGACATTCATTTGACCTTGGGCAAGTCACTTATCCTCTCTGTTTCTAAGTTTCCTCATCTGTAAAATGAAGAGGTTGGACCAGATTGCCTCTTAGGTCCCATTTAGCTATAAATGGATGATTTTATGATCTTCTGTTGGGTCTGAGAATGTTCCAGGTGAACCTGGAATCATCCTTATTCAAGAAAATGCTAAATGATGGGTCACTGAAAGTTGACATTCTTGACTTTTAGTGTTATCCCATCAATTGTTTTATAAAGTGCTGGATAGGGTATCTTGCAATTGAGGGGAAAAAACTTTCTTTTGGCAGGGACTAGTACTTCTCTATCAAACAAGATGCATATATTCTAGCCACATGCCTTCTTCCTACTTGGTATTTCTTTCCTTTTGCCCTTCCTCTTTTATGGGATCCTTGCCCAATCCCCCAATATTTAGATTCTTCTATTATTGGAAACTTACGTATGACTGATTCCTGCCAGTCTATGACCTTTGATATTGAAGACCATTCAGAACTGACTCTTCCCTATTAAACACATTAGCTACTGTGATCCCTGAGCTGCCCTAAAGCATACAGTGAATATGGACCCCAAAGCCTCAAGAAGAGCATCAAATTTTGGAAACAGGCTCTGATAAGATCATGATGAAATCACTTTTCCTGTCACTATTTAAACTCATTGTTTCTAAGGATTCCTGGCAACACACACAATTTTGCTTTTAAAGTCATTCAAAACCTGACCCCCTCCTAACTTTCCAATCTTCTTATACCTTACTCCCCTCCATATTCTCTGCAATCCAGTGCCACTGGCCTCCTTGTTGTTATCTCACACAGCACACTCCACCCCCTGAGCATTTTCACTGTCTGTCCCCCAAGCCCAGAATGCTCTCCTACCTCATCCCTACCTCCTAGCTTCCCTGGTTTCCTCCAAATCTTGGCTAAAGCCTCAGATCCTGTAAGAAGCTATTTCCAATCCTTCCAATCCTTCCTCATATCTTCTGAGACTACTCCCAATTTATCCTGTGTGTGTGTATATATATATATATATATATATATACATATATATATATGATATTATATATTATGTATTACATATATATTATATATATATTATGTATTACATATATATTATATATATATATATAATTTGTACATAGATTAGATTGTGAGCTCCTTGAAAGGAGTGTCTTTTGCCTTTCTTCATATCCCTGGTGTTTATCACAGTGCCTGGCATATTTTTGCTGTTGTTCACTTATTTTAATAGTGTCTGACTCTCTGTGACCCCATTTTGGGACTTTCTTGGCAAAGATACTGGAGTGATTTGTCATTTCCCTCTCCAACTCATTTTACAGTTCAAGAACTGAGGAAAACAGGGTTAAGTGACTTGCCCAGGGTCATACAGCTATTAAGTGTCTGAGGATAAAGCTAGTATCTGGGGTGGGATTTGAACTCAGGAAGAGTGCTCTATCCACTGAACTACCTAGCTGCCTCTCCTCTCCATGAAGCAGATGTTTGATAAATTCTTGTTGACTGACAGATGTATCCCTGTTTGAATTCCTTACCTCACCTTCCTTATACTGCCCTGAAGTTGTGAATTCTGGTCTGCAGGTGAGGGTTAGAGAAAAGTCCCAGTTCATAGGTTTCAGCTGCTACCCTAGTTTAGAGGTATCAATTGCTAGGCTAGTTGAGGAGGTATATGCTACCTTGTATCTTGCTTAGTGCCTAGCCGTTTCCTATTAACTGCTCCCTTGTGTGCCTATTGCTTTCAGCATCAATTGATTTGTCTGATGATTATGCAAAACCCCTTCATATCCCAGCAACACACCTAATAGCATCCCCTTTTAAAGACACTATCCTTTTTTTTCAGGAATTTGTTCCAGGATCCAAAGAATAACTCTCAGGACACATTAAACCTATTTTTTTTCCTTCTTCTTCATGCAATGAACTAAAGGACAAGTCTGGGAATGAACTGCAAAGTTTTGACAAGCAATAATCCCCAAGGTATTTGCAGAAAGGGCACTCCAATTGGGAAAAGTCCACCAGCTGCACTGGGATGGAGGCCTGGGTGACTATCAATTGCTGCTTCAATCCAGTCCCAAGTCCATACATATTATAATCTCCCCGTTCCCCAAATCTTGTGGGAAAACTTCCTAGCCCTTTGATCACAAGTCCTTTTTCATCTGTTTCTGACAAAGTGGACATTTGAGAAATTATTTGAATCATTTATAGAACCTGGAAAATAAATTCCCCTCCTCCCAAACAAAACAAAACAGAACAACAACCAAAAAAAAAAAACTTTTTATTTTTCCGCTGCTATTCAAACTAGTTTTTTTTTTTCTCTTAGTCATTCAGATTCTCCTCTAATCCTTGCTTAGTATATCTCTCAGTAAACCTGAAGAAAAGAATTAGAACTATTGACTATTTCAGTCATTTCTGGCTAAAACTAAATTCAAATGCCCAGAAAGCTCAAACAGTTGAATTTTTACTATATCTTATTTTTTATGTAAAACAGAGACAGATAAGTGGGTATCAATGATATTTTTTCTTAGCGTATATTAGGGTACATGTGTATGGAATTACTCAACTGGATCTGTGGTCTCATCAATATAGTTATTCCTTCTCTTGATGAAGATGCTTCCATGCCTTTTAATCCCATATAATTCTTCTCCACCTCCTCCTATAACTCTAGCAAAGGGGACCTAGCTCACTTCCTTGCTTTCTCTTAACATTACAAGGATACCAATAAAGTACATGGATTGGTTATCTCTCGCTCTCATGATGCTACCAACATCATCTTAAATATTTTAATTATATTAAATTATAGCTTATTGTATGTTATTATATATTTCTATTCCTACTTCTTTGCAAATTCATAACCCATCCTACATATAACCTTGTTGAACAGAATAGTCACTTAAACAGAATACTCCACTACTCAACAAAAAATAAGGGCTTATTATAGTAAAGTGGAAACCATTTATGATATTGCTTGGGGGGGGGGGCTAACATGCATCACCTGGTTTACAAACTAACTCTGATATGTCAGACTTGTATATAGTTTTGTTTCAGGGAGCATAATTTAGCTCAAGGTATATATGAATCTGTATACTAGGTAGGTACATCATAATGGGGTTCAATCAAAGCCTTTTGAAATTGATTTTTTTTCTCCAGTTATTCCCTACCTGTTCCTGATGATGCCAGAAATCTTTTCTTTGATGTTCTCTTATTTTTTCCTCTTAGGTCATGGCATCTTTCTTCACTTCACTCATTTTATAAAATTTGCCAATTAGTGTAAGAAACTGGAAATTGTATGTGTATATACATAAATACATATGTTTGTAGCTACCTATAACATACATGGATGTATATGCATGCACATACATATTAATAAAAGAGAAAGACTTTATCAAAAAAACACGGAAAATGCAGACTATACTGAAGATAGTGAAAAACTCTTAATTGGGCTAGAAAATGAATAAAAGACCAACACCAGCCTAGATTTAGGAGAGAATATCAGGGAAAGTGGAAATCTTAGTTGACTTAGAGAAGGGAAAATAGAGAAAGCAGTGATCCCAATCAAACTAGAGCAGAATGAGCTATGAGTAAGGAGGTCTTAGAACCAGATTCTGATCAGGAAAGAGGAAGAGGATGAGACTGAGGGAAAAAAAAAACTAGCAACCACCAAAACAAAGTATTTGTGACATATATTCAGTGCCTTAAACACAGTAGGCAACTCACTAAATATTTGATTATTTAAGCAGAATTACATGCTATTATTCAGCGTTTGAGTCAGCTAGTTGGCTCAGTGGACAGAGCATTAGGCCTGGAGTTAGGAAGAACTGACTTCAAATCTGACTTTGGACACTTACTAGCTGTATGACCCTGAGCAAATCACTTAACCTCTGTTTGCCTTAATCTACTGAAGATGGAAATAGCAAACCATTCCAATATATTTGCCAAGAAAACCCCATGGACAATACTGGTGTACTGTGGTCGAAGGGGGACAAAAAGAATACATGATACAGCAGACAGAGTAGCAGACCTGGGATCAGGAAGACTCCAGGTCAAATCTGGCCTCAGACATCTACTAGCTGTGTGACTCTAAGTAAGTCACTTAACCCTCTTTGCCTCAGTTCCTCTTCTGTAAAATGAACTGGGAAAGTAAAGGGCAAATCATTCCAGTTTCTTTGCCAAGAAAATTCCAAATGGGGTCACAAAGAGTCAGTCACATTGAAAGAACTGAATGCAATAACAACAGATTTGTTCAAAGTTTATGGAGCAAATCTCTCTCTCCTCTCTCTCTCTCTGTATATATACATATATATATATGTATATATACAAACATACAAATTTATATATGTATATATGTGTAGATGTCTATAAGATAATAATGGGAGAATGATATGAAGTCAGCTAACTTGTTTTTCACTTTTCAGTTTTCTTCTCGTTTTTAAAAATTATGCTCGATGATCTAAAATAAAGAAGCAAAAATGTTATTGATCTTTTCCAAGTTACAGCCTGCCCAATAAATGTAATAAATCACATGTGCCTGTTCCTTTTAGAAAAAGAAAAAACACCCTCAGAGACCACACAGAAAGACATTTTGACAAGAATGCCTTTGAGTATTCCAGTTATGGGGAGGAGGGGGGACATTGTGAATATTGCACTTTTACCTTGGTATTCTTGTGGGAAAGAAACCATCAAATGTGTCCTCCAGTGCCTCTGGAAGCATGCCAGTGTTTTACAATAACTGGATTTGGCTTTGTATTATTCTACTGCAGAAACAAATCCTATTTCATTTATGGATGGATGGCATCCCCTCCCCCATATTTACTTTTGTCCAACAGTCTCCTGTGCAGCTACAACAGCTAATTCTCCAAATCTAAAATTCAAGAAAATGGGTCTCAGCTAACTTCCTACTTGTGTAACCCAGCTGAATTCATCCCGTTCTTATTGAGCAAAATGCTAGCACTGGGTTAGGAGCTAGGGAGGATACAAAAGAAACATATGCCACCATTTCTGACCTGTTAAGCAGATCAATTCTTCAATGAGTCTGGTTTGGCAAATCTCTTAGAAAACATAACAAAGGGTGCAAGCAATACATTACAGGGGCTGGGGGCAGGCAGGAGAGTAGAAGAATCCTTTATGCCATTCTGCTCCTGGATTCTCCCTTAAAAAATCATCCACATCTACCAACACCTAGCTTTCTTATGACTTAAAGAAACCCATGAAAACTGCAGAAGGAGAACTCCTAATGTCTAATCTGGACACTGGCTTTATCCTTGGTCAAGGTAAGAGATTCATGGCCAAGTTTTTCTTGGGTAGAGTGTTTGACTAGATACATGAGACTTAGATGCTGTTGGACAGGCAAAGAATTGAATGAGGTGAGAGAAAAGCAGGGTTGAGAATTTTTTCTGGCAAGTTGAAACCATAATAGGAAAGCAAAGAGTTTTCAGAGCAGAGGTAAGGAAAGAGGAAGAACATGAGAAGAAGAGTTAGAAATATTGAGCATCCAGTAAGAACACTGAAGCTTTAAAAAGGTTGAAAACTAAAGTAAATGTATAAAAAGTCAAATGCAACAGACTAGGGAAAAAGCCAAAGGTTGGAGGTGATGAGGTGGACCTGGGTGATAAGAATGAGATGAACTAAAGGGCAAGTGTTCTTCACAGTTCCAAGACCGGAAAAGAAACCTGTCTAGCATACAAGTATTTAAGTGAATTAGTTTTGCTACACATTTCAGACCCCTAAAATAAGCCATTTCCATATGCTAAAGGAAGAAAGTAAAAAGGAATTAAGGGTAAAAGAGTGTAAAAGCTGATTTGAAGTTTAACAACAAAAAAAAACTAAGATCTTGGCAATTGTTCTCATCATTTCCTGGCAAACAGAGGGAGAAATGGAAGCAGTGTCAGATTTCATATTCTTGGGCTCAAAGATCACTGCAGATGGCAACTACAGCCATTAAATTAAAAGACACTTGATCATTTGAAGGAAAGCTACAGCAAATATGGACAGCATATTAAAAGGTAGAGACATCACCTTTCCAACAAAGGTCCATATAGTCAGTTATTGTTTTTCTAATAGCAGTATGAGCAACGATGAGAGTTGAACTTTAAGGAAAGCTGAGCACTGCAGAATCCATGCTTTTAAATTGTGGTTCTGGAAAAGACTTTTGAGAGCCCCTTAGATAGCAATGAGGTCAAATTGGTCAATACTTAAAAGAAATTAATTCAGGTTTTTCACTAAAAGGCCAAGTACTGAAGCTGAAGTTTAAATACTTTGGTCACATAATGAAAAGATGGGATAGACCCTGATGCTGAAAAAAAATCGAGTGCAAAAGGAAAAGGGGATGACAGAAGATAAAATGTATGGTGAACATGACAGACTTAGATAGTGGTGGATAGAAGGGTGTGCTATGGTCCGCAGGGTCATAAAGAGTCAGATATGACTGAGCAACAAACACCCACTGATAAATTTCACCTCTCCCAAGTAGATTTCCATGTGGACTAGAGGGAAGCAAGAGAAAAATTGTGTAAAACAGAGTGGTTCAGATTAAACCACTTCTGTCTTAGAGACATAATTAAGGCAGTAAGTATGGTATAGCAAAATGAGCAGGACACAGAGTCAGAGTGTCTTAAGTTTAAATTCTAGCTCCACCACTTACTTGTATGATCTGGGAAACTCACTTCACTTCCCTGTTTCACACTCTAGTTTCCTCATCTATAAAATGGGTAGATGGGACTAAACAACATCTGAGGTCCATTCCAGCTCTAGATATATGATCTATGATTCTATGATCTCTTTAGGCTTCAAATTCTTTATCTGTAAAATGATATCTGAGGTCTCTTCCAACTCAAAATCTATTATTGAATATCTGATATTCCACACCAACTGACCTTAATATCCCAGACTTTCTTGATTGTCCCAAAGTTGTTTTTCTTACTTAGAATTCAGGTCTCTTCCAATCCTAAAATTCCGAAGGACCTTGTATATAATCAGCTCTCAAAAAAGTTTTGCTGAATTAATGAATTCCACAATTTTATGTAATTATATGTTATAATCTTTCCACTTTCACTCAAATGAAAAAATATTAATACATTTGGTTAATTAGATGAAACCAACTTTCATATCAATCAATAAATTACTTTACATCACCAAAAAAATCTATATTTTGACCATTTTAACTTTTGTCCTTTGTACTTATAGAAATGAAAGAAAATTAACAAAATACAACTTTTTTGAAGAGTTTCAGAGTTGCTACCTTCCCGTGTAAAGCTGAAACTATGTTCATAAAAATCTAGTTTGGAAAACTTTTGAAGAGAATTTAATCCAGTATCCTTTTACTGATGAGCAAATTAGGCCCTGAGAAGTTAAGGGACCTACCTAGGATCACAGAGTTAATTAACAACAGAGGTAAAACTACAACTCAGCTATACTGATTCTAGGTCCCTTGCTCCTCATACTAAAACATGATGCCACCTCAGATTAGTCTATAAATCAGTAGATGACCATTAGCTCACATATAGAATTAATTGAAAGTAAGTTTCTTATGTATTTGTGTCATTGTGGATGAAATTCCCTTTGGAATATTGCCTACAGCTCATTTTGTATGGTGTTTAAATTAAAAATTTTCCCAATTCCCAGTTCCCATTTCTTATAGCTAAATAAAACCCACACTCTCCATTTAACTGGCACATAAAATGTTACTTTTTTTCTAAACAAATTGTTTATATTTTCATCCATCCAATTAATGGCTTACATATTCCCACAACTCACTTCTTCAAGCATAGTTATGTCACTTTTGAAAGAAATAGAATTCAAAACAGGGTATCCAATAGATCACTTTAAACTTTCTTTCTTCATTAAAAAAATGGAGGAAAGTTAACTACTGCCATTTGAGCACTGCCATCTTAAACCTTAACTTTCATATATGTGTGCCCTGTATTGGAGCAGAACATCTTCATACTATAATCACTTTACCAGTCATGCTTCACAATCCACCCAACCAACCACCCCATGAGTCTTGACTCTTGACTGTCTTTCTTCAGGTATGAGACTTGTCACCATATTTATCTAAGAAACAATCAGAGTTTACTTTGACATAACAGGAAGAAACTGTCAAATCTTAATAATACAGATTCATTCATACACATACACACACATACAGAGGCATACAAGCACTCACACATATATGCACAGAGTTGAAAATTAGTTGTGCTTGAAAACAAAAGTTTATATTCTAAAATTTCAAGACTAAGAAAGTTTATCTATAAGAATTCTTAATGAATGTGAAAAAATATTTCATAAAAAGCTCCAAAGATAGACTTAAGTTATCCAAAAGGCACCTGTCAAAAAATTGTAAATACAACTTTTTTATAAAGAAAAGTCATTACAAATAACTGTGCTGAGTATAGTTTTGTCTCCCATTCCACTTTAACATTAGCTGGTACTAACTAGCACAAAAGTCTTTTTGAACTTCACACATTTTTCAACCTGGGAAAATACTTCAAAATAAGAAAGTTGAATAGAAGTGATTTGCATTCTTTTGGCTAGCATCAGAACCTAAGTAGTGTGGTGATGCATCTCTTTTTGAAAACACCCTGATATCTAAGGGAATTTAGATATGAACTCATCTCAATGTTTTCTACTTTTTTAATCCAAGACTGAACAACATCATTGAACAGGAAGCACATTATTTTGTTGCTTAATATTAGTGACAGATGTAGGAATAAGCACACCAATCATGTTTTGTTTTCAGTGTTTTTAAGGCTCCTTAGCCTACAAAAGGTATGTTTTATTGAAGTGACACATCATATTATTCCTTCATCTACACATTACTAAGCATAAATGTCCCCAAGTAATGAAACCACCTGCATGTGGCTGAATATTTCCTTAAAAGCAAAATTCTTAAGTACACAAGATATGTAGGAATCTCTCTTAAGGACATTTTAGAAACAGAAGGTAAGGAAGCAAAAGTATCTTTCTATTCTCATTTCTCAAGAACCCAGTGAACTTTCTTAGGAAGACAGGGATAAGGATATCCTCTATGGTGCTACTTGGCTAACCCTCAACAATATGGTTATGCAAGTCCAGCCATAATCCTACCAATCGAGATTGGGAGTATTCATGACAGAGGAAGGCATCATATCTTATCTAAATATCCTGTGTTCCCTCCTCTATGTACATACTTCTTGCCATGGTGCTCTGCAAATAGTAGGTTCTTAATAAATGTTTATTAAATTGAATTGGTAAAGGAGTTGGCTCTCTTTCCCCATGTGACTTCTGAAAGCATCTTTCCTAACCCCAGCTTCTGGTCCCCACGTTAAAAAAAAAAAAAGCTATCAGATCTCTCAGAACCTATGTGCTCTGCTCAATTTAAACACCAGGAAAGGGGTTATTAAAAGAATTTCTCTCAGCTCCCTTGCAAAAGTTTGGCCTACAGCAAGGACTGGATAGATTTACCTGCTCTGGTCCCAATTGGCTGCGAAGAGGACAAGGATCTTCCTGCCATAGTGGTCAAGATTGGCTAGTCCTCCAGGAAAGCCATCTTTCAGAGCCTGCTTGATGCCAGGGTCAGTAGCCTTAAAGCTTTTAAACATGTCCAGATTCTGCTGTCTGTATTCAAAGTACTGGGCCAGGAGGCGGAAAGCCTCAAAGTGATGAAACTTCCTGGCCCGCAGGAAGCGTAAGATGAAGGCATCATCCGTGCGAAGGAAGCCAATATCTGGCCTGGTGATGACCATATCCCGTACCTCCTGAATGTCCTGGTGCAAGGTGTCTGGGTTCTCATTCAGCTCCAGTCGGGCTTTTTCCAATGTCTCTGGAGATAGACCTGCTTGTAAATGAGTCATTGTGCTCCAGTTCCTTGTCTCCTCTTGTTCCTTGTTGACCAGTGTGGCCTCTGCCACTCAATCTACCCACCCTGAACCCTGGCGGCTACTACTGCCTCCTTTTCTTTACAGGAAACAATTTGTCTTCCTATCGAATGTGGTACCCTGTTGCTCCAGCTTATCTTCCACCACACACTGCCCCCCCAAAGTGTCCCACTCCTGCTCCCTTCTCTTTAGGGGATGTGTCCCCCTGTAGTTTCCAGCACTCTTCTACTCCCTCCCACTACTCTAAACAGCCCCTGCTGTCTTGCTGCTGCCTTCCTCGATCTTCTCTTCTAAGATATAATAAAAACAACCCCCACGCACATCTCAGACCCAATACTCTGGTGCTGCTGCAGTCCCCACAGAAGGAAGAGCCCTAGAAAAAGATGGGAATTCTGATTAATAATAAAGTAGCTCTTTAGCAGAGTTCCGGGGCGGGGAGAGAAAATCTTTACAGAAAAGAAAATAAAAGAGGAGGGGGAGGGAGCCTACTTATCTCTTTGCTTATTTAAAGATGCATCTTTCTGTCATTTAATTAAAAAAATTAAAAAAAAAAAAGAGGAGCTGTAGGTTTGTGTTTCAAATCCCTTTGATCCAAGTAGAGGGATCCGGGTAAAGCTGGTTATCTTCCCCTCTCCCTTTGGTATACAGTGATCTCATATGGTACCAGCAAAAATTTCGGCGGCGGTGGGAGCAGCAGCAGCAGCAGCAGCGTGGGCTCCCCCTCCACTACCTCCTCCTCTCCCTCCTCCTCTCAGCCCTTTTATCTAAGCCGCCTAGCCCCACTCCCGCCTAGGTGGGATCTCTCCCCAGTGAATCTACATCGTCTCAGGGTGGAGGGGAAAGAAGAAAAGGAATGAAAGGAGGAAAAGAAAACAGAAATGTCTGGCTAGGCAATAAACCACCCTAAATGAAGAGAGGCGAAAGAGCAGCACCCAGGGCCCCTACCCTACCAGCAAAAGGGGAGGTGGGGGAGAAGCGCTTAAGCAATGCAGCACTCCCCGGCATCCATCAGGAGCAGCGGCAGCGGCAGGGATGGAGATGGAGAGAGCTAAGTAGAGAAGCGGCGGCGGCGGGAGCAGAGGAAACAAGGAGGAGCTGCAGCGCCGAACCCGGGGCCAAGGACACGCACGGGAGGAGTCGCCGCGGGAACATATTACCCTCGATGGGTTCCCTTGCAGCCCGGCTGCCTCTCTGAGACAGCGGGTGGGAGGCGAAGAGGGCGGGGGAGGGGCGCTCGAGGAGCAGTGCTAAGGATGCTGATGCTACTGATGCTACAGCTGCTGTTGCTACTGCCGCTGAGGCTACTGCTGCTGCTGCTGCCGTCGCTTCCTCCACCCGTCCTCTCTCAGCCCATCCAGGCGCGCTCTCAGGTGGGGCGCTGGGAAGGAGCCGCGATTCTGTGACACCAGAGATAGAATGGTCCGCCCGGTGCCGCCGCCGCTGCCGCCGCCTGCCTTTGTGCTCCCTCTCCTGGACCAGCCCGGGGCTTCTGGGGTGGAGAGACAGCAGCGACCGTGAGCGCCGGGGCGCCTGCCTCGTGTTCGGGGTACTGCTACTTGCTGGCAGGTTTGCGTCAGGCTGGGCTCCTGGTCCTGCTTCTGCTGCTGGCAATTGCTGCTTCTAAAACAAGACTCCGACTCAGCCCAACTCCCTTTGCCCAGTACTGCTCTTGCTGCAACATACGCACTCACTCTGGCACATAGTCCTTTCCTTCCCCCTCCTCCTCCCAAACACGCACAGAGAGAGAGAGAGAGAGAGAGAGAGAGAGAGAGAGAGAGAGAGAGAGAGAGAGAGAGAGAGAGAGAGAGAGAGAGAGAGAGAAACTACACTTTTCTCCCTTCAAGACAGAGGCATTCACAAATTCCTAACCCCCAGCTTTAATCCTGCACCTGCTTCTCTCTGCAGGGCAGCAGGTCACTTGCAATAGAAAGTCATAGCCCTCAGGCAAGGGAGGATCGCCTATCAGCTACTTCCCCTCCCTTCTTTCCCACCCTTTGTGTGCTAGAGCTCAAGCACTGGGGAGAGACTTGGTGTGTAGATGAAAAATCATGTTTACATATTTCTTAGTTTCTGTTGGGGTTGATGGGGCGGGGGGAGGATTTAAGTACCTTCAGCGCTATTATGGTCCGAATTATTTAATTTAATACTAACCAAGGTAATAACTGACACTTCTATAAAGCCTTAAGGCCCAACAACTCCAAGTAGAGGGAAATGCCAGTATTATACAGTAACCCCCCTTTTATGGATACGGAGATAGGTGACTTGCAAAGGTTCACACAATAATAAGTGTCAGAGTTCTAATTCAAACACACGTCTTCCAGACACCAACCTCAACACTCTTCATTATCACAATGCTGGCTCTCAAAACATGTTACAATATACAGTCGCCCCCCTCAAAAAAAAAAAAACCTACAGAAGCTGTATAAATACCCAATATTTCAACCATAAGCTTGACTGCTAACCTGATATTAATGGAGATGGAAGTTGGGTATGGGGGAAATAGTGTTCTGAGAAAGACCAGCTTCAAATTCATGGGTTTATCATTAGTTTACCTTACATTTATTTCAAGGCCAACCTATAGGATTGGCAAAGCTATGAGTCCCCTCAATCTTTGCCTCAACTTTACAAATCTGTCTAGTGGGAATAATGGCAGGTAACCAGGATATCATGAGGACTGATGTTTAATTAAAATAAGGCAAGAGAATTGGGGTTTTTTTTTGTTTGTTTTAAAGGTACAATTTAGAGTGGTCTTCATAAGGATTATTAACAATCAGGCAAGTTAATAGGGTGATATAATAAGGTGTGGAATTGAAGAACAGGGTTTTTAATTATTTTTTAAATTTCATCACTGGTTTTAGGCATTGAAATTTCTGGGTCTTATAAAGGTAATAATGTTAGTGATGTTGGGGGTTGGGGGTAAGAAGGCAGAGAAAAAGAGATGTTCTGTCTTTCCAAACAGGCTGGAGCTGGGAAAAAGGAGAAATTGCAGATACATGCATGAACCTCCCAATGTAATTATATCCTTAAATAACATTCTGCATGCAGCCAGATAATGAAGTTTTCAAGACTTTGACTCTCATTTAATAAAATATGAATAATTTGTCTCTTAATGTCCTCAATACATAATATAAAGTCTTGCACATAATAGGCATTTAAAATATTTGTTAAATTTAATTCAATTCCAGATATTTCCAAAGTAGAGCTCTAGAAAGACTCTTCTCTTCCATCAGCTGGTACAGCATCTTCATTTAATTACTAATTGCATTATTGGATCCTTATCATCTATAAAGCAGTAAAGCACTCTTTCCTTTAAAAAAATGAATTCAACACTTTAAAAATGGAATTTCTGGGAAATTAGATTTATGTATCCAGAGCCATCTTGATAAACCTTTTAATTTTTTTTCCTCTTTCTTAATAGTAATGAAAAGCATTGCTTCCAATGCAGTTAAATGTAAGATATTGATGATGTGGTATAAATTATTTATTGTGCACACAGATTTTGCCTCTATGAAACAGTAGGAGTGGTGGAGTAAATCCATTATGTAAATCTAAGAATGTTTTTCACTGCACTTATGTACTGTTGTGCTTTACTTAGATGCCCTTGTCTTTACTTTCGTCTGCATTTTGTACAATATAAAATCAGTTCCAAAACTGAAATAAGCACCAAAATCTATGAAAAAATTAAGCCAATATATTTACCAAGATGCCATCAGAGTACTTAGTTCTTATTTGAGATTAATTTATTTCCCAAAATTAACACAATAATGTTAGAACTGGAATATAAGAATGCATTAACAAAAACAAAAGCCTCAATTAAAAACATGTGAAAGTAATTAAAAACAAAAGTTTTAAGTGACACCACATAACCTGAGAGTGAATTTTAACTCATGGCTGTATTAGAAATGGACAGAATATTTATGCACATTTAAAGGAAAAAATAAACTTACAAAATCATTTGAACTCAATTCCAAATTCCCATATTATTGACAAGCACAAATTCTTTAGAGTAACATAACTCATAGTTTTCATATCTAATTAGAGAAGGACTCCAATATGAAAATTATTATAACTTTCAGCATTGTAATTCTACCTTGCTATATGGGCATTGATGAAATATTCATTAGTCAATTGCTTTTTAAGTTAATTGACTATATAGTTTCTACTCAGGCAAAATTTTATTTAATTCATTTTTGTTATTGACAGAGGAAGAACTTTAAAATTGGGCCCAATAAACCTGCATCAGAAGAACTAGCATACGTCAAGTTGCATTCATCAAAACCACGTTATAACAAAGCCAGCTAAGGTATCTACAGAGCTATCAATTTAACATTCCCCAGACTACAAAAGTGTTTCTCCATACAGTTTGCATTTCTGCAAAACCAAGTCTGATACTATTTCATGAGGGATTTTTAATCTTTAATTTTTTAATCTATCAGTCCTATTATTCAAAGATAACATGGCTGAGTGATATTACCTTGATATACAACTTTCTACTTTTCCATATCTGAGTCATAAAGAATGAAATTACCTCTCTAAAACACAGTTTTTACTATGTAGTTTCCCAGTTTAAGAGCCTACAATGACAACATGGTTTAGTGGAAAGAATATCCAACTTGGACTATGGAAAGTGTGCACAAATCTCAGCCCTTACACTTTATAGCTTTAGGGCAATTCAGTCTCTGAGCTCAGTTTCCTCATCTGTAAAATAAGAGAGATAATACTAGTACTATGTGAGTGAAATGCTTTGTTAACACTTTAAAACACTATAAAAATATGAATTTTTTAGAATTCTTCTGCCTGTCTTTCAAGGTCCTCTACAGTTTGGCCTTACCATATATGACCATACTTCTTTCTCACCAATCCCCAATGTGTACCTTACAATTTATAATAACAAATCTACTCACCATGCCTTGAATACAATAGACTTGTTCCCCAATCAGTGCCTCTGTTCAGGCTAGTCCTTCTGCCTGGAAAAGTCCTTATTCCTTGTCTTTACCTATGTAAATATGTAAAGGCTGAGGTAAAGTTCCAATTCAATCAATCAATCAGCCCACCAAAAATCATTCAAGTGTGAGACTCTGTCCTGGGTGATGGGGATACAAAGAAAAAAAAAGTCTTTGCCCTTGAAAAACTTACATTGTACCTTTCAAACTATTCCAGTTGCTTTGATCAGATCTAAACTACTAAGGTCAGAGAGTCACAGAACAAAATTTAACACTCCATTGTTCTCTTATTTATCCAAGTGTTCCCCACACACGACCCACTCATCCCACAACCCCTTCAAACTAGTGTTAAAACTTTGCAAGCAGGTGCTTTGCCTCGTGGTCTTTGTATTCCATCCAGAGGTGGAGGACCTGCAGCCTTTAGGCCACATGTGGCCTTCTAGGTCTTTGGGTGTGGCTTTTTGATTGATTCCAAGTTTTACAGAACAAATCCAAGTTTCCCACCCCTGCAAACCAATTCAAAGCTAGATACAAAGTAGTAGCTTAATAAAAATTTAATTCATTCATTTTCCTGTAAATTCATTCCAAAAAGTATTTATTGAGTATCCATTACTCTGTACAGGACACTGAGCTAGTTATTGAGAAACATACACATAGTCCTTGCTCCTCGTTGTTGTTCAGTCACATCTGACTCTTCATAACATGGACCACAGTATTTTATGTTTCCCTAGTTCCGTGTAAAAGAAAGCAATTTTTAACATTTGTTTTAAAAACTTTGAGTTCCCAATTCTATCCTTTCCTCCCTCTCCACCCCCCATTGCAAAGTCAAGCAATTCCATATAGGTTATGTGCAGTCATGCAAAATGTTTCCATATTAGTCATGTTGTGAAAGAAAACATAGACCAAAAAAAAAAAAAACCTCAAGAAAAATAAGGAAAGTTTTAAAAAGTATGCTTCAATCTGTATTCAGACACCATCAGTTCTTTTTCTGGGGATGGATAGCATTTTTTATCATAAGTTCTTCAGAATTGCCTTGGATCATTGTATTGCTGAGAATAGCTAAGTCATTCACAGCTGATCATTTTATAATATTGATGTTACTTTCTATATAGTACATTTCACTTTGCATCAACTCATGTATGTCTTTCCAGGCATTTCTGAAAGCATTTTAATTATTATTTCTTATAGCACATTAGTATTCCATCATAATCACCTACCACAATTTGTTTAGCCCCAATTGATGGGCCTCCCCTCAAATTCCAATTATTTGTCACCAGAAAAGAGCTGCAATAAATGTTTTTGTACATAAAGGTCCTTTTTCTTCTTGTATCCCTTAATGCCTTTTGGGATATAAGCCTAGTATTGCCAGGTCAAAGGGTATACAGTTTTATAGCCCTCTGGGCATAATTCCAAATTACAGAATGGTTAAATCAGTTCACAACCACACCAACAGTGCATTGATGTTTCATTTTTCCCACAATCCCTCCAACATTTGTCATTTTCCTTTCCTGTCCTATTAGTCAATCTAATAGGTATGAGATAGTACCTCTGAATTGTTTTAATTTTTATTTCTCCAATTAATAGTGACCTAGAGCACTTTTTTCATGGGGCTATAGATAGCTTTGATTATTTTATCTGAAAACTGTTCATATCTTTTGATCATTTATTAATTGTGGAATGGCTCTTATTTTTATAAATTTGACAGATCTCTATATGTTTGAGAAATGAGGCTTTTATCAGAGAAACTTGCTTCAGATTTTTTTCACCATTACTATTGCTAACTGTATTTTCCTCCATCAATATAATGGGGAATACCCCCATTTATTCTATTCTCTCTCTTTTCACCCTTTCCCTCCTCAAAAGTGTTTTGCTTCTAACTACCTCCTCCCTCAATATGTTCTCCCTTCTATCACTACCCCCTCTTTTCTTTCCCCCTTCCCTCCTACTTTCCAGTAGGGTAAGATAGATTTCTATATCCAATTGAGTGCTTGAACCAATTATGATTAAAGTAAGATTCATTAACTCTCCTTCACTTCCCCCTTTTTCCCTCCACTGTAAAAGGTTTTTCTTACTTCTTTTATGTGAGATAATTTGCCCCATTTTATCTTTCCCTTTCCCTTTCTCCCAATACATTCCTCTCTCACCCCTTGTTTTTATTTTTATTTATTTTTTCAATCTTTTTTTGTGTCTCCTTTACCAAGCTGTTGACTTGGTTTTCATGATTTTCTTACATCACTCTCATTTCTCTTCCCAATTTTCCCTTTACCTCTCTTACTTGATTTTCAAAATCTTTTTTTAGCTCTTCCATGGCCTGAGATCAATTCATATTTTTTTTTTCTTGGAGACTTTAGGTGTAGGAGCTTTGACTTCTTCTGAGTGTGTATTTTGATCTTTTTTGTCACCATAGTAACTTTCTTTGGTCAGAATTTTTTTTCTGTTGTTTGCTTATTTTCCCAGCCTATGTCTTGACTTTAACTCTTTGTTAAAGTAGAGCTCTGATTCCAGGCTGGAGGGTGCACTGTCCCAAGCTCAGGGTTTTGTGCAACTGTTTTCAGAGATATTTCAAGGGAAGTTTTCAGTTCTTCTAAGGTGGTATAATCTGAGGAGAGGTATGTTTACTACTCTCCTGGCCTATGCTCAATTTGTGAGCAACAATAAGTTTTCTTTTATGCCCTCAAACTGTGACAAAGATCCCAATCTACTGCAGACCCAAGCTCTGGTATGCAGTGTTCTTCCTCACCCTGAGAATGTCAACCAGGACTGGGACTTGGATCTCAGTATGGGCAGACATCAGAGTCCTGCCTCAGTGCTAGCAAAGAGACACCTGTACTCTTCTGACCAGTTGTTTGTCTCTGGGCAGAAGCAGCTGTTGCCACTGCTAAGTCAGTGGTTCCCAAGGCCTGCCCCTGGCTTACTGGGGCTGGATTTGTGTTGGCACAGCCTGCACTGGACTGTTCTCCACTCTCACCCAGATGTTACAGACTTTTCCTGCTGACCTTGTAAGTTATCTTTGGCTGGAAAATTATTTCACCCTGTACTTTTGTGGGTTCTGCTCCATGAATTGTTTTGTGGCATTATTTAAAGGTGTTTGGGGGAATGCTCAGATGAGTCTCTGCCTTTCCTCTGCCATCTTGGCTCTACCTCTCCATGCAGTGTTCTTGGCAAAGATACTAGAGTGGTTTGACATTTCCTTCTCCAGTGGATTAAAGCAAACAGAAGTTAAGTAATTCACCTAAAATCACACAACTAGTAAGTGTCTGAAGTCAGATTTAAACTCAGGTCTTCCCACCTCCAGGCCAAAGCTCCATCCACTGAGCCAACTAGCTGCCTCAAGCTTTGTGCCTTAGGGGTTTACAATAGTAGAAAAGTTAATATTTAGGCATAGAGAGCTACACAATATGAAAATAGAATAGAATAAGATCATGAGAGGTATAAAGTACTTCAGGATTTCAGAGAAGATTGAGATTACTTTTAACTAGAGGAATAAATGTCATGACCAAATTATTATTGTGCTACAAGAAATGACATGGGGGACAGTTTTGGACAAATATGAGAAGACTTGTATGAATGGATACAGAGCAAAATGAGCAGAACCATGGGAACAATTTATACAATGGCAACAATATTGTAAAGAGAAACAACTTTGAGAGACTTGGGAAATATGATCAATACAATGACTAACCACAAGGAGGCAAGAATATAGTTATGAGATGTGTCCCTGCCCTCAAGGAGTTTACAATCCAATAGGATGACAGCTCCCAAAAGAAAGCTTAAAAGAGGTAAGGGAAGTGGAGAAGCACCAAGAGCCATGTTGTTCCTTGAAATAGAAGTCAAGGGGTGCTGATGGCAAATGGAGTTAAAAGATGTTGAACCCTCTATAGAGGAAGGCTTTGGGGAAAGTTTAGTCCTCCACCCTCCAGCCCTCTAATCAAAGGGGAGAGGCAACTTAGGGTGAGTTGAGAAGATGTTGAGTATCAAAACCTGGATCAATCTTTTTGATGAAATTTCATGTTATCAGCTTATCCTAGGGAACTGTATGTCATTCTCTGGAGTCAAGTTAGGCAGAGCTGTTGATGAAAAATGAAATTCCAGCACTTTTCAGGGTAACCACACTCTTATGTGATTGTTGTACTTCAAGTGAAAGAAATAAGAACTTGATTTGAGATGGTTACATTGAGTAAAGAACATCTCCCAATCTCCTACCAAAGAATAGGGCAGTCAACACAGCACCACCAGAAAAACTGGAGCTTATACTAGACTAGGCACTCTGCCATTGAGATATTATTTTCCTTCCATTAGTCAACAGAGGTTGTAGATTGATCAGGTAGTATTTGAGGAGTGGCAGACTAGTTCATAGCAATTAGGCAAAGGTCAAGAACTATATCAAGCCAAGTCAAGGTGAAGGAGGTGATCTCCACCCTCCCCACCTTTGAATCTACTGCTACCTAAATTCTGCATTCCCCAAAGCACTGAAATACCACCACACATGCACACTTGCATGTCCAATGATACTCACAGTTACCCACTTCACAACTGGCTGATCCCAGGATGTATCAGACAGAACTGCTTTTGGTCCTTCCATAAGTGCCAATTCATTTCCCAGGGGCCTTATCTCTTGTTTCATGATGACATCTGAGTTGAATCCATGAATAGATGAGTTGGATCTAACTACCCATCTCTGATATTTTATATTTCCTTCTTGGAGAAAAAAATTATATCTGAATGCTGCTTCTTCATCTATAATACATTTTGGACCTTATAGTGTTTGCAGTGGTATATAGACAAGGGGATATTTCCAATTTTTGCTTCTATATCTTCGTTTTTGATCTTTCAGCATTTTAACTGACCCCTGTTTGCTGGATGGTAACTTTGCAGATCACATAAGTCTTCATGGCCTTAGGAAAACTTGTTAAGAATGGGACTTTTTGGGGCGGCTAGGTGGCACAGTGAATAGAGCCCCGGCCCTGGAGTCAGAAGGACCTGAGTTCGGAGCCGGCCTCAGACACTTAATCCACAGAAACAAAAACCTAGCCGTGTGACCTTGGGCAAGTTACTTAACCCCAATTGCCCTAAAGGGGTGGCTAGGTGGCGCAGTGAGTAAGAGTGCCGGCCTCGGAGTTGGGATGACCCGAGATCAAATCCGGCCTCAGAAAATGAGCACCCACACACAAATAATGACTAGCCGTGTAACCTTGAGCAAGTTACTTAACCCCAATTGCTTTAAAAAAAAAAAGAATGGGACTTTTTAGGAATATTTATTTCCAAGCTTATAAGAGTTCATATTTCTTTTGCTGAGGGATAAGCTCTTCAACATGGGAGTTTTGTGGCTATATACAGCAAAATTGTTGGCTATAGTGGAGCATTTAAACAAATGAATGTTTGTGAACTCTTCAAGGGAGTTTCTTGACAAGAACTTGGGAACAATTTAAACCTCCCAGTATTAGGACCAATCTAATAATAATGTTTTAAGCCTTAAACTACCATCCTACTAGAATACTAGTCTAGAGATGACTCTGTTTTTAGTTCATTAAGATAGTAATTGACTAACATTTGGAAAGCTATCATTTTTATTTGCTTGAATCCCCCAGAGTTGTTTTCTCTTATATAAATGCAGATGCAGCCAGACTTGTTTATCAATGGCCCAAAAATGGTCCATGACTAAAATGTCATCCTGTTCATAATGGCTTATCAGTGGGTAAGAATGCATTCAGCTTTGCCTCATTGCTCTAGTTTTGAGGCACAGATTTCCAGTCATAACATATTTTCAGACCAACTGCTTAAGCTTTATTCTATTTCATTTTCTCAGGAACAATTCCCTCTTCATATCCATATTGGCGATTTGGCATGCCTAGTTTTATACCTACATTTTCATTTGGCCTGAATTTATTTTTTAGATATCTTGTTTGAGTAAATTATTGGAACTAAAATAAATCCTCTTCAAACAGGGCCACAGAAACCCTAGTGCTGTGTATATGTTGTCATTCTTACCTGCAATGGTTTTTCATTAAGATCAAAGTAGGAGCTCTACTCTGAGCCAAACAAGGAAATGGAATGAAGTTGTTATTAAGCTCTTGTGATAGATTCTCTACTTCAGCTCAGCAAGCCAACTCAGAAGAGAGAGTCCAAATGCATACATTCATGCTCTGAATAATCATTGTTCTAGCCATATAAACCCTTTGTCCTTTGAATTTGCTTCATTTTCTTCTGCCAGTTGGGTTAAGTTGTTCCTTTCATTTTTAATTAGATTTCCCTGGGCTCATTCAATCTCTGGCCATAGTTACAAGAATCCTTGTCTGCAATCTCCAAAACTATTTATCTTTTGGTTTACTAAAGAGGATTATGTAGTGAGGGATTGCTGTTGAGAGATATCTGGCTGGATATGAATGAATTAATAAGATAACATTCTTAGATAGTGATACAAAGAGTTTTTTTTAATTGTTACACTAGAAAGTTATTGATTAATTTTATGCCACTGTATATAATAATCACAATGAAACCATGAGAAAAACATTTTTTAAAAACTTACAAGCAGAGACTGACATAACTATTTATTGTCTATTATGATCCATAAGTAAAAGGAACCGTAGGATCATAGTAGAATGAACATCCAAAATTTGGGTATAAGGTTAGAAAATCTTACCCTCTGAAACTGAAACTAGTAAGAGTCAACATAAAATAGAGATAGGCAACTGAAGACGAAACCAATCAGGCAATGGAAGATCAAACCAGTCCTAAGACATGGTTTGTAAGTATGTCGCTAACAATACTAAGGGATATTTCTAAATCTCAACAAAGGATCTGGGGCTTCTACTCAAAGAACAAGAACAAGAAGAACAAGAACAAGGAAAAGAAGGACAAAAAGAACAAAAACAAGAACAAGAAGAACAAGGAGGAGCAGGAAGATGAGGAGCAGGGAAAGGAGAAGATATAGACAGAAGAAAAAGGACAAGAAGAAGAAAGAAAAGAACAAAAACAAGAGAAGAAGGAGGAGGAGGAGGAGGAGGAGGAGAAGAAGAAGAAGAAGAAGAAGAAGAAGAAGAAGAAGAAGAAGAAGAAGAAGAAGAAGAAGAAGAAGAAGAAGAAGGAGAAGGAGAAGGAGAAGGAGAAGGAGAAGGAGAAGAAGAAGAAGAGAAGAAGAAGAAGAAGAAGAAGGAGAAGAAGAAGAGAAGGAGAAGAAGAAGAGAAGAAGAAGAAGAAGAAGAAGAAGAAGAAGAAGAAGAAGAAGAAGAAGAAAAGAAAAAGGAAAGGAAAGGGAAGGGAAGGGAAGAAAAGGAAATGAAAGGAAAGAAAAGAAAAGAAAAGAAAGAAAAGAAAAGAAAAGAAAAGAAAAGAAAAGAAAAGAAAAAAGAAAAGAAAGGAAAAAAGAAGAGAAAAAAGAAGAGAAAAGAAAAGAAAAGAAAAGAAAAGAAAGGAAAAAAGAAGAGAAAAAAGAAGAGAAAAGAAAAGAAAAGAAAAGAAAAGAAAAGAAAAGAAAAGAAAAGAAAAAAAGAAAAGAAAAGAAAAGAAAAGAAAAGAAAAGAAAAGAAAAGAAAAGAAAAGAAAAGAAAAGAAAAGAAAAGAAAAGAAAAGGAAGGGAAAGAACGGGAAAGAAAGAAAGAAGAAAAGGCAACACTTAAAGTTCAAATGGAGAGCCATTTCTGATAGATAGTGAGATTCTCTTTTGGGTGGTTGGTATTCCACTTATGGCATCAAAATCTGGAATACTATAGAGATCCATGCCTGCTCAAGAGATCAACTAAGCAATACTTGTGGGATTGTAAAGGTAATTTCTAATGTATTTAATGAAAAATAAAGTGTAATCTTGGAAATGGACATGTTTCTTTCATCAATATTCTGGAAAAGGGTATAGTAAATTGATGAAGCCAGCCTAATGTGAACTCTGATTGGTTAAGAATGTAGAGAGGATATGGGGCGGCTAGGTGGCACAGTGAATAGAGCACCGGCCCTGGAGTCAGGAGGACTTGAGTTCAAATTTGGCCTCAGACACTTAACACAAAAACTAGACGTATGACTTTGGGCAAGTCACTTAACTAACCCCAATTGCCCTCTAAAAAAAAGGCAAAAAAATGTAGAGAGGAGTTTTCTTTTTATCATTATTAAATTCCTTTATTTATTCATATTAACAATATATTTTCCTTCCCTCCTATTCCTCCCCCTCTTGGTGAATGACCACTAAAAATAAGAGAAAATATATAACAAATATGCAAAGTCAAACAAACAAAATTTCTTATTGTCCATGTCCCAAAAACGTATGTTTCTTTCTGCCTTGTAAGTCTATCATCTCTTTTTCAAGAAGTAGGTAGCATGTTTCATCTCCAATCCTCTGGAATTGCAGCTTTTTGCCACATTGATGACTGGGCCAACCGAAATTTCCATAGAAGAGCAACATTGTTAGGGGAGCAACAGTGTTATTTAGTATAGTGGTGTCTTCCAGATTGTGAAGATGCCAATGTTTCTGTGAGGATAAACAGGTCCTATCTCTGCTACATCCATTTCCCATTGATTGAGAATTACTCTGAGATAATAGTACAACTGAAGTACTTTGGATTTTGACTACTCCAATCACTTCAGTGACATATTGGGGCTATGGGGAACATTTATTTCAGAAGTTTAATTGCAGCTACAATATTTTGATACGAACATGTTTTTCTTTATAACCTAAGTAAAATATTTGCTTTGTTTTGATACGGAATTAGAGTGAATAGAAATATTTAATCTAAATTAAAAGGAATTTCCATCAGTTGGAAATCGAGAAATAGAGTATCTAGAACCCATGTCTTGAGAAGATTATTAGGGAAAAATAGGAGAAATTTTTCCGCAGGACTTTAAAATCTCCTATTACATTGTAATGAAATCAGATTTTAATGACATGTATAAATGATATCATATCTCAGTGGGGTGGGGAAGGGTTGGAGGGAGGGAGAGAATTTAGAACTCCAAATGTAAAAAAAAAAGTTAAAAATAAATAAAATTTTTAATCTTGGTGACTAAGAAGGAACATTGATGAAGTAGAAGTAGAAAGTGGAAATAATGTTATCCTAAACCTAACCAGGTGAGAAGTTATTGCATATCTAGATAGATAGGCTCTTTGTTTCTGGGACTAATTTCCTTTTATGTAAAATGAAGGGCTTAGATTAGAAGACCTTCAAGGTCCCTTCCAACTCTAAGTCTGTTTTTCTGTGGTGGTGAAAAGTAATTTAATTCAATATTCTAGACTGGGAGTTCATGGGGTTTCTTGATTCTTCTCCTCACTTAGGAGCAAATATTCCCTCATTGTGTAATTTTTGTGGTAATTCAGAGCCTGAACCAGAAAAATTAAAGAGAACTAAGCACTAAATTTACACATCTGATGCCAAATGTATTGGGTGGAAAGTCTGGGGTGGAATTGCCTAGCTCTGAACACAGGTGATTGCCCCGCATCACTTCCATTTGGGAAAGTGGTATTCTATGAAGTCTATGGTATCTCTAGCTTCTACTGATATTACTAGCAAACATGCCAAAGGCTGAGATGCAGTACCACAAAGAAAACATCGTGATGACATTCTTATTGCATTCCCAAGATGGCAGAGATGCTTCTTCAGATGCAAGGTAAATAATGAATAAGGGAACACTGAAACATTCTAACAAAATTCTAACACAAAGAAACGAATGCATGTGCAAATATACTTATGTATTGAAAATTCCCATTACAGTATGTATGTATTCATATATGTATGTATTTCCATTAGATTGCAAACTCCTCGAGGTCAGGGACTATATTTTGCTTCCTTTTATATTCCCAGTACTTAGCACAGTGCATAATAAACGTTGATTGATTGGTTGATTATTTGGAACACCTAGGTAGCACAATAGATTGAGCACCTGGAGTCAAAAAGACCAGAGTTCAAATTTGTCCTCAGACTTACTAGCTGTGTAACCTTGGTCAAGTCATTTAACCTCTGTTAGCATTAGTTTACTCAACTATAAAATGGGGATAATAATAGCACTTAACTTCCAGGGTTGTCGTGAGGAAGAAATGTGATAACAGTTGTAAAGTGCTTAGCACAATATACAATTCATAATAAGTGCTCCATAAATGTTTATTTTCCTCCTTCTTTCCTATAACATCTATATTTGGAGAAATAAATATATACATGTAGCTGTGTATGTATATGTATATACATACATATATATTTCCTCATTTTAATGTATTTTCCTAATTAAATTATATAAATGATAAAGAGCAAATATATGTATACATATTTGTATACATACATATATATTTGTTCCATTGTTTTTCAGTTATGTCCAACTCTTTGTGACCCCATTTGGGGTTTTCTTGGTAAAGATACTGAAGTGCTTTGACATTTCCTTCTCTAGCTCCTTTTATAGGTCAGGAAACTGAGGCAAACAAGGTTAAGTGGCTTGCCCAGGGTCACATAGCTAATAAGTGTCTGAGGCTGTATTTGAACCCAGGAAGATTAATCTTCCTGACTCCAGGCCTCATGCTTTATCCACTGTGCCACCTAGCTGCTAGCTAGCTACTCAGATATAGATAAATACATAAATAAATCCTATATTGCATATGTAACATACATATATACAAGGGATATAAAAAACTAATTAATACAATTAACAAAGTATATATATTTTTGGTGGTGGCTAGTAAAACAATATCTCTGAAAGAGGAAAGTTTCACTCAAACTTTAGATTAGTCTGGTTAACAGAAAACCAAAAAAGAGATTTCCTTAAAAAAAAGACCTAGCAAAAATAAGGATTCTTAAATTCTTTCAGGGCACAATTAAACTTTTAGGAAGTTTTCCAAAAGAAAACTCTTAACTAAAGCAGGGATGTGTGTGTATAGGGATATGCAATATCATTATTAACTTATAGGCTAATATAAATATGCATTTTAGTTACTAATAAGTTTCTATGCTTTTTAGGGTGCAATTGCTATCTCCCCCTCAAATTTTTGTTGTAGAAGGAAGATAATTGAGAGCCACTCCCTCAAATGATTATCTTAGAGCATAAAAAAGGGAAACTGAAAACTCCTCCTTCAAATTATTGTCTTGACGGAAATTTAAAATATGAAATAGAAAAGGGTTTGGAAATACTTGCTTCAGAGATTTTTGCTATTAGAGCCCTCATGACTTATAGAATGTATCAGCAAAAAAATTCAGGGAACTCTTAAAATAAAAACACTCTCCTTACATACTATTTCAGGTTGAGGAAAATATCCCCTAAAAATTAACCAACTTCTCTTTGCTCTAATTCTTTTATTTCCAATCAGTCTTTTGATTTTGGTAATTTATTCACCTAAGCCAACTTACTCACCAGGAAGAAGAGATCTATGTACATAACCAAAGCTAGTTCTTTTGCCAGGTACAGCTCCCATTGTAAAATAATAAATTGGTTCTGAATAACATAAATCAGTTTCTTGTTAGTTTGACTATCATGAACCGGTTTCCTAGGAACTGCTCACTCTTGGATGAACTAATAAAATCAAGTTTCTAAACCTTTTCCTTCAATTATTTTAAAATATTATTTTACAAAGGAGATCCATAAATGTCACCAGACTACCAAATAGATCTATGCCAAAAATAAAATTCTGTTCTGCACACTCCCTGTTTCCTCCCTCAAAAATCACATCCTATATTTTTTCTCTTCTACATTGGCTCTTACTGTTCCCTATTCAGAGAATGGTATCCTTCATCTGCAATTATTTTTGGAATACCATTTATTGTAGCAATTCATTTATGGTTTATCCCCTTACTAAACTAAAACTTTCATTAGGTCAGAGATCATGTTTATCTAAGCTCTTCATTTCTCCTAATGCCTAGATCAGTGCTCTGCAGGAATTAAGTACTTGGCAAATGTTTAATTAATGGATTAATTAATCAAGGGTCTTTTGGGGTTTTGTTTGTTTGTTTGTTTTATGTTTTTTTGAAGACTGGGTTTCCCTATATCACCTAAGCTAGAAATTCAAGGACTGCTCAAGAGCCTGGTCCAATCTGATTGGCTTATGAACCTTGATTTGCTCTGTTTCTGACCTGATCCTGTTCTCCCCACCTTAAGGCAACTCGGCCACCTCCTCACTCCATTCCTGAGGACCTGCCACAGTAAGGCTCATCTTCATGCAGACACTAATTGGCTTAAGCCACTATAGCTTAGAATTCTCCAACTCATGAGATCTGTAGCTTCAGCCTCCTTGGTAACAGAGATTACTGGTGTATGCCACCATGTCTGATTTGAAACCCTGAAGTTTAACAGATGGAGAGTCATCCATAACATTTAATCCAGGACACTATATTATTTAACAAAGTGGCAACCAACTCTTACATGGAGTCTAGTAGCATGGCATATTTCATAGTGCTCAGGTGTAAAAACATGTCACAAATATATTTCATAAAAATATCTTGTTCATACTGCCGTAAATTTTTTCAGAATAGTCTTGCTGAACGAATGCGGAACAAGTTATGCATAGATATTTCCTAGAATGTAAAGGATGATAAGTAGAATAGGTTACAAAGATCACTAAGAAAGTGCATCAGTGAACCACTGGAAGCAATTTTCTCGTACTTGAATTTACAAATGGCTTACTGCCAGAACACTAATCATAGAAAACAATGCCCTTTTTTCTGTTTTCTTGATCTCATGGTCCTTGAGAAACTTAAAAAAAATAACAATGATAGTTTCAAATTCTCACAAATACACGTCATAGAACAATAGTAAAAGTTATATATTCTCAATGGAGAAGGAAAGAGAGAATTGATGAAATTTAATTGATGGAGAAACTGGCTTTTTCAGGGTTTCAAAATGAAAAATGCCTATCACTCTAGACAAATTGAATTTCTCAATGTCCCTGAAAGGGACATTTCTACCTCTACATCATTGGTCACTCCATTTCCTCTGTCTGCAATTCTCTTCCCCCTCCATTCCACTTAAAGAGGTGCTACTACTCCCCTTTGGAGAAGGGGGAAAAAAGTAGAAGGAAGACCTAAAAGAAAGAAGAAATCAGGAAGATCTAAGCTGAAATCCAACCTCAGACACTTATTAGCTGTATGATCTTGGGCAAATCACTTCACTCCTATTTGCCTCAGGTCTTCATCTGCAAAATAGGCATGCACTGGAGAAGGAAATGGCAAACTACCTACTATCTTTGCCAAGACTTTGTCCTTGGGGTCACAGAGAGTCAGATCCAACAGAATGACTGAACAACACTCCTCCCCTTTAAAATTTAGCTCAAGTCCTTCTACCTGATGTATTCCCCAGCCATCTCAGATCACTGCCACAAATAAACATTCTGCAATATCTGTTGCTTTTCTGACTTATTTGCCATGTAAACCATGTTCTACTTTGTGTTGTTGCTGTCATTTTATTTTTTTATTTATATAACCTACATTCCAGATTAGGCTGTAAGGTTCCTGAGGGTATGGAATCCATGGTCTTCATATTCCTATTATCTAGCCTCTCATACAATATGCCTCTTATACAATATGCACTCAATAAATCTTTGTTGATAGAAATGGGAATAGTTATGAACAATTATCTTTGAATAAATTAATGTTAACAAGCAATTATTGAAGACAGCACTTGTGTTTGGGGGTTCAGAAAAGGTTTTATTTACATTAGAAAGCAATGCTTGAACTGCATCATGGAAGAAGAGAAATTTGTGAGGCAGAGATGAGAATTCATTCCATATAAGAGAGAAATGCACAAAGAAATGGGATGCTGTGTGTGAGGAATAGAGAGAAGGCCAGTTTGAATGAATTTCAGAGTACAATAGGGGAATAGTGTATAATAGACAAGTAGATTGGGGCCAGGTACTGAAAGCCTGTAAAAGCTAAACAGAGGAATTTATGTTTTATTTCTAGAGGCAATATGGAATGCCTATTGTTTAGTAAATAGATGGATGACATGGTCATGTTTGCATCAAGATAAAATTATTTTCATAATTTTATAAAGGATAGAGTGTAGTGGAAAGAGATTTTGGGCAAGAAGAACAATTGGGAGACCTTTTACAAAAGTAAAGAAGAAAAATGTTTAGGGTCTGAATGAAAATGGTAGCTGTGTAAAGAGGCAGGACAAATTGAATGTGAAAGACGTTGGGGAAACCTTCCTTTCAACATCTACTATGCTCAATCATCATCCTTCTCCCTCTTTTGTGTCAATATCCTAAGGGGTCTATCCTAGACCATTTCTTGATTATCCTATCTACTCCTAGGGATTCAGGTACCCATGTCTAAGCATATATGTTTTCACCTCCAATTTCTTTCCTAAATTCTAGACCCATTTCAGCAACTGACTAGTAGCTATCTAAATATCCGGAAGAATCTTATATTCAGTTTGTCCAAAAGAGAACTCATTGTCTTTCCCCCTTGGAATTCCATTTATCCAAATTTCCCTGTGGCTGTTGAGGGAATAGAAGTTATTTAGGTTTGTAACCTTCACACCATCTTTGACTCTTCCCTTGTCCTCCTCCCTCCCATTTCTGATTAGTTACTAAGCCTTGTCGATAATCCGTCTTCAAAATCCCTTGTACCAACACCCTTCTCTTCATTCACACAGTCACTATCCTTATTCATTATCTTTATTATGGACTACTACAATAACCTCTCAATTGGCATCACAGCTCCTAGTCTCTTTCTTCTCTAACCTGTCTTCCACACAGTTTTAAAAATAATTTTCCTAAGTTCCTCTCATTCTACTCAAAAATCTTCGACAGATTCCTCATTGCCTATGTGATAAAATACAAATCCCAGCCAATGTAGCATTTAAAAAGCTTGAGAGACATAGTTTCTGGGTAATTTAATCATTTAATAAGGCTAGTATGTTATTAATAAAAAGAGATCGGCGGCACTTTCAAATTCTATAGACCCTCATGGCTGTAGGCTCATGGTTTACATGCTCTTTGAAAAGGGGTGCTCCTGAGGGTGACAAATCAACTCTGAAGGCAGAAGTGTTAACTCATCCAAAGGTTTAATTTATTTACTAAAAATCCTGGATTGTTTCGCTTATGCCAGAATTGATCTATCTATAGCAACTTAAGCATCACCTAAAACCTATATCTCCATTAATAATAGTCTGCAATTATATAAGCACTTTAAAGTTTATAAAAGTACTTTATGTATATTACTTCTTTTAAGTAAATCTTACAGAAATCCCGTGAGGGCATTCTATAAGCATGTGTACAAAATATATAGATTAGTTATGTATATAGCAAATTAAGTATATGCAATTCTATACACATATATGTGTATATACATGAAAACATACATGTATGTATGTTTTCTTTGTGGTATATGTTTGTGTATATGAGAAACAATAACATATTAACTTTTTCATTAAGAATCATTCCTAGAAAGACCTAATTCCTTAAATATGGCTAGAGAAGACAATCATAGGCAGAAATAGGACTTCCATGCAGGTCCAGCTTCCACCTTCCCCAATTCATGTAAAAAGGGACTCTGAACAAACTTTGGAGCTACAGAACCCACAAAATGACACAGAAAAGCTAACCTCCCACTAAAGACAACCTGGCAGCCCAGCATGGAGTAACCAGAACAGTGCTCTGAGAGCCAAACCCAGGCCCCTGTGAGCAGGAGGTTTTAGCCCAAGGGCGGGCCTGAACAAATACCTGCTGGAGGGACTCCAGAACACCAGCATCTGTGGCCATTTCCAGAATTATCAACACAGATATGCAAAGGACAAAGTCAGAGGTCAGAGCAGTATGGACTTTGGGACCAGTAGTTGGGAGTGTGTGGCTTTTGCCCCCAGGGCAAGAAGCTGCTGAGACTCTGCAGCTCAGCCACAGCCACAGGTGGCTGCTTCAGTCCCTGGCCTGCAGACTGTAGGGGGACCAAGTGACCAGTATGAGGGCTAATCGTTCTTGCTTTAACCTGCTTGGATCTGAACTGCAGTCTAGGTGGAGGTCCTGGTGTGTGCGACCAGCTTGCCAGAGCATGTGGACACGTCAGAGAGGGCGTCCAACTAATATCTCCAGCAGCTGAGAAAACCCCAGTGTTTGGGATGGAAGCTCCCCTGTCTGATAGCAGAGTCCTACTGTGGCAAAAAGTCCAGAAGTCAAGTAATTGAGTGGCAACATGATGAGGCAAAGAAAGCAAAGCAAACAGAAGAATCCAACATTAGAATCCTATTTTGGGGACAAAAAGGATCAAAGCATGGAACAGGAGGAAGAGAGTGAAGTCAGAACTCCTGCAAAGGAAAATACGAGCTGGTTACAGGCCATAGAGAACCTTAAGAAGCATATAAGAGAAGAGGAGGAAAAATTTGGAAGAGATATGGGAACAATGAAAGGAAATTATGAAATGAGAGTCAACAGACTGACTGAGGAAAATAACACCATAAAAAATAGACTAACTCAAATGGCAAAAGAGGCCCAAAAAGGCAACGAGGATAAAAATACCTTAAAAAGCTGAGTTTGCCAGATGGAAAAAGAATCCCAAAGCCTCACTGAAGAGAATTATTACTTCAGAATTAGACTGGAGCAAATGGAAGCTAGTGACTTTATGAGAAATCAAGATGCTGTTAAACAGATCCAAACAAATGAAAAAATACAAGGCAATGTGAAATATCCCATGGGAAAAACCACTGACCTGGAAAATAGATCCAGGAGAGATAGTCAAAAAATTATTGGACTACCTGAAAGTCATGATCAAAGAAAGAACCTAGAAATCATCCTCCAAGAAATTCTCAAGGAAAACTGCCCTGATGTTTTAGAACCAGAAGGCAAAATAGAGGTTGAAAGAATCCACCAATCACCTCCTGAAAAAGATCCCAAAAAGAAAACTCCTAGAAATATTATAGCCAGGTTCCAGAATTCCCAAATCAAGGAGAGAATATTACAAGCAGCCAGGAACAAACTATTTCAATATTGTGGATAACACAGGATCTGGCAGCTTCTACACTGAGGGATCAAATGGCCTGGAATATGATATTCCAGAGGTCAAAGGAGCTGGGATTAAAACCAAGAATCACCTACCCAGCAAAACTGAGTATCATGTTTCAGGGGAAATATGGTCATTCAGTGGGATAGAGGACTTTCAAGTACTCTTGATGAAAAAAACCAGAGTTGAATAGAAAATTTGACATTCAGATACAAGAAGGAAGAGAAGCATGAGAAGGTAAACAAGGAAAAGCAATCGTAAGGAATGTATCAAAGTTGAACTATTTACAATCATACATGGAAAAATGATAATTGTAACTGATGAAACTTTTCTCGGTATGAAAATAGTTGAAGGGAATAGAAATATATATGTGTTTGTGTGTGTGTATGTATAGTCTATATTGAAGGGTATATGGGCATATGAATACATATGTGAATGTGTGTATATATGTTTACAGGTATACATAGATAGAGGGCACAGGACCAATTTAATAGGAAGGGATGATACTTAAAAGGTGAAATTAAGAGGTGAGAGAGGAATATAATGAGAGGAGATGGGAAGAGACAGAATCGGGTAAACTCTCTCATATAGAAGAGGCAAAGGAAAATGATTACAATGGAGGGGAAGGACAGGAAGGCATAAGGGAATGGGTCAACCTTATTCTCCTTGAATTTGGCTCAGGGAGGGAATGACATACACACAAAATAGGGTATCTCACCCTACAGGAGAGTAGCGGGGAAGGGGAGGAGAGAGGGGATGATTTAAGGGAGGGCAGGCTGGGTGAGGGAAGTTTGAACCACCCACTTTTGAAAAGGGACAGGAACAAAGTAGAGAATAGAACAAGTGGGAGATGGGATAGGAGGGAGGGAAATATAATCAGTCTTCTACAATATACCTACTATTGTAATGTTTTGCATTAATTTTGCATATACAACCTATATTGAATTGCTTATCTTCCCAGTAATAAGAGTGGGTGACAAGGGAGGAAGGGAATGAATTTGGAATTCCAAGTTTTAAAACCAAATGTTTAAATATATATACTATTATTAATACTATTTTACATGTAATTGGGAAATAAGATATACAGGCACTAGGGCATAGAGATCCACCATGCCCTACTGGAAAAGTTGAAGGGGGCATGGGGGAAGACATGGGAGAGAGCAGATTGGAAGAGGGGATATTCTGTGGGACCACTATTTTGGGGAGGTGGATAGGGGAAAAACAGGGAGAAAATTTGTAACTCAAAATGTTGCAGAAATGAATGATGTAAACCAGAAGTTAATAAAGCATTTGAAAAAAATTTAAAAATAAAATGAAAAAATAAAAAAGAATTTAAAAAAGAAGACAATCATAGCCTTACGTTTTTTATCTGGAGGTTCACTTTCTTTGCTTGATTACTGGCTGGTAGGTAACATATGGATAGAGTGTTGATCCTCAAATTAACAAAGATAGGTTTTATTTTGCCTCTGACATGTACTAGCTATGTGATCATATGTATGTCACTGAACCACTCTGAGTCTCAGTTTTCTTGTCTATAAAATAAAGATAATAATACTCACAGTAACTTTACTGTACAGTTGCTAAATACCTCAGGAGTTGTATTTCTTCTCAGTTTGGAAAGAAAAGGCTGTATCCTGGGAGTGGGAAAGGAAGGTTGAGTTTTCTGCTACAGTGGCACTTTTAAAAATCCCTCTTGAGAGGACCATGGTAAAAAAAAAAAAACAAAAAAAAACAGGAAAGATGAACTGGAGAAAGAATTTAATGGTAAGTAGCAGCAATGGTGGCAACAGATGGAGGACTCTCCCCAGGAGACCACTATAAGCCTTTTCTTTTCCCCAATCTTTATCAAGAAAAGCTAGCAGAAGGACTGAATTTTGTCTTCTCAACAGAAACAATTGGAATAATGGTGAATACACTCTCAGATGCTCCTTTTTGATTAATTGCTAGGGGATAAAAGAGAAAAGGGTTCATTACTAATAATTTCATAACCATTTAAAAATTTTGTGGGTTAGTTATTTGCATTTTAACAATGGTTTGCTAGATAAAAATGACACATCTAACTGCATCATTCTATAGAGTGTGTGAGAAAAGAGAAATCTGTGGAAAAGTGATTTCTCTAAATTAATGTAGCTAGGAGATTACTTCTGCCCACCTAGCAATTAAGAAACAGATTTTTTGTAAAATGTATTGTTATGTGAGCATTTTGTAAAATCTATTGACGATTCATATTTTTTTCAAGTTTGGTTTTTTTGGTTTGCAGAGAATGGAAGCCACTTATAGGCCCAAATGTGTCACTCCCTCTATTCAATCAACTCTAGTGATATCCTATCACATCTATAGAGAGCTCTGGTATATAAAGTTCTTTACAACCTGGCCCTTGCCCCATTCCAGTTTGCTTACACTTTGTTTGGGTCCACATCAATATAGTAGCTTTATACCAGGCTCTCTTCATGACTTCCCATGGGGTTTCCCTCAATGTCTAGAATGCTCTGCTCCTCACCTCTGTCTTTTAGTTTCCCTGACTTCCTTCAAATCTCAACTCCAATGCTCACATTTAAAGTACATTTAAAGTACATTTAGAGTACATTTAAAACTCTCAAAAGCTACTCTCATGATCTCTAAGCAAACAGGACACTTCACCCTGGTAGTGTTTAGATTTTTCTCCACCCTCTGCAGAAAATGGGAAGTAGAAGTAGAGATCTCAAGAGGTTATACCTTTGACCTGCCACAATGAGTGGAAGACAGTTGGTCAATTCTACCCATTTCTCCCAAGGGAAGGATATGAAAACTGCTCTTCATCTATACCACTCTTTACCTTGACCTCTGCTGAGCAACATTGACATTAGTTTCTCTTGTTTAAATAGTTTACTGTTAAGTCTTATTGAGCTTACACTACTCTAAATTACCTAAATTCTTTTCAACAAATTACTGTCTAAGCATGCTTCCCCCATCTTGCATTCATGAAATTAATTCTTTAAACCCAAATGTAGGACTTCACATTTATTCTTAGTAAATGTTATCTTATTTGATTTGGCCTAATTTTCTAGCCTGTGGTGTTTGCTTGGAATCCTGAGAATACATAATCCATTGCAACTTTGTGTCATTTAAAATAGTATTTGACTCCATTCATTCATTCATTCATTCATTCATTCATTCATTCATTCAAACAACCAATAAACATTTATTAAGCATCTACTATGTGTCAGGCACTGTGGAAGTGCCAAGGATACAAAAAGAGGAAAAAGGTACTCCTTGCCCTCAGGGAGCTTACAATCAAATCAGAGAGACAACATAAAACCAAAGATTTCTAAAACAATCTATACAGGATAAATAGGAGATAATCAACAGAGTACTAGAATTAAGAAAGGTTGTGAAACACTTCCAGCAAAAAATAGGATTTTAGTTGGGATTTAAAGTAAGTCAGGGAAGTCAGTAGGTAAAGCTGAAGAAAGAGAGTATTCCAGGCATGGAGGAGAACCAGAGAGCATCATATTGATGGAATAGATAGGAGATTAGTATCACTAGACTGAAGAGTATGTGGTAGATGGAGAGTAAGATATAAGAAGAATGGAAAGTTAGAAGGGGAATAGATTATGAAGGTCTTTAAAGGCTGAACAGAGCAGTTTATATTATATTTGATCTTGGAGGCAATAAGGAGCCACTGGAGTTTATTCCACTGATTCTCAACCCACCTAATTCCATTATTTATAGAGAAGGAAGTAATTTAGATGTCTTTCAAGGTGGGGCAAAAATCACCATCTCCATCCTACCTGTCCAGTTTACCTAAACAAAACACCAAGATAATTTTCATGTCACTGACTCTAGTCAATAGGATATCAAGGGAATTAAAAGGAATTTATTCATTTTAACATAAATATTAAGAGATCCTGTGGGATTAACTAGTGAAAGGAAAGCAAAATAGTTAAAATAAGTTTTAACTGAGGTACTTTAGGTTATTCTAGCTGGGTACATCTGTGCATCAAATGTACAAAAGAGATTTTAAAAGTCTCTTTTCCATGGAACTTTTTGGCTCACAAAATAAGCTAAAAGGAAAAGGTAGCCTAATAGCAATTCAGTGGAAAAGCAACAGATGGGAATGAAAGATCTTTGGAAAAGTACTCTATGGCAACTTCGGAAACAGAGATTTTCTAAGTGATATACAATCCTAGAAAAATATGGCTTTTCTGGACTACAAATATTCCTTCCTTCACCAGTAATGAGAGAATATGTTTTAAAATGTGATTCTGATTATTGAGGTAGAAAAAATGAGAGTTGGCCTTATTATTTAGATCAGTATTCTGATTAATTAAATGCTTTTACTTTGAAATTATTTGTCCTCTTGCTTAGGCTAATGAAAGGTAAATATTGGATGGAGACTCAAGCTCTGCTTTTAAATAGATATAAATGTATACAGTGCCTTTAAACTGAGTATAGCTTTCTGGGAATAATATTCAGAGAACTCAGATTTATTGATTCTAGATTTTTTCATTTTTAAGATCGTCTATCAATTCAGTGATTGAATAATTTTTCTTATTTTATATTTTCTATATATTTAGCTTATGATTGGAAAGTAATGTTGCTTTTAAAGGCCAGATAAATTGATTTAAAAATAACTATTAGGGGCGGCTAGGTGGTGCAGTGAGTAGAGTGCCATCGCTGGAGTCAGAAGGACCTGAGTTCGGATCTGGCCTCAGACACTTAACATGCACACAAACAAAAACCTAGCTGTGTGTTAAGTTACTTAGCCCCAATTGCCCTCCAAAAAGCAAAAACAAAAACAAAAACAAAACTATTATACTGTTTTGTGCCAAAATGTCATTAAAGAGTTATTGGTGTTGGAGTGGGGGGGAGGGGTTTGGAAGATTTTTTTTTTCTTTGCTGAAACTGTCATTATACATTGCCTTTTTTTAAAAAAAAAAGTGATAATGAATCTTCAGTTATTAGAGAATACTCAGTTATGAACTTGACCTTCATCAAGAATTGTCGGTGTAAGTATAATAAAATAGTAGAATAAAAAATAACTGCATAAAGTTATCAGTGTTCTTGTATATCAATAATAAAATCTCAGAGAGAAAAATAGAAATGTAAATCTCCTTCAAAGTAATGAATTGTATAAAATGTCTGAGATTCAATCTATCAAACACATTCAATACCTGTATAGATACAATTACAAATTTTTCTTTAAAGAAATAGGGAACAACAAATAATTGTAGGAATATTCAATGCTTCTGTTTGACCCATATGAATATCATTAAAATGACAATGCTTCCAAAATTGATTCACAGATTTAGTGCTATTCCAATAAACTGATAAGAGGATATTTATAAAGCTAGACAAAAGAATAACAAAATTCATTTGGAGGAACAAAAGAATTTAGAATATCAGGGAAAATAATCAAGAAAGTAGGAACGAAGAGAGAATTACACATTCCAGATTTCAAACTAAAGCAGTAATAAGGCAGTAATCATTAAGACCATGTGGTAACAGTTAAAAAAATAGAAAAGCAGATCAATAGAACAGACTAGACAAGGAAGAATAAGAAATAATTGCATCCATTAATACAGCATTCAATAAACTTGAAAACATAAACTACCTAGGAAATAATTCCCTATTCAACAAGATTTGCTAGGAAAACTGGAAAATAGCTTGGCAAAAATTAGACCATCTTACTTTAAATGCCACAATAAACTCAATATAAACATGTGATCTGAATATTAAAAAGCATAAACAATTAGAAAAGAACCAGAGAAGATACCATTCCCAGCTAAACCAAGAGGGTTATTTCTTTATCAAACAAGAGCTAGAGATGCACACTAATGCATTGTTAAGATAGCTGTAAATTGGTCGAACCATTCTGGAAAGTAGTTTGGAATATTTATTAAGTGACTAAAACATTTTTATCCTATGATGTAAATATTTCACTACTAAGCATATAGTCCAAAGTAATCAATGACAAAAAGAAAGGCTCATGTTTACCAAAATGTTCAAAGCAGCATTTTTTTTAAGTAGCAAAGAAATTTAAATAATGTAGTTGTCCACTGAATGGGGAATGACTAAACAATTTGTGATCCAAAAATGTAATGGACAATATTACTATATTTTTTTAAAAAAGGGTGAATATAATGAATTTAGAAAAACAATAGGACTACTTACATGTATGGATTTAAAGTAAAGTATGCATAGCTTCCAGTAATAAGATGATAATTCCATTGTATTCTGCTCTTGTCAAACTATATAGGGAATAGTGTTTTTGGTTTTGGGTACCATGTTTAGGAAGGACTTTAAAACTGTTCAAAAGAAAGACAATCACAATGGTAAAGGCCTTTGACCTCATGTTATATTCATGTCATACCCATATGGCTAATGAAACTATGGATGTCTAACTTGGAGAAGAGAATATTTAAGGGGTATATGGCAGCTGTCTTTAAGTATTTTGAGGGCTAATAACAGTTGGAAGCTAATAGGAATTGGAAAGACACAAATTTAATAATTTTATAAGAAACAAACTCCTAATTTTTAGGACTAGCCAGAATTAAAATGGATTGCCTTGGAAATACTGAGTACCTCCTAATCGGAGGTCTAAAAAAAACCAGATAGCCACTTGTCAAATATATTTAAGAAGAATTGGAAGAGATGGTCTTTTTGAGATTCCTTGTAACTCAGAAATCTTGTGATTGTATGATTCTGCTACTGAGACACCAGAGGCTTTGTTCTATACCTACTATACAGTTTTGACCAAGAGATAGAGTTGCCTCTTCCTTTGTTTCCTGGAATTTTTGGAAGATAGAGAAGTGTAGACTCAAAATCAATATGGTTTTTTGGTGAAAGATTGACTAAATGATCCCTATGTATGACCTTGGATCAGAAAAGGATAGAGAGCAGCAAGTATGATGCTCAATTTCACTGGAACTCCAGCCAAGGAATAAAGTCTTGCTGATAAATCTTGGTATTTGCAGCAAACGTCTTAGCATTTGCTGTATATACAGACTGGTAGAATGCTAAAGGTGAGCGATTAATAGTAGATACCCAAAGACTGGGTCTTCACTAAACATTTTATAGTACATGGATAAAATAGACTAAATAAGGACAGTTAGATGATGCAATGAATAGAGCACCAGCCCAGAAGTCAGGAGGTCCTAAGTTCAAATCCAACCTCAGACACTTGACTTTAGGTAGACTAGAAACTGTGAGCTTCATCAATATGGAATGGGAGCTGGATGAGGAACTGGATGAGGAGCTGGACTTGGAGCTGAGAGCTGGATGCTGGTGAATCCAGGTGACAGTTGTGTATATTCAGGCAAGAGTGGGACCCATGGAAGAGGAACCATGGAATTTGGGAGGTAGCCTTGAGCTAATATGAAAAGACCTCTCCTTGGGTACTTGGTGCTGACTGAGAAGATCATGTTTTTTTTCTCTTTTTGGAGGGCAATTGGGGTTAAGTGACTTGCCCAAGGTCACATGGCTAGTAAGTGTTAAGTGTCTGAGGCCAGATTTGAACTCAGGTCCTCCTGACTCCAGGGTCGGTGTGGAAGATTATGATTTACTGTGGTGTAGGGATGGGAGAACTTTGTACTTTGTACCTTTTACCCCTTAAAAATGATTGAGTTAAGGATGATTGGAAACTAATCTCCAATCAAGAAGAAAGAAGATTTTTTGACTGAGAGATTAAGACAGTGTGACCTAGGGGTGGGAAAACTTTGACCTTTGTACTTTGTGTCCCTTAAGGGGGATTGGTCCTTAAGGATGATCAAGTTAAAAGACTTACTGAATGATATCTTTTGTTTAAAACTTATGTGACCACTTTAGTGATAAGTTGTTATGTTATGTCATTGTGAATGCTCTACTTTGGTTTCTGTACTTTGCCTTAGTTTACTGATGAATAAAGAGAGAGTTCACTACACTATGTGATTAGAACCTTAAAGCTATTCACAGCAGCAGTTCTCTAGAGAATTGCTCATGCTTGGCTTTATACCAGGTCACAGAGCAGCCAGATAAGAAACAATTTGGTATCATGGAGATAGGCAGAATAATACAATTTCTACCTTAAAGGATGGAAGGGCTTGGATTATGATATTCTGAAGGGCAAGGAGCTAGGATTACAACCAAGAATCCCCTATCCAGCAAAACTGAATATAATCCTTCAAGGAGAAAAATGGATATTCAATGAAATAGAAGATTTTCAAGAATTTTACCTTTTTACCTCATGAAAAGGTAAACAGGAAGGGGAAATCATAAGGGACTTAACAAGGTTAAACTTTTTAAATTCCTACATGGAAGATGATACTTGTAACTCATAAGAACTTTCTCACCATTAGGGCAGTTAGGAGTAAATATAGACAGAGTGCACAGGTATGAGTTGAACATTAAGGGATGATATAAAAAAATAAATTAAGGGATAAGAGAGGAATGTATTGGGAGAAAGGAAAAGGCACAATGGGGTAAATTATTTCACATAAAAGAAGCAGGAAAAAGAAGGGAGGAGAGAAGAACAAGAGCGAGTGAACCTCACTGTCATCAGAATTGGCTCAAAGAGAGAATAACATACACACTCAATTGGGCATAGAAATCTATCTTACCCTATGAGAAAGTAGGAGGCGAAGGGAATAAGAGAATTGGAGGGTGATAGAAGAAAAGGCAGGTTGGTGAAGGGAATACTCAGAAGCAAAACACTTTTGAGTAGGGTCAGAGTGAAAAGAAACATATATGTGCCTCCTCCTTTCCTATGGGTGTTGGGGGGGTGCCTACTGGAGTGCACCTGGGCCACCATTGACCCTTTTTCAAAAACAAAATGCCCCTGTTTGTAAACACAACTAGGAAGCTTGAAAGGAATAATAATAAAAATTTTAAAACACAACCAAAGAAAATAAAACAAGCAAAGATTCCCAGAATAAGGAGCTGTATTCTGTCCAAAGTCTATAAAATAGCCATGGAAAAGTCAGGAATTTAAAAACAATATATCACAGCCATCTGCTACAAATTTTATGGTTGTCCCAAGAACAGAAATAATGTGGAATTATCCACACAGATGTTAAAAAGGTCCCATCCACCATTCAGAGAGAGAGTATTGGAGGGGTTGGGGTTGGGGGGAATGGCTTATATGGGACATATTTAAGAATTCATTTGTATGAAAAGGAAATTATGTTCTACTCTCTTCTTGGACAGTCAGAGAAATCAGGTAAGACTGCTTTGGCACTAAAAGATTGGGAGGGGGCAGGTAGGTGGCACATTGAGGAAAGCACCAGCCCCAGAGTCAGGAGGACCTGAGTTCGGATCTGACCTCAGACACAACACAAAAAAACTAGTCATGTAACCTTGGGAAAGTTACTTAACCCAATTGACCTCCAAAAAGGCAAAAAATAATGTAAAATAAAATATTGGGAGGAGGGTAGGTAGCATTCAGTAAATAATGCATTTTCCAGTTTATTGAATGCAACTTTAATGAAGATAGTATCTAATCTGTCTACATATATTGTGTATGTTTTACATAATTACCTGTGCCTACATTTTCTACCAATTGATTAATATTTATGATGTACAGTTATAAACTATACCAGTACAACAAAATGTGATTTATAGGGCCTGTAAATGTTACTAAAAGGAGAGTATAGGGAAGACAATAATTTAAGTGCACTTGCAGGATACTCCACTTCACTTTGGGCAAATTAAGCTCCAGGTTAATGTGTATGACCCTATGTATGTACTAGTGACCAGGGGTATGATAACAGCTAAAAGGAATTTACCCACTTCGAACCACAGTTAGGTCTAAAGGAGTTCCCATTGAGAGGTAAGCAAGTCATTAAAAAAAAAAAAGATGACCTCCTGAATTCTTCGTTTTGTTGGTTGAGAGCAGCTATGGGACTGACTCACAGAAGTGCTGAAAATGCTCAAAGCCTATCTATAGAAGGTCTCACCAACAATAAGAAATTTTAAAAATCTATAAATACTCCTCTTCCAGTGAAAGGCAATCTCTAGCTGAAACACATAATCAGCAAGATAGCAGAAGAGTCATTTTCCTCAAAACTCTGGACCAAAAACCTCAGAAAATGAAATTCTGTACCAGATAGAGAGTAATTAAAGCTGAATCCACAACATTAAAAGGCAGAAAGTTGGTTAAAAAATTGAATGACATGAGTATTTACAGAAATCACAATTAGTATCCCTATTGCACAACCAACTCCCAATGCCTTGCAAGTATAGCAAGCACAAGCAGCCTCAGTCTTATGCTATTGGATTTGGCTATGAAAGTTCCTACCTTTCTCTCAATGGTAGTGAATAAACCTGAGGTTCTTCTTACCCTATAAGGGGAAGCAGATGCTAAATCTACCAAGTCAGAGGAAAGAAAGGAAAAACAAATGATTTGGGGAAAGGGTACAAAACACAACATAGAGCCAGCTAGAGAGGTAGAAGAGCTTCTGTGCCCAGGGGAAAAGGACTGAAAGACTACTAGAGTCCTATGTAATTATAATTACCATTAGGATAAAAATTGAGAAAAATATACATCCTTTCCTTCATTAAAGAAGGGAGACATGCAGTTGTAGAAATAGTATATGCTATCAAATATAGTCACTGTATCGATTGGTCTTGCTGAACTGCTTTTTTCTCTTCCTTTAAAAGATGATACAAAAGGTGTATTACTGCTCAGTAAAAATAAGATGAATATATTCAGAAACAAATGTGAGATAAAAGGCATTAATAAAATTATTTTTAAGAAAATTTAAGGGGGGTTTCTAGGCAAATAAATGGTGTAAACATTCAGGGAAATTTACTTACTTAAATTACTTAGAACAAATTGTTTTCAAGCATTCATTTATATGCAAATTTGTATAATTGTAGGCTCTGATCTATTAATTAATACAGCCCCATAATGGTCTCCACTAGGAAACACTTTGTTAACCTAATTTGTTACTTCTGTATACTTGGAAATCATTGCAATTATTTGGCTCTAGCTTTGTATAAAAGGTATTTAGTGTTTATATTCATATAGTTCCTGTGTCTATTTTGGCAGATATACTCCCATTTTTTATAATGTCTAGTTATTTTATATGGTCTAAGACTATTGATTAATGTGACTGATACATAGTATAGTGTCCTTATTTTCCTCTTTTGATTAAATCTATTTTAGATTTTACTTTGTCTGAAATCAGAATTATTATATCTGCATTTTTTACATAATAAATTCTACTCCTGACCTTTATTTTACATTTGTGTCTCTTATTTTTATAGCATTTCCTAAAAGTATCATATTGTCAAATTCAAATTTTTAATCTATTGGTTTCCATTTTATGAGTAAATTTATCCCATTTATATTTGAAACTATAATTACTTGTATATTTTCATCAAAATCCTTCTCACCCTATTCCTATCCCTCCTCACTCCCCTACTTTACTTCTGCCTGCTACCTTGCCTTCCCTTATCCTCTCCTCCATCCCTATGCCCTTATCTTTTTCTTTCTAAATTTAGGAGACTTTTGTACTTTTTTAGATTTATATGTATTGTTCCCTCTTTAACCCATTACCTATGAGAGAGTAGGCTTCCAGAACTACCTGCCCTCCTCCCTCATCTAATTCCTCCACCTTTTCCTACACCATTTTTGCTTTTTAGAACCACATCATACTTCATTTGAACTACCAAATTGCCAATGACAATCTTAGACATGCAATTTACATCTCCAACGTGTAAAAAAAAACTAAACAATTTGTCCTTATTGAATCCCTTGTAATAAGTCTTTGATGTTTACCTTATATTTCTCTTGGATCTTGAATGTCAAATTATCTATTAAGTTCTGGTATTTGTTCAATAAAATCCTGAAAGTCTTTCAATGGATTGAATGCCCATTTTTTGTTGTTGTTCAGGATTATACTTCACTTTTCTGGACATGGTATTTTTATTGTAATCTCAGTTCTTTTACTTTTTAATATATAGTGTTCCAAGACCTTTAGTCTTTTAGTGCAGCCACTACTAGTTCTTCAGTAATTCTAATTGTCTCTCCACCAATTTGAATTGTTTTTTTATTTTTGCTCATAATATTTGCTTCTTAACCTGGAGGTTATGGAATTTGGTTATAATATTCCTATAGGTTTTCTGCTGAGGATCTATTTTGGGTAGTGATTGATGGGTTGTTGCTGTTGTTTCTTCTATTTCTATTTTCTCCTCTGCCCTGGAACTGAGACCAAGAACTCAGCTTTCCTGTAAGTGCCCACAGCAAGCAGCATCCCCACCCCACTGTTTCTGCATTGACCAGGTATGTACTGGTTTCTTCTCACCCAGGACCGCATCTCCACAGCACAGCTGGGGCTGGTGTCCCTTGTCAGTACAGGCTCCCTCAGTCCTTCCTGGTTCAGACACCTGACTCCCACACTGTCCAGGAGGTGAAAATTCCTTTGGCTGAGGTCAATGCTACCTCCCAACCCAGCTTTCCCCAGGGCTTTCAACTTGTTGTTTCAGTAGAGCTAGCCTAGAGGTGTTTATACTTCACTCAGGATCTTTCTTTGGAGAAGATTCCAGTTGTCCCAGGAGGGCCACTGTTCTGTACATTCACCCTGAGGCATTATTTTGTCTTGTTTATGGAGGAAATCTGGAAAGCTTGGAATTTTCGGATCTACTCTGCCATCTTCCCAGAATCCCCTCCCACAGTTTTTTTTTTAATTGGAATATATGCCTTTCTCCTCTTCTTTTATTCACTGACTCTCAAAGATCACTAACAGTGTGGTTCAGCAATCACATTTGCCAATTCTTTCAGGACCCTAGGATGTAGTAAATATATACCTTGTGACTTGAACTCATATGGGACAATTAAGTGATTGCTTATCCTACCCCGTCCTTTCTTTTTTTGCCTCTAACTCCTATAAGCAGGGAGGAGAGGCCAGTATCCCACATTTGAGGAGACCTACATATGTCAATTAGCATCTACTTGGACCATTTAGCATTAGCAAAAATCAAATGTTTGGAGCACCTTGCTAAGGATATCAATGCCATAGGGTTATTCCACTGGAGGTTAGTAAGCTTTAAGATGCTACATAGCCACAGACTGAATTCAAACTGGGCTCAAACTACCCTAAGTGTCAGACATCAGGACAGGAATATGTTGGGTGTTTTGTGACTTTAAGGTCCCGGCTTAGGCCGAGAGAGAGGTGTAGTGAGCTTTAATAGCCATAAAAGGTGATATATGTAATGCAGGGTCATGATTGGCGGGTAGGGGAGCTTGAAGGGTATATATGCGGAAGCATTGCGGAAATAAACACACACACGCTTGCAACCTCAGCCGGTGTTCTGTCTGGTGATTTCCTCTCTGAGGCCAGTGACGACCGAAGACCCGGGATGGGTAAGTAGAGGCTCCAGAGTGGGGGGGGACGTAACAGGAATATATGGGTAGTTTAAAACAAATATAAAAACACTATGGGTAAAACCTGCTAATAATGGAATAGGAGCATCGTCTCTGTCTACAAATGAGGGCATCTGCAGTGATTGATAATGATGCTATAAAGAGGTACTTGACTTGCATGCTTTTTTATTAAAGGTTAATTAAAAAATAAAATAGCATGACTGGGGTTAGTGTTTCATTATAATACAGTGGAAAGAATCACTGGATTTGGTATCAGAAGATATGGATTGGGTTCCTTTGCCCTATCATTTACTAAGTGTTTGCTTATGCACAAGTTAATTTGTCTCACTGAACCTCAGTTTCCACAACTATAAAAATGATAAAATACAGCTCACAGGATTGTTGTGAAGAACATACTAATTGTAAATATTTGAATGATTTTTGCAGACACACAAAAAATAGGAACTTACTAATTTATTTTAATATGTGTGTACTTTTAATGAGTATTTTTGGAGGGCTTTTGTTTTTTTGATGCAATCAGAGTGAAATGACTTGCCCAGAATCACATAACTAATAATTGTTTGAGGCTGAATTTAAACTCAGGTCCTACTGACTCTTAAGACCAGTGTTCTTATACACTGCACCACATAGCTGACCCTTAAAGAGTATTTTCACTGGGGTGGCTAGGTGGCACAGTGAGTAAGAGCACTGGCCCCAGAGTCAGGAGGACCTGGGATCAGTTCCAGCCTCAGAAAATGAGCACCCACACATAAATAACAAGCCATGTAACCTTGAGCAAGTTACTTAACCCCAATTGCTTTAAAAAAAAAAAAAGAAATAAAACAAGCATTTCCATAACATAGTAGAATGGGGGGGTAGGGAGGAGATGATTGCACATGAAACTGCAAATCTATTATGTACAACTTGCTATTCTCTTTAAATAAATTATAAAGTTAATATGTAAATGAATGTAAATAGTAACTATTTCTCTTTTGGCCAGGAACCCTGAGGGTCTTCCCCTCTGAGTTTGATATTTTTTTTTAATTAAAGGAGCCATCCCTTCAGTAACTTTTTTTTTTAAGCAGTTGGGGTTAAGTAACTTGCTCAAGGTTACACAGCCAGTCATTATTTGTGTGCGGGTGCTCGTTTTCTGAGGCCGGATTCGATCTTGGGTCATCCCAACTCCGAGGCCGGCGCTCTTACTCACTGCGCCACCTAGCCACCCCTTCAGTAACTTCTTAAAGAGGCTTCTTCACTGAATGGGAATTAACTCACTCAAAGTAAGAACCTGAAAAGACTTTAGTTTAAAAGGGCCAGGGTCTCCCATTGCATCCTGGGTCATCTTCAGTCACCCTGATGGATATCTGACCACTGGACCCAGATGGCTCTGGAGGAGAAATCAAAGCTGGTGACCTTGCACAGCCCTCTGTCACTCAAATCAAAGCCATCTGCAAGTCATGTCATCATTTCCCTGATGTCATGGTCGTCTTTGAAAAAGAAGAACAAATACAACAACAACTACAACACAACAACAACCAACAAAGTTATCATCCAACTTTCTTTTTTTTTCCTCTTTTCCTTCCCTCCCTAAAGATTAATTACCATGAGACTCAAGTATATATTTATGCAAAATCATTCTATATATACTTCTATTTTTCAGTTTTTTTCCTCTGGCAGATAGCATCTTCCTTCATATGTCTTTTATAGTTGATTTGGACATTTATAATAGTCAAAATAACTTAGTTGCACAAAATTGTTCTTAAAACACTATTACTGTTCCTATATACAACATTTGCTTGATTCTGTTCATTTTTCTCTTTGTTATTTCTTGGAAGTCAAGGCCTGTTTTTCTAAGATCCTTGAGTTCATCATTTCTTATAGTACAATATGACTATTGTCCATCATGATCATGTTCCACAACTTGTTTAGCCACTTCTCAATTGATGGTCATCCCTGCAATTTCCAGTTCTTTGCCACCACAAAAAAGAACTTCTATAAATATTTTAAAACACATAGGTTCTTTTCCTTTCTTCCCTATTCATCTTTGGAAATAGACCTAGTATTAGTATTGCTGGAGTAGTTTAGTAACTCTTGGGGCATAATTCCAAATTGCTCTCCAAAGTGGTTGGATCAGTTCACAGTTCTGCCAACAGTGAATTAGTCTGACTCACTTTTCTGTAAGAGGAAGAGGAGGGAAGCAGCTAGGTGGCACAGTGAATGGAGCACTGGCCCTGGAGTCAGAAGGACCTGAGTTCAAATACTCAGGTATGTGACCTTGGGCAAGTCACTTAACCCCAATTGCCCTGCCTTCCCCTCTCCAAAAAAAAAACAGGAAGGGGAGGAGAGAATGTTTGAGGAAAGAAAGAGTCCCCAGTACTGAGGCATGATGAAATATCACAGCCAAATGGGAAGTTATGAGATGTCTGGCCTGGGGCTCCCTCTTTAAATAGAAGATCTGGAGGGAGAAGCTCCCTGATGTCTTATTTTTTTACCCTCTCCAGTCAGAGGGAAGAAAGGGCCCAAGAGGCAGACTACTGAAGAGGTATGGTGCATATAGACTCAATCAGAATTCTCCTTAAAGTAAGCTATCTTTCAAATGTGAGCTCCAGAACATATTAAGGTGCAATATTTTTTCTGCAAAGACTCATATTTAAAGTGAAAATTGGATTCAATGAAAAGTTGAATTCTACATATAAATATTCTAAAGAATCTTTAGACTAGTGTTTGCTACAAAAATATTCTTTTTGTCTTTACTTTATTTGAAGGAGTTTATATCCCTAAATAGTAAAAGTGCATAATATATTTGATCATTTTAACCCTTAAAAGTGACCCCACATGCTAAACACTCTCCTCCCAGGTGTCATGTTGAGTCTCCACTCTATTCATTTTACACATGACTTTCTAGAAATTCACTAAAATAAAATCAGACTTGTAAATTTGACACAGAGAAATTTGGTTTTCCTAAATGTATTTCTAGAAATATCAATTGTCACTATGATATACAGAGGCAATATGGTATAGTGGATACAGACCTGATCCTTGAGGCAGGAAGAGCTGGGTTGAAATCCTGATTTTGACACATATTGGGTGTCTGTGACTGGGTGAAGTTGGGCAAGTCATTTCATCTCTCAATACTCTAGGCAACTATGTGATACCATAAACATCTGCCAATCTGAACTGATAAAGGAAGTTTCCTCATATTTTTCCCCACCTATATCAATGGAATCACAATCCCTGTTCCATGTCCCCTGTCCCAATTATAAATGTATTTTCCATTGTCTTTCAACCATGTTTTATTGTTTGACCTGACATGTAATCTACTTACTCTTTTCATCAGTCTAGCAAGAAATCAAGGGCTGATATGATTTATGTATATTTATTGTTAGGGTTTGATTATGTGGAATCATGTAGTAAGATGGGTATTGCCTGAGAGTCACAACATCTTGACTCCAGTCCCAGCTTTGCCTTTAGTTAACCCTGTATCCTTGAACAAGATACTTGGCCTCTCTGGGAATCAGTTTCCTTATCTCTAAAAAGTGGGATTGGACCAAATATTCTATAAAGTCTTTTCTAGTTCTAAAATTCTACAAACCTAGAAATCTTTTACCTTCTTTTAATAAGCTGATTCATCTTAATGAGTGCAATCATTCCCTAAAATATTTTATTTCTAAATGAAAATCAGAGTGGAAAATAATTTGTCCCACCTATTAACTGGACCTCAGAAATCATAATAAAATCTATTCTTAATCATTCAATTCTAATCACTATAGCTTGAATAGATAGAATTTTAGTTATTGAATGAAGAGTGCCTTTGTCCTAGGTCTCTGTGAACTTTATTAACATCTTTTCATGCACGTTTCTTTTTGATTTAGAGGAATACAGAAGCTAACATGGGGAATCCAAAATGTTATTATATATCTTCAAGCAAGGATGATTTAATCTGTCATTACATCACTGTGAATGTAGCCCCAGAATCTCTTGTTGAACATGAAGATGGTAATCCCATCATTGAGAACCTAACCCAAAGCATCTAGGAAACTTAAAAGCTACAGAACAAAGTTAAAGGCAATTCATGAACAACTGTACAGAGAATATAATAGAAGAACAGGCATTGATTATATACCAGTTAAAAGAAACTCACAGTGGGCTAATTAGCTTTGGAGTTTAGGCAAGTCACAACCTTTCTGAGTTTCAGTTTCCTTACCTATAAAATGATATGACTGGATTTGAGGCTAGGTTAGATTAGACAAGCATTTATTAAGCACTCTCTCTGTGTTGAGGACTATGTAGTTACAGGTAAAAAACAAATGCATTCCTTACCCTCAAGGAGCTTACTTTCAAAATAGAGAAGACACATAAAAGAGAATTGAAAAGTGGAAGAATCAGGAAGAAGATAAATGGGAAAGTAGTCGGGGGGAGGGGCTAATTTGAATGGATACCACAGGTATTCCTTTAAGGTTTCTTTCAGCTCTAAGTCTATAATTCTATGATGCCAAAGTACAGACAAGTTGTCCCTCTATACCAGTGGAGGGAATTTATAGCACACTAGGAGCTTCCTCTATAGGAATGAAATTAATGTTCAGGGAATGGGGGAGAAGGAAAGAAGAAGTGATACAGAGGAAGTAGAAAGAACTAATGCCATCCCACACATAAGTGAGGCATGGAACTCAACTCACATGGTTGTAGTAATAGAGGCCCTGGGCCAGGAAGAAGGTATGACCATTGCGGAGGAACAAGCAGGTAGAGAAAAACATTTCCCAATTCGGTGGAACATCTTGTTCAGTTACCAACAGATGTGAGTAAAAACCCTGTCTGTGAGCAAAAAACATAGAAAAAAGCTTTCTATTTAGCCACCATTTGGTAGCAAAAGTCTAGTGAATAAAGCCTAAAAGACCTGGATTCTATAGGTACATAACCATGGGCATGTAACTTAACCTCATTAACCTCAGTTTCCTTCATCTTTAGAGGGAGGGAATTGGGTTTGATAACCTGTAAGGTCCCTTCCAGTTCTATATTAGGCCTGTGCCAGACATAGCCTGCAGCCCACCCTCTTTTATGCAGGAAGAAGCTCTTGAGAGAAAGGAAGACTAGAGGATACAGCATATTCTTCCAGGGTACTAGCAAAAGTACTTTGAAAATAGAAGGAAAGGACACATTTTGCAGGTGATATGCGAAGATTTACCCTTCACCATCCGTTCAATTTAAGAGGAATTTCACAACATGCTCTCCCAATGTCATGCTGAGACAGTCAAAGATACCCAATGGCATTTTAAAATAAAAAAATAAATCCTTAGGCATCCGCATACTCTGTTACATAGCAGGATGTCAGGAGTAGAGGCCCTAAATCTCATCAACTCCATTTATTACACTGTAAACCTTTTACAGTTTATCCAGACAATTGAGCATTGCAACAGCTATGAAAACAGGACAATCCATCCAAATGCCCTCGAGAAAGCTATTTGGATAGTGATGGGTTCAGTAAGCCTTCCAAGAACTGTAATAACAGTTGTTTTGATTAAAAAGGTTACTGTAATTCTCTCTCTTCCTTCACTGAAATCTAATTCAACTTTGTCATATAACACTTTTAGGAAAACCTGCTGAATATAATCTTATCTCTACCTTTTTGGGACTCCATTATTGACTTAAGTGATCATACTCATTGGCAACTTCATCAGGATTTCTGGGAAAAATAAGACAGTAAAAAAAATCCCAACCTCATTAATATGGCTTCATACAACAGCCAGAAGTCATATTCCTGGAGAAAGAAAATATATTCCCTTAATGTATACTTCTCTGGGGCCTAAAAGGACAATTACAAACCCCTTGAGTTTCTAGTAAAGTTCCAAATGACTCAGAATCATTAATATTAAGAGTGTATCTCATGAAATAATTTCTGACAAATGTTCCATTTTGTCTCAAAGGACAAATGCACAGTAAACATGTTTAATATGTGACCAGACCAATGTATGATGATAATGTTCATGGAAAGAAGGGAGTATGACCCAGCAGTACAAGCTGTGGGATGATAGTGTGGGTACCTGATTTTTCAGTCTTAACTCAACCAAGTGCATGCTAAACACATTATCTTTCTGTGTGCAACTAAGTCTTTCCAAAATATCCAGATCAAAAATGAAAATTACATCCAAGGCTTTGGTATTCATGGTTTTTGGTCTCATAGTTAGAGGGAGCTACCATTGTAAAAACTCCTGTACAGATGCAGTTTGGCAATTCATGCATGTAAAAGAACTTTAGAGAGTTGCCAATAGCACTGAAAAGTCATGTGACTTGCTCACAGTCACTTAGTAGACTTCGGAGGCAGGAAATAAAATCAGATTTTCCTGACTCTGAAGGCTGGCCTTCTCTTCTCTGTGACAGACCACTTCTCATATGCCATTTGCAAATACCACAATGTTTGTTGTCCTGTAAACAAAATAGTGAAATAATTGGCTACATTTTAACCTTTTCATCCAGTCATGGAAGCATGATTTACATACAGTCTTTGTCTACATTTCCACATATTAATATAAATGTGTCTCTCTAGTGTGTCAAATATACCTAATACCTCAAAGGTAGAAAAAATAGGATAAATAGAGCGACTGTACTTTTGCATAGCATTTACTTGTGTAATTTTAGAAGATATTTTACCACTGGGTGTACGGTTGTGCATATTTTACTATTAACTGTGTGTATCTTTGTGCTTGGGTGGGAGGGGGACAAGGCAATGGACGAGGTTATATAGCAGGAACCCTAAAGGAAGAAATTATGCACAGGGAAGAAAATCACACTTTTCCTCCAGAGAATTGAGAGAGAGAAAATATGTGGGAAGAGAAAACATATAAGTAAATATAGTCTACTTAAAAGATATTTCAGTCTCTTATAAGATGATGCTTTTTAAGTTTAAGGCATTTTTTTTAGTTGGAGCTTGCTGGAAACTATTTTATATAATATAAGTAGGCAGGCTGGCTAGAAAGACACTGTCCTAGAAATACAAATTGGTGAATAAATCTATTTCTATAGGCCCCTTACATGGCTATTATGGCAAATGGATGATGCAAGGGAATGACTCACAAAATCCTGATAATTGTCACATGTTTTAGGCAAGACAAGCTTTTAGCTTCTCACCTTGGCAATGAAATATATGTGCATATAAAAATATATATGCATATTGTAAATGACATATTATGTATAGATATTTGTGCATATATCATATCTTATATGTGTGTGTGTATGTGTGTGTGTATTCTTAATAGGGTAAAAATGGTGAGGTGAATAATTGGATTTTCCTATACCTAAGAGGTGACCAGGACAACACTGAGTACAAAAGATTAAATGTGCCCCTTGGAGAATCTGCCAGTAACAATCAATCAGGGCAATTTGTCCAACTTCATCTAAAGGGACATATCAGAAATACCTGTGAACAGAAAATAACTATTAATGATTTACAACTGCTTCTTCAAAATGTCTAATTGTCTTCAGTGCCTAGACAAAAAGAAATGCATCATCTTTGCATCAGAAGAATGCACCAAAAGAATCTTTGAAATGCCTAGAGCTGGTACAGGCTCTTTCTACCCAAAGTGCCTACAGTGTCTGCCCAAAGCTGGGGAGGCTGGATTCACTTATCTAATCCTAGAAGTCAGTTTCATGTTACATGTGAAAAGAAATCAGTATCAACTAACAATGGACAAAATTATGATTACTGTATTACTAAAGGACCTAATCCTCGCTTTTGAATCATTCTATCAGCAAGCATTTACCAAGTACTTATAATGTACTAGATTCATAGCATCATAGATTTAGATCTGGGAGGGACCTGAAGCTTTGCTTCCAAATCTCTCATTTGACAGATAGAGGTGATGCATAGGATCACACTTCTCATATGTATCTAAGGCAAGATTTGACCAAGTTTTTCCTGACTGAACTTAACCACTCTATCCACTGTGATAGGGAATACAAATAAAAAAGTAAGACATCCCCTGTTCTCAAGGAGCTGACATTTTCCTAGATTTTATACACTTCTTTGTCCAGGAAAACATTAGAAACAGTCATCATAAAAGAGTTGGAAAATAATCTTCTTCCTTCCCTCATCCAGATTGATCCAATTTATATAATTTTCTGTATGGCTTAATTAGAAAACTAATTGTTCAGGGTCAATCTTCCTTAATGCCAGGGGATACCTTGGTTCTAGCCAAAACATTCCTCCTAAGGCTCAGGCATACTTCTAAGGAAAATTGGTCATAAAATGGCTACAGCAACAAACCAAGAATGTGAGATCAAAATTCTCCAGGAAGTGGAAAGGGAAAAGGAATCATGACGAGGGGAGTGGGTAACAATTGTCACGGCATTAGGGAAAGCAGAGAGTTTTGTTCAACACTGGGGAAGAAAAGACAAGGTATCTTACATACATGGTAAAATATAGGTGAAAAAGAGATGAGGGAGTGAAACAACAGCTCTGTACAGGACAAAATTACTCACAGAAAAGTATCATATACATTTTATACACATTTTTCCAGTACCTTACATGATACCTAACAAACCATAGTTATTTAGTTATTTAATAAATGCTCTGTGAAGAAAGGAGAGGATGAAGGGAGGAAGGCAAGGAGGGAGGGAGGAGAGGAGGAAGAAATGAAGGAAGTGGGAAAGGAAGGAAGGATGGAAGGAAGGAAGGAAGGAAGGAAGGAAGGAAGGAAGGAAGGAAGGAAGGAAGGAAGGAGGAAGGAAGGAAGGAAATAAGGAAGGGAGGAACAAAGAATAACATCCAGACTTCTACATCCATATCTAGAGACGAAGAAGAAATTTGGGCCATGAAACAAAAACTTGCCTGATTAGCTGTCCTTGATAATTTTTAAAATCATCAGTTGACATTTATTAACTTCCAGTTATGTGGAATGAGGGACATGATAATGATTGACTCTAATACCCAGATCCTACCATAACAATGTCTTAGAAAAGGGAATGGGGAGCGGCTAGGTGGCACAGTGAGTAGAGCATCAGCCCTGGAGTCAGAAGGACCTGAGTTCGGATCCGGCCTCAGACAATTAACGCACACACAAACAAAAACCTAGCCGTGTGACCTTGGGCAAGTTGCTTAACCCCAATTGCCCTCCAAAAGGCAAAAAAAGAAAAGAAAAGGGAATGAAAATATTCCTTCTCTGTTCAAAATTGGCCTATTCCTAAAAAGGACAGGGGAAGAGAGAGAAAAATAAGCTCTACTGACCCTCAAGCCTGGCATAAATTTTGGAATCAGGTGAAATTTGCCTTCATTTCTCAAGGGGAGCTTAGAAGAAAACTTCAAACTTTGGGAAGAGAGAATTTGAACAGAAGCAGTAGAAAAACAAAAGTAAGCCAACATAGCCTTTCCTTTTTCCCTTTTCTCCCTCCAACTCTTCTTTCTGTTCTCTGGTGAGTGGAGGAACACCGAGGAGAGTCTCTTCTTGCATTCCCTTTCTTCAACAGCTTTGACAAACAGAGCAGCAAACAGAAATTTTCTGTCTCGATCAATCAATAGATAAATATTTAATTAATGCCTTCTTTGTACTGTGGACTGTGTTAAGAGTTGATGACAGAAAATAATTCCTGCCCTCAAGGAGCTCACAATCTAATGTGTCTCAGAAAGGCTGAGTAACCTCATGTCATACAAACAACTAGACCTAGGGATAACATGGATTTGTCATGTAATTCCATCCATATTGTAGAATACTTGTGTATCTTTACTTTTTGTGTCACTTTTAAAGATTTAATTCTTCTGCCCTTCTAAAAATAATAATCTACTTATGAAAGCAAATGAGCTTAAGGCTACAGAATATCAATTCAGTTATTTCTTTTCTCTTGAAGATTTTTACCTTTTTAGATTTTTTGACCCTTAGATCCTTTGGCCCTCACATATTTTCTCCATGTTTTTCCATTTGCTCTTAACCGATATAAGAGAATATTTTTTTTTCCCTTTGGTAGTCTTGTGTTGCCATAAGTGCATTGATATGATTTCTTATTCCTGCTGATCATAGTTTTTGCATGGTGCTTAACAAACCATAGTTATTTAATAAATGCTTGATGTCTTTGTGTGTGCATGTGTGTTTCTTGTTTGATCATTGGCTTATTTCTAGCTTCATTTTTCATTTCTACCTTTACAACATCTCACCTATGCATATTCTTCTACACACACACACACACACACACACACACACACACACACACACACACCACAGCCATAACCCTAGTCCAGGCTCCTTAACTTGTGAGGTTCTTGAAGGCAGAGACTCTTACCCCTTTTTTGTATCCCCAGCACTTAGCACACTCTGGCATATTGATTGTTTAATAAATACTTATTGACTAACTGACTCCCATCTACTCTCACTCAAAATATTGCAATATTCTTCTAACTGATCTTCGTGCTTCAAATCTCTTTCTACGTCAATTTATTATCGACTCGATTTCTTTTTTAAAGCATGGATCTCTTCATTTCACTCTACTTTCATCCCCACCCCCACAATCAATAAACTTAGTTTCGCCATTACATGCATAATCAAATATGACATTCTCTGAAATATAAATTCTTCATAACCTGGCCCTTTCTACCTTTCCAATATTATATTTCCTGCCTCTTTGTACACGATGCTATCTAGTTCTACTGAGCTATTTGCTGTTCCTCACACATAACACTTATATCCCATCTCCATGACTTTGTACCAGTTGTCCTCAATGTTTGGAATTCTTGCTCCCTTTTCACCTCTGCCTCTTAGTTTCTTTGGCTTCTTTCAAGTCTCATTTGAAATTCTATCTTTTGCATGATGTCTTTCCTGATTCTTCTAAGTGCCAGTGCCTCCTGTTCCGAGGTTGCCTTCCACCTATTCTGTATATCTCTTATATGTACTTCATCATTTAGTTGTTGTCTCCCCATTAGTATGTGAATTCCTTGAGGGCAAGGACTGGTCTTGCCTCACATATAGAAAAATGCTTATTGTTGTTCTTTCAAAGGAACAAATAAAATTCCTTATCTTGCCGACAGTTTAATTTTTTTCCTTTTGATTTCTTTTCCCTGATTACCTTCTCAGGCATCTCTTCCTTCTTGTGTCTGGATGTCAAATTTTCTATTCAATTCTGGTTTTTTCCTCAAGAATGCTTGAAAGTCCTCTATTCCACTGAATGACCATATTTTCCCCCGAAACAAAATACTCAGTTTTGCTGGGTAGGTGACCCTTGGGTTCAGTCCCAGCTCTTTTGCCCTCTGGAATATCATATTCCATGCCCTTCTATCCCTCAGTGTAGAAGCTGCCAGGTCCTGGGCTATTCTGATTGTGTTTCCACAATATTGAAATTGTTTCTTCCTGGCTGCTTGTAGTATTTTCTCCTTGATCTGGGGATTCTGGAACCTGGCTATAATATTCCTGGGAGTTTCCTTTTGGGGATCTTTTTCAGGAGGTGATCTGTGGATTCTTTCAACCTCTATTTTGCCCTCTGGATCTAAAACATCAGGGCAGTTTTCCTTGAGAATTTCTTGAAGGGTGATTTCTAGGTTCTTTCTTTGATCATGGCTTTCAGGTAGTCCAATAATTTTTAAATTGTCTCTCCTGGATCTATTCTCCAGGTCAGTGGTTTTTCCATGAGATATTTCACATTGCCTTCTAATCTTTCATGTGTTTGGATCTGCTTAACAGCATCTTGATTTCTCATAAAGTCACTAGCTTCCATTTGCTCCAGTCTAACTCTGAAGGAATGAATCTCCTCAGTGAACTTTTGAGATTCTTTTTCCATCTGGCAAATTCGACTTTTTAAGGCATTCTTCTCCTCATTGCCCTTTTGGGCCTCCTTTGCCATTTGAGTTAGTCTATTTTTTAAGGTGCTGTTTTCCTCAGTCAGGCTGTTGACCCTCATTTCATACTTTTCCTGCATCCTTCTCATTTCTCTTTCCAATTTTTCCTCCACTTCTCTTATTTGATTTTTAAAGTCCTTCTTAAGGTCCTCTATGGCCTGCAACCCGCTCATGTTTTCCCCTGGGGCTTTTGGAGCAGGACTTCTGACCTCACAGTCCTTTTCCCGCTCTATGCCCCCAAAATAGGAGTCTAGGGTTGCATTTTTCTGTTTCCTTTGCCTTGGCATGTTGCCACTTAATTGCTTGACTTTTGGGCTTGTTGCCACACTATGGCTTTAAGGCCAGATAGAGGAATTTTCGTCCCGAACGTGTGGGGGGCAACTTCCGTTTCTGGCAAGCTGTAAACCCACCCACGACTTCCACCCTAGATCACAATCCAGATCCAGGGAGGTTAAAGCAAGAGCGATTACCCCCCAAGACTGATCGCTGTATCTCCCTACGATTTGCAGGCTGGGAGCTGGAAATGCCTCTGAAAACTACCAAATGGCTTGTCTCCTCAGTGGCTTCTAGCCCCCAGGGGAGGGAGCTGACGCATTCCCCAAATACAGGTCCCAAAGTCCATAGGACACTAACCTCTTACTTTGTCCTAGGCATGTCTTTGTTGATAATTCTGGAGTCGCTACAGCTCCTGGTGTTCTGGGGTTCCTCCAGCCAGCTGCTGGCCCTGCCACCCTGGGGCTAAAACCTCGGCTCACGCAGACCTGGGCTCGGCTCGGCTCCCTGCGCTCTGCCAGGTCCCAGACTGCTGCGCTGGTCCTTCCTGCAGGGCTGCTGGGCTGTCCTCAGTGGGAGGTTAGCTTCTCTGTGTTGTTCTGTGGGTGCTGGGGCTTCAGAGTTGTTCAGAGTCCCCTTTTGCATAGTTTGGGGGGAATCTGGGGGCAGAGTGGCTTGGATGAGCTGTTTCTACTCCGCCATCTTGGCTCCGCCCCCCCCCAGTTTAATTTTTTTAATGGAAGATTAGGCTAGTTTTTGTAGAGATTTTTCATTTGACTTTATTTTAAACTGTTGTTGATATCTTTTGTTTTTACATAACTTTCATTTCAATTCTATTCTCCCCTCTCTGCTCCCTAGGGAACCATTGTTTGTAACAAAGAACTTTTTAAAAGAGAAAGAAGAGCAAGTCAGCAACATTAACCAAAGCTTCAGCTACATGAGCAAATATTTAATATCACACATGCATAATCCCACATTTCAGCATAGAAAAGAGAGATACATTTTCTCATTTCTTCTTTGGGGACAAGTGTGGTATTTTACTTATACAATATTCATCTTCATTTTTGTTGTTACCAATGCTCTTCTTCCTGTGTATTTATATGACCTTAATCACTGAAAATATTATTTTCCTGGTTCTGATTATTTCATTCTGCTTCAGTTCATATGAAAGTTTCTTATACTTCCCTACATTCTTCATATGTATTGTTTCTCATAGTGAAATGATACTCTATTATGTTTATGTATCATAATTTATTTATCCATTCCATAACCAGTGGTCTTCTACTTTGTTTCCAGTTCTTAACTTTTACAAGGAGTGCTGCCATGAATATTTTGGTGCATACAAGACCTTTCTTTCATGGACATCTTTCGGTTATGTGTATAGCAATGGCAAGTCTAGTTCTAAGGGTATGGACATTTAATTCATTTTCTTAGCATAATCCCCTATTATTTCTACTGGGTTTTTCTTCAGTATGTGTTATGGTGTGATATAGATAAACCTCTTTCACATTTTGGAAAATTGTATTTCTTTTTTTCATAGATAATCCATGATTTGAGTGATTCAGTTTGGCTTTCTTTGATAGGTGAAGGGCTTTTTCTTGCTTCCCTGTAATATTTCTATGTGAAGTTGAATTTTGGAGAGTTTAACCAATACATTTAATTGTGAGCTAAATTTAGAATTTTCCCCATTTGTGACCTCTCTAATCTTATCAAACTACATGCCACTGTTTCTATTACTTCTGATAATCTTCTTGTATTATTTCTTGCTGAGTGGCATGTAGGTTTTTTGATACTTTGTGTTTTTAATCTTAGAGACCTACAATCCTTAAATTATTTCTATCAATCCTATCTTCAAGTTAGAGCACAATGAATTATGTAGAAGTAGTGTTCTTTAAATTTTGTCTTTTGATTACATTTTATCTTTTTCTCTTATATTTTTGAGAACTTCCAATTTTCTCTTTTTCAGAACTTCTATCATCTTCCCATATTCTTTTCCTTTCATTTGAAATCTTCCCCTACTTGCCAAATTTTGAAAATTGATCCCTATGTTCCTTTAAGATTGTTCAAGTTTCATTTCAGATTTCCTCTGTGTGCATTTTTGGTGATCTAGATGCTCTTTTTGACTGAATTTTCTTGAGTGCCACTTCTGTTTCCTCATACCTATATAACACATTGGCTACTGAGCTATCAGACTCTAAATCTGATAGTTCTACTGTTATTAATGAGAAATAATCACTATAGAAATGCTGGAAGATCTATTCAGGTTCACATTTGTTTCCCTCCCAGTTTTATCTTTAAATGCTCTTATGGCCATATAGTATACTTGTTTGTCACCTCAAATCTTCTGCACACTGAGCTTCCCTTCTATCATTTTTTGCTATTTCATGAAATGATACTATTTGTTATATTCCATTACTTCCTCTGTAGTATTTAATAAATTAGCTTTCTTTCTTAACCACCCATGCATTGTGTCTCTCCTTATCAAGAAGATCTCTTCTTTGCTGGCTGAGATAATCTGGATTCTTTTGGCTTCTTCATTATGATGATTGCTTTAAAACTCTAAAAGCTATTCTCTAAGAGTCCCATTGGGTCTTAGTTTTAACTATAAATTTGACAAGTATACTTTCTATGGCTTTGTCCAAGACATTGATAAGAATTATGAATAATAGAGCACCAAGAATAGATCTCTTGACTACTCCATTATGGACCTGGACCTCTTTCCAATTTGACATCTCTTCATTTGTGAATCATTAAGAACTACTCTTTGGGTATTGTTATTCAACCAGTTCCTAAATTCATTTAACAGTACTATTATCTAGTGTTTGTTTTCATATATCATCCCACAAAGATGACATGAGAGATTCTTTAGAGTATTTTGATGAAATTTGGTCTTTTTCTACAGTATTTCCTTGATCTATTAAGCTAATTATCCTTGCATAAAACAGAAATAAGGTTAGTATAACATGTATTCCTTACTACTTCATAGTGGCTCTAAGTATTAACCACTTCCCTTCTCAAATATTTACAAACCATCCTTTCAATAACATGCATGACTGGGTGTTTTTTCCAATAATATATCAACTCATTGAGCACTGAATGCAAAGCACATTTAATATGCTACAAATTAAATTCATATTTATGGATAGTCTAAAAATTATGATTCATATAATCTCCCTTTCTTATACTCTGTCGCCATTGCTTTGAAAGTAGGAGGTATTCATATAAGACCGAGGGCTATTTTGTATTTTATTCTGTTTTATAGGTCACCATGCCCAAAGTATTTATCACCCAGTAGCCAACTTGATATCAGTGAGTTTCTCAATATTTAGCTAAGTTGATTGTTAGGCAATAGATGGAGTTTATTGCCAAAATCACACTTGAAACTTCCTAGAACTTGCTAGAGCTTTCTTATACCTTGAGATCCTAAAGCTAAATTTTGTAATTTTTTATATTGTGACAACTGTATTTCAATGTCATTTGTTTCCTTTATAATTCCATATATTTTATTTTATATCCTTAAAGTTATTCTGTGAAAGACTCCATAGGTTTCACTAGATTGTCAAAGGGATCTATGTGACAAAAAAATAATAAATGTTCAAGAATCCAGCCTAGGTCATGGACTTTTGTAAGACTGTGCTCTCCAAAATATCAAAATTTCAGGTGAGTCAAAAAGCAATGGAAAGATGGGGTGGCTAGGTGGCGTAGTGAATAAGAATGCTGGCCCTGGAGTGGGGATGACCTGGGAATGGTCCTGGCCTCAGAAAATGAGCACCCACACATAAATAATGACTGGCTGTGTAACCTTGAACAAGTTATTTAACCCCAATTGCTTAAAAAAAAAAAAGCAATGGAATGAAGCATGGTGGGTTTAAATAGAAAGTAGTATATAACCAATAATGAGTTGACATTGAGAAACGACATAAAAGCATATGTAGTTTTATTAGTCTATATCAGTGAAGTCTATATCCGTAAAGCAAGTATGCCAGTCAATGGGATTGTGGATCAATTGAAATGTTGAAAAGTATCTTAACAGATAAAAATAACTTCTGCTTTAGTCTTCCACATATTGTACTCCAATTATTCTGGAAATAGGATTATAGTTGATTAATATCTATTCTAGGGCTACACACAAGACCCAGTGATTTCCCAGTTCCTAGTGGAGAAAAAAAAGAGAGATAAAAGAAATTGACTGCTCTCTCCATTGCTCACCATCAAAATAATCTACTGCATGTGGATAAATTGAGATGTCCTTAATCTACCCAATATTTTATCCTTTAAAAAAGATGAGAACCAGCAGAATGAATAAAATGAATGGAGTCATCAAATTAATGAATTACTGAAAAAAGTTAAGTGCCTACTATATAAGAAACACTGTACTAAGCACATAGAGTGCAAATACCAAAGTGAAATGGTTTCTACCCTCAAGGAGCTTACCTTCTTATAGGGAATAAACATGTATGTATTAGAGCATTGGTCAGGTAAGATTTGTGGGGAGAGGGGTGCCAGGGGAAATGCAAGGATGTTGAATATAACAATAAGACAGCTCAATAACACACTCTTTCCCAACACAATGGTAACATTGGTTTGATTACAGTTCTTAGAACAAAAAGTAGAAAAGGTTGGGGGTATAGTCCCACTTACAGGGTAGAAAATAGCTATAATAAAGATAAGTGTGCCTGGTCTCAAAGCTCACAGTCATTCCTCCTAGATATAGTCACTGGAATTCTAATTCTGAGGGAGAATAGCAGCATTATAGCTACTAAGCAAGGTAAGACTACTGCTCCCTATAATAAGCCAGAGGGGGAGAGATGAAGAAAAATCAAGAGCAAAACTCCAAATGACTTGTCCTGAGTCAAACTTGTTGCTTTTTGTCAAATTGATTCAAGTTTTCCTAATCATAAACTGTTTTGGCATGACCCAAGCCCTCTTTAACTACAAGTCTTCTGTTGGCAATGAAGACTGTCGTAAATTGAGATAGTCTAACTATGCTCATTAGAAAGCCTCCTCCTCAATTCAGTTTATATGATTCAATGGGAGCCATAGTTGTGAATCAAAGAGAACCTGCTCTATTCAGAATAGAAGGTGATCACATTGATACGTGATCCATTGGAGACCATCTGTATTGGTTAGAACTAGGTGAGAAAGGAGATGTCCCTCCCATTCAAAGAACAAGAAAGTGTCTTATATATTATGTTGCCAAGCATGGCAGAAGAAGAATCAATAGAGATTATGTTTAGTCATAGCACTAGTCTGGGCTTTGGAATATCTCGTTTAAGTTCGGACGTATGTGAGAGTACCAAAAAGCACTCTCTGGGAGAGAACAAAACAAACTACAAAAGTTTTATTCAGGTATTGAGTTCCTGAAAATATATATAGCTCTGAGGTCAGTGTTTATAGTTACCATGACTCCATGGAGTCCACTCTAAACTGCTGACTTGTTTTATAGAGATCATGGAGTCAGATGGTCACCAGTTCTAGTAAAGGCCTAGGACAGTTCAAATGAATATAATAAAGGGTGGATGCTTGACATCCCCTTGTGGAAAATTGGTGGATTTATGGACAAAAATCTTTCTTTTGTATTTCATGGAATCCTTGGCTAAATCACAGTGGCACAAGAAGTTGATAGAACTAGAGCTTTTTGTATCATATAGAAAAGGTTTTTAATTTTGTGTTTTGTCAGGTAAGGTATTTATCACTCTTTAAAATTCCTACAAAACTAATGACAGATTATAATTGAAAAGGCAGCTGGCTCTAACATCATTCTAATATAGATTTTCAGTTCTCAGAATGCATTAGCAAAGTAATAATTCCTAACTTCATACATACACACATCACTATCCTTCGCTTGGGAATTTTAGCTTCCTCAAGTCATTTTCCTTTCACCTAAACAGAGGAGAGAGACAGAGAGACAGAGACAGAGAGAGACAGAGAGAGAGAGAGAGAGAGAGAGAGAGAGAGAGAGAGAGAGATGTTTCTCCAAGAAACAGCAAAGAATACAGTTCGGGGACTTCATGATTTTGAGCAACTTAACTTGTATTAGTTTTTAATTCATCATAGTCCATATAGCTCCTAGAATACATCAGATCTCCTGAGGTGAATAACTACATCAATGAAAAAGAAAAAAAAGTTGTTTATTCAATAGCACATTGAGCTAGAGAATTTGGGAGTGAAGAAGGCACTCCTCCAAGCTCATTAACTCTGTCAGACTGATCAACTGTCACTTAGTTAAGTACCACCTTGTACTCATATTTTTCCCCAGAGCAAAATTATTGCTTTTTTGCACATTTATATTTATATTATTTGTCTTGTATATAATGTATTTCCACTGAGGAACTGACATATTCCTAAGTCCTAGGAGAAATGGAATAGGATAGGTTAAGTGCCAGAAAGAATATTGCACTGGGAGTCATGAGAACATTGCTTAAATCCCAATTCTGCTACTTTCTAAGTCTGCTTGTCTCATTCAGTTTTAATATTCCTTTATTCTAAGCACTAATAGGGCCTATGCTTCTCTGGAAGATACTCAGAGGTCATCTATTCCAAAAATATCAGCTAGTGGAGGAGAATTCTAAGGCTTATAGAAGTTGTTATTTGCCCAAAGCCAGAAAATTTGTTAGAGGCAGATCTGATACTCAAACTAGACTCTTGATTCCTATTGTATCATATAACCTTTCTTCTTCATGTTGACGCCACCTCCATGGCATCTTTCACTCTACCCCTCTTCTTTCCACTCACAGAACTGCCACCTTAATTCAGACTTTCATAACCTCTCACTAGAAATATTGCAAAGGTCTCTTAATTAGTATTCCGAGATCTTCAGTCTTTTAGTGCAGCCACTACTAGTTCTGTAATTCTAATTGTGTCTTCACCAGTTTGAATTGTTAGGTTTTTTTCTTTTTGCTCATATTTGCTTCTTAACCTGGGGGGTTTTGTAATTTGGTTATAATATTCCTTTAGATTTTCTGCTGAGGATCTATATAGGTGGCTCAGTGAATAAAGCACCAGCCCTGGAATCAAGGAGGACCTGAGTTCAAATTCAACCTCAGACACTTAACACTTACTAGTTATGTGACCTTAAGCAAGTCACTTAACCCCAATTGCCCTGCCTTCCCCCCTCTGAAAAGCAAAAATAAAATCTTTAAATTCAGCCTCTTTCCACCTTCAACTCATTCTTTATACAGATGCCATATTGCTGTTTCCAAAAAAACCATATCACTCCCCTGACCTTTTTCTTTGAGCTTGACCTGACTTAGGCCTAGTTTCAGTTTGATTTTGGAACAAAATGAGACACTCACAGGTCACTCAACAGTTAGTAAAAAATTCCTTAGTCATAGCAGGAGGTATTCAACAAGAATAGACATTGGGGACCCCTTGACTTAATTCAGCTGACTGAACCTCCCTTGCTAATGTTACCCATAGTTTTCTGCCAGGCAAGCACTAAAGAATTTCTGAAGCCACTTGTGGTTGCTTTGTACTCATGTAACCAGGGAGTGATGCCAACAGCCTAAGCTTCAGTTCTTTGAGCCAATGAAATCTCAAGACTTTTTTTAAATACCCTCTAAGGAAAAAAATATTGTAACTTGTATGGGGTTAGTATATTTCTCCTACCACACTGTCACTACCTTTCTCAAGAAACTTCAGTGGCTCCCTATTGGCCCTAAAGATAAAAATACAAATTATTTTCCTTCACAATCTGACAACATCCTATAGTTCCAGGATAATTACATACTTCTCCCCCTCATTTACTCTATATGCCAGCCAAACTGAACTTGCCAGTTCTCCAAACACAACATTCCATCCCACACCTCTGGTGATTTTTCATAGGCTTTATGTCATTCCTGGAATGCTTTCCCTCTTATCTTTACCTCTTGGAACCACTACTTTGCTTCAAGATTTAGGGTAAGAGTCACTTCCTGTAAGAGAACTGACCTGATTTCTCTAGCTGTTACTTCTACTACCCCCTCCCAATTACTTTATTGTGTGTGTGTGTGTGTGTGTGTGTGTGTGTGTGTGTGTGTGTGTGTAGACAGACAGACAGGCAAACAGACAGATAGATAGATAGATAGATAGATAGAGAGAGAGAGAGAGAGAGAGATAGATAGAGACAGATATAGAGATAGAGAGATAGAGATAGAATATACATCCTGAATTTACTTACGCATGCGCATTTTCCTCCACCAGAAGGTAAACTCCTTAAGGGCAAGAGTCACATATTTCTCTCTGTATCACCCAAGTCTATTACAGTGGTTGTGGCAGGAGAGGCATTTGATAGTTGCTTTTCTATTTAACTCAACAAGTATTTAAGTACCTACTTTAAACTGCTTTAGACACTGTGTAAAATAAAAAAATAGAGAGGATAGTCCCTGGTTTTAAGGTGTTCATACTCTAGCTGAGCACAAAAGCACATGCATATATAATATTATAAAATAGCATATCATAATAACTCTGATATTATTTTTAAACAAATGCTTTATTAACTTCCGTTTTATATCATTCATTTCTGCCAGATTTTGAGTTACAATCATTTTCCCCCCATTATTCCCCTACCCAACCTCCCAGAATAGCAGTCCCACAAGATATCACTTCCTCCAATCTGCTCTCTCCCATACCCCCTTCGACTTTTCCATTAGAGGAAAGTGAGTCTTCGTGTCCCAATGCCTGCACATCTTATCTCCCAATTACAAGCAAAAGAGTATTAATAATGATATTTATATATATTTGAAACATTTAATGTTAAGACCTCGAATTTCAGATCCATTTCCTTCCTCCCTTGTCACCCATTCCCTCTGGGGAGATAAGTAATTCAGTATATGTTGTACATGTCTAGCTATGCAAAACATTATCATAGTAGATATATTGTACAAGGCTGCTTATAATTCCCTCCCACTCATCCCACCCCCCACCTGGTCCATTCCCTACATGATCCTGTCCCTCTTCTATAGTGGGTACTTCCAAACTCCCCTCCCCCCAAGGATGCCCTCCCATCCATCATCCCTCCTCTCATCCCCCTTCTCCCTATTCTGCTGCAGGTTGAGATATCCCATTTAGTATGTATGTCATTCTCTCCCTGAACCAAATTCAATGAGAATGTGGTTTTGCCTTTTTAGCCTTCCTATTCTCCCCCTCCCTTGAAACCACTTCCCCTTGCTTCTTCTACATGAGATAGTTTACCCTACCCTGTCTCTCCCCATCTCCTCTTGCCACTTTCCTCTCTCACCTCATAATTTCATCCCTTGAGTATTCTCCCTTCCCAACAAATTCAACCTATGCCCTCTATCCATATATAACTGTAACCATATACACACACATTCACATATGTATTCATATGACCACACCCCCTTCTTCCATTATTTTCATAGTGAGAAAGATATCATCAGTCATAGTTATTGCTTTTCCATATAGGAATGTAAATAGTTCGACTTTGATAAGTTCCTTTTGATTTCTTTTCCCTGATTACCTTCTCAGGCATCTCTTCCTTCTTGTGTCTGGATGTCAAATTTTCTATTCAACTCTGGTTTTTTCCTCAAGAATGCGTGAAAGTCCTCTATTCCACTGAATGACCACATTTTCCCCTGAAACAAAATACTCAGTTTTGCTGCGTAGGTGACCCTTGGGTTCAGTCCCAGCTCTTTTGCCCTCTGGAATATCATATTCCATGCCCTTCGATCCCTCACTGTAGAAGCTGCCAGGTCCTGTGCTATTCTGATTATGTTTCCACAATATTGAAATTGTTTCTTCCTGGCTGCTTGTAGCATTTTCTCCTTGATCTGGGGATTCTGGAACCTGGCTATAATATTCCTGGGAGTTTTCTTTTTGGGATCTTTTTCAGGAGGTGATCTGTGGATTCTTTCAACCTCTATTTTGCCCTCTGGATCTAAAACATCAGGGCAGTTTTCCTTGAGAATTTCTTGAAGGGTGATTTCTAGGTTCTTTCTTTGATCATGGCTTTCAGGTAGTCCAATAATTTTTAAATTGTCTCTCCTGGATCTATTTTCCAGGTCAGTGGTTTTTCCCATGACATATTTCACATTGCCTTCTAATCTTTCATGTGTTTGGATCTGCTTAACAGCATCTTGATTTCTCATAAAGTCATTAGCTTCCATTTGCTCCAGTCTAACTCTGAAGGAATGAATCTCCTCAGTGAACTTTTGAGATTCTTTTTCCATCTGGCAAATTCGACTTTTTAAGGCATTCTTCTCCTCATTGCCCTTTTGGGCCTCCTTTGCCATTTGAGTTAGTCTATTTTTTAAGGTGTTGTTTTCCTCAGTCAGGCTGTTGACCCTCATTTCATACTTTTCCTGCATCCTTCTCATTTCTCTTTCCAATTTTTCCTCCACTTCTCTTATTTGATTTTTATAGTCCTTCTTAAGGTCCTCTATGGCCTACAACCTGCTCACGTTTTCCCCTGGGGCTTTTGGAGCAGGACTTCTGATCTCACAGTCCTTTTCCCGCTCTATGCCCCCAAAATAGGAGTCTAGGGTTGCATTTTTCTGTTTCCTTTGCCTTGGCATATTGCCACTTAATTACTTGACTTTTGGGCTTGTTGCCACACTATGGCTTTAAGGCCAGATAGAGGAATTTTCGTCCCGAATGTGTGGGGGGCAACTTCCGTTTCTGGCAAGCTGTAAACCCACCCACGACTTCCACCCTAGATCACAATCCAGATCCAGGGAGGTTAAAGCAAGAGCGATTACCCCCAAGACTGATCGCTGGATCTCCCTACAATTAATTGCAGGCTGGGAGCTGGAGCTGCCTCTGAAAACTACAAAATGGTGTGTCTCCTCAGTGGCTTCTGGCCCCCAGGGGAGGGAGCTGACGCATTCCCCAAATACAGGTCCCAAAGTCCATAGGACACTAACCTCTTACTTTGTCCTAGGCATGTCTATATTGATAATTCTGGAGTCGCCAGGGTTCCTGGTGTTCTGGGGTTCCTCCAGCTGGCTGCTGGCCCTGTCGCCCTGGGGCTAAAACATCAGCTCATGGGGACCTGGGCTCTGCTCGGCTTGGCTCCCCACACTCTGCGTGCTGCCGGCTCCCAGACCGCTGCGCTGGTCCTTCCTGCAGGGCTGCTGGGCTGTCCTCAGCGGGAGGTTAGCTTCTCTGTGTCGTTCTGTGGGTGCTGGGGCTCCAGAAGTTGTTCAGAGTCCCCTTTTACATAGTTTGGGGGGAATCTGGGGGCAGAGTGGCTTGGATGAGCTGTTTCTACTCCGCCATCTTGGCTCCGCCCCCCAACTCTGATATTATTACTAATTATTTTATTAGTTGATTTACTTAATATTTAATTCTTTTGTTTTAATTAGTAATAGCTAGTTATTATTACTAATATATGTGATATAATCTTCATAAATATATGTATATATACAAGTATAAATAGAGATACAAATGTAGATATATACCAATGAAACAAGTACTAACGTTGGACAATGTGCAAATAATTGTATCTAATGGAATTGTGCAGAAAATACGTGCCATGGAAGTTCTGAGAAGAGAAAGCTTATTGAGAGCTGGAAGAGTATAAGTTCCTTAAGGGCAGGTGCTGCCTTTTACATTCTTTTGTGTCACCAGACCTTAGCACCTGGCACATAGTAGGCATTTCAATAATACTTATTGACTTGACTTGAATGAAAGACTTCATGGAAGATGTGGCATTTCAGATGAGCCTTCAGTGCGAGGCTTTCCCAACAGCCACATGTGAAGAAGCTTAGCATGTTCAAAGTACAGAAAAGAAACCAAGTAGAATGGAGTGCCTATGTGGGTAAATGGTAAGAAATACAGGAGATTGGGGCAATATTATGGAGAGGCTTGAAAACTTGTCATAAGTTAATGAGCTAGTGAGAAGTTTTTTGTTTTTTTGTTTTGTTTTGAGGGGATTTTGCTATTTATTATTTGAATGTAAATTCATGTATGGAATTCTCCTTGAAAAAATTTCATTTGCTGTTGCAGATTGGCAACTGTTTTGCAACTTATATCTTAGAATATTGCCTGGGGTATGGAGCAGTAAAGTGATTTGCTCACAGAATATCCCACAACCAGGATGTATTAAAGTGGGATTCAAACTCTAGTCCTCTTGTCTTTGAGTCTTGTTCTCTATCTACTATTCCATGCTGACTCTCAGCAAAGAAATAACAAAGATCTATAAGCAGAGAAAGTTATTGGGTAATGAGCAGCCATTGGAAGTTTATAAGCAAGAGAATGGCATGATAAATGTGACCTTTTAAGACTAGTCTGACCATCATTGTACACGATTGATCATGGGAGGAGGGGCTCAATTCAATGACCAGTTGCAAAGCTTCCAAATGAATCCAGACTTAAAGCAATAAAGGCCTAGATTAGGGTGGTAAGGAGAGGATTAGACAGGAGGGAGAAGATATGAGAGATATATTGAAGGAAGAAATGACAGGACTTGGAGACTAACAATGTGAGATGCATTATTTACTCCCTCCAAATCTCCCTCCCAAACTTCCCTAATGCTGTTGAAAGCACCAACATCCTCCCAATCACCCTTAGGTGTCTAATTCCATGGCCAGTAAATATTGTCAATAATGAGATTTGTGATTGGGAAAAGGATCTTCTGTTACTATTTAGTCCAATCTTTGTCTGGATTAGGAAATCAATAGAAGGAATCTGATGTGTGCAATCCAACTTCATGACTTCTCAAAGAGTAGGGGATAGAGTGACTAGCAGGTGCTTCCAAGATGCACAGTCTTTTAGTGTAGAAGCTGCTTGCTAAGTCTTGTGAAACCCTAATTATTTTTCTGAAGTACTTAACCTTTTTTTTTCTTTGTTGCTTGTAATATTTTCTCTTAAACCAGGGAATTTTGAAACTTGACTATGACATTTCTATAAATTTTCTTCCTAGGATCCCTTTGAGGTAGTGATTGGTGGATTCTTTCTATTTCTACTTTACCTCCTTATTTGAGAACTTCAAGGCATTTTTCCTTAATAGTTTCTTGTAATATTGTATCTAGATTCTTTTTTTGATCATAACTTTCAGGTAGTCCAACAATTCTTATATTGTCTCTCCTCGATCTGTTCTCTAGATCAGTTTTTTCCTAATATTTCAAATTCTCTTCTATTGTTCTAGTTTTATCATAGCTTGGTGTCTTATGATGTCATTTAATTCTACTTGTCCAATTCTAGTTTTCAAAGAGTTATTTTCTTCCTTAAGATTTTGTTTCTCATTTTCTAATTGGTTAACTTTCTTTTCATAGTTTTCTTGAATTGCTTTTATCTTTTTCTAATTTTTCCTTGTTCTCTATTTGATTTTTAATTCCTTTTCAAGTTCCTCCAATAGTTCTCTTTGGGCTTGTGATCATTTGAGGTCAATCTTTAAGGAAGGAGTGGCTTTTTTTAACCTCACTATTTTCCTCTGAATATGAACCCAGGTTCTCTTTTACACCAAAGTAGCTATTGATGATCAGGTTCTTTTCCCTTTGATTATTATTTTTATTTCTAATTCACCTTATTTTATTTTAGCGGGTTATTATTATTATCAAGTTTTAATCCCAAGTTATGGGTAATGTTGCCTTAGACCTCAATTCCTTCTAACTATTGCTTTCTGAATTCTGTCCTCGATGCACAATCTCAGGGACTGTTGTCTTCCACCCCTAAGTTCCAACCAAGCTGCCCAGAAAATCTTCTTGTTCCCTGCCATACCAACACTCTTTGTGCTTGCTCCTCCAGACACAACCAGGGATCACATCTGTTCAGCACCCCTAGACCTGACTTCTGGAAATATCAGGGGGTCCTTCAATCCTTCCTTACTCATCCATCTCTTATTCTTTAGATGAAAGTTTATGAGGTGAAAGTTCCTGAGGTGAAATTTCTTGAGGTCTAGTCGGCTTCCCTCAGGACCCACTGTTTCTTGATTCAGTGACATCAGCCTAGAGGTGTTTATACTCCACTCAGATGAAATCAGCCCCTGGAGTCTTCCTTGAGGTCCTTTCAAGATGTCCTAGGAGGACAACTGCTTTACCCCTTATTTTTGCTGGCCTACATTCATTTTGTGGTTATTTTCTGTTTGTGGAGGAAATCTGAGAGAACCTGGAAATTTCTGACCTACTCCACCATCTTCCCAGAATCAGTTCTAGGCACTGTGCAAAGCTCTGAGGGTACAAAGAAAGTTGCTCTCAAGTTCCTCATCGTCTAATGGGAGGACAACACACAAACAAATATATAGGAACAAGCTATATACAAGATAAATTGTAAATAAAAAGCAGAGGGGTGGCTAAGTGGCACAGTGAATAGAGCACTGGCCCTGGAGTCAGGAGGACCTGAGTTCAAATCTGACCTCAAACACTTAACACAAAAAACTAGCTGTGTGACCTTGGGCAAGTCACTTAACCCCAATTGCCCTGCCTTCCCTCCAAGAAAAAAAAAGCAAAATAAATAAACAGAGCAAATAATCAACAGAAGACTTAAGGAGGGAGAGGGTGGTGTCAGAAAAGGCTTATTGTATAAGGTAAGGTCTTATTTGGGACTGGGATTTGAATGAAGTCAGAGAAGCAAGGGGGCAGAGATAAGGAGAGAGAACATTCCAGGCATTGGAGATGGCTGGTAAAATTATCTGGTTTCAGAAGATTGAGTGTCTTCTTTATGGAACAGCAAGGAGTCTGGTGTCATTAGATCACAGGGTATTTGAGAGGCATAAGATGTAAGAAGCCTGGAAAGGTTGGGGTGGGGAGGGGCAGATCAGGAAGAGCTTTGAATGCTAAATAGAGGGTTTTATATTTGATCTGAACATAATAAAAAGCCACTAGAATTTATCTCCTCATTTTCAGGGTTTTTATAGTGATTTCCACTGCTATCACCAGTCTTCTTACCTTTGTCTTGCCACTGGACTCTGATGATTCTAGAGGAAAGAGCTAACCTGAAGACTATGAAGCTCTGCCTTGCTCAAATCCATTTGTATTCAAGTTGGGACCTCACTCTTAAAATGGTGTCATTGGTCTTCTTTGAGAATGAAGGAGCACCACCACCAACAAGACTGAAGCATTATGTAACATAAGAGCAGTCAATGAATTACAAAAGAATGTTGGATTTAATGGCAGAGGATCTGGATTTATATCCCGAATTTGCTACTTACTAGTTCTTAAACAAAAAACAACCACTTTGAGTCTATTTCCTCAAAAGTGGAGGGGCTATTGGATTATATGATCTCAAATATGGTATGACCCTTCAAAAATGTAGGGTGAATCAACAAATAGAGGTTAAGAAGGTAATGAGTTCTTGGTGAACATAGGTTTGAGAGTGTCTCTTTCAGATGTGGACAGTTTGTCTGATGTGAAGTGACAGAAACAGGTAGATGTGAGAGAAACATTGGGAAAAAAAGCCCACAAAGAAAAGGAACTTACTCAAATTTTCTATTTCCTAGCCTCTAATTTTGATATGAATTACATGAGAAATTTGAAAGTAGTAGCTAAGAAGTTAATTCCTTGAACTCTTTGGTGACTATGGGATAAATGTGTATTGTTTACTTATGGTACAGTCATCAGAAACGTGAATTTTGATTTATCATCATGAAATAGAGGTGAATCATACCATTAAAGAAACCCTACCCTGAATCAATAAGGTAGTTGAGTCGAGTTGAGTTTAGGACTCACAGCTCAAAAGACCTCAAAAAATCTGAACTCAAAAACAGAGCTAATCTCAGGAGAAAACTCGAGTCTTGTCTGGTAAGTTTGCAACTAGTGTTTGGACTGTCATCTGTTGCTTGGAAGAGGGCACTGAGGAAAGATCAGCTTTTGCCTTTTCTTTTCCCCAAACTACTACCTAATAGGTGACATACCCAGAGGTGCAGCAAATCTCAGGTATGTAGTTTCTACTTTTGCTAAAAGAGCAAAAGTACATTCCCTCAATAGAGCAGAAAGAGAATGATCTGGAGCAGCCACCAGAGAAGCAGCCCCACCCATAGTGAATTCTTTTGCAGTCAATTCCTGAGGGAGACAAAGGATATCAAGGCTGACAGTCTAAAAATGTCAGTTACTCTAGGCAAAAGTGTCCCCTATGTTTTTACCTCTCTGCTATGGTTTTGTAAATTTGTGGACATTCTCTCCCTACAAACACTATATATGTCAGTAGGAGAGTGTGTTTTTGGTTTATAGAGAGAATGTTGTGTGTTATTATTCTTGTTTTGCCTCCTGCTTGGTAAATGTTTCTAATGTTTCTTTCAATGAATTCAGCTAGCTGGTTTTTTAAAAGGGAAATATACCTGTGGGGTCTCAGAAATTACAGTATACAATAGTACATTCTCTCAAGCAAAGCTACCCTTATAATACTGTGGAATCAGTTATGGTGTTAAATAATCCCTTTAGCAACTCTCTACCCTGCCATAGTGAGTACAGTTTGGTGAACCAAAGCATTCCAAAGAGGGAAGCCAGGTAAGGGTGGGGGCTGGGGTGGGGAGAGAGGGGAGGAATCAGATACCATTGTTCTGTCATACATATGTATGGTTTTGATGCCTTCAGTTTTTGGCACATCAAAATCATTTTGTAATCTATTTGCACTTCCACCCCAAAATGCTACACTGAAGCCTCCTTTGTAACAAAGAAAAATAGCTAAGCAAAACTGACCAACCATCAGGGATGTGCTGGTAAATGTTTAATCTACATCATTAATGTTTTCTCCATCACTTTCCTAAATGTACACAGTGAGCAAAACAAATAAATTTAGCCCCATTTGTAGCATTTGCTGATTTCTGAGCTGTAAAAAATGCTCACACTAAAAATTTAATAGTCTACTTTCTCAAGCCAGTTTGAGCTGGCTCCAGCACACCCCTGACGACAACCCAGGTGTGTATAACATTCTGCACTTGTAGTAGCCTACTTCTTAACCAAGAGATGGATAATGTGTTTCATCATGTCGTTCCTGGGCCTATGGCTTTGTGTCTATGAGCAAAGTTTTAGACAGTCATTCAGTAGGAATAATGCAGACAGAATTCATGCTTTGTGTTTTGCTGAAGCAGACAATTTCTAAAGCCTCTTCCAACCCCCAAATTCCATAATGCTCCAGAAGATTGCCAGGATCAATAACAAAAATGTAGATGGTGCTTTGAGGTTTGCAAAGTACTATAAAAATGCCATCTCATCTATACTTCAGAACAACCCTCTGAGGTAGATACTCCAAGAATTCTGTCTCCATTTTACAGTTGAGGAAACAAACTCAAAGAACACATAATTAATAAGTGACAGAAACAGAATTTGCACCAGATGTCTCCTGATTCCAACTCTAGGATTATTCTTATGGCACCGTCTTAGAATATGGGACTTAAAAAATGGATGGAAAAAGCATGACGCTTTAAAAACCAAACATATCCAAGGGTGGGGAACTTGTGTCCTAGAGGCCACATGTAGCCTCAAGGTCCTTGGATGTGGCCTTTCGATTGGGTCCAAGTTTTGCAGAACAAATCCTTTTATTAAGGAGATTTGTTCTGTGAAGTTTGGACTTAGTCAAAGGGATCCACTTGAAGACCTGGAGGGAGGGTCACATGTGGCCTCCTTTGAATCTGGAATTGACAGAAAATTTAAAAACTGCAGACCATTTAAACAGGGACTTATTTTCCCCCTTATAATCAGTACTAAAATGGAAAAATTCAAATATACCTTTAAGGGAAGTAATTCTAAGTAATTCTGACAAGGAATATAGGTACCTGTATTCAGGGAAGATAAGCAGGAGAATATCTCTGCATTGTATAATAGGAAAATCTGCTGAAGGAAAGTTATGAAGATTTTATTGATCAGAAGACAGAATCCTCTGTAGTCATCAATATAATCTTTGTAGGAGTAAATCACAGCCCCTCTGGGAGATCTGAAAGCCTTATTTGCTAAAGGGGAAGGAGTACATATGTTACTTTGAACTTGGTGGCTTATCTATCCTCGTGGCGTATAAAGGATCTTTGGGACTTAACACTGCTGTAGTTATCAGATATAAAGGATCAGTTATTACCAGTATTCAACCATCTAGATATAGTACTGCTTAATAGCAAAAAGTTCCATGGGGATTTGAGATAATTAGGTTTTATGTCTGTATTATTCTTATACTTGCCTCATCATGCAAATTGAACTTTTTTTGGTAGGTTGTTGCATCTGAAGAGAACAGGTAAAATATTATTCCTTTTGGACTAACCTTCATGGTAAGGAGAGGAACAAAATTGTTTCTGTAGGACAAAGAGTAATCCTAAATAATCCTCCCACCCTGTGGATCAGGCAGTCTATTGTCTAGATGTGGTTTGACTAGAGCATAGTGGGATTTTAACTCCTCTCCTTCTGAGCACTATGCTTTTAGTTATATAGCACAGATCTGTAACTATAGTAGTTTAATCAGAACTTTTCCCCAGGGAATGGAAATTTAGAGAGTGTAATATTTTAGAGTTTAAGAGTTCTTTCTGTGATTTTTTTGATATAGAGAATTCTAAGGTGAGGAAAATCTCTCTACAATGCAGGTCAGAATGGTTCCTGCAGCTTCTAGTGTTGGAGATTTGACTAGAGCACTACTCAAGTGATTTGCCAAAGTCATATAGCCAACATCTATAAGAGGCAGGATAATAATTTAATACAGAAGAGAGTGGTTCTCTTACAAATGGCATTGGGACATAAATGTTTATCTTTAAGTGTACGTGTCAAAGAGCTCTACACACATTCTACTTAAATCATTCAACAAATATTTGTGTCTGCTATGTTTCAAGCATTATCTAAAGCACTAGGAATATACTGATAAAAATGATGTAGACCATACCCTTAAGGGAAAGAGAGAGAGGAAATATTTGGGGGGGGATTTATGCAAAATATATAGAAAATACATACATATTAAATTTACCAGGAAAAGACACCAGTACCTGGGTCTGGGGGTTGTGTAGAAAGTGGTAGCTGGGCAAAGTTTTGAAGGAAACAAGGAATTCTAAAAAATAGAAGTTGGAGTACAAGGAGTTGTATTCTGAGCCCAGGCAAAATCCAGTGCAAAGGCATGAAATCAGGACGTGGAATGACATGGATCAATTGATCAATAAACATTTATTAAGTACCTATTGTGTACTTGGCACTGTACTAAGTATTAGGGATACAAAAAGTGGCAAAAGATGGTCCCTACCCTTGAGGAGCTTAATATCTAATGGATGAGGGACATCAAGAAAGACAGTAAAGTATAAGGAAAGTTATGGATAATAAGCTGGGAAAGGTAAGTTGGAGCCAGAGGAGCTTCTATTTGATCCTGTTGGCAGTAGGGAACCCATTGGAATTTGTTGAGTAGGAGGATGACAGCAGCATTTGGGAAAAATCACTTTGGAAAATTAGAATGGAGAGATACTTAGGGAGATCAATTAAGAGACCATTATAATTATCCAGGAAGAGATAATAAAGACTCAAATATCAGGTGTGTGATAGAAAGTGGAGTATGAATGGGGGGGGGATTGGTGGTGGTAGAAATGATACCATTTCACAAATGATGGCTTATGTGATGTAAGGGAGACTGAGAAGTCAAGGATAATATGCAGGTTTCAAAGCAGAGTAACTGTAAAGATGATTTTGTCCTCAGCAAAAATAATGTTTAGAATGGTGAATTGGAGAAGGGAAAAAATAAAATGAGTCGTGCTTTGGGCATGTTGAACTTGAGATCCCTATAGGACATCTAGTTCAAAATGTTTAATGAAAAGTTAGAGGTATGTCACTGGAACTCTGGAGGGAGTTTAGGACTGGAAAAAAAAATCTGGAAATCATCTGATTAGAAATGATCATTAAACCCAAAGGTGCTAGTGTGGTTACCAAGTGAGTAAAAGTAGAAAGATAAGAAGACAGAACCTTTTTATATACTCAGATGGGTGTGTGAAACACATAATGGATCAGCAAGGGAGACTAAGAAAGAGCAATTAGAGAAATGGAGAAAAAGCGAAAGCATTACCTAGAAAACTGTAAGTTTTATAATTATAAGCAGAAAATGTCCGAGAGGAGAAAATGGCCAAAAGTTTCAAATGCTAGAGAGGTTAAGAAGGATGAGAAAAAAAAAGATTGAGAAAAATCTTTCGTTGAAATAAATCATAATTCATAACTTTCAAACATTTGAAGCTCAAATATTTTTGGCCACTATAGTGCTATATGGGGGTGGGGTAAAGCGGGGTGGGGGGTGCACAGGATAGCGGAAATGTTCAGCCTAAACTAAGTGGAAATTTGAAAGTAATTTCACTCAAAGCTATAACTAGTCATTTCAGCACCCAGAAAAAGCGCCACAAATTATAAATGGCACAAAGAGCACGAAAGGCATACTCAAATCAGTTTTTAGAAAAACTCTGGGAGCTGGAAGGGAACCTTGGAGAGATGCCATGGACATTTAGACATGAGGTTTTTGTAAAGATTAGGACACTTCTTTCCTAATCTTCCAAAGCATACACATTCAGAATCTCTAGCCTATTCACTTAAAAGGGAAAACAACAAATGCCAGAGTAGACAAGCAGACCTTCAAGGTCTGGGTGGGGAGAACCTAAGGCCACTTCCTTTACAGCATTGTTCTTCAATGATGCTGTCATTGAAGGAATAAAAGAGATCTATCAAGAGATGAATTGAAGAGTGAAATGACTAATGTTCTACTCCCTAGTCCTTTTTGAATACCTCTACAATCAATCAAAAAGCCTCTTATCCTGAACCACAGGGACTGGTCACAGGATGTCTATGCATGCTTCAGTGTGTCTCCAAGGTACTTCCATTATATGTGATCATGATTCTCCCTGACTCCCTCCATGTGAGCAGATGCCATCAGAGCAGTTGTGATATGTAAATCCTTATTACACTATGAACCTTAAAGCTACTGAAGGAAGGTAAATGGGACTGGTCTACTCACTTATAGAACAGGTTTGTTATTAGGCAACTTCCTATTTCAACTAGTAATTCTTGCTAAGGGTATGATAAATTTAATTATTTCTATGGGTTAAAGGAGTGAAGGTATTATCATTTCCCTTTGAAGTTGAGATCTCTTTGGAAAAGACCTAGTTATGATCCATCCTAGTTATGATCAGGATATATGAAGTGTTCAGGGAGAGCTAGCATCTCTGGTGTGAGGGCTTGCTGAGCCTTTTCCAGGGCTGCTCATCCACATTTGGTGTTTACCTTTCACCCAATGCATACCTGTGACTCCGAGAAGCTGTAGCATGCACAGTGGACACACTGCAGTAAAACTTTCAGCAGACAGACTAAACAAAGTTGAGAGCAACTTACAGGCCTAAAACCTATTGATGAGTTAGGGGAATATCTATTAAATCATGTGAAGACTGCCCCCTGTGGAAGGACAAATAAGAACAATATGTTTCAAATCCACAGATTACCTCCTGAAAAAGATCCCAAAAAGAAAACTCCCAGGAATATTATACCAGATTCCAGAATTCCCACATCAAGGAGAAAATACTACAAGCAGCCAGGAAGAAACAATTTCAATACTGTGGAAACACAATCAGAATAAGCACAGGACCTGGCAGCTGAGGGATCAAAGGGCATGGAATAGGATATCCCAGAGGGCAAAAGAGCTGGGATTGAAGCCAAGGGTCACCTACCCAGCAAAACTGAGTATTTTGTTTCAGGGGAAAATATGGTCATTCAGTGGAAAAAGGACTTTCAATCATTCTTGAGGAAAAAAACAGAGTTGAATAGCCTGAGAAGGTAATCAGGAAAAAGAAATCAAAAGGAACTTATCAAAGCTGAATTACTTACATTCCTACATGGAAAAACAATAACTGTGACTGATGAAACCTTTCTCAGTATGAACATAATGGAAGAAGGGTATATGGGCATATGAATACATATGTGAATGTGTGCATTGGATAGAGGGCACAGGTTATACATGGATAGAGGGCACAGGTTGAATTTGGTGGAAAGGGATGATACTTAAGGGGTGAAGTTATGAGGTGAGAGAGGAAAGTGGCAAGAGGAGATGGGGAGAGACAGGGTAGGGTAAACTATCTCATGTAGAAGAAGCAAGGGGAAGTGGCTTCAGGGGAGGGGAAGAACAGGAAGGCAAAAAGGCAAAAGCATATTCTCATTGAATCTGGCTCAGGGAGAGAATGACATACATACTAAATGGGATATATCACCCTGCTGGAGAGTAGGGGGAAGGGGGGTGAGAGGGGGGATGATGGAGGGAGGGCATTCTGGGGGAGGGGAGGTTGGAAGTACCCACTATAGAAGAGGGATAAGATCAAAGTAGGGAATGGACCAGGTGGGGAGTGGGATGGGTGGGAGGGAATTATAAGCAGCCTTTTACAATATATCTACTATGGTAATGTTTTGCATAACTATACATGTACTACACATATTGAATTGCTTATCTTCCCAGAGGGAATGGGTGACAAGGGAGGAAGGGAATGGATCTGAAATTCGAGGTTTTAAAATTAAATGTTTCAAATATATATAAATACTATTATTAATACTATTTTGCATGTAATTGGGAGATAAGATGTGCAGGCATTGGGGCACAGAGACTTACCTCGCCCTAATGGTAAAGTCGAAGGGGGTATGGGAGAAGATATGGGAGAGAGCAGATTGGATGAGGGGATATCATGTGGGGCTGCTATTCTTGGGTGGTGGGTAGGGGGAAAAATGGGGAAAAATTGTAACTCAAAATCTGGCAGAAATGAATGATGTAAACCAGAAATCAATAAAGCATTTGTTAAAAAAAAAAAAAGAACAATATATTTCAATCCCCAAGAAGGCATCTGAAGCAAGTGCTGTGGGGCACTTAGAGCCAAGGTCATCTACTACATCCCAGGACATCACCAGTTGTCCTGACTTTTGTCTCACCACCAGACTTTGATGGCTGGAAGAAATGATGACTTTATGCAATGATGCCTCACCTAAATCCAATTCACTCACAAGTCAATACATCACTCCATGATATCATTTGTCCTCTTTCAAAAACTGAGGGATGAACAACAATGATCTGATCAGACTAATTTGACCTATACTAGGATTTCATTAGTATAGGGAACTCCCAATGTAGACATTTTTATCCACTGATGTGATCAGCTTCTCATCTGTAACTTACAGTCTTGTAAGTTGAGAGTTGCCTGGGGACCTTAAGAGGTTTAGTGACTTACTTTATAAATCTAGCCAAGTATATTTCAGAATTAGGCTTCAATCCCAGGTCTTCCAGTGTTTAAGTCTATTATTATATCCTCTAGATTATACTGTTTCTCTACGTAGCTCAAAAAATTAGATAGTTTTCTAATCTTCATTAGGTTTTTATACTGAGTTAATATAACCAAAGATATCCTGAATGATTAAGTGATTTTTCTGTTTTATTCTAATGTTAATATGCCTACACACCCTCAAAATATGAAAATCACTTTATTATTTGGACAGAAGAAAATTTAATGCAGACATTTTTGTTTGGGATTCAACAGCAAAAACTTTTATGAATCAAATAATTAAGTGGATAGATTATTGGCAAGGCTTAAAACAGTCATAATCTTTTACCATTATTAACATAATAAAATGAGTCAAAAGCATGACAGTAATTGACTTAAACAAGTTTATTCTCAAAAGTGTACTTCAGAAATTAGCTTAAGATTTTGTACTTAAATATTAAACTTGGGTTTTCTGGAAGAAAACCATCCAAAACATTACAATTCTTAGAGGGATTACAATTGTCAATTATATATGGTTTGCCCTCAAGGGGTACCATTTTATAGAATAATTGTGTCTTAGAATTGGAAGAGAACTAAGACATAATAATAGCTAGCATTTATATATGACTGACTATGTGCCAGGCACTGTGCTAAATACTTTAAAATTAGCCTCTCATTTGACCTTCACAATACCCCTGGGAAGTTGGTGCTATTATTATTCCCATTTTACAGATGAGGAAGCAGAGGTTAAGTGATTTGTCCAGAGTCACATTGATTAATGTCTCAGGACAGATTGAACTCAGATCTTCCTGACTCCAGACACAGAACTCTATCCACTGTGCCACCTAACTGGCTAAGAGATTCCTTAGTATTGACTATACCAATACTGCAATCCCCTTCTAATATGATATGGCCTCATCATTGGAGATTGCTTTTTTTGTAGTTTATTTTTTTATTTTTTAGTTTATATCATTCATTTCCACAAGATTTTGAGTTACAAATTTTCTCCCCATTTTTCACCTACCCACCATCCCAAAACAGTGGTCCCACTGAATATCCCCTCCCCCAATCTGCTCTCTCCTATATCTTCCCCCATCCCTACTCTGACTTTCCAGTATGGAATAGTGGATATCTATGCTTCAGTGCCTGTATACCTTATTTTCAAGTTACATGTAAAATAATTATATGTATATATATCTATATATGTGTGTGTGTATGTATATATATATTCATATATGTATATATATATATATATATATATTTAAACATTTGATTTTAAACCTTTGAATTGCAGATTCTTTCCCTACCTCCCTCATCAACTACCCTTACTGGGAAGATAAGCAATTCAATATATGTTGTACATGTTTAGCTATGCAAGACATTTCCATAATGGGTATATTGTGAAAGACTAACTATATTTCACTCCCTCCTATCCCACCCCCAACTTGTTCTATTCTCTACTTTGATCCTGTCCAATTTCAAAAGTGGATGCTTCCAACATCTCTCCCCCCAGCCTGCCCTCCCTTTCATAATCCCCCCTCTCATCCCCTTCCTCCTACTCCTCTGTAGGGTGAGATACCCTATTTAGTGTGTGTGTCATTCACTCTATTAGCCAAATTCATTGAGAATAAGGTTGACTCATTCCCTTTTGCCTTACTGTTCTTCCCCTCCATTGTAACAGTTTTCCCTTGCCTCTTCTATATGAGATAATGTACCCCATTCCATCTCTCCCCATCTCCTCTCATTATATTCCTCTCTTACCTTTTAATTTCACCTTTTAAGTATCGTTCCTTCCTATCCAACAGATCCTGTAGCCTCTGTCTATGTATACCTGTACATATATATAAACATACTTACATATGTATTCATATACCCATTTTCCCTCCTATATAGACATATATATGCATGTAAACATATATATACATTTCTATTCCCTTCAACTATTCTCATACTGAGAAAAGTTTAATAAGTTACAATTATCATTTTTCCCTGTAGGAATGTAAATATTTCAACTTTGATAAGTTCCTTATGATTTCTTTTCCCTGTTTACCTTCTCATGCTTCTCTTACTTCTTGTATCTGAATGTCAAATTTTCTATTCAACTCTGGTTTTTTCATCAAGAATGCTTGAAAGTCCTCTATTCCATTGAATGACCATATTTTCCCCTGAAACATGATACTCGGTTTTACTGGGTAGTTGATTCTTGGTTTTAATCCCAGCTTCTTTGACCTCTGGAATATCATATTCCAAGTCCTTCAATCCCTAAGTGTAGAAGCTGCCATATCCTGTATTATCCTGATTGTGTTTCCACAATATTCAAATTGTTTCTTCCTGGTTCCTTGTAATATTTTCTACTTGATCTGGGAATTCTGGAACCTGGCTATAATATTCCTAAGAGTTTTCTTTTTTGGAATCTTTTTCAGGAGGTAATCAGTGGATTCTTTCAACCTCTATTTTGCCCTCTGGTTCTAAAACATAAGGGCAATTTTCCTTGAGAATTTCTTGGAGGATGATTTCTAGGTTCTTTTATTGATCAGGGCTTTCAGGCAGTCTAATCATTTTTAAATTATCTCTCCTGGATCTATTTTCCAGGTCAGTGGCTTTTCCAATGAGTGTTTCACATTGCCTTCTATTTTTTCATTTGTTTGGATCTGTTTAATAGTATCTTGATTTCTCTTCAAGTCACTAGCTTCCATTTGCTCCAATCTAATTCTGAAGGACTGATGCTCTTCAGTAAGCTTTTGAGATTCTTTTTCCTTCTGGCAAATTCAGCTTTTTAAGGTATTCTTTTCCTCATTGGCTTTTTAAGCTTCTTTTGCCATTTGAGTTAGTCTATTTATTAAGGTGTTATTCTCTTCAGTCATGTTATTGACTCTCATTTTATAATTTTCTTACATCATTCTCATTTCTCTTCCAAATTTTTCCTCCACTTCTCTTATTTGGTTTTCAAAATCCTTCTTAAGCCCCTCTATGGCCTGTAAGCAGCTCATTCTTTTCTTGGAAGCTTTTGGTGCAGGAGTTCTGACTCCACTGTCTTCTTCCTGTTCCATGGTTTCATCCTTTTTGTCCCCAAAATAGGAATCTAATGTCGGATTGCTCTTCTTGCTTTGCTTCTTTTGCTTTCTCATGTTGCCACTCAATTACTTGACTTTTGAGCCTTTTGCCACAGTAGAACTTTGCTACCAGGAAGGGGAGCTTTGTCCCAATTGGAGGGGTTTTCTCAGCTGCTGGAGCTATTAGTTGGGTTCCCTCTCTGAAGCCTCCACATGGTCTGCCAAACTGGTCATGCACCCCAGGACCTCCACCCTAGACAGTGATCCAGATCCAAGCAGGTTAAAGCAAGAAGGATTACCCCTCAAACTGGTCACTTGGTCTGCCTACAATCTGCAGGACAGGAGCTCTGAAACAGCTATGTGAAGAGGCTGCACAGCTACAGCACCTCAGCTGCTTCTCACCCCAGGGGCAAAGGCCAATCACACTCCCAAATTCCCAGGTCCCAAAGTCTATAAGCACTCACATCTCACTTTGTCCTTAGCATCTATTGGTTGATAATTCTGCAAACTGCCACATCTGGTGGTGATCTGAAGTCAGTCCAGCCTGTGGCTGGTTGTGGCTGCCCCGAGGGTAAAACCTCTGACTCACTTGGGGCTGGGTTTGTCTCTCAGAGAGCTGCGCTGGCCAGTTCCTGCCAGTCCTCAGTGGGAGGTTAGCTTCTCTGTGTCATTTTGTGGGTTCTATAGCTCCAAAGTTTGTTCAGTCACCTTTTACTTTAATTGGAGGAGGTAGAAGCCAGAGCCCCTCAAAAGTACTGATTCTACTGCCATCTTGACTCTGTGCTCCCCACCCCTTACACAGACTTTTACAACCTCATCTTTGGAGATTTCAAGTGACATAAAATATACTTCTTCCTGAGGAAACTGATTCACCTTTTGGACAGCTGTACTTATTAACCAGTTTTTCTTGATTTCTTATTTCTATTACATTCATATTTATTTTATTTTTTATAATTTATTTATTATATTTTATTCTATATCATGTATAGAGATATATTTATATATTACATTGTATAAGTTATATATTTATGTATAATTCCTATTTTATTTTTTAATTATCATTTTATGATGCCTCACTTAATAAATGCTTACTGACTGAGTGACAGTAGAAACCACCTCTCTGCTGTAATCCTCCACTCTTGCTACTTCTTCCTTTCTGGAGTCAAGCAAGAATAGAAGTCCAATCTGTCCAAGACATGGCAACCTTTCAAATACTTGAAAACAACTACCATATTCCCCTTTAGGTTTGTTTTTTCTACTCCAAAATATATTTCCTAAGCTGCTTCCACTTACATCTAGTATCCAATTTTCTTACCATCCTGGTCACCCTCATTTGCAAATGTACCACTTTTTCAATGTCCTTCCTAAAATGTGGTACCTAAAACTGAATATAACATGATACATATAGCCTAAGCAGGGAAAAACACAGTTGGACTTTCACCTCCTTCATTCTGAATGCTATGCTTTTATTTATATGGTCCATATCTATAACTAAAGCAATGTAACTAGTAATTTGCCCCTGGGCACCAAAACTTAGTGAGTGTAGGTAATTCCTTCATCCTACATTTCTTCAGCAATATAAAAAGCATAACAATAATCAGTTCTTCTTTTCACTCAACTAAAATTGCCTTCATTATTTTATTTAAATTTTCTTTTCATTGTAAATTCAAATCACTAACAAACAAAATTATTTCAATATTCAAATAATAGATCTATCTATATAAGAAATAGAACTTTTGCTATGTATATTAAATTTAACAATGTGGTTAACAAAACCATTTTGTTTACTAGTATTCCCTGCCTCATGTTTTGTTTTTCTTCTGTGTATGTAAAAATGATGAATTTGTATCTGTCTTGCATCGTTTTTACATCATGAATTACAAAGTTGATTTAAGAGCCCATTTTCTACTGAAGAATTAGATACCTACTGCTAGTTATGGCTCTGATATGACATTTAAGAACTTAGCTTTTTTTCCCAGGGAAGTCACATCATTGACTTATACTGAGTTTACTGTCCATCACCACTCCCAAATCTTTCTCATAAGAAGTGTTATTTAGTCAGTCCTAACTTAACCTGTGTTTACAGTTTATTTTTTTTATTTCCAAGCAAAGGACTTTACATTTATCCCTATGAATTTCATCTTATTCAATCCACCCCATTTTTTAACCCATCTATATATTTTTATGTTCAGATTCTACCATCCTGCATATTCTCCATTGCTTACAAATTCATTTTATCCAAACACTTTTTTTTGTGATATATATGCCTTCATCCAAAGCACTAACAAAAAATGTTAAATAGAAAAGAACTGAGAACAGATTCCTGGCTATTTCTCCAGGTTCTTACCTCCAAGTTAACACCAGTCCATTGAATAATTCATTGAGCCTGGTTTTTCACTCAATTACAAATCTGCCTAACCAGACAATCATCTATCTCCCTTTCTTGTCCAAAAGAATATTATGGGAATCTATAAAATCTATTCCTGAAATTTTATGTGTGGATATATACATATATACACACACATATTTGTATGAATGTATATGTATATACATGTGCATATATATGTTTATAAGTAATCTATTATAAAAGTATATACACACATATATGCACATGTATGCATGTATATTATCTAATACACTGGAGGCAGCATTGTATAGAGAAAAGAGCATAGAGTCAGAGAACCTGGTCTCTGCATCTACCATTTGCTAGATTTATGAAACTGGGCAAACAGCTTCTCTCTAACCCTTTCATTTCCCCCATTCATCATGATAGTTCCTGAACTCTCTTCCTCAGATGACTATATGAGGAAAGTGCTTTCTAAACCTTAAAGAGCTGTATAAATTCTAATAATTATTACCATGTTTAAACATTGCCCTGATTTACCAGTCTGGTAACCTGTTTTATTTTTAAAATGCAAATGAGGCTTATCTGACATGGTCAGCTCTGGTTGAATATGGACTGACTCCTACCATCTCCATAAGTGCCCACACGATATCCCTTTAAGTCAGAATACCTTTTAGAATTTTGCCAATTGTTAAAGCCAAGTTCGTTGTCTTGTCATTCAGCTGGATATAAATTCATTCATCTGTGCTATCATTCATCCCACATACTTCCCTTTTGTGAAAACTAGAACATTGATCTGCAGTATTTCTCTTGTTCTCTACAATTTTTTTGAAGATCATTGATGGTCAACAATTACATCTGCTACTTTTCTCAATACCCTGGGATTCAGTTATTCTGGGCAGGTTGATTTTATTTTAGAAGAGTTTCATGCTTTATCATCTTTTCACTTGGGTTTCAATCACATGTCATGAATTTTTGCTTTATCCTTCCTAATCTAAAAATTCTTCTCCTTGGTTTAAAAAAAAAAAGGCAAAATAAGAGTTGTATAGACCTGTTTTCTCGCTTTCTTTTCCTTTACGGCCATCTTTTTCAACCCAAATAGGAATCCAAATTGTTCTTGGATTTTATTCTCATACCAAACATTATTTACAAAATAACTTTTGATTGTCCTTAGCATTCATTATAGGCTGAGACTTTAGGCTTCTTGATAATATTACTGTCATCTGTTCATAGTAATTCTCATGCACCTGCCCTTGTTTTAATATTCTCTACACATATTTTAAAATTTTAGGGGGCAGCTAGGTGGCGCAGTGAGTAGAGCATCGGCCTTTGAGTCAGAAGGACCTGAGTTCAGATCTGGCCTCAGACACTTAACACACACACAAACAAAAAAAAAACCTAGCCATGTGACCTTGGGCAAGTTACTTAACCCCAATTGCTCTCCAAAAGGCAAAAAAAATTTAGATTAGTTGATGTGTTCTCTTGGACCCACAGATTGATCTCAAATCAGTTCCACCATTTCCTTCATCAAGTCAAGTCAATAAGCATTTCTTAAGGGATTACTATGTGCCAGCCACTGTGCTAAGTGCTGGGGGTACCAAATGCAAAAAAAAAAAAAAAACCAACATTCCTGCTTTCAAGGAGCTTACAGTCTAATGGGAGAGACAATATGAAAATAATTATTATCTATATGGGATGAATTCTAGAAGCTTTAAGAGGGAATGGGGCGGGCAGGAAGCATGGGGTTGCAGAAGGTGGGGTTTTGACTGAGATTTGATCAAAGTCAAGAAGTAAAAGTGAGGAGATAGAGAATTAAAGGGTGGGAGGACAGCTAATGAAAACACTTGAAATTGAGAGACAGAGTGTCTTATGAGAGGAACAGCATGGAGGTCATCAAACAATTTCTTATTATATGGTCACAGTTTCATTTTTGACAGCTATCCAAGCATTTTGAATCAACTTCCCGGTGGATTTCTAGATCCAGGTACTCTTCTTGTCCTTTTACTGAAATCTCTGTTAATCCACTCTCTTCAAATCTAAGGCACATTTTGCCTGGATTTTCTGGATTTTCTCTCCTTATTTATCTGGCTTTTCTCTCCTTATTTATAATAAACTCAAAGGTGTCTTGGTCAATCCTGCTAAAGGTCATATGGTTTCTCCTTCAGTAATCAATTTGTGCTTATGGCTGAAAATGGATCTAGAACAGCAATTCCCCAGTCACTACCTTAACCTTTTGAAGAATGGAAATAACATAAAGGTCAGACTTTATCAGTTGCTCTACAGAGGGAGAAATATCTCTCTAGTAAAATGCATACAATGTAGATATCATAAAATATTTGGGAGTCTACCTGCCAAGACAAACCAAGGAACTATATGAACACAGTTACAAAACACTTTCCACACAAATAAAGTCAGATTTAAATAATTTGAAAAATATCAGATGTTCATGGGTAGGCCAAACTAACATAATAAAAATTACATTTCTACCTAAATTAATTTACTTATTCAGTGCCATGCCAAAATACCAAAAATTATTTCATAGAGCTAGAAAAAATAATAGCAAAATTCATCTAGAAGAACAAAATTTGGTCAGGAATATCAAGGGAATTGATGAAAAGAGATACAAGGGAAGGTGGCCTAGCCATACCAGATCTTAAATTGTATTATAAAGCAACAATTATCAAAACTACTTGGTGCTGGTTAAGAAATAGAGTAGTGGGGGGTGGAGTCAAGATGGTGGAGTAGAAACAGGAATTCTGCATGTCTCCCAGTCCCACCTCCTCTAATTCCTGTAAAAAAAAATTGACTCTAAACAAACTTTGGAGCTACAGAACCCACAAAATGACAGAGAGAAGCTAACCTCCCATTGAAGACAGTCTGACAGGCTGTCGAGAAGGGGCCAGCACAGCTCTCACGGAGCTGACCCCAGGCTCCACACCGCCCCCCCCCCCAGGCAGAGGTTTCAGCCTCAGGGCAGCCACAACCAGCAGCCAGCTGGAGGGACTTCAGACCCCAGCAGCTGTGGCAGTTTCCAGAATTAATCCATAGAAACTAAGGACAAAGTGAGAGGTCAGTGGACTCTGGGAACCAGAAGTCTGGCAGTGTGGTCTAGTCTTTGCCCCCAGGGTGAGAAGCCACTGAGACTCTGCAACCATGCAACTGCTGCCACGTGGCTGCTTCAGAGTTCCTGGCCTTAAGATTGGAGGGTGACCAAGTGACCAGTTTGAGGGGTAATCCTTCTTGCTTTAACCTGCTTGGATCTGGATCACTGTCTAGGGTGGAGGTCCTGGGGTGTGTGACCAGTTTGGCAGACCATGTGGAGGCTTCAGAGAGGGCACCCAACTAATAGCCCCAGCAGCTGAGAAAACCCCTCCAATTGGGACAAAGCTCCCCTTCCTGGTAGAAGAGTTCTACTGTGGCAAAAAGCTCAAAAGTCAAGTAATTGAGTGGCAACATGAGAAAGCAAAAGAAACTAAGCAAGAAGAGCAATCTGACATTAGATTCCTATTTTGGGGACAAAAAGGATGAAACCATGGAACAGGAAGAAGACAGTGGAGTCAGAACTCCTGCACCAAAAGCTTCCAAGAAATATATGAGCTGGTTACAGGCCATAGAGGACCTTACGAAGGATTTTAAAAATCAAATAAGATTAAGTGGAAGAAAAATTGGGAAAAGAAATGAGAATGATGCAAGAAAATTATGAAATGAAAGTCAACAACCTGACTGAAGAGAATAACACCTTAAAAATAGACTATCACAAATGGCAAAAGAGGCTCAAAAAGGCAATGAGGAAAAGAATGCCTTAAAAAGCTGAATTTGCCAGATGGAAAAAGAATCTCAAAAGCTACTAAAGAGAATCACTCCTTCATAATTAGATTGGAGCAAATGGAAGCTTGATGAGAAAACAAGGTACTATTAAACAGAACCAAACAAATGAAAAAATAGAAGGAATTGTGAAATATCTCATTGAAAAAACCACTGACCTGGAAAATAGATCCAGGAGAGATAATTTAAAAATTCTTGGACTACCTGAAAGCCCTGATCAATAAAAGAACATAGAAATCATCCTCCAAGAAATTCTCAAGGAAAATTGCCCTGATGTTTTAGAACCAGAGGGCAAAACAGAGGTTGAAAGAATGCACCCATCACCTCCTGAAAAAGATTCCAAAAAGAAAACTCCTAGGAATATTATAGCCAGGTTGCAGAGTTCCCAGATCAAGTAGAAAATATTACAAGGAGCCAGGAAGAAACAATTAGAAGATTGTGGAAACACAATCAGGATAATACAGGATATGGTAGCTTCTACACTGAGGGATCAAAGGACTTGGAATATGATATTCCAGAGGTCAAAGAAGTTGGGAATAAAACCAAGAATCACCTACCCAGTAAAACTGAACATCATGTTTCAGGGGAAAATATGGTCATTCAGTGGAATAGAGGACTTTCAAACATTCTTGATGAAAAAACCAGAGTTGAATAGAAAATTTGACATTCAGATACAAGAAGCATGAGAAGGTAAACAGGGAAAAGAAATCATAAGGAACTTATCAAAGTTGAGCTATTTATATTCGTATAGGGAAAAATGATAATTGTAACTTATTAAACTTTTCTCAGTATGAGAATAGTTGAAGGGAATAGAAATGTGGATATATATATACATATATATGTATGTATGTATGTATGTTTACATACATATATGTCTATATAGGAGGGAATGTGGGTATATGAATACATATGTGAGTGTATGTATATATGTATACAGGTATCCATAGAGAGAGGGCACAGGACCAATTTAATAGGAAAGGATGATACTTAAAAGGTGAAATTAAGAGTTGAGAGAGGAATATAATGAGAGGAGATGGGGAGAGACAGAATACAGTAAATTATCTCATATAGAAGAGGCTGGGAAACAATTCATAGGAAGGCAAAAGGGAATGAGCCAACCTTATTCTCATTTAATTTGGCTTAAGGAGGGAATGGCATACACACTAAATAGGGTATTTCACCCTATAGTAGAGTAGGGGGGAAGGGGATGAGAGGGGGGATGATGGAAGGAAGGGCAGGCTGGGGGGGAGGGAAGTTGGAAGCACCCACTTTTGAAAATGGACAGGATCAAAGTAGAGAATAGAACAAGTGGGGGTGAAATGGGAGGGAGGGAAATGTAATCCTTCTTTCACAATATATGCACTGTGGAAATGTTTTTGCATAGCTACACATGTACAACCTATATTGAATTGTCTATCTTCTCAGTAAGGGTGGGTAATGAGGGAGGAAGTGAAAGAATCTGGAATTCAAAGGTTTAAAATGAAATATTTAAATTTATTATCATTATTATTATTATTATTATTTTACATGTAACTGGGCACTGAGGCATAGAGATCCACCATGCCCTACTGGAATCTTGGAGGGGGAATGGGAGAAGATATGGGAGAGAATAGATTGGGGTAGGGGATATTCAGTGGGGTTGTTGTTTTGGGGTGGTGGGTAGGAGAAAAATGGGGAGAAAATTTGTAACTCAAAATCTTGTATAAATGAATGATGTAAACTAAACTAAATGATGTAAAACTTTAAAAAAGAGAGAAAAACTAAATAAAATTTTTAAAAAGAAATAGAGTGGTGGATCAGTGGAATAGGTTAGGTACACAAGACACAGTAGTCAATGACTGTAGTAAAGTACTGTTTGATAAACCCAAAGACTCCAGGTTCTTAGAGAAGAACTCACTATATGACAAAAGCTGCTGGGGAAATTAGAAAATAGTGTGGTAGAAACTAGGCATAGATCAACATCTTACTCTATATACCAACATAGTCAAAATGGGTACATGATTTAGATATAAAGGTTGATGCTATAAGCAAACTAGGAGAACAAGGAATAGTTTACCTGTCAGATTTATGGAGAACAGAAGGATTTATGATCAAACAAGAGAAAGAGAACATTATGAAATGCAAAATAATTTTGCATTACATTAAGTCAAAGAGGTTTTTTGCACAAACAAAGCCAACGTAATCAAGATTAGAAAGGAAACAGAAAGCTGGGAAACAATTTTTACAGTCAGTGTTTCTGAAAAAGGCCTTATTCCTAAAATATATAGAGAACTGAAACAAATTTATAAGAATACCAGTCATTCCCAAATTGATAGACAAAGGATATGAAGAGGCAGTTTTCAGATGAAAAAATTAAATCTATCTATAATCATAAGAAAAAATGCTCTAAGTCACTATTGATTAGAGAAATGAAAATCAAAACAACCTTGATGTACCACATCATATTTGTCAAGTTGGTTACCATGACAAAATAGGAAAATGTTAAATGTTAGAGAAGATGTGGGGAAATTAGAACACTAATGTATTGTTGTTGGAGTTGTGAACTGATCTAATCGTTCTGGGCAGCAATTATGAAACTAGGCCCAAAGGACTATAAAATTGAGCATACCCTTTGATCCAGTAATACCACTTCGAGGTCTATATCCCAAAGAAATCACACAAATGAGAAAAAGGACCCACATGTACAAAAATATTTAGAGCAGATGATGAAAATGAGGTAGATGGAGGTTAAGTGGTGGCAAAATATTGGAAATTGAGGGGATGTCTGTCAGTTGGGGAATGACTGAACAAGTTGTGTTATATGAATGTAATGAAATACTATTGTTCCATAAGAAATGATGAGAAGGTAGACTTCAGAAAAACCTGGAAAGACTTATATGAACTGATGCTGAGTTTAGTGAGCAGAACCAGGAGAACACTGCACACAGTAACAGTCACATTGTGCAATGATTAACTTTGATAGACTTATCTCTTCTTAGCAATACAAGAATTTTATTCAACTTTGAAAGACTCGTGATGAAAAATTCTATCCCCACCCAGAAAAAGAACTATAGAATCTGAATGAAGGAAGATCAAAGCATACTCTTTTCTATCTTTTTTTTTTGTTTCTTCTTTCTCATGGCTCCTCTTATTGGTTCTAATTCTTCTTTACAAAATGACTATTGTGAAGATATGTTTAATATGAATATATGTGTAGAGTTTCTATCAGATTGTATGCTGTCATGGGAAGGGAGGAGGGAAGAGAGGGTAGAGAATTTGGAGCTCAAAATCATATGGAAGTGAATGTTGAAAACTAAAAATGATTAATTAATAAAATAGGTCCATCAGATATCCCTTTATTTGAAATTCGTCATCTCTACATCTCATTCCTCCATATCAGATTAGGGATCCATTTCTGGAATTCAATATCCATTTCCTACTACTGGAAGCCTTCTGAATTGTACTCTCAGCACATCATTGCTTCTTTTTCTTACTATCTTCACTTTCTCCCTCTTATTGATCCTCACCCAATCATGCATATTCACTCCAGTACATCTCTTGACATAAAATGCATCTCCAGCACCTATTTCATAGAATCTGCTCCTTTTAAATAAAGTAACTCTCAATTTCAGTTGGACACAACTAAAGTCTAGTCAACACTCTGATCCCATGAGTTGGAATGGATATACTAATCTTCATTGGTAGTGAATGAGAGAAGAGGAAATGTAAACAGAAGTATGGCTGTAATCCGGTAGCTAATATTTCCCCTGTGACATATACCAGTAGGTAGCTAGGTGATACAATGGAGAGAGTACATGACCTGAAGTCAGAAAGACCTATGTTCCAGTCCAACTCACACTTATTAGGAATATAGCCCTAGGCAAGCCACTTAACCTCCATCTACCTCATTTTCATCATCTGTAAAATTTGCAATAAGAGCACCTACCTCCCAATATTCTAATGTATCCTAATTTGGAGCATCTGAGTTTCTCTAGGTTTCTATTTAGGATTGATGGAAGGAAGGAATCCTGGATGACCTAGGGAGTTGGGTATTGTGATAACACATTTATACATGGATGTTTGAGCCCAGAAGTCACTATCTTTCTTTAAAAATTTTTCTCCTGTGACTTATCCAATCCATTTATATGTTATACATATTATTCTCTATACTATCCTAGCTTACAGATGTATGTGGGCAGTTTTCCTCCTTCTCTATTTTCATTTTAAAGTACTCTTAATCACATCTACAAAGCTCCAAGTAAACACACTTTAAAAAAAATCTTCGAAAATGGCGGAGTAGAAACAGCGCGTCCAATCCACTCTGCCCCCAGATTACCTCCAAACTATGTAAAAGGGGACTCTGAACAACTTCTAGAGCCCCAGCACCCACAGAACGACACAGAGAAGCTAACCTCCCACTGAGGACAGCCCAGCAGCCCTACAGGAAGGACCAGCACAGCACTCTGTGGGAAGCCGAGCACAGCTGAGTGCCTGAGTTGCGGTTTTAGCCCCAGGGCAGCAGGGCCAGCAGCCGGCTGGTGGGACCCCAGAACACCAGGAGCTGTGGCAATTCCAGAATTATCAACATAGACATGCCTAGGACAAAGTGAGAGGTTAGTGCCCTATGGACTTTGGGACCAGTATTTTGGGAATGTGTCAGCTTCCTCCCCTGGGGGCTAGAAGCCTCTGAGGAGACACGCCATTTTGCAGTTTTCAGAGGCAGCTACAGCTCCTGGCCTGTGAACTGTAGGGAGATCCAGCGATCAGTCTTGGGGGGTAATTGCTCTTCCTTTAACCTCCCTGGATCTGGATTGTGATCTGGGGTGGAGGTCATGGGTGGGTTTCCAGCTTGCCAGAAACGGAAGTTGCCCCCCACACATTTGGGATGAAAATTCCTCTATCTGACCTTAAAGCCATAATGTGGCAACAAGCCCAAAAGTCAAGTAATTAAGTGGCAACACACCCAGACAAAGGAAACAGATTAAACAGAAAAATGCAACCCTAGACTCCTACTTTGGGGGCAAAGAGGGTCGAAGCATAGGGGAAGAGGACTGTGAGGTCAGAAGTACTGCTCCAAAAGCCCCAGGGGAAAACATGAGCAGGTTGCAGGCCATAGAGGACCTTAAGAAGGACTTTAAAAATCAAATAAGAGAAGTGGAGGAAAAACTGGAAAGAGAAATGAGAAGGATGCAGGAAAAATATGAAATGAGCGTCAACAGCCTAACTGAGGAAAACAACACCTTAAAAAATAGACTAACTCAAATGGCAAAGGAGGCCCAAAAGGGCAATGAGGAGAAGAATGCCTTAAAAAGTCGAATTTGCCAGATGGAAAAAGAATCTCAAAAGTTCACTGAGGAGATTCATTCCTTCAGAGTTAGACTGGAGCAAATGGAAGCTAGTGACTTTATGAGAAATCAAGATGCTGTTCAGCAGATCCAAACAAATGAAAGATTAGAAGGCAATGTGAAATATCTCATGGGAAAAACCACTGACCTGGAAAATAGATCCAGGAGAGACAATTTAAAAATTATTGGACTACCTGAAAGCCATGATCAAAGAAAGAACCTAGAAATCACCCTTCAAGAAATTCTCAAGGAAAACTGCCCTGATGTTTTAGATCCAGAGGGCAAAATAGAGGTTGAAAGAATCCACCGATCACCTCCTGAAAAAGATCCCAAAAGAAAACTCCCAGGAATATTATAGCCAGGTTCCAGAATCCCCAGATCAAGGAGAAAATACTACAAATAGCCAGGAAGAAACAATTTCAATATTGTGGAAACACAATCAGAATAGCACAGGACCTGGCAGCTTCTATACTGAGGGATGGAAGGTCATGGAATATGATATTCCAGAGGGCAAAAGAGCTGGGAATGAACCCAAGGGTCGCCTATCCTGCAAAACTGAGTATTTTGTTTCAGGGGAAAATATGGTCATTCAGTGGAATAGAGGACTTTCAAGCATTCTTGAGGAAAAAGCCAGAATTGAATAGAAAATTTGACATCCAGACACAATAAGAGATGCCTGAGAAGGTAATCAGGGTAAAGAAATCAAAAGGAACTTATCAAAGTTGAACTATTTACATTCCTATATGGAAAAACAATAATTGTGACTGATGAAATCTTTCTCACTATGAAAATAATGGAAGAAGGGTGTGTGGTCATATGAATACATATGTGTGTATATGGTTACAGTTATATATGGATAGAGGGCATAGGTTGAATTTGTTGGGAAGGGAGGATACTCAAGGGGTGAAATTATGAGATGAGAGAGGGAAGTGGCAAGAGGAGATGGGGAGAGACAGGGTAGGGTAAACTATCTCATGTAGAAGAAGCAAGGGGAAATGGTTGCAAGGGAGGGGAAGAATAGGAAGGCAAAAAGGCAGAACCACATTCTCATTGAATTTGGTTCAGGGGGAGAATGACATACATACTAAATGGGATATCTCAACCTACAGCAAAATAGGGGGAAGGGGGGTGAGAGGAGGGATAATAGATGGGAGGGCATCCTTGGGGGGAGGGGAAGTTGGAAGTACCCACTATAGAAGAGGGACAGGATCAAGTAGGGAATGGACCAGGTGGGGGGTGGGATGAGTGGGAGAGAATTATAAGCAGCCTTGTACAATATACCTACTATGATAATGTTTTGCATAGCTAAACATGTACAACATATACTGAATTACTTATCTCCCCAGAGGGAATGGGTGACAAGGGAGGAAGGAAATGGATCTGAAATTCAAGGTCTTAAGATTAAATGTTTCAAAAATATATAAATACTATTATTAATACTCTTTTGCTTGTAACTGAGAGATAAGATTGCAGGCATTGGGACACAAAGAGTCACCTTCCTCCAATGGAAAAGTCGAAGGGGGTATGGAAGAAGGTATGGGAGAGAGCAGATTGGAGGAAACGATATCTTGTGGGACTGCTATTCTGGGAGGGTGGGTAGGGGAATAATGGGGGGGAAATGATTGTAACTCAAAATCTGACAGAAATGAATGATGTAAAACAGAAGTTAATAAAGCATTTGTTTAAAAAAAAGATTAAATGTTTCAAATATATATAAATACTATTATTAATACTCTTTTGCTTATAATTGAGAGATAAGATTGCAGGCATTGGGACACAACGAGTCACCTTCCTCTAATGGAAAAGTCGAAGGGGGTACGGGAGATGATATGGGAGAGAGCAGATTGGAGGAAGCGATATCTTGTGGGACTGCTATTCTGGGAGGGTGGGTAGGGGGAAAACAGGGTCGGGGGGAATGACTGTAACTCAAAATCTGGCAGAAATGAATGATGTAAAACAGAAGTTAATAAAAAATAAAAGGTTTGGAATAAAAAATTAATTAATTAATTAAAAAAAATAAAGAGGAAAAAAAATCTTCATTAGATACACTCCATCCCTGATCCAAGAGTTTATCATTTCTATATGTGCTGCTTTGGTTCAGAAATTCAAATATTATTCTCTGATACCATATTCTTAATCAGTTATTCACTTCCCATATACTCCTTTCTCATCTTAAACCATTCCCTTCAACTGACAGCAGTTATGAAAATACTATGTGTAACCTTAAGGTCCTAAGAATGCATAGACCTTTTTAATGCCCAACAATATTTTCTCACTTCCTTCTGATATCATTGATCCCCACATATTAGCTCCCAAAAGTTTACGTGTAAGTTTATTTCTTTTAAAGAAAATGATTTTGTAGAAATAATGCCAACAAACAAATGTTGTTTCTCATTTCCCTACCTCTATCCACAAATATATTTGAAGTTCAGAATTTCCTATCTTAGGTAACTTTAATGGAGCTCAATGCCCCTATTTTAGCTATCAAACCATTTTAGAAATCCCTTACATCTTTATAGAGAAAATAAACATTCATTAGCCCAATTCTGTTTCCCTTTTGGATGTTCTTAATCTACACCTACCTTTCCAGGCTGTCAGATGTTACATTTCAGTTTTGTAGCTGTGTGGGTTAGTGTATGCAGACACTATCTTTCTTGGAAATCATATGAACACCTCCTCTGCCCACCTGGCATTGAACTATAGAAAGAAAATTATTTGTTTGAGGAGGAATGAGATACAGCATATAGCTCCAAGTGGCATCTCTTAATGACTGAATCATAAAGGATTGGTGAATTGTTTTATCAAGCTAAGTTGCAGAAGTCATTGTGTTCTATCATACTGACAAGAGGCTCCAACCATTGTGACATATGTGTTTCCTCAGACTGCCAAAATTGCTTGTCTGCCTAGATTTTTGCTTTTGTTTCCATGTATTCTTTCTGATAATCAACAAGGATTTTTAATTCAGAATCCACAAAACTGCTGTTGCTTTTTATAGCTGCATATCAATATAATTGATTTCCTTTGTAATCCTATAGTTATCATTTCATGTATTTCAAAACATTCTGAGTGGTCCAGAACCTTCATCAAATTGCCAAAGAGTTTCAAAACACACACACACACACACACACACACACACACACACACACACACACACAAACAAAAGATAAATTCCTAACTAGAACTTTACAGATAAGCATATGTCCATATTTGTTTAATCGGCCATAAGTTAATCTGTTAGGCTACCTCTACCTTCTGTGATCTTCCTGCCCTCCCCATAGCAGCAAGCACCCTAGCATCCCCAAGGTGGCTGCCAACACAGGTTCTTAGATCTGCTTTTCTAAAGGAAAGCAACTCAAAATGGGTTAACAATCTTTCTTTAATCAATCAAACACATAATTTACCTAGTTCAGGGGAAAAAGTCAGCACCCCAAACTTCAGAGTATACAGACAGAAGTTACAAGCAGAAGAGAAATTATTCAGCAGACAGTCTTCCAACTGTCTTGACCATTACATCTATACCTAGTCAGCTACCAGAGAGGGAAGCACCAACAGCTGGGTTTTCAAAGCCAGGGGCCTCAACAGCTGCCTAGAGTCTCATCAGGTCAAATCACAAAACACTTCTCAAAGTGAGCCCCAAAGCAAAGCCTCACATCAGGATATATGTAGCCTTCTCCTGGCTCAGAGAATCTAACAACCCTCTTGACCCACTGCCCAATCAAAAAGGATTCCCAAAAACCAAGCCTCCCACCACAGGCTCCAGGTGCACTTAAGCCTATCAAAGGGCCTAGGGGCAGGGAAGATCTTAAATTCCCATTTCCATAACACCCCCTCACCACCACCACCACTGAATTTGTCCTTTACTAGGGCTACTGCTCTTAGTTTGGCATCTCCATTTCAGGTAGCTCCCAATTTTTAAAAATGAGTTGTATTCCAGAGGTTTGTTTCTACATTGGTTTATTTTGAAGTTAGAATCTACTTTCTCATAGAAACAATGCTATACATCATGGTGAAGTTCTCAGACCAATCCAATGAAGTTTAATTTACACATAGTGTGTTTGAAATCCTTCACTAAGTCGGATTTTAATGCTCTACAATGGAGTACAAGTGATCCTGGGCTCTTAAAAGCTGTGTCAGGGGAGTACAATCTTCATCTATCACCAAGAATTTAGTAAGCACCTAGTATGTGATAGGCACTATGCTATATGCTAGGGATTAGAAGAACAAGAACGACAGCAGCTCCAGCAGCAACAAGGACAAGAAGAAAAATAACAAAACCCAGAAGAACGTGAATAAGAAGAAGGAAGGAAGAGAAACAAAGAAAAGAAAGAAAGGAAGAAATTGTCTTTTCTCTAAAGGGGCTTATGTTCTGGAAGGAGAAACGGTCTGTGTCTATATCTATACCCATCTCTATGTCTGGACAATTAAATAAAAAGTAAATATGTGGCCAAGATAAGAGAGTTAGGGAAGGGAGATATTAACAATTAGGGGTTCAGGAAGGGCTTATACTGGAAAGTTGTGCTTGAACTGTTTCAAAGGAAGAGGTGGATTCTAATGGTGAGGATGAGTTCTTTTATGTTCTAATCCATGCAAAATATTTTGTAGGTAATGTGCTACAGTCTATTTGTGATCACAATGCATATTTTCCCCTGCTGTTTGGGTTTATTTTTCTGAACCAGTGGTCCTCCATAAAATCCCTAGTCTGAGACCTCCTTCTGGAAGAGAAGTGGTTTTATTTTCTGGGGGAAAAAATACATACTTATATAGCACAAGCTTCATCAAGTTTGACTAAGCTAGAAATGCTTTGACTAGGGGCCTGACTACAAGTCTGTCACTCTCCTAGGACCAACTAAGCTAAATTGGAACAGAATCATAGCAGGGAAAGTAATGGATTCATAGTGAATGGGCTCTAAGAACTAATTGTTAAATTTTCGATGTGGGCATTTACTCCCCAGAAATTGGAAAAAAAAAACAAAACTATAAATCAGGCCTTGATTTACTGCTTTGTTGATTGTCTAGACTTGAGAATGTGATTAACACAGATTAAACTTAAAACTTTGTCATGGATACATTTTTTTCAGAAAGCCAATAGTTAAACATTAAACAGAACACACCTGTACATCAATGATTAATTGGAAGACTAAAAAAATCCATGAAACATATAGAGCAGTTAAAATGCAATGTGGTCCTCAGTCCCACAATCTACTTGTTTCCACACTAACCTTGGCAGGGGAAAGGAGGCAAAGGTTGTTAAGAAACACATAGTGAAAAAAAAAAAGAAACACAGTGTTTTGTTTATAAAGGGGCTTTTTAAAAAATATTTTTGTTACAGACCTCTTTGGCAATCTGGTAATATCTATGGACTCCTCAGAATATTGTTGTTGTTTTTTTAATGGGTAAAATAAAATATCTAAGACTATGAAACAAAGCAATTATATCACAATGCACTTATCAAAATATTTTTTAAACAAGCTCATGAATTCTAGGTGCAGTTCTCTGGTCTATAAATACTTATTTAACTGTTAGTGTTTTTAGTGTGTAATCTTGGTTCAAGAGCGAGGGAGTTGAGACATAACCAGAACGGCTGAACCATGTCCACATTCACCTTCATACTATAAATAAAGTCAAGATATATAAAGAAGCTGTGTAAGTGAAAACCTCTTGAATTTTTCCTCAGAGGAGAAAAAAAGAATTTGAAGGAGTTCATTTTATTGTACAACAAGAAACATCATTGGCCTTATAGGACCAGTTTTGATGCCAGGATTTATTCCAGCTGACATTTATTTTTTAAAAACTAAATCTACAATATAGTAGACCTGTACTTTGGGGAGGCAGTTCCCACTGGGGAGCAATGTCACACACTAAGGTCACATGACCCTAAGGAAATCACTTATCCTCTTAGTGTCCTATAAATGGTGGAGAAAGTGCCAACGTGCATTGAGAGAACCTGTTTCCTCACTGGGAGTCCCCTTCACCAATGAAATCACAGGTCTGGACCAAAAAGGCATATGGAGATTCCTTCTATAGAACACATACCTAATGTGCACGTGTTCTATGACACAGTACATGTATAGCCATTGTGTAGGACATCTATAAGTAAAGTTTCTTGGTGCAATGAAAAGAGCACTGGACAAAAAATGAAAAGACCAGGGTTTTAGTCTCAAATCTGCCACTAACCAGCTGTATAGCTCAGGTGTGTCATTTAACCTTTCTGTGCCTTAGTTTCCTCATTTGTAAAATGAAAGGGTTGAACTAGACTTCGAAGGTCCCTTCCAGCTCCAAAATTATAGATCTTCTGATCTTCCTTGGTCTCAGTTTTCACTACTATAAAATGAGCCAATTGCATTGCATAATGTGAAAAACTCATTTGATCTCTAAAATTCTGAGCTAAGTAAGAAGAACCAGAAACAAAGTATATGCCCATTAGATAGAAGAATAGATGGCCAAACTGTGGTGTAAAATAATAATAGCTAATTAATAATAATAACTACCACACACACATATTTATATATACACATATATATTACAAAGTTTTTTAAATCTCTCTTTTAAAGAGATATTTTACAAATATCTCTTACCCTAATATACTCTATTATTACCCCATTTTACAGAAAAGGAAACTGAGACTGAGGTTAAGTGATTGGCTCTGGATAACATAACTACAAAGTATCTAAAGCAAGACTTATATTCACATCTTCCTAATGTCAAAACCAGCACTCTATCCACTTTGCCTCTTGTTCATCTGAATATGAAATATTATTTTGCAGAAAGATGTTGACTATGACTATGAGAAATTCAGAGAAACATGAAAAGAATTGTATGAAATATTGCATAAGATAATAGGATTATAGATGGAGTGCTAAAAGGAACCTTAGAGGTCATCTAGTCCAGCCCCTTCATTTTGAAAATGAGGAAACTGACATCCAGAAAAGTCAAGACTTACTCTAGGCCACACAAATGTTGTTTCAGAAATGGGATTTGAATTCAAATTCCATGACACCAAATTCAGGGGGAAAGTTCACACTCTTTCCTTCATATCACACTTAAACACAAGCAGAAAAATAACATATATGATGACTACAACAATATAAAAGAAAAGATCACTAAAAGGAAACTGAACTCTGACCAATTGAATAATTGAACAATTAAGGAAATATGCTTCCTTCTTCTTGAAAGAGGGACTGGAAACACCTAGTACAGAATACTGCTTACATCGTCAGACTTAGACACAATATGTTGGCTACCTTTACTTAACTGTTTTTACTTGGTACAGGAAGGGTTTGATTCCTTTGGGTAAGGGTGTACCTAGAAATAGCAGTGATATAAAAGCAAAATGTAACAAAACTTATTTTTTAAAAACTTAGCTAAAATAATGTATCCTGTTCTAAATGATCATAGAAGTTTTAAAATACTGCATTTTTGCTTCTTTATTGTTGGCCATAATTATGATTTATTTCATTCCAAATTCATGCACTGGAAAACAACCTCCAATTACTACACTTTCCCCCGGAGAAAATGTTGTCTTCTGCCACCAAATGTCTTCTGTGCTTGCCCTACCAGTAGGGCAGACAGGATAGGAGCCAAATTGAATGAGGTGGTAGTGGAAACCCCATGGTAAATATCAGAGATAACAGATGCTGCCTTTTTTTAACATCATCATCATTTCTAGCTATACCCTAGCCCAGTGGAATCAAACCCTCCCCTGCAATGAGGAAGGATAGTTAAGCAAAGGTAACCAAGCTATAGTGTCTAAGGATGACAAGGTGAGTTAATATACAAAGCAAGAAATCAGGGGAAAATAATAGGCAATAGAATTGATAAGCAGACTAAAACATAGCTTGGGGCACAAAGGTTTGAAAAATTAGTAGAGGAGGTAGGGAAGGAGTAAAGTTGGTGTCCTAGGATGGGCCTTGGGCCAGGAGGTTAGTCTTGATGCCAGGAGACTAAGATAGGAAACAAAAATGAGGAAAATCTTTGGCATAAATACTGAGGGAAGAACATTGGAGTTCAGCCATAAGAATGTCAGAATCTTAAATGCTAACACTGCTTGTTGCTGTTTATTGTCTCCTTAGTACCCAGCCTCTCCAGCTTACTGGCTTATTTTCCAACAATAGGCCATAGACTGCCCCGGGCAGGTCTTGCATATTGTATTTCACTGAATTGTAAATAGGTTCTATTTCTATAATTGTCTACTGATTTGTCTCCTCATCTTGCTCTCTGAACCCTGCCTCATACCTTGTGTGAATCTATTGGCCCTTTCCCAAGGATTGGACCTTAGACCAATGACACTGAACAGGATTACCATGACCAATCCTTTCCCAGGAAAACATTTTTTCATAAACTCTGTCTTTTTAATCCCCATGGCTAAGGGGGCTAAGCAAACTTAAAACACTCTTTTTTTTTTGTCTAGATTTTTTATTTCATCATTCTTGGAAATTCCCAGTGTGGAAATTACTGCCACCAATATAGGTTGGCAACTCTGTAATTCAGAGTTTTAGAGAGTTGCACCAGGCACTTTAAAGGTTGAGATTAATAAATGATTTCTTCATCACATAGCTAGTATGTTAAAGATGTAGGACTTGAACACAGATCTTCCTGACTCTAAGGCCAGCTCTCTATCCAAAAGTCTCTATCTCTGTGTCATCACACTGTCCCTAACTGTATCATAGCAGTTTCAAACAGCACATAAGGTCAGTTATGAAGTCTGTCCTGTAGATTAGTGACTGAGACTGGTTTTACTGAAATTCCACATAAGCTAGAAGACCTGGGACATAAGAGACCTCAGACATATGCATGCGGCAAGGAGAGAGAGGAACTGGAGAGCCCTAGGGGTTGGTGGGAAGGAGGAGGAGAAAAGTTAAGTAGTGCTTAGTGACACAAAAATATATCCTGATATTTTATTTCCTGAGACAGGAGTTAAGGTAGTTACTATGTGAGTATCAATAAACTGTGTCAGCATAAAGACAATTCCTCACATAGAAACTGCTTGCTTCTTCTTCCTATTTTATTTCTGCCCTGTAGGTACACCTAAAAATAAGGTTTTATAACTCCAGATTTACAGTATGCTTGGAAATGTTTAGATTGTGTGGATATATACTTAGTCTTTTTACCATTAAGCATATATAATGAGATCAAATGAATCTCCAGTGAAACAGAAATGGATGTCTCTTTTCCTGGGGCAGACACAATTTTTTTCTCTCTTTTTTTCCATTGTAAAAGGAGTTTTTACATTTCAAGATAGCACTTTAACCTTCATCTCAACAAGCCATCTCTAATGAATCAAATGAAGTCATAAGTCATACAGACACCTTTCACTGATCAATGAAGATAAAAATCCACTTTTTTCTATCATCTTCATGCAGTACCCTTAAAAACCTTCTCTTGATCCTACTGTTCCCTGCTAGCTATTGTCCTATATCTGCTACCCTTCTCAGATAAACTCCTTGAAATAGCCATCTCTACTCTAACCTCCACTTCCTCTCTTTTCATTCCATTATTAACCTTCTGAAATCTGGCTTCCACTGAAACTGCTCTCTCCAGAGTTCCTAGTGATCTATTAATTACTATAGCTAATGTCCTTTCCTTGGTCCTCTCCCTTCTTGGCTTCTCAGCAGAATTTGACAGTTACCTCTTCCTAGATATTCATTCCTTTCTAGGTTTCAGAAAATTGAACTCTCTTGGCTCTCTTAACTATCTGACCATCCTTTTTCAGTCTCCTTTGCTACATCTTCATGCACAGCAGAATAACTAACAAGGGGTGTCCCTCAAGTCTCCATCCTAGGAATTCTTCTCTTTTCACTCTATATTATTTCACTGATGCTCTTTTAAACTCCCATGGGTTCAATTGTCATTTCTATATAAATGGTTACCAGTTGTTGTAGTCTGTCCTTTGAACCCCAGTCCCATATTACCATCATCACCACCACCGTGATCATCATCATCACCACCACCGTGATCACCACCACCACCACCACCACCACCACCACCACCACCACCACCACCATCATCATCATCATCATCATCATCATCATCATCATCATCACAGCAATACATATATATATATATATATATATATATATATCACTTTAAAGTTTATAAAGTGCTTTACAAATATCTGAAATGCAGTAGGCATCTCAAACTCTACATATTAGAAATAGAACTCATATCCCCCCCAAACTTCTTTATCACCACTACCAAAGCATCATAATCTTCCAGGTCACTTAGCTTCACAACCATGGTATAAACTTTGACTCTTCATTCTTACCCATCTCTATGCATCCAAACCCTTACCATATCTTATCAATATGTCCTGGTTGTCTTTTTACTCACACAGCCAATACTCTAGTTCAGGCCATCATTGTCTCATGCCTGGACTATTGCAATAGGCTTCTGATTGTTGACCCTACTTCAAGACTCACTCCACTCCACTCCAATTTATCCTCCACTAAGTGGCTTAAACTGCCTTTTTATCCCCTAAAGCATAGATTTTACCATACCACTCTTTACTCAATAAATGGCCCATTTGTTATCCTATTTCCTCCTTGGAACAAATATAAATTCTTCTGGTATTTAATGTTCTTCATAACTTAGTATTTTCCTCCCTTTCCAATCTTCTTAATTTCTCCTCACATACTCTACAATGTAGGCTACACTGACCTATTTTCTACTTCTCAAACATGACATTCAATCTCCTTTGCCTTTACCCTGATGATCCCTCTTGCTTGAAATATTCTCTCACTTCACTGCCACCTCTTAGATTCTCTGGCTTCCTTTAAGACTTAACTCAAATCCTACCTTCTAACAGAGGCTTTTCCTGGTCCTCCAAGTAGCTAGAGCCATCCCTGAGATTACTTCCTATCTACTCTGCATATATCTTTTATGTGTATATATCTTTTATATATATTATATATATATGTCTTTTATATCTTTATATCTAATGAGGGAGACCTCATTAGAAAATAATGGGTTTCTTGGGGGCACATAACCGATATTACTCTTCTTTTTATCCCCAGTATTTAGCACTATGTTTGGTTCATAGTAAGCACTTAATACACACTTATTGATTGATTCACTGACTGATTGCTATTATTGATTAAAGATTAGGTGTTAAGTGGGTTGGATTAATAGCTTTAAAGAGGGTATGGTAAAAAAAAAAAGATAAATTTATATAGAATTGGAAAGGTCAATTTCATGAATGAAGAGAATTCCAAATATGAAACCCTAAATCCATCGCTGTATCATTCCAAAACAATAATAACAAAAGCTCATTAATATTGTGCTCCACAGATTTAATTTCATTCAATTAAACAAGCATTTAAGTCCCTTTTATATGTCCAGGCACTGTTAAAACATTGATTTCAGATTCCAATTCTTCACAGCAAAGCAATTAGGGAAGTAGTATAGATATCATTATCCCCATTTTGTAGATGAATACACTAGTTGAGAGAAATTAAGTGACTTTTCCAAGGTCATCTGTAAGGAAATTATGATACAGAGAGGTTAAGTAATTTGCTTAGGATAATATAGCAGATTTCTTTACCTTTTACTTCACTGTGAAAAAGTAGAGATCATTCTTCATGAACTTTCTTCCTTCCTCCACACTTTAATGTTTTGTCTTCATTCATCTTCTCCTCCTTTATTCCAGTCTCTGAGGAAAAGATGCTAAAACCTGTAATGCTGTGTTTTGCCTTCTATGCCATTCTTTTCTGTCTACTCCAGGAGCTTACTCCATCAATTCCCTCTTTGTCTCATCTTCAACCTCTCCCTATAAATTCGAGGTCTTTTTTACCTCATCTATAAACATTAGCAGGCCTACCCAAAGTTTAAAAACCTTCACTTGAAGCTTCTATTCCTTCAAGCTATTGTTCTATGTCTTCTTTTCTAAATTTCACTGCCAAACTTCTAGAAAGTATCAGAGGCAACAAATCACACTGTCTGTGGAATCAGAAGACCGGAGTTCAACTCTCACCTTTATTTTATAGTGCTTTGTGGCCTTTTAGGTCTTAGTTTCTTGAACTATAATATAAAATGCTTAGCCTGGATGCCTTTTGAGTCCCTTTCCAGATACATTTATTGCCTCTACTCACTCTCTTTTCAACCCTCTGTCATCTGGCTTTTAGACCTTTCCTCTCCAAAGTTGCCATGGATCTCTTAACCATTAAATCTTGTGACCTTTTCTCAGTCTTCATCCTCCTGCACCTTATCTAAGTCTTTGATGCTGTTGACCACTTCTTCTAGAAATTATTTCCTCTCTTGTCTTCAAAAATAACACTGCTCTTCTGTCTCTTATCCCCTAAGCATAAATATTACTCAAGGATCTGTCCCTCCTCTCTCAACTCTATCTTGTGATCCTATCTGCTTTCAAGTGTTTAACTTTTATTTTTATGTAGCTAACTTTCATTTATCTAAACCTAATCTCTCTCCTGAACTACAGTCCGATGTCACCAACTGAATGCTAGAAAATTATATAAGGTCAAATGCTGGGTATTCCATACTCTTCTTAAGTTTATCTGTCCAAAACAGAAATTATAACCTCCTCCACCAAAGTTGCTCTTCCCTCAAACTTTTCTGTTTGGTGAGGGTACCACCATCTTTTCAGGTTCCCAGGTCCATTTCCTTAGAATTACCCTTGACTACATCCTCCCTTTCATCTACTATTTCCAGTCAATTGCTTAAGTCATTTAAAATCCTAATTCTACATTTCTTACAGCTGTCAACTTCTTTCCACTCACATAGCTACCACCATAGTTGTCTTTCATCAATTCTTACCTTGAATATTGTAGTAGCATCCCTCTTTGGACTCCCTCATTTTAAAGTTTCTTCTCTGTAATCCATATAGTCATATGGTTGACAAAATAATAATACTGAGGCATACTTCTAAACATTCCACTCTCTTGAATAAGAGAAAAAGCCCAAAGTTCACTATTGCCTATAGAGTAAATACATACTTATATTTTAAGAACATCTACAAATAGGCCTCAACCATTTTTTCAAAATTGATTTCATATTACTACTTTTCAGGATCTCTGTGTTGTAATGAAAGTAGGCTCCTAGCTGCTCCCTAAATTTAATTCTTAATACATTTGCATGAGCTTTCCCCTGTACCTAGAATACTTTTGCTTCTAACCTCTGTATCTCAGAATACTTGCCTTCCTTCAAGACTCAACCCCTTCTCATGGGTTAAGACTAAAAATTAATTGGAAACTAAATAACCTAATACTAAAGAATGAGTGGGTCAAATAACAAACCGTAGAAACAATCAATAATTTCATCAAAGAGAATGACAATAATGGGACAACATACCAAAACTTATGTGGTGCAGCCAAAGCAGATCTTTGGGGAAATTTTATATCTCTAAATGCTTACATGAAATAAAATAGAGCAAAAGGAGATCAATGAATTGGGCATGCAACTAAAAAAAGAACAAATTAAAAATCCACAATTAAATACTTAATTAGAAATTCTGAAAAATCAAAGGAGAGATTAATAAAATTGAAAGTAAGAAAACTATTGAATTGATAAATAAAACTAACAGTTGTTCTTATGGGGAACAACACAACAAAATAGATAAACCTTTGGTTAATTTGATTTTAAAAAAAGAAAGAAGAAAACCAAATTACCAGTATCAAAAATTAAAAGAGTGAATTCACCACCAATGAAGAGGAAATTAAAGCAATAATTAGGACCTATTTTGCCCAACTGTAGGCCAATAAATTTGGCAATCTAAGTAAAATGGATGAATATTTACAAAAATACAAATTGCCCAGATTAACAGAAGAAATAAAATAATTACATAATCCCATTTTAGAAAAAGAAATTAAACAAACCATCAGTGAACTTCCTAAGAAAAAATCTCCAGGGCCAGATGGATTTACAAGTGAATTCTACCAAACATGTAAAGAATAATTAATTCTAATACTATATGAACTATTTGGAAAAAATTGATGGACAAGGAGTCCTACCAAATTCCTTTTATGACACAAATATGGTGCTGATACCTAAACCAGGAAAAGACAAAACAAAGAAGGAAAATCAGAGACCAATTTTCCTAATGAATATTGATACAAAAAATTTAAACACAATATTAATAAATTTATCATGAGGATAATGCACTATGATCAGGTGGGATTTATACTAGAAATGCAGGGCGGGTTCAATACTGGAAAAAGTATTAGCATAATTGATCATATCAATAACAAAACTAACAGAAAACATATGATTATCTCAATAGATTCAGAAAAAGCTTTTGACAAAATACAGTACCTATTCCTTCTATAAACACTAGAGAGCTTAACAATAAATGGAGTTTTCCTTAAAATGATATTCAGCAGGGGCGGCTAGGTTGCACAGTGAGTAGAGTGTCAGCCCTGGAGTCAGAAGGACCTGAGTTCGGATCTGGCCTCAGACACTTAATGCACACACAAACAAAAACCTAGCCATGTGACCTTGAGCAAGTTACTTAACCCCAATTGCCCTCCAAAAAAGCAAAAAAAAAAGTACAAATTTTTAAAAAATGATATTCAGCATCTATCTAAAACCGTTAGCAAACATATGTAATGGGAATGATCTAGAAGCATCCCCAATAAGAACAGGTTGAAATAAGGATGCCCATTATCACCACTATTATTCAATATTGTACTAGAAATGTTAGCTTTAGCAAAAAAGAGAAGAAAAAGAAATTGAAGAAATTAGAATAGGAAATGAGGAAATAAAACTATCACTCTTTGCAGATGATACGATGTTATACTTAAAGAATCCTAGAGAATCAGCTAAAAAACTATTTGAAATAATTAACAACTTTAGCAAAGTCACAGGGTATAAAATAAACCCAGATACTCAACCCCTTCACTTGAGGTCATCAAACAAAAGTTCTATACCCACTTCTAGAGTATATAATAAAGGGGATTCTTATTAAATTATAGGCTAGAATAGGAGGTTCTTTCAACTCTGAAACTCTATGACTCTGTACAATGACCTTGATTTTATTAGAGATATAAAATTGTAATATCTTTGATATTACAATGTATGCAAAGTACTTGAATATTAAAATACTGTAAAATGGGATTCCCAAAAAATATCTGTGTCTTGGGATATGAGAATCAATAGAAGAATAGTTCATAGATAAGAACATAAAGAAGTAGGTAGAGCTGGGCAACTCAGACAGTAAAGGTGTGAAATGATCATTGGACCTCGGGAGTGGTTGTTAGTCACTCTAACACTGCAAATGGACTGAAACTGAATGCATCCTCAAACCCAGACAGAGGCACAAGAAAGAGCATGAGCTTTGAAACTGTAAAAGAGAAGCCTTAAGTTCCTAATATTGGTTTGGGAACCATGGGCAAAAAGTGGGTTTTTGGACCTTAAAAGGATACAGCTATTTCAGATCATGATCCTTGAACCCAATATTAACAGCAAGTGAGGAGATACAGAAGAGGATGGTGCAACAAGATTGGGATTACCAAGGGAAACTAAGGAATTAGGGAACACCTGAAAAGTATTATCTGTCTTCAGGACTTTGGGAAAATATAATTGGTCTAAGTAATCCTGAGAATATAGTTAGAGGCAAAGAAAATGGAATTCTTGTAGAAGAGGAGGTAAATTTCCTTACTGGTAGAGACTCTGCCAGGATACAAGGCCAGGTTACCATTAGCAGCAAACCAGTGAAGTTCTCCAGAGAATTCCATAATTGCTGGGGATTATGATAGCTAAAGGACCACTTAAGGAGGATTAAAGTATAAATCATGATATTATATAAATTGGCCTTAGTCACTGTGTTGACAGATTACTATGCTTGTGAGGAAAAGAGATAATTAAACTAGTATTTCCAAAATTGTGAGAAGTCTAGTCATGGTAGCTTGGGAATCCCAGGTATATTTTTTATGTGTACCTCACTACAGAATTTTTCTGTTAAAGAACCTGGTGTGTTTTCTCAGGGCATGTGTTTTCTGTCTGGGTCCACACAAGGATTTAGGTAAAGTGGACACAAAAGATAATCTACTAATGACAAGATGAATATCTACAGGCATAGCTAGTCATTGCTAGTGGGGAAATCTCATTCTGTAGCCATTTTAAGATTGTCCGTTAACCAAGAGAACACTGTACACAGTAACAGCAACATTATATGATGACCAATTTTGATAGACTTAACTCTTCACAGCAGTGCAAGGATCTAAGACAATTCCAAAAGACTCATGATGGAAAATGCCATCCATATCCAGAGAAAGAACTATGGAGTCTGAATGCAGATCAAAGCATAATATTTTCTCTCTTGTTTTTGTTTCTTCTTTCTTGTGGTTTTTCCCTTCTTTACAATATGACTGAGATGGAGATATGTTTAATATGATTGTACATATATGGCCTATGTTGGATTGTACACCATCTCAGGAAGGGGGAAGTAAAGGGAGAGGGAGAAAATTTGGAACTTAAGGTCTTGTGGAAGTGAAAGTTGAAAATTAAATTTATATTAAAATTTTAATTTTATTAAATTACTGAATTAAATTTAGTAAATTATTAAAATTAAATTTATTTTAAAAAATAAATTTTCTAAAAGATTGTCCCTAATTCAGGGATCAAAGCCTTTAACAAGTGACAAGGATAGGCAAGGGTCAAGAATAGATCTCTCAAAATTAAACTAAATTAGGAGTTGCCATGTGAGTAACAAATCACCAGCATATTGTAATGGAAGAAGCATGAGTCTTAGAGTCCAGAGGACTTTCATTCAAATTTGCCTCTAATACTCTAGGTAAGTTGCTTTTGTTGTCTTATTCCCCATCTACAAAATGGAAGTGATAATACTTGTTTTACTGAGGGTTGTGGTGAAGAAAGCACTTTGCAATATTAAAAGTTCTGGGTAAATCGTTTACTATTGTTTTGTCTGAGTTTATTTAATTTCCATTTTGTTTTGTTGATTTCTAGATAAAAAATCATGGATAAAAATAATTGAGATTAAATTTAAAATCACGTACACATTTTTTTGAAGAGCCGATTATTTAACATTTGCAGACACACAACTGCCAGAGGCAACATATAGTTTAACCTTGACCTTGTTTGAAAGAAAAAAGTAGAGTTTGATGAAAAATTAGACCTGGTAAAGACTAGTAGTAGTGAGAAACAGAAACAAATAACCCTTTAAGGCAAAATCTTGGGGATTCTCAGATGAACATTATTACTATACAGGATGTCTCAAAAGTCTTAACACAGTTTTAAACTACTAAACTTAAACTACTTTAATAATTTAAAACTGCACTAAGGCTTTTGGCATACCCTATATTTTCTAGATTATTTCTTCACATAGCTAAGTAGCATCGAAGACATGTCAAGGAGTCAATAGAAAAATGCCCAATAGGAAAATCTACCCAAAATTTCTCTTAAAGACTCAATATAGAAATGCTAGAAATATGTTTCTTTTTCCCTTCCCCAGCTCTCCTCAATAGTGAAAACCATGAACAACAATATTGGCATAGTAATAACTAGATTCTCATAAAAATCCACATCTATGCAATTTCCTATCTTCCATATTTCTTTCTACAATCAGGTTCATGTACATTCTGAAATGAGTGATTGGTAACATTGAACATTGAACCAGCATAAGAGGAAGAATTGTTGACTTTGGAACTGAAGAGGACCTTGAATATCAACAAGTATAAATTCCTTATTTTTTTTTTAAGCAATTGGGGTTAAGTAACTTGCTCAAGGTTACATGGCTAGTCATTATTTGTGTGTGGGTGCTCATTTTCTGAGGCGGGATTCAATCTCGGGTCATCCCAATTCCGAGGCCAGTGCTCTTACTCACAGCGCCACCTAGCCGCCCCTTTTAGGGCAATTGGGGTTAAGTAACTTGCCCAAGGTCACAGGGCTAGGTTTTTGTTTGTGTGAATTAAGTGTCTGAGGCCAGATCCGAACTCAGGTCCTTCTGACTCCAGGGCTGGAGCTCTACTCACTGCGCCACCTAGCCGCCCCTAAATTCCTTATTTTACTAAGAAGAAATAAGGAACAGAGAAATCAAAGTTCAAGCCATACAAGTAGCAAATGGAAAAATCAGGATTCAAATCCAGGTCTCTCCATACTCCAATCCAGTACAATTCTATTATGCTATACTATAGTATATACTATATACTAAGGTCCTGGGATCCTGTAACTTGTATCCTACACAAGTACTGTAGAGTCTTTTATATGAAACTGCCAAGGCCTTTGAAGCCCTGCTCCTTTGATAACCCTGGGAGTCTTATCCTAGGCTGAGATAACAATTATACCAAACTACTAAAAGAATTTGCTTCTATAGGTAGCTTTGTATGAGTCCCTGGTAGTAAGAGTCACTAATGTTTTAGAACCATTCTCTTGGCTTTGTGAGATCAGGGATTCCTTGTCTTAGTCTTGTGACACAGTAGGGTGTGTCTAGTAAATAAAAGGAATATCACAAAAATTTCAAAATTATCATGAGTTGAAATTTATTTTAGCATTATACAATTACACATGTCATGTATTTGCATGTTATACATATTCAGGTGGATTTGTAATTTCACCCATGTTAATTTTCCTTCCAGGGATGGCTACTGTAGCAACAAGCACCCCAACATCCCCAGGGTGGCTGCCAACACAGGTTCTTAGATCTGCTTTTCTAAAGGAAAGCAACTCAAAATGGGTTAACAAGCTTACTTTAATCAATCAAACATATATCATTTACCTAGTTCAGGGGAAAAAGTCAGCACCCCAAACTTCAAAGTATACAGACAGAACTTACAAGACAGAGAAACAAACAGATCAAGCAGACAGGCTTCCAAACTGTCCAACAATTACATCAATACCAAATCACAGTTACCAGAGAGGGAAGCATCAACATCTGGGTTTTCAAAGCCAGGGGGCTCTCAATGGCTTCCCAGAGTCTCATCTGGTCAAATCACACAATACTTCTCAAAGTGAACCCCAAAGCAAAGCCTCACATCAGGGATTATATAGCCTTCTCCAGGTTCAGAGAATGTAACAACCCTCTTGACTCACTGCCCAATCACACAGCATCTAGGTGGGCATTCCTGAAAACCAAGCCTCCTTCCACAGGCTCCATGTGACCATATTCAGCCTATTAGGAGGCAGAGTATATTTTCAAGTCTAGGAAGGTTCTCAGAGTCTCTCAAGCCCACCAAAGGGCCTAGGGGCAGGGAAGATCTTTAAATTTGCATTTCCATTATAGCTACCCAGTCTAGTCTCATGGATTTGGACCTAGAGGCCATCTATGCACAGCACCATCATTTTTCAGATGAGGTAACTGAGGCCCAGAGAGGGTAATTTACTTACATGATGTAACAGTAAAAAACAGAGACACAATTCGAACCCAAATGCTCTCATTCCAGAGCCCATGCCATTTCTTGTGTATGTATTTCCCCTATGTGACTCGTGTCTATGTCTCCCAGCAAATTACAAACAGACATTCCATCTAGCATGTTTCATACCATGAGGATACCATTGAAGTAGGCTATCCATCTTTACCCTCATAACACTCCATTTCCCATTTCTCTGTCTTTGCAATGCCCATATCCTATGTCTGGGGTATATGGGATATTCAGGGAAGATTAGCACCTCTAGTATGAGGGTTTGCTGAGCCCTTTCAGGGCTTTTAATCCACCTTTGGTATCTACATGTTACCCAGCTATCACCTGTGGCTCCAAGAAACTGTAGCATATGCAGCAGCCACCCCCTGGTAAAAACCAACTCTGCAGATGGACTAACCAAGTTTAGGGGAAATGACAGGCCGCAGAACCTTAGGGGAGTCAGGAAGATGCCTACCCCAAGCATCTTCCACCCAGCAAAATGGGTGGAAGAGAATTGTTTTTTCAGCCATGAAAGTAGCCAAAGCAAGCTCCGTGAAGAGTTAAGAGCTTGGTCAGTCATCAAAGATGCCAAGGTCACCTACTGCATCCTGGGCCATCTCCAGTTTTCTGGACTTTTGTCTTGACATTGGACTTCAATGAATTTGGAAGGGAAGGCAATGTTGATGACCTTGTGCAACTCTACCTCACAAATCCAATTCAAGCACAAGTCAAGACATCACCCTATGATGTCATTGGTCCTCTTTAAAAACGAAGGATGAACAACAATATGCCTAAATTATATTCCCTTCTTACCTCAACTTTAAGATGCACCTCAGACACCATCTTCTTGATTCTTTTTTTTTGTGAGGCAATTGAGGTTAAAAGACTTATCCAGGGTCATGAAGCTATTAAGTGTCTGAGGCCATATTTGAACTCAGGTCCTGACTTCAGGACCAGTGCTCTATTCACTGTGCCATCTAACTGCCCCCACTGAATTCTTTCTTGATAACCCTCCCTCACAAACTACTCTGTATTTAACTACTTTGTAGAAAGTCATATTTGTTATCTTCATATTTATGCTGTATATATTTTATGTGTATATTTTGTCTTCACATTACAACATAAGCTCCTTTTGCCTGGGGATTGCTTCATTTCCTATACTTGTATCACCTAGCAGAGTGCCTGTACAGAGTAAGTATTTAATAAATGTGATTTAATTGATGGATTGATTGGAAAGTAGGCATTCTTTATGTACATGATATTTCTTCCATGGGCCAAAATTCTGTTGAGCCAAATTTTTTTGAGTGACATAAGCACATTTCTTATTACTGTAATTTGGTCTAGTCCTATAATTTTATTGATGGAAGAAATCTCCCCCTTTTACTAATGCTAACAAGCCCTTTGCTCTCCTACTTATTGTATGAGATCAATCAGCAAGTATTTAATTTTTTCAAGTGCCTCCCGTGGGCCAGGTAATATGCTAAGCCCTGGGTATAAAAAAATGCCAATGATTCATGTACTCAAGGATCTTAAATTCTAATGAAATATAGCTTTAATGCAAAATGCATAGAATAGATGCAAAGTAACCTTAAAGGGAAAATTAGTACTGTCTGAGTGAATTAGAAAGTTACATTTGATTTCATTCTTGAAGGAATCCAGGGATTCTAAGAGGCAATTAGGTGGTGCATGGGGCATGGAATCAGGATGATTCATCTTCTTGAGTTTGAAGCTGGTCTCAGACACTGACAAGCTATGTGAACCTGGGCAAATCATTTAACTCTGTTTGCTTCAGTTCCTTATCTGTAAAATGGGGACAGGCTGGAGAAGGCCATGGCAAACTACTTTGGTCATGAAGAGTCAGACATGACTGAAATGAGGCAGAAGTAAAGAAAGACTATTCCAGGGATAAGACAGTCAGTGGCAGAACTGTAACTAGAATATAGGTCTCCTGGCCAAAAGTCCAACACAGTTATGTTCTGTTTTTGCTCTTTGGGGTGACATTTAGCTCCTTTAATCCATTTTAAACTATTTAAGCATGTCTATTTTCTTATTCCTCTGATGAAAATGAAAGGATTATAATGGGAAGAAGCTGATGTCAGCAACTCCACATTTTTATAAAAACAAATGTGACATTTGGATTAATCACTATCCCAAAGTCCAGGATGGTCTTTTATATCTTTTTGAGAAAAAAAAATCAAGACCTAAAAACAGAAGATTAGGCTTGATTGATATGCAAGTGAGTATGTTGGTGTGCTTTTTCATTGTCTGGATAGTGAATTCCTCCTGATTTTAAGAGCAGTAAAGCAAATGGGAAATTTGATAAATGGACATTTAACCATAAACGTCCTAAGGCTCTTTACTTGTCTGTACTGGAACATGTGTCCTCTATAGTCTGGTACTCATTTTTCTTTTATTTCAATTTTGTTTTGTTAGAGACAGGAAAAATTCCTTCCTTCTTTTAAGATTAGACATAAAGGAAGGGCCATATTCTTATGTGAAGAAAAAAAACAGAATCAGAAACCAAATTGAATTTTTTAAACCTATATTTTTATTCTAGGTCTAAATGAAATATTACATGAGAAATTATCCTCCATCTCCCTGCCATTTTATAAGGAAAATTAAGCCTATATATATAGTTTGTGTGTATGCATGTGTATATATGTGTGTGTGTGTCTGCATGTATACATGTTTAACAATAGGTATACACATATCAGAGATTTTGATCTGAATTATCTGGTCTGACTCTAAATTGATCAGATGAATCTGATAACAAAAAACATCAAACATTTCTGATATATTAGGCAGGTAGCATGGTATAGTCGATAGAAACCTGGCATTCCCCTTAGAAGGGGATCCTGGGATCAAACACCACCTTTGATATTTGCCATCTTTATGACCTTGTACAATCTATTTACCTTTCCTGGGTCTCAGTTTCCTCATAAGTTAAATAAGGGGATTGAACTAGATGACTTCTAAAATGCCTTCCAGATTTAAATCCTAGTATGTAGATTCACATAGAATGGATTTGACTGTGCTCTATGCCTTTGGGAGGACAAAGACAAAGGCAATTCAGCAGCAGTATAGAACTTCAGTATTTGACTAACACAACTCTGGGTAGAAAGAGGTAGAGAGGGAGGTTTTAAACAAAGAAAGATATAAAAATGAGAGTGTTGCAAGCATGACAACACTACTTTCCAGACCAAAATGTGGACACTTATTTCCAAGCCAAAATACTGCCTGCTACTTTTTTACCTGTACAGATGGCATCACTCTGAAGCTACAGATGTTCAAAGCTTGACAAACATTGCTGTTTTCCTGTCTTGGTGAGGAAGGTTTGGCAGGGAAGAAAGAGTATTACTACCAAGCTTGATTCAATTTAAATTCTAAAACACCAATATTGAACTTACTACTCAAATAATAGCCTTTTTAAAATGTAAGTGCTAAAATTTTTCAGGTGAATATGCTTATTTTCATTATTCCAATATCAGAAATACTCTATTCCAAGGGTGAGGAACCTGTGGGTTTGAGGCTATATGTGGCCCTCTAGGTCCTCAAGTGCAGCTCAAATTTCACAAATGTTCTGTGAAGTTTGGATTCAGCCAGAGGGCCGCATATGAGGACCTAGAGGGCCACATGTGACCTACAGGCTGCAGATTCCCCATCCGTGTGAGTCTATTCTCATCATGACTAGGCAGGTAATGGTAATTAGCTTTTAAGGGAGATTAATGAAACAATGATAATGCTTAGTAAACATACAGAATTTAAACTTCTACACCTAAATTAGTGTTAGTCCTCTAAAGTACTAATCTTGGGAGGTTATATACTTATGCCAATGATGTTGCCATTGCTGAAAACATTTTTGGACCTTCTTATTTGGAATTAAGCAGCTTATAAACCAAATAAGAAAAGATTTCTTTAGTGTATTGTGATATGAGCCCCATAACTGCCTTAATTAACATAATGATAAAGAGCCAACCAAGAAAAAGAGGATAATCACCCATTTTCTAAAAGGTTTAAAATCTAGTGGCGGAGCAGATGACATAAAGAGAGTATTGTAAAGTTGGCAGATGGAGAGCAATAGGTAACTGATGTAACCGGAACCTTTCAAGAAGCATATGGGTTTCAAGAGTTATTTTTGAATGAGATAGAGTGCTCCTACTGTAAAGATGATCCAACTCCACAGGGATTGTAGAAGAAAACAAAACATAGCTTGGATAATGAATGAAGTAAACAGTAAGATTAACAGGTTTTATTTAAGGCAGGGGGTTCATCTGGCATCTATAAACATATTTCTAAAATATTTTCATAACTGGGTCTCAATATAATTGATTTCCTTTGTAATCTTATTTATTTTATTTCATAAATTTAAAAAACATTATTCTGAGGAATTCATAGGTTTCACCAGATTACCTAATGGGTTCGTAACATAAATAGGGTTAAGAACCTTTGATTTAAGGCAAAAGCAGAGCTGTGACTTTTTTTTTCTTCATGTTCACCAGCCGTCAGTGTGGAAATTTGGCCTATTTTGTCCCATTGCAAATTGCTTACTTAAAGAGCTGTCGCCATATAAGAGGAAATAATTGTTTTGGGGTAGAACATAGTTAAATCTTAATGAGTCAATATCTTTTATTCTGTATGGGGTACAAGGAATTTTACAATGTGACAATTTTTACAACATGTCACAATGTTTCCTTGAATTTTATTAAGGTTTTAAAGTAGTTTGAATATCCTAGGCACTAGATGTCAGGGACATGATAGGAACTGAAAGGAACTTATTCAACCTCACCCAATTATATGGGAGAGCTGGAAGACATTTGACTGAAAGGACATTAAGGTCAGAAAAAGTATCTTGACAATCACCTTAGGGGACCCTTTAAAATTCCCACAAGGCATGACTTTGAGACTGGCTTACAAAAGGGCCTATGTTGATAGGTCCAAGGCATGATAACCTGAGAGAATCTCACAATATAATACTCATGAGCCTAACCTATATATGGCCTTTACTGATTCCTTAAATGCTCCTATCCTTCATCTTCCACACAAAAAAACTTAGGTTAGATTTCCCTAGTATATACAAGGTATCTCAAGTCAGTGCAGTATTAAGTCTTAATATCTTCAGAAGTCTATATGCTACAAACTTACACAAACCATTGGAAAGGTTAATTATTGAAATTTCTAAAACATTATGATTTCTGTTGAAATTCAACATAACCACTATTGCCCTTGTCATTTTTTTACCTTTGTGTTATCTTTCATCATACTGCTCAGTGACTGAGGATTGTCTTTGTAATCCTAGCCTTAAGAACATCCAGAAAGGTTTGGATACATACAGTTTTGACAAGTCTACAGTTTTGACATAACCCACAAGGAAAAGTCCAGTGGAGACAGATTAGGTGTCTGATGTGGTCATGCAAGAGAACTTGCTCTACTTATCCACCAGTCTGAGAAAGTGTCATCTAGAATCTGTTGCACATACATACAATGCATAATGACAGAATGACCTGTCATGTTCAAATTAATCACTTATTATTCACCATTAATAAAGCTAAATAAATATAAAAGTAATTTAAATAAACTTTCAAATGACATTTTCTTAAGCGTATAGCATTTAAGCTTTTAAAATTATTAAAGTTTCAAACTGCACAAAGACTTCTAAGAAATTTTAGGTGCACATGGACAAGTATATGATTTGTGCAAAATGGTGAAGAACAAAATGAGCAGAACCAAGAGAACACTGTATACAGTAACAGCAATATTGTTTTAAGAATGACTTTGAGTGAATAAGCTATTTTGACTATTATAAATACCCAAATTAACTATAAAGGACATATGAAGACAGATGCTATCTGCATCCAGAGAAAGAACTGATAAATAGAAATATGTATGGAATTGTGTGTGTGTGTATGTATGTGTGTGTGTGTGTGTGTGTGTGTGTGTGTGTGTACACTTATTTGTGTCTAATGCTGACCATGGGGGTGGAGAAAAAAAGAAAAATTTTATTCATTATAATATTATTAAATATACAAATGTTGTATATTTAAAAGGGAAAGCAAATTGTACATCGTTATTTGCAGTGTGACGTGCAATTTTCTTTTTTATGATACTACATTATAGAAATGCTTTTTTATTCCATAAATTAAAAATAAAATAACAATTAAAAATATTTAATAGTTTAAAACCTGAACACATTTATATATGTATACATATATACACACACGCATATATATACAAATAGAGATATAGTTCCAAAAATGCATATGTATGTCTATATATTATATACATTTACCTATCTGCATATATATTGTTTCCCCATTTACATCACATCAATGAGTAAAATTTTAGTTCCTTAATTGCAGAGACTGATACATTTTTTCAATATTATCCCCAGCACCTAACACATTGACCTGGACCGGTAGGTACTTAATAAATGCTTCATGACTCTATTAGAACCCTCTGTTAGAGGAAGAAGCCTCAGCAGATAGTAGCAGCATTTCAATGAGAAATGAATTACATGTTTGGAGGTGATACTCCGGAGAATCAGTGAGAACCATTTGATTTCTGGGAATCAGGGTCATGAGAGGTATTCCAGCCACATTCCCAGAATGTGTTCTCTCTAGAATATTTCCTTTACCACTGAAGTATAAAAATCTATGGGACATTGTACCCTGTTGACTATGGGGATGGATAATGGTAGAGAATGATTCTAGTACTTAATTTTCCTTTGTTATTTGCTTTGTCATTCTGTCCTAATTATGTTTTATTATTGAATTTATAATTCATGCCTTATCTGTTTGTGGATACTAGCCTAGAAAGGGGATTGAATCATGTGTTAGATAACTATGATTCTCCAAAACACCTTTTTTTAAAGTTTATTTTATTTGTAATTTATATAATGAAACAAGTATTTCCATAGCATAGTATAATAAAAAATATGATTGCACATGAAACTTCAAACCTATTCACAACTTGCTATTCCTTTTAAATATACAACAAAATTATCACGTAAATTTCTTTTTTTCCTTCCCTTCCCCCACTCTAGAGATGGCCTCCATTAGGCACACATAAATGTGTGTGTGTGTGTGTGTGTGTGTGTGTGTGTGTTATTCTATACATACTTCTATTTATCAGTTCTTTCTCTGGAAGCAGATAGCATCTTCATATGTTCTTTACAGTAAATTTGGGTATTTATACTCGTCAAAATAATTTATTCACTCAAAGTCTTAATGAAAACAATATTGCTGTTACTGCATACAATGTTCTCTTGGTTCTGCTCATTTCACTCTTCATTATTTTGTGCAAGTCTTTCCAGGTTTTTTCCAAAATTGTTGAGTTCATCATTTCTTAAAGCATGGTAGTATTCTAGCACAATCATATGCCACAACTTGTTCAGCTATTACTGAATTTTCCAGTTCTTTGCCACCACAAAGAAAACTGCTAACATATAGGTTCTTTTCCTTTCTCCCTCATCATCTTTGGAAATAAAACCCAAGACATCTTCCAGAACCTAGGAAAATTAGAGGTTTCAAAGATGTATAGGAGCTCATACTACACTTTAATGATATTATTGGTGTGGAAATTTTCTCCATCATTAGAGTGCAAACAATCCATCCCTTCTTGTTCTTTCCCATTCTTGCCCATGGTCTTTTAAAGACTCTGACAAAGGATCTTCCCAGTGTGGTAAAGGAGTTCCTCTGGGCATTTTCACATTTCTAGCATAGTAATTAGCATGCTACTGAATTATTGTCTGTCTGTTTTCCTTTATAAAGAAGTTGTGCATGATCTTAATATCAGCACAAAGTATTTCTTAAAAGAGGAGAGATTTTTAAAGCTCATGAAAACAACCATATACAAACAAGATACATACAGGATAAAATGGAAATAATCAGCAGAGGGAAGGCACTAGTAAACTTGGGTTTTATCTCCTAAGGATTTCTGGACATCTCAGCTTCTATTCTTCCTTCTTTGAGTCTACTCCCTATGGTATCTAACTTGCAGGGTATATATACAAATAAGTCTTTTCCCTTCCCTATTTTTTCTTTAAAGCTCTTTGATGAGACTTTCAAGACACTTGACAAAACCATTTTTACTACCCCTTTTTAAGTACAGTCCATGTTTGGGAAGGAACTATAAAACTATGATAGGATATCAAGCTGTGATTGAGAAATCCAAATCCCACTCTCAGACATGCCCTTCTTAGTTAGTAGCTCATTTCCCATATATGTTTTTTTATCTTATACATCAATTACCCTAAATAGGCAATAGTGAACAAAACACCATCATACCATGTGACCTTCAGTTTCTTAGGCAACACTTAATAATTGACAATAATTTTTGGGTCCTTTGTAATTTTATTTGTGCCCATATGAATCACCAAAAAATGAGTAGTTCTCACCCACTCTGATAAATTTTGGAAGATTCCCTTTTACGCTTTGGATACATACCCAAGAAGATGATAGACCTCTCTTATTATCAAATTGACAAATAGATGCCTCAGACTCATGCAGGAATCCATATATACTGGGGATTTTTTTCCCATAGTGGATAATCTCTCATCTGCACCTTCTGTGGCTCTTTTATGCCATTCTTGTGATAAGAATGGTGTTAATGTTGTTGATGATGATGGTGTTGCTGTTGTTGATGATGATGATGATGATGATGATGATGATATACAGCTAGAATTTCTGTGCAGCTCTGTTTGCCAAGTACAGTGCACATGATCCCATTTGAGCTACACAAAAATCCTTTGAGGTAGGCATTACTAATACACCCATTTTATAGATGAGAAAATCAAAGCTGATAGTAACCAAGTGACCTATTCAGGTTCCGACAGCTAATAAATATCTGGGACAGGAATCAAACTCAAGTCTTCCTGACTTAAGGTCCAACACTCTATATACTGTTCCACCTGGCTGTCCTTTCTCCTCAGTTTAAGCTTTTCTTTATTTCACAGGTTGCCACAACCAAAAAATATTTACCATCTGTGTTTTCTTCCATTAGTCCTCCCACAGTAGACAGGTTCTGTTTCTTGGACTACATAAGCCTTCCAACATGGTAGAACCTTCCAGCATGTATATAGCACTGAAAGAAATAAAAATAGTAATAAATATTTATATAATAGCTACTATGTGCCAGGTACCACAAATATTATCTCCTTTGATACTCACAACAACCCTGGGAGGTAAGTACTATTATGATCCCCACTTTACAACTAATGAAACTGAGTCAGGAAGAGACTAACAGTCAGATAATGAGTAAGAGTCTGAGATTGGATTTGAAGTTTTCCAGACTTCATGCCCAGAGTTCTATCCATTGCACTACCCAGTTCCCTTTAAGAACTTAGAGTCACTTCCATATTGCAATGACATATCAATGTAGAGGATTATAGATTTAAAACTAAAAGGGACCTTGAGGGTCATCTAGTCCAACATCCTTATTTTTAAGAGTCAGCAAGGGGGCAGCTGGGTGGTACAGTGGATAGAGCTCTGGTCCTGGAGTCAAGAAGACCTGAGTTCAAAGTTTGCCTCAGACGCTTATTAGCTGTGTAAACCTATGCAAGTTACAACCCCAATCACCTCCCCCACCACAAATAAATAAATAAATAAATAAATAAATAAATAAATAAATAAATAAATAAATAAATAAATAAATAAATACTGAAAGTCATCCAGGTAATAAATGGCAGGCTCTGGATTTGAATCTATCTCCTCTGACTCTAAATTTAGCATTTTATTCCTCTCAACCTAGAGTAGAATTTTTTTTTTTTCAAATAAATGTTCAATTCAAAATCATAGTGGAAGCCTTAGCACAATAATACTAATATCCCCCACTCTCCACCCCCTGGGAGCCTAGTGCTGGAAAACTATCTTCTCATTCTCTCAGGACTCTGCTAAGTGACAGGAGCTAAGCAGCTAAACTTATTTGAACTAGGGTATTAATGATAAGTAATAGCTTAATGTCTTTGCTTGTTAACTTGAGCTTTTAATGACTTAATCTAAAAGTGTGACTAATGGGAAAATTTTAAGCAATTGTGATAGGACCAGTAAGTTAAACATAAGGGACCTAGCAGCCTCTTGTTACAGCTCTTTTGTGTTCTACAGGATTGTCAGGAGATTGGGCTGTCTACAGCTATCAGGCTTACGCCCCTCCTGCAGCCTTCCCAAGCTCTCTATAATTTCCCAATTTCCTTCCTAACATCGTACTTCTGAAAAATGTAGGAGAATGTCCCGGTTTAATGCCTAAGTTAACTCCTGTGTTATTGCTAAAGCAGGCAATATAGGCCAGCAGACAAAGTCTACCTGTGCATAAGAAACAAAAGTAACTAGGCAGTATAGCAGATAGACTTGGGATCAAGAAGATCTGAGTTCAAATTCTGCCTGAGACATGTTACCAGTGTAACCCTGGAAAGTTGACTAACACATGTTTTACAAATTATTTTATGTACATGATCTCATTTTTAATTAAAAACAAATAGTGATTGTTAATAATAATAATTTGACACAAATAAGCTAGTATTATTAATAATAAATGTTATTAATAATGAATACAGTATTTAACTGTAGTTGTTAATGCCATTTTCATTTGAGTTTCAGAAAGCTTGAGGGACTTGTCTGTGACCAGATAGCTAGAAATTATCAGAAATAGGATTGAAATTTGTCTTTTCTAACTCCACTTCTGTCATGGGATGATAGGTGTTTCAGGAACACCTATAACCAGAGCCCCTGGATTTCAGTCTGGAAAGAATTCGCAGACCCAGCAATCTTTAAGTCAGGATAGTATAAATTTATTATTGTGCTTTACAGCTGGCAAGAGTTCTTAGAGAATCTGTAACCTTAAAGGGGTAGAGTTAAAGTTTTTAGGATAATCTTTAGTAGAATCTGTGCCAATTATGCTAACTAGGTGAGTCAGGGTGGGATTAGGGAGGAGTTAAGAAGTGGTCAGTGCTTAAAGGAACATGCACAATTAACATCTACTGCATAGACATATTGCCCAGAATTCACTGGGAAATAAAGGGGGGGGGGGGCGGACTGCATGGAGGTGTGGTTTTAGCCTAGAAACATCACTAAGTCAGCTAGCAGTCAGAGCTGACCTAGAAGTGCCCAGTATGACACCCATCAATGTCATGTTTGACAAGATGGATGTTGGGAACCCAACCTAAGGAGGAATTCAGGATGTATATAATGGGCTAGGGAGTTACTTATAGATAGACTAGTGAAGGATTCATAGGTACAGCTGGTTATTGTAACAGGAAGAGAGGCAAGTATTTTGTTAGGGCCTGCTGCCCTAGATCTAGAGAGAAACTGCCTGAGACAATGTTTTGAAGCTAGGGAGCAATGTGATTTTTGGAATTGGATGTGATTTTACAAACTGGGGTTCAAGCACAGGCACCCAAGCACCCCATCATTTCCATTGCTCATTCAGCTACATATTTAATGATTAATAGGAGAAAAAGAATCCTGTGATGGAGACAAAAACATCAGTTTGGATAAGAACTGGAAGACTGTAGTGTCATAAAAACCCAGGAGGAAAGGTATATACAAGAAAGGGTGGTAAGTGGTGTCATTCAGTAAATAAACATTTGTTAAATACCTACTATACGCTAAGCACAGTGGATATAAAGAAAGGCAAAAGACAGTCTTTGTTCTCAAGGTACTCACTGTCTAATGGGGGAAACAAGAGAATTCCAAGCACCAAATTAAATGCTTCAGGGTCAAGGAAGAGGTCATTGTTTTAGCAATTAGGAGGTCATTGAAAGAGAACAGATTCAGTAGCATGAAGTAGACTAGAATGAGATTAAAACAATTAGAAGTTGATAGGGAGGGAGGGAGTAGAAGCAGTGAATCTAGACTATTCTTTTCATAAACCTGGCAGTGGAAGATGGGAAGAAAACAAGGTTTTGTTGTTTGTAGTTTGTTTGTTTGACATAGGGGAACCCTGAACATGTTTGTAGGTGAAAAGGAAAGAACCAGTAGAGAGAAAGTAATTGAAGATGAGAGAGCATAGTTGGAGTGATTGATGGAGTAATCAGAAACAAAATAGTCTTTCTTGTGAGAAACTGTTCTCTCCATCACTGGAAGTGTTCCAAGAGAGGCTATGTGACCCATCTGTCAGAGATGTAATGAGAATTCTTCATGGCCTGGTAGGCCAGACTAGATAACCTTTAAGGTCTCTGGTTCAAAATTGGTAGAAATTGAAACAATGAAGGGAATAACTATCATGTTCTATACAAGAGAATAGTTTCAGTCTTGAATTAGACAACTATACTCAATAAGAAGACATTTCTTTTCGACATTATTCTAGACTGACAGAAGGGCATCAGTTTCAATTAGTACCCAAATCTTGAATCCCATCTATAAATGTTCCTGATAAGTGGCCATTCAAGTCTTTGCCTGAAGACCAATGATATGGAATTCACTACTTTTTATGATAGGCCATTCCTTTTCAGGACAACTCTAATTCTTGGGATTTTTCTTCCATGTGCTGACTTAAAATCTGCCTCCTTGTAACTTTTTAGCCACTGGTCCTAGTGTTGTACCTTAATAAAAGCAAGACAGAAGATCCCCAAGATCAAATTTAAAAAGTGGATTTTATTACCACGGAACACCATGGGACTGTCAGGGTACATGGTCACCCAAATCAGATAGCACTTTTGCACAGACAGTGTGCCGGTTTTATAGAGGTTCTATAGCCAGGTTACTTAAGCTGTGATTACAGTGATGTAAGCTGAAACTCCAATGATTGGTTAGTATACACTTGAAACTACAATTAGTGATTGGTCAGTATACATTTGAATTTCCCTCTGGTGCCAAACTGGGACTCCCACCCAGATTAATCAAAGGTAAACAAGGGGTGGGGATTCTGCCTGCTTACAGATTAAGCTAGGTGGAGTTCTCTGTTTTACAAATCAATGAAGGAAAGGTTGGGCTGCCTGTTTTACAACTCAAGGAAAGGGTGAGTGGATTTGTGTCTGACATTCAGGAAGGGCAAAGTGACTAATCAATGGGGGAAAGGGCAGAGTGGAGCTGGGTCCAACACTAGTTATGCCCTTCAGGGGTAAGGAAAATAAGTCTAATCCCTCTTCAAAATGGCAACTCTTTATATGATTGAGAAGGTAATCACATTTTCCTATGTCTTCTCTTCTTCAGGTTTAAGAAACTTTGTTTCTTCAACCAATAATGATATGCCATCAATTCAAGTCTCCTCAGTATCCTGAATGGAGAAGGCGGGATAAGAGAGAAGGGGATAAGCATTTATTAAGCATCTTCTATATGTCAGTCACTCTGCTAAGTGTCTTACTAATATTTCATTTCATCCTTAATTCACATCTCTAGCCATACTCTAGTATGTCAATATACTTTTTAAAATATGATGACCCAAATTTGCCACAGTACTCCAGATGGACTCTGGGTCAAAGCACAATGTGAGGCTGTCACTTCTCTTTTACTAGATCAGAATGTCAAAGATGCATTTTCAATGTGGCCCACAACACTCCTGAATGCAACCCAAACCAGATTAAAATATAACTGTAAAATACTTAACAGAGTCAGTAGAATATCGGTAATATTAATATATGGTTTTCTAAGCCAAGATATAGCTGTGTAATGGTAATGTCAAAGGGAATATCTTCCCCATCCATTAATAGGCCCATGTGACCTGCTTGAGTCACAAAGAAAGCTGATTCACATGCTTCTGTAGTGGGAGGAGTTCGCTGAAAGGGTAGAGTGGGAAGGGTGGAGCAGAGCCCAGAGGAAGTTGGTCAGAGCAGTTAGAGTTGAGGGAGAGAGAGGAAGCAGGCAGTGAGCTGTGAGTGTTCATTCATGGGAAGCCCCAAGCAGGGGGAAGGCTTGGGGATGGTGGTGCCCTCTGCATTGTTACTGTGTATAGATTTGTTGCTATGATGGATTTGGCTTTCTGGTGTTGGGATTCAGCTTTCTGGTATTTGAATAAATGTTTTGGTTTTGGTTTTCATGTGGAGAGTCTGTCCTATTTTGCAATTCAAATTATAAACTGGAAAGTATCTTTATTTATGGCTTGGTGGTCCCTGTTTCTATTTGACACAAATATTCTGGGCTTTCCTTCTATTGACTTAACCTGAGATTATGTTACCCCTTTTGATTCCATTCTATATTGTATGCTCATACTAAAGATGTAGTCTACTAGTATGTACCCTTAGGTTTTTTCACTTGAAACCAATTTGTTTGTTTTTTTTTACAAGAAACTATTTCACCTATAACTTCTGTCATTTATTTCTTTTAAATAAAGTCCAAAATTTCACATTTTTCTTTACTAAAATTCACCTAGTTTCAGCCAGACATCATAGCATAGTTGACAGAGGGGCAGTGAGGGTCAGGAAGACCCAGATTCACATCCTGCTTCTCACATATAGTAGTGACCATGTGTAAGTCACTTTGCCTCTTAATGCCCCCAAGCAACCTTCTAAGACTATAAATTACAGATGAGTTGTCTTTCTGATTTAGTAGAGGTAGTTCCTATGCCAGGATTTCTTTACACTAAAGAATTCAAAGGTCTTGGACAAAAAAAAAAAAAGGTTTAATTCAATACACACACAAAAAAATTTTGCATCTGTATTCTGTTATCCACAGTATTTATCATAGCTTCCTTTTATCCATAATTTTCATAAGTTGCCAATTCTGTCTTCATCTGATTGAATTGAACAAACAATTACCAAGTGTCTACTATGTGAAGCCTCTGTAGTAATCAAAACCATTGATAAAAATATTGGACAACATAGGAACAAGAAGAAAGTGCTGTGGCACTCCACTAGACACCTCTTTCCAGGCTGACAGTGACTCATTAAGGTCTAGACACTCAACCAATTCTAATCCCACATAAATATTCTATCATCCAGTTTACTTCTCTACATCTTTTCACAAAAATGTGAGAGATTTTATCAAAAGTCTTGCTAAATTTTACATAAATTGTACCCTAATAATATTCTAATAATCATGACAGAAAAGTAAATGTGGTTATTCTGGAATGGCTTCTGGTATACGAGCTTAGCAATTACTTCTACCCTTTGTAAAGGTTACCTAAATCTTTAACAATCTGATCAACAATTTTCCTAGGAATAACTATCAAACTCACTGACCTATTATCTGAAATGTCTACCTTTTTTCCCTTTTGGGGAACTTGGAATGGTATTTGCCCAATTTCTATCCCCTCAGCAATTCTCTCTTTCTCTAAGTTGCTCAGCAATCAACTACAAGTTATTTTGGTTCACTGGGATACAGTTTATCTGGGCAGACTGGCTTAACTTCTTTGAGGTCAGGTGCCCAGATACTTCTTTATCATCTCATATCTCCTCACTTATCTTGGTTTTCACTTCCCTGTGAAGTTTTTCTTTCTCCCTATCTTTTCAATTCTTGCTATCATTATTTTCCTTGGTAGGGGAAAAAAAAGTAGAAAAGACCTTGAGTAGTTATCATCTGTCATCTTTCCATCCATGTAAATAGGGGTTTTATTCCTTCCTTCCTTCCTTCCTTGAGTCTCTTCTTATTCTTATCCAAGCTAACAAAATCCTTTATTTTTTAGCATTTATCACTAGCCTTAGCTCAGGTTAATATTATCATCTTCCTGACCCTATTTTTAGAGGGCCTTCCCACTCTTTTCTATTTCCCATCACTTCCATCTCCAGTATATCCTTTTAGAAAAATGAGTTCTGTAATGAGTTCTCTTTTAGGTCACTCCAGTCTCTTCAAACCACCCCACTTTTGCTTTTTCATCAGACACAATTATAACCATGCCACTAGAATTTCCTTTTTGAAAGTCTCATATACTGCTTTAACAAAATTTCTTCTGGAGTCTTGCTATAGGATTATACATGTCCTATGTCTGAATTCATTCAAATTCATTCTCCTCAGGCTTAGGGTATAGTTCATAGCTAGATGCATTAGCAGTGGGTGAGGGGAAATGAGAGAGTGTGGTGGATGGGGGGGTGGGGCTTGGGATTCAGCTCCAAAGGGTAGTTGGTATTAAGGCTGCTGAAATTGATAACCATTGATCCAAATGCCACCTATGTATGGTCCCTTCTCTTACCCATTGCAAACTAAGAAAGAATTCATCCCTCTTTATTAAAAATTTTAAAAACTCTAGGAATCTATTTGCCACTGCTTTTTAATTTGCTAGTATGGTGAATACAGAGGTAATTGACAAAAACACCCTTGATCAACCGATTTTCCTCCTGGATAGTTAATTCATTTTCACAAGGGAAAAAAACAGGTACCAGAGGCAATGAGGTCTTGAGGTTATAAAGAAAGTGAAAAGTATCTATTCATCCCTTTGTGAGATGTCAAGAAGTTATTCAGTTAAGTTTGAGAGAAATAGAGAGAGGGTGGCCATTCACTGACTAGCTTAAGAATCAACAAGATCCTCACAAATGAGTAAATGAGGCAGGAGACTGCACTAAGGAAAGTGAGCTTTAGCTATTTAGAAGAGAGCCAGGTATGAGAAGCTCTAAAGAGAATTGTTCCTCACCTCTTGGTAGGGGGTGGGGGCTGAAGGGGAGGGGTCTCTCTATCATTCCACCTTTACCAATAGTGTCTTGCAATGGAATTACTTGCCTAGTACCTCCCTACCTTAGTCTGCTTTTTAATTTCATTCATTTTCGGTACATTAGGGTTTAGGCATATGAAAAAATGAATTTTATTTCTGTCACTAATTCCTATAAATGGAGTTAAATTGCAAAAATAAAGATATTTTCTTTTAAAGAAATAATCTATAAGAGAAAACAAAAGCAATATATAGTACACTTAGTGCTTGCCCATATGCAAGAAGCCAAGCAAATAGAAATAGGCATTAAATAGCATTTTCATAAACATGTCAACTATGTCATCAGATTCAAATGACCAAATAATTATTAAGTGTCTGCTAAGTGAAAGTCTCTCTAGCAATCAAAATCTTTAATAAAAATATTAGACAGTACAGGAACAAGAAGAAAGTTCCATGGCATTCCACTAGAGATCACTTTCTAGGATGACATTGACTCATTAAAAGTTCTAGACACTCAACCAGTTCTAAGGCCACCTAAATATTCTATTATTATATATCATATAATAATAGAAAGAATGTTGAACACAGGGTAGGGAGAAACTGGTTCAAATATTGCCTTATATAACTTATTACTTGTGTGAGCATGAGCAAATTACAAAACTTCTTGGAATCTCATTGTACACAAGGGCAAATTAGACACACTGAAGAAAGGCAGTCTCAGGACTCTACAGGAAGCCCAAGAGAAAGGCTACATAGTGCCAAAGGGAAACTTCATGAGTATCCCACAAAAAGGGGGTAAAAGGACTTCCAACAACCAGGAATTACAACTTTACTCTTTGCCATATGTATGCTCTAAGCTAGAACCCACTTTCCTCTGGACTTTATGTACTTGTGTGAGAATGTATCATAGACTTGGGGATGAGAGTATATTTTGTATTATCTATTTGTCTATACTACCTTAGTAAATACCCATTTCTAAAAGTTAAGTCTGACTGACTAATTGGCAATCATGGTGGGAAGCATACTTAGGAAGGCTCAGAAGCTACATCAAAAGAAAGATATTCCCTAGACCCTCAAAGGAGAAAGACAGTAGTATCCTGGGGAATCTATCCTTTCAACATAAGTAGGGGTTAGGACAGTAGCTCCAGAGCATGTGTTATAAAGGTTCATACAAAATAGACAAAAGTTAATTAGGAGGCACTAATAACTAGGGGGATCAGGCAATGTAGAAGGTGACTCAAACACATACTTGAAGAGCACTAGAGACTGTGAAGGATGAAGGTGAGGAGGGAGTAACTTTTAGATATGTCAGGAACACAGCATAAATGTGTGGAGAGTGAGAGGTGCAGTGTTATGTGTGAGGAACAGCAAGAAGACCAGTTTGACTGAACATGATACACAGTAAGGTGGGAAAGATAGGTTGGGAGGGTTTTTGTGGAGGTTTTTTTCAAGCCCGAAAGAGCTTCAATGTCCCTGGAAGTAGTAAAGAGCCATTGGAGTATTGAGTAGAGGAGTGATGTGGCAGATTCCTAACCTAGAAAAGTGTGTGGCACCTGTATGAAGGATGAATTGAAGAGGGGAGAATCCAATGAGGAGCCTTCTGTATTAATCAAGGCAAGAGGTGACAAGGGCCTAAACCTAGCATGCTACACTTCTCTCAACTTTATCATGTTCCCCAAAACTAATCAAACTGCAAGATCACATCAACCTTGAAATTCATTTGTCATCAGTAACACTTGTCCCTCGGGGCCCTTCCTCCTTCTGATTAGAGAGGGTGGAGAATGGACATCAGAAGGGTACTTCCATATATTTCACTTAAGGATGGGGCCCAGGTCAGCCATTTCTTCATTTCCCAACCAGCTTCACTCCTCTAGACTTCATCATACCCCTATACTGCATAACTTCCTTCCCCTTCCCTCCCTCTCCCCCTTTTTAGCTTCTTTTTTTATGTGTTGTGAACTCTTTGAGGTAAGGCGTTGTCTTTTGCCTTTGTTTGTATCCCCAATACACAGGTTAATGCCTGACACAGTGGTCACTTATTAAATATTTGTTAACTGACTGACTGAACTGAGGTGGTAACTGAATAGAGAGTAGGGCTAGATGTAAGATGTGTTGTGAAGGAAAAAACAATAAAAATAGGGAGGGAGGGAGGAAGAATGGAAGGAAGAAAAAGGAAGGAAGGAAGGAAAGAGAAAAAGAGGGAGGGAAGAATTTATATACCATGACAGGCCAAAGGAGACTGCAACATTAAAATAAGAGAGAGGAGAAGTTGAAAAATTGATTGTTAGCATGGAAGTGAGGAGAGGCAGGGAGGGTTGTTAGGATTGTGAGGCTCCTTACAATGGTGTCACCACAGTGTCTACCCAGCCAGAGCAGTTATCAAGCATGTACCTGACTCTAGACACTCTAAGAACTCATTAGTACAAGTTGTTCTGCTGCTGGTGTTGCTAGTATCTTAGTCTAGTGAAGGCTTCTTAATTTAACTTTTAAAACTTCAGCTTGGGGAGCTCTCCAAGCCAGGTGCAATACTCCAGGAAGCATATGCCAGGGAGTGAGCTCTTTAATAATTGAATGTCAACCATACCCTCTGCACACTGCATGCTTACTAATACACCTATAATAATCATCCCTACAATTAGAAACTATCCTCACTGAGAGCCTACACCTGCTGAAGAGCCCTGGGAAGTCTCATTCAACCCTCTGTGATTAACTTTGGAATTTCTCAGGCAGGAAGTTCAAGATTAAGGATTCAGATCTTTTTGTATAAAGGAAAGAAATGTGAACAAGGATCTGATTAGTTGGCTTGATCTTCAGTTTCAGCCCACCCTCCCCATGAGGCCTGTAACCAAGAACCTTCTTCAATTTCTCAAAAGACCTATTTTGAACTGGAGCTTCAGTGGAATTTCAGCAGCTTTCCATTGCTTTTGGCAGTCCAGATTGAAAAGACTACAAGTGCTTGTTAGGCAATTATTTCCCTCACAAAAATCACAGAATTTGTAAATTGAAAGGGACATCAGCAGTCATCTACTCCAACGCATACATGAAAAACAAAAGTCTCCTTGTTTTATTCCAATTTTAAAAGTCAGACTTTATTCAGTAGTGGTTTCTATTGTGTTATGGGGTTTTTAAATAATTGCTTTGTTCCTCATTTTCAAAGATCCCTTAATTTTTTGAAGAACTTTCAGATAATTAATCATCATTGGAACCTCAGAGCTGGAAGAGGCCTCTGAAGACATGTCATGCAACCTGTAGTTTCCACATACTGCTAACAAGTGGTCACACAGTCTCTGCTTGAAATCCTCCCATTGTGGGCTGCTCAGTGTCCAGCACTTAGCATGATCCAGAGACGTGAATAAGAAATGACCAGGCCATAGCAAGGTCTTCATTCAACTATGTCATGAGACACTACAGACTTCATTCAACTGTGTCCTGGAACACAACAGAATTAAAGAATTTAGAACAAATACCAAAAGGGCAAAGGGGAGGTTCATGGTGAGTGTGCATAGATCAAATATAAAACAAAGTAGGAATTTCAAACAACTTTAGCAAAGATTTTCATCAGAGAAATGCATGATGGGAAAAGAAGATGGTCCTTTGGCGAGAGTAAGGAATAGTCATTGGACAATCAGTAAACTCTACTCGTATTCTCAACATGTCAGAAGTAATTCTGTGGAAGTAGAAGACCCTCTAAGAAAATAGAATTTTGGATTAGCCCCATGTGGTGAATTTATGAGAGGACCTGGACAAGAACAACACATGACAGGAAAGTCTGCTAGCTTGTGATCTTCATTTTTGGAGGCATCTGCACCAAAGATAAAAGATTCATTTGAACACTCTATCTTCCCCAAATGTGATTCTTTCATATGCTCTATTTTTTTTTACAAAATTCCTATTATTACTTGTTAATTTTCTTAATTAAAAAAAAATCTTATTATGGCTTCAAAGTATATTGAATTATACACTCTAAAACTTTGAGTTAGTCTATGTACAGAGAGTCTCCCAACTTACAAACACTTGAGTTATGAGCAACCCCTCAGCCTTTAATTATCCCCCCAAACTCAAATTGGAGTTGTATTGGACAGAATCAAAATAACAAATTTGGAATTTTATAGAATATTATATCACAAAATTACAGAATTTCAGAGTTTTGTGGGATTTCCAAGGTTACAAGATGTTAGAACAGGAAGAGACCTTTAACATCTTCTCAAACCAGTCTCCTCACTGGGGTCCAAAGAGATTAAATGCCACAGGTTGAATTCAAAAGTCTCTGTGCAGAAGAGGGAAATGGAGAAATCTGTAAAAATCATATATAGTTTAAGGGAACTGACCTGGGAGATTGGCTTCCTACATAGCAACTTCCTATGAAAAAAAAAAAAAACCACTATCTTTCCCCACACCACCCTAATATTTTGGAATTTATTATACTGTGAAATTTTTCCAAAGCGTATTAATTAACAAGCATGTTAAATATCCAAATACTGTCAGCTATAAGGGCTAACTCACAGGATCATAGAATGTTAAAGCTAGAAGGAACCCTAGAAATCATTAGATTGACTTCATTTTACAGATAAGAAAACTGAGATTGAGATGTGAAGTAAATTGCCCAGTCACACTGGTAACAGCAGATTTGGGATTTGAACCAAGGTCCTTTAACTCCAAAATACAATAAAAATGTATTCATACATGGGCAATTAGGTTGTTTTCTTCCTAACAGTTAGCTTAGATAGACTGTGAAGAGAGAATAGGAATTTAGATTGCATGGTAGGAAAAGGAAGTAATTTTGGAACACTAGATACTTTACCCATAGGATAAGTTTTAGTGGGGATATAAGGCATCAGCTAACTAGATCAAAGCACCTTAGAAGGTAAGACACTGGAAAACATGGAAGACAAACTTTTCTTAGGGCCAGCCCTTACTCCCACAAATGGGAATCTTTTTCCTCCTCCTCCTCCTCTAGCCTCTACCCTATGCCCCACTGCTGCCAGAAAACCAAAGTCAGGGTACTGACTTTTCAGTTCAATTTCATTATGAATGAAAGAAACAAATGGGGGAAAAGATATTTACACAATAACTTTATTATATATTTAAACAGAATAACAAGTTGTACTCAATAGATATGCTATTTCATGTTTTTATTATTCTACTATATTATGAAAATGCTTGTTTTGTTTCATAAATTTAAAAATAAATAACATTTCAAAAAAAAAGCATCTATTAAGTTCTCATTATGTGCCAAGTGTTATGCTAAGAACAGGAGGACCAAATACAAAAGCAAAGACAGTCCCAGCCCTCAATGAGCTTTCTCTTTTATGGTAAAAATAGCACACATAGGAAAGTGGTGGCAGGGAGAAAGGGGAATTGTTTCTAGAGTGTTTCTGTGGGAAATTGTAAATTTTTTTTGTTCCAAACATTTGCAATACACTTTTGAAACATAGTTTCTAAATTGAGGATTACTTGAATTATTATATTCATATAAACTTGTGGAAAGTCCATGTGCTCCACTACTGTTCTCATGATGTCAAAAGAAAGTAAGAAGGCTTCCATTACACTGGATGAAACTCTATGGTAAACTTAAAGGGCACTGGGCAATAGTCCCATAAGATGGATAGATAAATGTTACATGATATATGCAAGTAATTATACAAATATGTATGCTTGCTTGTGCTCAACTTATCAGAATTGTCTAAATTATTGCCTCGGTTCTGGACTTTGCTTTGTTGCATTATTGGAAGGAATATCCACATCAATAAACTGACCAATTCATTTAAGTCTAATTCAGCCCCAGCAATCATTAATTTAAAACAGATCTATTATCTAAAGATCTCTTCCCTAGACCTGGGAAATATTAATAAGAAATGGCCCTTACTTCTGGAACTCACACTGGAATACAGGCTCTTATACATAAATAGCTATGATGCAAAATGGCATATGATAAGTATATAAGCAGGCTGTAAAATTGGTGCTATTTGAAATCAGAATGGGAAAGGATCATTACTAATCAAACTGATCAAAGATAGCTATTTGGTTGAGAAGATATTTAAGCCGGGGGACTTCAAGGATGGGTGGGATTTCAGCAGGCAAAGGTAGGGGAGGGCAATCTCAGTGTCAAGAATAGTAAACATGATAGAGCACATAGAGCAATGGTGTCCATCTCGAATAGAAAAGATCCCTATGGGCTGCACATTGACTTAGAAAACCACAAAATGACATTACCTATGTTGTATTCTATTTTTATTTATTTTGTTGAACATGTCCCAACTGCATTTTCATCTGATTTCTTCCACACTTGGAAGTTTTGCAGGCAGCAAGTAATACAAGAATTTCCCAATTCTAGTCCTATTTGTTTGGCATCTGGTCACTAAATCTAATGTATACATTTCAACCAAAATAAAGTTGTAACCTTTAAAAAGATAACAATTCTTTGAAAAGGCAATATAAAGCATTAGCTTTAACATACGCAAAAGACTTTTTATTATTTTAACTGACACTTGTATAGTGCTTTTGGACTTGCAAAAAAAAAAAAGTACTTTTGCATGCCATATCTCTTTTTATCATGTACAAGTATGCTGCCACCTACCACATCTCAGCTAAGGTTTCCAGTTCAGGAAGCCAAATGTGCATGTTTGCACATATGTATGTGTGAATTTCAATAAGGTGAAGTGGATTGTTTTAATTAACCAGAAAATTGCTTATTTGTGCTCAACCAATCAGAAGTGCCTAGATTATTCCCTTGATTCTGCACTTCACTTTGGTTGTGGAGACTTGGCCTCAGATGCTGCTCAATGCACACTGTACCAATCCTACCTTGAGATGCAGAAACCATGGCAACCTGCTGCCACTGCAGAATCGACTTCCTGTCCTTCCACTTACTTTCTCCATCTTTACAGATGTGACTGCTTTATAATCAGCCACCAGTAGCGATTGTGTAGCAAGCTCCTTGCCTGTTACTGATGTGACAAGAATCATCGATTTCACTTTGATGAATGTACTCCTGAGGAGCTATCAAACTGTGGGAAGGAAGGGTTAACTTTTATCATGCCATATATTGCAATCATTTTAATGGGACATGCTAGTAGCAGATCTTTTTATCTTCTTATTTTAATTAAATTTCCCTGGGGGCACAGAATAATGTATATGCCCTGATGCATTATTGTTTTTTCCTGAATATGAAGCAGACATTCTTTTATTGTGGTATCTTTCTGTGAACTTCTCACATATTAGAAATAAAACAGAAAGTGGACTTGAGAGAGATAGAGACAGAGACAGAGAGACAGAGACGGAGACAGAGACAGAGAGACAGAGACAGAGAAAGAGACAGAGACAGAGAAAGAGACAGAGAAAGAGACAGAGAAAGAGACAGAGACAGAGAGACAGAGACAGAGAGGGGAAAGGAGGCTAAGAATCATATAGCTTTTTCAACTTCCTATTAAGATCATTTTAAATACTTTGATCCAATCACAATTACTGGAGGATTTGGATCATGTAATTATTGACAGTCATGCAATAAATGAAAATAAAAGACCTAAGTAAGTTATAGCTAAATGGAAGGATGATTCAGAGACTCCTTGGAGAGGCAGATGAAGTAAGTGGAGTTGATTTCACTATGCAACTAAAAGCCACTAAAAACTACATAGTTAGCTAGCAATAATATTTTCTTTCAATCATTTAGTATACACAAAGTTTAACTTTATTTGTAGCATTAGTTGACTTGGAAATAAGCAGACTGTAAAACATTAAAGCTAGAAAGGAACTAGGGGTCATCTAGTCAAACTCCCTTCTTTTATAAATAATGAAACTAATATTGAGAAAAGGAAAATGACCAGCCCAAGGAAACCCAATGAGTTAGTGTAATAACCGTTGGGGGTTCCCTCTTGGGCTGCAGTCCCGACAGGCCGACCTTACCTATAACCAGGTCTTCTGACATCTCCCCGGCCCCGTAGATCCAGCTACGGGGAAAATGCACAACAGAACGCCAGGACTCAGGATGAGGCTCAACAGGTTTATTTGATGGCTGCTACATGACTCCTCTGCTATCTGAATACCCGAATTCCTTCCTTCCGCTCTTCTGGGAGTTTGCTCTATATATACACCTCTGGCTGGCAGGGGGAGGAGACCATTCCAGTTGGATGAAGCACTCTCAATGCACAGCAAAAATTAATCTGCTAATTTGCAGAAAGCACCTCCGGGCATCTCAGGCCTTCAAAGCCCTGCACTCCCTCATGCCAAATCCAGGGCTCAGGCCTTAGTAATTAGGCCCTAACAAATAACAACTAGAACTTGTCTCCCAATTTTCCATTCAAAAAGTCGACCTATGCAAAAGGGGGAAAAGATGCTTTGAGAGACTGTAGGTTCTCTACCACTATAAGTCTTCAAAAAGAGGCTGATGGAGACTTCCATCTACCAAGGTATCCCATTCCTTTTTTGCATAGCTCTATGTTTTCCTTACATCAATTCAAAGTTAGGAAGTTTTCCTTACATCAATTCAAAATTTCCTTCTTTGCAACTTTCCCTCATTCTTATTTCCACCCTCTGTAGTCAAACAGAATATATTTAATCACTCTTCTTTGTGACTATTCTTGAATGCATATGTTGATCTATACTACAATCCCATAAGAAATTCTATTTTAAAAAATACCCTTTTCTTCATGACTCTGAATATTGTCATAAGAATACGGTATTTATCATATTCAGCTGGTATTCCAAATTTATGACTGAGGCATTGAGAATTAAATTCAATAAGACTTATCAAGTACCCATTATATACAAGACCCTATACTAGGTCCTAGAGATACAAAGACAAAAACACAATAGCCTTTGGGGAGCTTACATTCTACTGGTGAGATTCAGCATTAAACATAGAATTCAATACAAATTAACACAAAGTTGTTTCAAGAAGAAAAGAGTGATAATGGTGGGGGGAGATATCAGAAAGAATTCATCTAATAACGGTATCTGGGCTATGTTTTCAAAGAAGATATTGATTCTACAAAGTAGAAATGAGAAGGGATTACATTCTAAAAGTGGAAGACCCCTTTTACAAAGACATGGAAGAAGGAGAAGGTACATCATATAGAAGAAATAACTTGCTGGAGGTTTGAACATGACTAGCTGGAAGTTGAATATGTGAAAAAGAGTAGTATTAGATAAGACCAGGAAGAAAAATGGGAACCAGACTGGGAAGGGCTTCAAATGCCAGATTGAGAGATTTAATCTTAGAGGCAAAGGGAGACATAGAAGTTATTTGAATAGAGGGCTAATGTGATAAGATTTGTATTTTGGCAATATTAATCTGGCAGTTGAGGGAAGGATGTATTGGAAAAGGGAAAAAGTGGTGTCAGAGAGACCAATTAAAAGACAAAAAAGGATAAGAGTCTGAACTAAGGTAGAGCTCTAGTCTGATACAGTCTGATAATTTGAGGTTGAAACCAATGATTTCAAAATATCATTTTTTTCTTTCAGATGATACTTATGCCAGAAGAGAAGGGGATAAATGTAAGAGGTAATGTGGAGGTAAAATCAAAGTTCAGTATGGTCATCTAGAACCAAATAGCCCTGTGGTTTAAACAGGCAAGTTCTACTGAGCCAAGACAAATTCAAGTATTTCTTACTTATTCAGATAGGAAATCCAATAAAATATTTTTAAAAGGAGGTGTCAGACTCAAGAACAGGTGCTGTTAACAGACTGATATTTCAGTCATTAACCCTAGAAACTGTCAGCTTTCATTTAGAAAAGTAATAAATGCTCAACCACACTGATTGTTAAAAGGACCAAGATTCCTTTAACATAACCAATCCCACCTGAGCCTAAACTATACCAACAGAATTATAACCCTTTCTGCTCTAGCCATGACAACTCCTCCAAGTGGCCATCATGGATTTAAGTTAAAATCATCCATGACACATCTCTAAGAACATCTTTCCTATTGTCATAACAGGCTTTCGTTTTTAAAAAATCAATAAAAACTTTTGTAAATGGTCTTAGGAGGAAAAGGTTGGGAGCTTACTTGTGCATTGCACAAACTAACTGAGGGAGTTAAAATGTTTTTGGTGAAATGCATATTGAAAGCACAAAATATAGGCAATTTAAACTACCTCTGCCTTGCTTTCTCTATCCATCTCTACAGGAAGAGGAGAAGGAAGAGGAAGAAGAAGAGGAGGAGAAATGATGATTTTTATTTGACTTAATGAAATTATTCTGGAAAAACCATATATCATGCCTCTTCTAACTATTTTGACTAAAATTCATCACAATCTGACTATAAGTGTCTTTCTCTTAACTTCTTAATGCACTCTACTGAGCTCCCTCAAGAATGCGACCACAGAAAATTCATAGTAAGCTATCTCACGGAGTGCAAGATTCCCGGACCAGAGCTGGTAATGAAAAAAACTACAGTTAGCACAGTCTCAGGGATTTCCAAAGCCTCTGTCTAAGTTCTTGAGCCATTCATGTTTATTATTTCCCCCAGCTAGTAAAGCTTTTGCTGTTAACAGCAGCCAAAGCAATTGTTTCTAGTTATTTTAAATTATTATCAAGGAACTGAAACCCAGTTTTTGAAAGCCAAGGTTATTTTTCTTTATAGCCCAATATAAAAAAAAATACATATCTTGATTTGGATTGTAATAAAGAAGAAGAGTGCTGTAATAACAACTACCATAATAAGAATGGGTCCCTCCATTTTCAGTTCTCATAGTAAAATGATGCCACAGCAAAGCATCACTAATACATATGGGAGAGAAACTTCCTCTCTCTGTTGTTCGGTGGAGAGGAAGTTGAGACTGTCTAAGAACTCTAAGGTTCTTACTCTGAGTTCTATGAGCTTTAAATAAATATTTTGATAACTGTATTTTAATATATATGGTTTCCAATGTAATCCTGTGGCTATTATTTTGTGTGCTTAAAAACATTATTAGAAGAGGTCCATAGGCTTCACCAGACTGTTAAAGGCATCATGACACAAAAAAGGTTGAAATTCTCTGACTAAGGTGCTTTATTTTATGCCTAACCCAACTAAAGAATTCCACTGGCCACTTCATCCATCTTCTTGATTTCAAAAAGATTAAACCCAGACTGCTCTTACCTTTTGTTACCTTTCCTTCCCTCGGCTTGGGATCATCTTCCTTCAATTCACCATAGAACAGCAATTTATAGGCCTTACCATAGCTTCATTTCTATACATCTTTTGCTCAACAGAAAAATATTGATCATCAATTGGTTGTTGTTGAGGTCAATAACTGTCTTCTGACCAGGCCCTGAAAAGTCTTCTCTTTCTAATTCAATAAAACTGAATTAATGCTCTGTATTTTCTTTACCCTAGCACTGAATGCATTTTCTTCAGTCCTTATCCTTCTTGACCTCTCTATAGATTTTGGTACTCACTTCCAGATAAGGCAGTTGGTACAGTAGAAAGATTGTTGCATTTGGAATCAGGAGAAATGGTTTCACATCCTGGTTCTTTTACTTACTATATGTTTGACATTTGACTAGTCACATAACTTTTCTGAACCCCAGTTCACATTCCTAGATTTAGAACTTGAAGATACCTTAGAAGCCAGCTAATCCAACCTCCTCATTTTACAAATAAAGAAACTGAGGCTCAAAGAGGTTAAATGACTTGCCTATTACTACTAAGAGTCAGAGGAAGGATTTGATCTCAGATCTTCCTGACTCCAAGTCTAACATGCTATTCACTATTCTACCCTGCCTATTCATTCCTCAGCAGTAGATGAGGGGATTGGACTACATGATCTCTAAGGCCTCTTCCATCTCTAAACCTCTGTTCCTATGACACTATGCTCTTTGGCTTCTAAGCTCCCTAATTCTCTTGAATCTCTTTATGTCTCTAACTGTTCTTCCTCTATTTTCTTCACTAGGTCCTACTCTTAACTCACTTCTGGTCACTACAGGAGAAGTCAAGTCAAGAAGTATCTGTTAAACACTTGTTCTGTGCCAGGATAGGAATATAAGCAAAAACAAAGTCCCTGACTTCAAGAGGTTGATCTTCTAATGAAAGAAGACAACATATACATAAAACATGAAAAGCAGGGAGGGAGCAGAGGGAGAATTTGTAATTCGAAGCATGATGGAGAAGTCTAGAGTCAGAAGTGGAACTCATATAAGACAGTGTTGACTCGAGTGCTTTCTCAAAATGTAGATTCTGGGAGGAATTTGCTAATGGGAGGATGGGGCCATGAGGAAAGAGGGTGTCTTCTAAAGTGAGAAGGCCACTGAGATAGGGTGGAGAAGTTTGAAGAGTCAGGAAAAAAGATAGGAAGAGAGGGAGTATGGCATGTCCTCAAAATGGAGTTTCTAAGAGGAACTCATCAATGGAAGAAGGAGCTGCAGCGGTGGAATTTCCAGGACAAGAAGGGCTAAAACCAAAGAAAAGGTAATTATGGAGGTGATTTGGAGGGCTTTGGAATTGCAAAGAAATCTAGAGGTTGAATTTCAGGGGATAATATTTGGCAGAATTTATGAAAAAGTTGAAGGAAAAAGAGGAGTTCTTGAGATGGAGGAGGAGGAGGAGAACTAGAGAAGAAGAATTCAAGGTGAAGAAAAACTCAAGCAAAAGGACGGAAGGAAAAAGACAAGTGGAAAGAGAAAAAGAGGAACTTTGGCAGCAGCAGGAAGATGAGAAGAGGAAAATACACATAAGGAGCAGGACTCAAGTGGTAAAAACAAGATAAGTTAGATAAATTAATGAGACTGGACATGTGCTTACTAACAAAGGGCAAATGAAGTTGTGTGTGACTTTCAAAAAACTAAGCAAAGGAGGAAAACAATGACAGCTCTGGAGTTGAAGACACCCCCAAAGACTGCCAGAAAAATTCTCCAAGAGAGTTTCTAGAAAGAGCCACATTAATGGCATAGTTGGCACCAGGAAACTAAATAGGGGAGAAGAGCTTTTCCTTGGTGGTATTGCTATCTGAGAGAAAAAAAGTAAGTTAGAGTATCTACAGACTGGAGCTGCCTCCTTTATACACTGGAACAGAAGCAATTGGACAGCTAGGGACTTGGGGCTCTGGTTTGTGAGGGAACGGACAGAGATAAACTATTTCTCTGTATCACTGATGGTGTCCTGTTGTGGGAGTAGAGAAGGGAAAGAAAGGGAAAGAAAAACAAGAGTTATTAATTGCACGTACAGAAGTTCCTGAGCAAATAAACAACATGGGCAGCAAATTCCTGGTGCAAAAAAGAGTGAGGCCAGAACATCAACCTGCCCAAGGGCATACTAATGAGAGTGTGCTGACATGCACCTATTTCCCTTGCACATCCAGGTCACCACACCAGAAAAACATAATACTTTTAAACTCCAAAATTATTTTTTCTGCTTCAATATACAAGAAAGATTCATACTAGTCATCAAAATTTTTGGTGCTATCATTAGCGTAGAGCAAAAATTGTTACAAGGAACATAGATCTTAGGAATTCCTATTACTATAATACAACAGTTCCCTTCTTTCTGCCTCCTCCCACAGCCCCCCAAAAAGTCCTAGATTGAATGGACAAGAAATTAATTTAATAAGGGTAAAACTGAAACTCTAGAACACTAAAGTTTCAATGGTGTTATCAAAAGTAGAGGCAGCATTGGCAGACATTTCTAGAAACTACATTTTCTTGTTTGGAATAGACACTCAAAAGTTTATGTGACAAACAATTCAAAAATTGGTTGACTGAAATGCTGAAGTTTATGTTGTCAAAAATGCTATATCATCAAGAAGTAGGATCAACAGGCATTCGCTCTTAAGCAACTGGCTCAAATGGGAATTATAGTTATACCACTAAGGCCTTCCTTACTACTACAGCTGGCAACCATGAGAAATGAAAAGAAATACAGAATCTAAAGCAAGAGTTTTAGAATATGCTGTATTTTTCAAAATGTAGGAAATAACTGCAAGATTAACTTATTCACTACCATGAGGGAGAATGGAAGTATAAGTGGAGATACACTTCCTTTTTTTAATTTTATGTTTATTTTTAGTTTACATAATTCATTTCCACAAGATTTTGAGTTACAAATTTTCTCCCCATACCTCCCCTACTGACCATCCCAAAACAGTGATCCCACTGTATACCCCCTCCCCCAATCTGCACTCTCCTATACCCTCCTACTTTCCAGCAGGGCAAGATGCATCTCTATACTCCAGTGCCTGTATATCCTATTTCCCAGTTGCATGTAAAAAATATTTACACACACACACACACACACACACACACACACACACACACACACATTAAACTTTTGATTTTAAAACTTTGAATTCCAGATTCTTACCCTTCCTCCCTCATCACCCACCCTTACTGGGAAAATAAGCAATTCAGTATATGTTGTACACATGTAGCTACACAAAACATTTCCATAGTGGATAGATTGTGAAAGACTGACTATATTTCCCTCCATCCTATCCTGCCCCACACTTGTTCTATTCTTTACTTTGACCCTGTCCCTTTTCAAAAGTGTGTGCTTCTAACTTCCCTCCCCCCTCAACCTGCTCTCCCCTCTGTCATTCCCTTTCTCATACCCTTCCCCCCACTCTCCTGTAGGGTGTAATATACCCTATTTCGTGTATATGCCATTCCCTCCCTAAGCCAAATTCAATAAGAGTAAGGTTGTCCCATTCCCTTTTGCCTTCCTGTTCTTCCCCTCCAGTGTAACAGTTTTCCCTTACTTCTTCTATGTGTGATAATTTACCCCATTCTGTCTCTCCCCATCTCCTCTCATTATATTCCTCTCTCACCTCTCAATTTTACCTTTTAAGTATCATCCCTTCCTATTCAATTTGTCCTTTGCCCTCTATCTATGTATACCTGTACACATATATACACACACTCACATATGTATTCATACACTATATACCCTCCTATATAGACATATATATGGATGGATACATACATATATATATATATATATATATGCATTTATATTCCCTTCAACTATTCTCATACTGAGAAAAGTTTTATTAGTTATAATTATCATTTTTCCATTTAGGAATGTAAATAGTTCAACTTTGATAAGTTCCTTATAATTTCTTTTCCCTATTTACCTTCTCGTGCTTCTCTTGCTTCTTGTATCCGAATGTCAAATTTTCTATTCAACTCTGGTTTTTCAATTATAATGCTTGAAAGTCCTCTATTTCATTGAATGACCATATTTTCCCCAGAAACATTATGCTCAGTTTTGCTGGGCAGGTGATCCTTGGTTTTAATCCCAGCTCCTTTGACCTCTTTCTTTTTGACCTACTATTCTTTTTCCATCTGGCAAATTCAGTTTTTTAAGGCATTCTTCTCCTCATTGGCTTTTTGAGCCTCTTTTGCCATTTGAGTTAGTCGATTTTTGAAGGTGTTATTTTCTTCAGTCAGGTTGTTAACTCTCATTTCATAATTTTCTTGCATTGTTCTCATGTCTTCACAATTTTTCCTCCACTTCTCTTATTTGGTTTTTAAAATCCTTCTTAAGCTCCTCTATGGCCTGTAACCAACTCGTATTTTTCTTGGAAGCTTTTGGTGCAGGAGTTCTGACTTGATTGTCTTCCTGCCATTCCATGCTTTGATCCTTTTTGCCCCCAAAACAGGAATCCAAAATCAGATTGCTGTGCTTGCTTTGCTTCCTTTGCTTGCTCGTGTTGCCACTCCATTACTTGACTTTTGAGCTTTTGCCACAGTAGAACTCTGCTTCCAGAGAGAAAAGCTTTGTCCCAAATCACTGGGGTTTTCTCAGCTGGAAGAGCTATTAACTGGGTGCCCTCTCTGAAGCTTCCATTGGCTCTGGCAAGCTGGTCTCACACCCCAGGACCTCCACCCTAGACAGTAATCCAGATCCAAGCAGGTAAAAGCAAGAGCAATTACCCCTCAGATGGTTGCTTGGTCCTCCTACAATCTGCAGGCCAGGAGCTCTGAAGCAGCCACAGGACAGCCACTGCACCTCAGCCTCTGCTCCCTCCAGGGGCAGAGGCCAGACCACACTCCTGGACTCCCTGCTCCCACAGAGTCCACACTGACCTCTCACTTTGTCTTTGGCATTTATGTATTGATAAGTCTAGAAAACGCCACAGCTGCTGGTGATCTACTCTCCTGACATCTCTCTAGCTGCAGCTGTTCAGGCTGCCTTGGGGCTAAAACTGCAGGCTTTCGTGGGGCTGGACTCTGCTCCCTGCACTGCAATGAACTCTTCCTGTCTGCCTGCTAGGTTGTCTTCAGCAGGAGGCTTATTTCTCTATGTCACTTTGTGGGTTCTCTAGCCCTAGAGTTTGTTCAGAGTCATTTTTATAGGTATTTGCGGTGGATATTGGGGGAGCACAGGGAGTTTTCCTGCTTCTATGCCACCATCTTGACTCTGCCCCTGATACGCTTCCTTCTTGTGAGTACTGCAGTAGACATAGTCAATTTAAAAATGGGCTCTTTTTTTGCTCGTCATAGAAAAAACAACTTTTGGTTAGGTTGTTTGGATTTTTTGTTGTTGAGTTGTTTCAGTTGTGTCCAACTCTTTGTGACCCCATTTGGTGTTTCCTTGGAAAAGATACTAAAGTGTTTTGTCATTTCCTTCTCCTGCCTATTTTATACACAAGGAACTGAGGATTAAATGATTTGCCCAGGATTCCACAGCTAGTAAGTATCTGAGGCCAAATTTGAATTCATGAAGGTGAGTCTTCCTGATTCCACCCAGTGTGCTATCCACTGTACTATCTAGCTGCTCATAAGGTTGTCTGGAAACCCCATATTAAATCATAAATAGATACCTTTTCTTTTTTTTTTTCATCAGTGTTTTGGGGTGGAGGTAAACTTATTCCTCTTGGCATTCTGTGTGCCCATGGTGCCTTATTATAGGAGTAGAGAGGGGGATGAAGGACAAGAGTTATTCATTGCTCAGACAGAAGTTTCTGAGGCTATAGCAAATCAACATGGGAAGCAAATACCTGGTACACCAGGAGTGAAACCAGTACATTAACCTGCCCAAGGGCATTCTACTGAGACAATGCTGATGTGTATCTAGCTCCCTTGTAGATCCAGGTCACTACACTAGAAAAATCTTGCAGTTTTAAGCTCTACAAAGCTTTGTAGTTAAACCCTACAAAGGTAACTTGAAGTATTAAGTATTCATTATAAGAGTTCTCAAAAGTACAGACTTCTGTGAAATGTTTCAATTATGGACTTTTCAAAAAGTAATAAAAGTGACCTGTGAGTGTGTGCTTTTGGAATTAATATATGAAATTTCAGGTGGATTCCATGCTTTCTCACAACATAGGACTGAGGATTTCATTTCTAGCAAACATTCAAAGTGGGGGGAAATTTTCAGTAACTTGCTCAGAATGTGTCGTGTTTATATTTCTTTCACAGCCAAGTGACTACTATCTGTGCTCAGAGTGTAGGCTGATCTCCCTTCTAGAAGAAAAGCAAAAGGGATTCTATGAATATATCTGGTATATTCTAGTTATCAAGGAGAGTGAATTCTCCCTTAAAGAAATGGGAAAAGAGCTTTGATAAGAAAACAAAGAAAAAGGATTTAAAGAGGAAGAGGGGAATCCTGGTCTATGCCAGCAGGTTGCAATATCGCAAAACTATAACTAAGGTGGAGAAAATGGGGCTTTGCTCTAAGCCAGGAAATCCCAAGGGCATAAATAGCACTATTCTGAGATGTGCTTCTTATCTTTCTCACCCTGCTCTTTGTGTTGGCAGTGCTTGGCATGTTCCTGGGCATGTTACTTCTCTCTTCAGCAACTTAAAACCTCTGGTAGTTCCAAGAACACCACCTCCCCTCTCAAAAACTGTAGCTTAGGTGAAAAAAATAAAAATATGTATGTATATGTAGACATATACACATACCTATAGATACACATATAAAAGTATATACATGTCTGTGCACATGTGGGTACATATATGTAGACATACATGGATTTATAGCCTTATTAGTATATGCATGTGTATATGTGTACACATACACGTATGTATATATGTATATATACATACATACATAGCATCACCTGCCTCATGTGCAAAAACTGCTAGATATAGCTCTGGTAGAAAATGGTCATATGTGGAGAGAGGAAAGAAGAAATAAATATGAATTTCTTCCAGAAAAGAAGAAAACTATACCTTTGAAAAGTAAGGAATTGGGATATGTGACCATAGGTGGGAAACTATCCAGTCAGGACCAAAAGAAAAAGAGTATATCCAACCATTCTGGAGAGCAATTTGGAACTATGCCCAAAGGGCTATATAAATGTGCATAATCATTGACCCAGTAAAACCACTTCTAGGGCTGTATCCCAAAGAGATCATACAAATGGGAGAAGGACCCATATATACAAAAATATTTATAGCAGCTCCTTTGTTGTGGCAAAGAATTCAAAATCAAGGGGATCTCCATCAATTGGGGAATCACTAAACAAGTGGTATATGAATGTAACAGAATACTATTGTGCTATAAGAAATGAGGAGCAGATGAACTTCATAACACCCTAGAAAGACTTATATAAATTTGATGCTGAGTGAGGAGAGTGGAACCAGGAGAACATTGTACACAATTACAGACACATCGTATGATGACTAATTTTTATAGACTGGGCTCCTCTCAGCAATGCAAGGTTAGAAGACAACTCTAAGGAACTCGTGATGGAAAGGGCTATACACATCCAGAGAAAGAACTACAGAGTCTGAATGCAGATTGAGGCAAACTACTTTCTCTCTCTCTTTTCTTTGTTTTATTTTGTTTTGTTCCTTCTTTCTCATTGTTCACTCCATTAGCTATAATTTTTTTTTTACAACTTGACTAATGTTTAGTGTGAAGGTATTTGTAGAACCTATATCTGACTGCATGCCACCATGGTGGGGAGAGGGGAGGAGAAGGGGCAGAAATTTGGAACTCAGGGAATTGTGGAACTGAATGTTGTAAAGTAAAAGTAAATAAATAAATTAAAAAGAAAAGAAGTGTTGTGATAGTTCATGACTCGTTACACAGTTATTTGCTGACCTGATACAAGAGCAAGGAAGAGTGTTGTCTTTCTAGAGCAAGGAAAGATTTGCAAAACTGAGGAACAACAACTTTCTGATGACTCACAAGGGCACAAATGATGCCACCAGAAATAACCTAGAAAACATTACTAAATATTACTGAACTATAGGAGCACGGGTGGTGTTTTCATCACTGCTGCTCACTAAAGACAAGGTATTCGGAAGGGAAAGGAGGTAAACAAAATAGTTAAGGGAATAACAAAAATAGTGATTTAAAATGAGATTTGAATTGTTGAACCATAGCAAAAGATAAAAATGGGGAGGGAAAGAAGGGGATGGATTCTGCAAACTGTAGAACAACTGGCTTTACCAGGAAATTAAGTTTATTAGTGTTACTAACTCAGTGGCCAGAAAGCTAGAGCTAGAGTCATGAAGGCCTCAGGCTAAATCTGACCTTGGACACTTACCAGCTGTTTGACTCTGGATAAGTCACTTAACCTCTCTTTGACTCAGTTTCCTCAATTTTAAATGAGGATGATAACATCACCTACTTTGAAGGGTTTTTTTGAGGATCAAATGAAGCAACAGTTGTAATGCGCTTAGCACAGGACCTGGAACATTGTAGGTACTATACACATATGTATTCCCTCCCCTAGATTCCTAATAAAATTCTAAAATGTATTATAATGGAATGGTATGCATCCCATGGAACATACATGGAAAAATGAGCCTAAAGAGGTCATTTCATGGATTGTACACCAGAGCTCATCTGACAATTTCTGGGAATGCTTAAAACTCATCATGGAAAGGATTGTACTTTGGTATGACAAAGCAACCCCCTGATATTCACTTAGGAAGAGAAACCACAATGGTTCTCCCATTCTCACGTACAGATTGTTAGGACAGTTCAAGCCTAACCCTGGTAGGGAATGGGAAGAGCTAGTATCCTTTCTTTTCTTTGGACATAGGGTGATTGTGAGTGCATGTTCTGTATGGGAAAGTCTAAGACTGGAGATCTGATTCCTAGTGGTATTTTGTGCTTTGTGTTACTTTCTGAAATACAGGTCACTAAGTAGTAATCTTGAGATACTTACACATAAGAGGAGCTGTGGCATATGCTATTTTGTTTTGTTCATCTAGATTACAAATATCCACGTGGATCTGTCGAGATGTTGCTCACAGGGAGGCAAGGCTAGATATCTCTAGAGTTTCCAACCTACTCCCAAGCCTTCTCCAAGGGTGACTTTTATTCTTACCAAAAGATGAAATAAGAGTTTGGAGCCAGAGGACAGTCAGTGCTCTCCTCAGAAAGAGAGAGTACCTGGCTAGAATTATATTTGTCAGCTCCCTTAACTATTTTTAATCTTGGGGATGTAATTTTTAGGTTTGAGCTAAACTCCTGGTTTCTATTTATTACTGAAAAGGAGTGTCCCAAGCTATTATATCTAAGACTCTACTCCTTTAATACTATTCCTTCCTTGGTCATAACAAATAGAAAAAAATGTCAATAGCAAAATAGAAATCAAAGAATGTATACATAGGAAAATACATACCAGACCACACGGAGTGAATGAATGTTCCCACTGGAAGTGAGATAACTCAATCAAGAGGGTCTCAGATATCACCTAAGGCAAATTTTCCTGAAGTCTCTAGTGTAGCAATCTAAGAATTGGGGCACGATCAAAGTTCTACATGTTGAGTTTTTCCAGAGACTTTCTCCCTTCATGGACTTGGTTGGAATCATACATCTCTCTTAAAGCTGGAAGTCAGAAGAGCGTAGATCTCTTTTCTCTCCAACTCTAACTCTACCCACCCCTCACATAGGCATGGGACATTGAGTAATCCAAAGCAATTAGGTGATGTGGTAGATAGAATGCCAGACCTGGATTCAGGAAAACTCATCTTCCTGAGTTCAAATCCAGCCTCAGACACTTGCTAGGTGTGTGACTCTGGGCAAGTCACTTAACCCTGTTTGCTTCAGCTTCCTCTTGGAAGATGTAATTTTTCTTGGAAAAGGAAATGGTAAACCACTCCAGCATCTTTTCCAAGAAAACCCCAAGTGGGATCACCAAGAGTTAGACACATTCAAAATGACTGAAAACAAAAATAATTGAGCAATCATTCTCCACTAAGAAGGAGAAATCCCATGTAATTGACCCTTTCAACCCTTTCAACAAGGGTTACATGACATGTTCTTAGAAAGAATTGTTTGGCAATGCAGAGCCAAAGTAAAATGTGATATTCTGATTTAGTAGTATAGTCAAAATGCTTTATGTCTTGATATTTTAAATTCTCAACCTCATAGGAAAGTATAAAAGCAGTTATACTTTATTAATGCTGCTTCTTTATTTTTATATCAATGACTTTTATGTTTAGCATTTCTTTTGTTCAGATTCCTTATGTATGCTATCTTTCTACATCCTCATTTTGTGGGGACCCTAAACATGAACAAAACTTAAGCTTTAAGTAATTTTTCCTGGGGCTCTAAAGTTGAAATATAAAGAAGCAGGAAAGAAAAGATCTCAGCCTTTCTTTTCAATCATCAGGCTTACCTATATGTGCATGGATCCAGAGTTGAGAGGCACCCCTTAGTGGAGAGGAAAGGAGCACGGGACCTCAACTTCTCCCCCAATCCCTACCCCGTTGTATTTTTTTTACACAGAGTTTTAGTTAAAGTGAACACAGCGAAAAGGAAACGGTGATTTCCTTTCTTTTCCATTTTGACAGGGTTGCTAATCTGGTAGACCAGGGAAATACCACAGACATAGCTTCTCATTCTAACCTTCCAGGCATTTACATCATTTTCACTCTTCTATTCTACCTCTTATTCACACTTCTATTCTACCTCTTAGTCAAGCTATATAACTTATTCTTCTCTGAATTTGCATTCCATCTCCTTCCTCCAAAACTTTATCTGTCCTTTTGCCCATGCCTATAATGCACTCTGTTTTTACCATTGTGTTGTAAGATCCTCAACTTCCGCCAAGGCTCAGATCCAGCAAAACCTACTGCTGGAAGTCTTGCCTGATTCTGAGAGTTATAAGTACCCTCTTAATATTTCTTATCTTTGCTTTTCTATAAATTGTTGTATACCTTTTCCCCCATAAAATTTAAGTTTCTTAAATTCAGAGACTGCAGGACAGCTAGGTGGTGCAGAATACCAGCCCTGGAGTCAGGAGTTCAAATACAGCCTCAGACACTTACTTAACATGTACTAGTTGTGTGACATTGGATAAGTCACTTAACCCCAATTGCCCTGCCTTCCCCCCTCAAAAAAATTCAGAGACTTTTATATTTGTCACTGTATCTCCAGTGCCTAGCACAGTGCCCAACACTGTTTATTGAATTGAGATTCATGTTTAAAATATAAATGTTTAAAGAAGACTAAGAAACAAGATGGCATACCAGCTAGCAAAGTCCTATATAGTACGGCCATTCCACCATGGCAAAAACATTGCTTCCTATAGCCCAACTCTCCTGGATAGTCACATACATGGTATATGACTTTCATGTATCTAAGCAATTGTTTTAGAGCAGACTGAATTAGCACAAGGACAAATAGGTTTATGGAAAGGGTTGAAAAAAGTGTTATAGGAACATACTCTAGCATGGCATAAAGCAATGCTTCATTGCTATGGAAACAAGGCAGCAGAGACCCAACCCAGCATGGGACTAGTGGAAAGAGCATTTAGCTGTGAGTCAAGAGGCCTGGGATATAGTCCTGACTCTGCCAATAAGTAGCTAGAATGGAAGGACTTCTAGATTTGGGTCCAGAGGGCCAGCGTTCAAATGTCAGTTCCTTAACATCCATGCTACTGAACCATTTTGAGAATACATTTCCTTGTCTGTAAAATGAGAGGATTGAACTGACCTCTGATGTCTCTTACATTTCTAGCTGTATAATCTTATGATCTCTGAGGTCCTTTCTGTCTTTCTCATCCTGTAATTCTATAAACTGAAGACTGTATATCGATGAGACATAAGAGATTAAGGAAGAAAAGAGAAGTGTAGCAGAATCATTCCGAAAGAACAAGGAAATCCCACGTTAAAATTGAGATAGCATCAGCTCTTCTTTGAAGGCTTTATTCTACCAGCCAAGCCCTCGATCAGATCCAAACAAATCCAAAGCAAATACCTATTCAGAACCTACTATGTACAAGAAGTTCTGTTCAATCTTGATTGATCAAAGAATTCTTTCTCTGACTGATTTGTGTCCCTCTGATCTTCTTGACCTTTGCTTTTAACTTATTGCTTATTGTAGTGCCCATTCCACCCTCAGCCCAGCTGGTGGCCTTCATAATTGTATTCCATCCATTAAATTAGGCCAGGCTGGTGCTCTTACTTAGTGTACCAGATGACGCTGCATGTATGAAGTACATAAATGTAAAACAGAAAGGAATTGTTTTCCACAAGTGCCATAACTACAAAATTCTACTTCAGTCTCAGTGTGATCCCATAGACTTTTTCACAAGGACTTCCATATCCTATGATATTTATCTTTCTTGATTTCATGCATGCCTGGATTTTTCCCCAATTTATTATCCAAATCAAATTGCCCCCAACCCACCTTTACAGCCCTAACCTGAAGAATGATGGTCTTACACCACCACCACACATACTTCCAATCTCCAGTGTTTTCATTTTAATGTAATACATTAATGGACCTCCATAATTCAAAGGAAAGGGCTTTCAGGCACCAGTAATAAACCTTCAGGGGGAATATGTTTAATCAGTGGAATTGCCAACAACAATTGAGAAAGTCATTATGCTGATGCAATTTTTCACTAAGCTCACTATTACCCTAGAAGCTGGAGTGATAGTTGTTCTACCTAGATAGAACATACCATGATAGTCACTGGTTGTGACACACAGTAGCAGATCCTTTGTGTAGGCAAACTCCATACAACACTGATTCAACCAATGTTGTTAATTATGTTATGAACAAACTACACTGTAATCTAAAAAAAAAAAAAAACCCATTGCATCATCACATTTATACAATTGACAATATTGCTCCTATGGAATGAATTGTCCCCCTCTAATGCTTCTTTCATTCTGTGTTATATTTTAGTCTAAGTGGTTGATAAGATTAGATGGGGTTTAGCAGAAAGAATACTAGGATTTGAGCCATGGGATTTTTTTTCAAATATCAGTCCCCCCAAAATCACAATTTTTGTGGTCATAATAGACAAGTCACTTAACCACTATGAACATCAATTTAACAAGTCAGTATTTGCCTGTAAAATAGGTACAATCCACTTTTACACCACATGCTTCACAACTTTGTAGTTCTTAAAATGCCATAAAAATTGTCATTATTGCTGCCATTAGTGTTATTATACATTATTATACACTCCCCCATATTACTATTTTGTGGATAGAGAGTTTCAGTTATAGAAAGAGGAACTGATTTTCCAAGTGGCACCCAAGGCCCTCCAATTTTGGTCCTTTCCTAGATAAATTTGACATAATCTTTCTGAAGTGATATGTAATATTTTTGTGTTCCCATTTAGAGGTTTGAGAACACTTTGGGGATTTGCAATGATGGTCCAAGAGTTTCACAATGAAAATTCTTCAATGGTTCCTTAAGCAGTAAACGATTGTAAAGAATATTATGAGTAACATATTAAATTACCCTAAAGGTTGAGGGAACTTTGTTGTTATTGTTGAAAAGGGTTCTCAGAACAACAACAACAAAAAAAAAACACTGGGATACCATGCAAATACTGTCAGATACCACATTCCAATTAGATCCATATTATTGTAAATTGAGAGTTTAGAAAAATTCTTATTTTAAATAATTCTAGATGTAATAAGCTCTTCATCAGTGTTTCTTATCTGTCTGAAGACTCATCACTCATCCTCTCCCTAAAGTGACATTACCAAAAAGACTGTTTCCATTTCAAGGTATTGAAACAGAAGAGTAATGGCGTTCAGAGAAATCCTGGTGTCAGAGTGCATAGGCACAAATCATTACTGTGAACATGAAATATAGGATGACTTTAGTCATAAATTCTTAGCAAACTAGGACGTATACCATTCCATTATCATCAAGGAGAACTATAAGTTTGCTTTTAACCATATTCAGACCTTCTGGCTGAGAAATGTAAAATGTATAAACATATGAGTAATGAACTCTAGTCATGTAAAGTATTATGAATATATGAAGCGTAAAATGCAAACTAAATGGTTTAGACCTGTATGAACACAATTCACATGTAAAGAGTAGTTTATAATATTCAGAGCTGATAATATTTCAGACTTGACATGGGTGGGTGGGGGTCTTGCCCTTCTATTCAAATCCAAAAGCACAGAATTTTTGGTGCTTTTTAAAAACCTGATGTTTTAGTGATTACACTGAAGGGCTCACTCAGTATCAAGTCCCCTAAAATTTGATAAGTAAAGCAGAGTATAACAAGGGAGCTGAGTTATGAATGGTAAGAAACTCCAAGGAATTTAGAGGTCCTTATTTCCTGGGGGTTTCTTTCATGAAATGGGCTCTTCCCAAAAGGCATGTTTGTAAAATGAAATAAATGTTAATACCCCACATGTGGTATGGCCAGGGTAAAGTCCAAGAACACTGACCCCTCTCCAGTTCTCCTCTATGCATCTCAATGCAGCCTAAAATCACATAAGCTTATTTTAGCTGGCACATTAATTCAGACAGCTAGTGGCACCGTGGATAGCATCAGGCCTGAAGTCAGGATAACCTCAGTTTAAATCTAGTCTTTGTCCTTTACTAGCTGTGTGACCTTGAGTAAGTCACTTAAGCTCTGTTTGCCTCAGTTTCCCCAACAATAAAATGGGAGTAATAAGAGAACCAACCTCATAGGATTATTCTGAGGATCAAATGAGAGAATATTTATAAATTGCTTAGCACAGTTCCTAGATACATAGTAAACACTTGATAAATCTTAATTTCTTCCTTTCATTCATTCATTGATTAAGCATCTATTAAAGAATTATGTGCCAGCTAATGTTCCGGGGCTGGAAATACAAAGACAAATAGCAAATAGTCCTTGCCTTCATGGAGCTTACATTCTATTAGGAGGAAACAACATATGTGAATAAGTAACATAAAAAACATGTGAAAGTCAAAACAGGGTAATTTTGCATGCGAAGGATTTTGCGTGTGATTGGATTCCTGGAGCAGGGCTATATCCTCCCCACCCCCAACCCCCACTCTCTCATCAGAGCTCTAAGGGAAATCCTAATATGCTTAGGGATTTTTTTTATGTTATAGTTCACAAGTCACCTTCTCATACATTCTCCCCAATATCACCATTAGCTAAAATTTTACCAATATCAGTTTGACCACTGGATTATCTCCAAAATTATCAATTAATAATTAATTTCAATTATCTTTTACAAAGGCATTTTTACTGAAAACATACAGCAAGAACCAAAGCACAAAATCTTTCGTCTTTCCAAACCAGAGCATACTCTCTCTCCTACACACCCATTTAGTCCCTGGGAGAGTGGGCTCACACTTAAAGTGGTTGCTGTGCAGCATTTCTCCCACCAAGTTCATTTCTCATTGTGACCCAGTCAATAAATAAGTATCTCCCTTGTTTGCAAGACCCAGCTTTGAGCCACTGAGTTGTTTCCTTGATGGGATGGAGTCAAGCAACCTCAGGGTCACCTTCTCATTAGGCTTAGCTGCTGTAGCTACCAGTTATCTCTACTTTGTACTACAGTTGCTGAATATCTGGTAACTCTTCCACCCTTCCAAAGCTCACAAGTTCATTATCTGCTCTGTCTCAAATACTTATTCATCTGAAATTAGACAAAATAGAAAAACCTCAGAGTTATGCAATCATGGCCTCATGGCAACCAGGTGGGAAGATAAGTAAGCTGAAAGCAGGTAGCAGGCTCCTTCCACTTCTACCATTACTATATCTTTCCCTACCCAGAGTCTTAACAGCAGTATTTGATCAACTTGCCACAAGAGAAGAGAGAATTTGTGTCTGTTCTTGTTTTCTGCATGTACGTGGTTCTGAATCAATAATGAATCAAAAGATTTTTTATCACCATCAATAAGCTTGAAGGAAATAATCAAAACTCACTTGCACATGCTCTCAAACAGGGAAAGGGCTTTTCCATTGTGCATTCCTGGAAGCAAGTTGACCAAGTTTTCATGTGGATTGGCACCAGGCAAAGCATATAACATATGCTCTAAGGACTGGGCTTTCATTGGCCAGCCCTCTATTACACACATTTCTTTTATTGACACAAACCACAATTATTCTACACCATAGGAATTCAATTCAATTCAGCAATCCTCTCTTAAGCACCTACTATGAGAAATGTTTTGGAGACTCAAAGACAAAAATGAAATAGTCCCTGCACTCAAGAAGTTTATATTTGACTTGGCCAGGGATATAATACATGGTCATTTGAAGAGAAAGAGAGCATCAACAAGATTTTTTTAAGGGGGGGGATTTGCAGAGGAAATTATACCTATTTTATGAGCAATATCTGTTTTACATAGTCTGGGATGGTTTTCCTTTAAGGAGACCAGGTGGCCATCCTCATGATTTCAACTGGTTCAGAGCACTAGGGGCATAAGCCCCAGCCTATGATGCATGTTGGATTATCAAAGTCTGTTAGAATTCATACTGTTCTGTTGGATATCTTTTTCATCTGGCATTGCTATCTGATCAATGCCAAGGTAGTAAGGAGCTGTATCTGTTTTCATTAGTTATGTATCTTTAATCTTTCAAGATAAATAAAGCTATTTATTGCATTTTATATGCCATGACTGTTTCATTGTGCTCCAGTTCAAAGGTTAAATTACTGAACTGGCCTGATTTAAACCTGGCCTAGAATAGTGCATGAACTGATTCTGTTGTTGTTGTTGTTTTTGCTTTTTGGAGGGGGAAGGCAGGGCAATTGTGATTAAGTGACTTGCCCAAGGTCACACAGCTAGTAAGAGTCTAAGGCTAGATTTGAACTCAGAAAGATAAGTCTTTCTGACTCCAGGCCTGATGCTCTATCTACTGTGCCACCTAGCTGCCCCATATATGTATCCCTTAATGCTCATTCTTATTGATAGCCTTCCATAGTTAACAGCTACCATAAGTTTAATTATCATATCTATGCAGATAACTCTTGAAGATATATATAACAAGCGCTCATCTCTCTCCATAGCTTCAGTTCTATATCTCCAACCACCTGCTGAACCACTCCACATGGATTACTGTTGAGCATATCATATTCTATATGTCCAAAACAGAATTTATTAGATTTTACAACAAACCTAGTCCTCTTCCAAATTCTCCTGTTTCTGTGAAAGCACCATCATCTTTCTAGACATCCAAATTTTCAACCTTAGAGTCAGCCTTAATCTTAAAGCTTTCTTCTTGTTCATTCTCCATATTCAATCATTTCACAACTTTTGCCAATTCTACCTCTACAATAACTTTAATATCTATCTCATTCTCTAATCTCACAAACTCATGACCTTAATTCAGGTCTTCATAACTTCCTGCCTGACCTATTATAATAGCCTTGATTTTGGTCACTCTGCTTCCGTCTTCCCTCTCCAATCCATCTTCACATGGTTGCTAAATTGATACTCCTAAATCACAGGCTTGGCCACTCTCTTGCTCAAACATCTTGAGTAGAGCTCTATTCTCTCTAAGATAAAATATAAACTTAACCTAGCATTTAAAACTCTTCATGACCTGGTTTCCATCAACTTTTCCAAAACTATTTCCTATTATTTCCCTTTATGCGATTTATGTTAAGGCCAAACTGACCTACTAGGGGTTTTCTCAATTCAACACACCATCTCTCATTTACATGCCTTTGTGTAGTGTGTTACCCATACCTGGAAGGTGCTTCCTCCTCACTACCACTTCTTAGAATGTAAGAAGATATAGATAGATAGATAGATAGATAGATAGATAGATAGATAGATAGAATATATACATACACACTACATATACATATGTGTACAACACATACTTATGCACACATATATACTCTATATACATGCATGTTATATATACACTTTATGCAGTGTGAACATATGTGTAGCATGTATACATGTGTGCATGTTGCCTTGAGAGTGGTATTTTGTTTTTATCTTTGTATCTCTAACTAGTCCCTGGCACATAATAGGTACTTTACAAGTGCTTGTTGATTAATTGATTGATTAGAATGCCTACCCTCCTTCAAGGTTAAATTCAAGCTACTAATTCCTATGAAAGCCTTTCTTGATCCACTCTAATTGTTAGCCTTCTCTTTCTCCTTAAATTATCTTGCATTTACTTAACTATGGTTGTTCTGAATCTCTTTTATTCCCCAGTGGAATGTAAATTCCTTGAGGTTCTTGATGGATATTGATCCAGCAAAGGTGAATTAAAAGGAGCAGTCAGTTATATGAGGGAGACTAGGATTGAATAACATTGAAGCCAGGGTAGACGGTAGCACCCAAGAGAAGGAGAGAATGGTTAACTGTTTCAAAAGCCAAAGAGAGACCAAGTAGAATGATGATTGAAGAAAAAGCATTGGATTTAATTGCCAAATTTAGAATAGTTTCAGTCTGAATGTAGAGTCAGAATTGAGATGGAGGAGGTGGTAAGAAGAAAGTGGGCAGTGAGGAAATGAAGGCAATGAATGAAGACAACCCTTTCTAGGAGCTTGGCTATGAAAGGGAGAAAAGATATGAAATGGTTGTTTAGGAGACAGTCTATATGAATTGCAATGCCAAAAAAAAAATCATTACTTTGTAGTCAGTCCTCTGGTGTTGAATTTCTCTGAACTAAGATAGGCTGGTCTTCAGAAATCACTCATATCCACAGTCCAATCTATGGCCCTGCCAAAGTCTGGGTTCCATTAGCACAGCCTTCAAGAATGCATGAACCTCCACACCAGGACAATACACCAGCAAAAGATTTCAGTGTATAAATTAAAGTATTTAAAATGTCTAAATTAGTATTGATTAGAGTAAAATTTCTTTGACACTAATCAAGAGCATATATACATATTTACAGTATTCATAGTATCTTTTTATAGTTATATTCTAATATTATTTTTAAAATATAGTTGAAATCCCTTAAAAGTTGCCAACCTCTGACCTGTGCAATCTCTGTGGTTTCTTTTAGATTCTGAAATGAAAATTCTAAATTGGCCTTTTAGATCATTTTATAATAGTATAATATTTCAAGTCTGGATAAAATATATCTTTTATAGGATTTCTAGAAAACAAAACAAACCTTTGATCTATTTTAGACTCTCCTGCAGTGATTTTCCTTCTTTTCTTCTTTTTTTTTTTTTGCTTTTTTTTTTTTGGAGGGCAATTGGGGTTAAGTAACTTGCCCAAGGTCACACGGCTAGGTTTTTGTTTGTGTGTGTTAAGTGCCTGAGGCCAGATACGAACTCAGGTCCTTCTGACTCCAGGGCCAGCACTCTACTTACTGCGCCACCTAGCCGCCCCTTTTTTTCATATTGTCCTTATTTCTATATTACATAGGTATAATGGAAATACAAAGGAAGAGTAGCTGATATAAACATTCAAATTTAAAGAGGAAATACTCTTGGTATATACAAAGGAAGAGGAATGGTTTAAGATTTATTTGGGGACTTTAATAACACAGTGTGGATGCTAGCATTGATTTCCCTTATAATATAATATATGAAAGATACTTATTCATAAAAGGTACTTCATTCTATAGGCATTTTCATATAACAAGCTGAGATGGATTTTGGAAAGTATGACATTCTTGGGTGTTGTTCCATGATGGAGGAGACAAGAAATCTCAAAAACAATCTCAGATACAAGCTTCATTAGCACAAATAATCTGAGATTAACTTTCATCAATAACTGCTTTTCCTAATGATTGTCTACTGTAAGCCAAATCCCAGAGTCCTTGTAACTAACTACCTTGTAACTGCCACAGATAAATACAGACTAGAAGAGCCTTAACCAAGGTTCTCCACTCTCAGAAACAATCAGTACATATCTCCATGTATGGATCTCGAGGAAGGAACTCAAACTTGGTAAGGAATGAAATATAGAACTTCTTCCCTATATTAATCAATCCATAAATATTTATTAAGCATCTGCTATGTGTCAGACACTGTATTAAGGCCACTCAATCTTAGGCAGGGACAATTCCTTGCTTCTCCCCTCTATCGCAGATTGCTAGAGGAATAGTACTGTTCTGAGACAGAAATAACCCTGTCTTTCTATCTTGCCCTATATCCCTACATTTCTATTCCTTCCCTTTGAGGTTCAGTTTGCTTACAATGAAGTAGAAACTGATAATAATGTCAAACTAGTACATTAGAAAGAGCACTAGATTTTTGACTCAATAGAGGAAATGAAGGCAATGAATGAAGACAACCCTTGCTAGGAGCTTGGCTATGAAAGGGAGAAAAGATATGGAATGGTTATTTAGGAGACAGTTTATATGAATTGCAATGCCAAAAAAAAATAGACCAAGGCTCCTAGTTCTGTCATTTACTACCTATCTGACCCTAGACAAGTTACTTCCCCTATTTGGTGAAGTGACTTTAATTTGCAAAGTGAAAGGATTAAGTGAAATGTTCTATAAATTCCCTTTCACTGTAAATCCTATTAATCTGTGAACTATGATCTATGAACATAGAATGCTTCTTTCTGTTCCCTTACTAGGTTTAGAATCATGCACAAAAAGATTTAAAGCTAGCATTCCAAAAAATCAGAGTATTCAAAGCCTAATATGGAGAGGTCCTAAGGAGCTGGTCCTGAACATGCTGGGATCATCTTACTTATGTGATAAGAGTCTAGGCACTATTACCATATGAGGAGATATAAGCTTACTTAAAAGTGAAACAGAAGAAATTAATTAAAAGGAATGAACATGTCAAAGAATCAGAATTTTCAAGTTGGAAGGGACCTCAGAATTTATCTAGTCCAAGTTGTATCTGAAGAAAAATCATTACAACACTCCTCCCTCACCCCCAACCAAACAAGTTGTTACCTTGACTTAAAAGGTAAGGTTGCCTCTGCTTGAAAATTCCAGTGAGGAGAATCCACTGCTTCATGATTTAACTTGTTCCACTACTAGATAGCTAACTATCACTGAGAGGAAGTGTTTCCTTACACCAAATCTGAATCTCCTTTTCTGAAACATTATTCCTAGGTCAGCTTTTCAGAATCAGGCAAAACAAGTGTAATCACTTTTCCACTCTTCAAATTACTTAAAAGTGCTTTTTGTGTTCCCCTGTAGTCTTCTTTTCTTTAGATAAACATCCTGTTTCCTCACTTATCGTTATATAGTGGACATTTGGAGCATACCCAGTTTGCCTAAAATAGAGGGTCCCTAAGGGTTTGTCCCAGGCATTCTGAAATCACCTAACGTGGTGGCACTCTTGGCTGGTATCCTTTGATTGGCTGAATAGCCAGAACAGGAGGTGTCTTTAAAACTAGCCAGACTAAGATAGTCACTCTTTTTCCTGTGTGTTCCTTCCTATTGCATCTAGAGGATGAAGATTGCAGTTCACCCACAGCCTAGATACTGTGAACTGAACTGGTTTAGGGTGAAGGACTTACTTCCCCTGCTCTCCTTCTCTTTTACTCGCTCTCTGAGAAATGGGCCTAAAATCTCCGTTCTCTGTTGATTGTCCTTTTCAGTTTCAGTTTCAGTTGCTGATGATGGTGATGGTGATGGTGATGGTGATGGTGATGGTGATGGTGATGGTGATTCAGCACCAGACTTTGGAGTTCAAGAAATGTCAACCCTGGAGTCAGGATTCCAGGTGAGATGTTCCAGCCAGCCTAGTAAAGAAGCCACTGTGCTTGGAACTCAAGCCCAAGGTGAGACTGTGCTTTATAAGAACTAAATTAAGCTATGAACTAAATTACTTTCTCCTTCCCAGAGACTGAAGTGGTATTGGGGAAGGGGAAGTAGATTAGACATCACCTCTTAGAAAGTGTATTTATATATTTGGGATTATACCTTTTGAAGTAAATATTCCCTTATAAAAGATACTTTGAGTTAGTGATTAAATAGAAGTAGAGAGCAGGAAAACACGTACTCTCCAACTACAGCAGGAGGACCCTGTCAATGTGGGGTAGAGCCATTGGCAGAGAGCCTACAAAACTCCAATTCCCCTTAAATGTGCTGGAGAACTTTGGAGGAGGAATAAAATGTAACATACCTAGACTTTAGGCAGGGGAGGGGGGCACAGTAATTAATGTTATACTTGTGTTGTTGTTTTTTTCAGGCTATCCCTCATCCCAGTTATTCTCCTTTAAACATACTATATCTTGTCTTTGTCCTAAAATGTGGTTCCCAGAAAGGAACACAGTATAATCTGATTGGGGTATAGTATAGGGAACTGTTGTCTTATTTACCATAAATGCACAGAGGAGATATCGGAAGATTCAAAAGGAGTGTGCCTTTTGTCTTCCATGTAAATGGTGTACATCCACTACATACTTATCATTTTCACAATATGAGCTCCTTAAGGGCAGGACCATATTTTTGCCTTTTGTTATATCCCTAGGGCATGCCACTATGCCTGGCACATATTAAGTGCTTAATAAATACTTGCTGACTGTCAAGTATTTTTTCCTTTTATATGGTTTAAGATTAGTGTGACATAATGAAGAATGAATTTGTCTTATTATTCATTTTACTTTATTCTCATATTTCCAGCCTGAATAAGAAGAACTAATGATACTGAAATCAAAAGAAAAGGCAGGGTTATTGGGAATATCCCTTGACTATAAGATTTCTTTATTCCTCCTCTTGTAGGTCATGGATTCCTTATCATTATTATATTACCCTTAGAGAGAAGCTAAAGAGAGGGAGAGAAGACACTGCCTATTAGAAAGGGGACCTTTCAATATTCTCTATGGCCAAGGAAAGACCTCGTTTTATTTTCTTAGTGATGAAAGAGTTTAATTTCCTCAAAAGGGAACCGCAGTTCTAAAATAGAACAGGGGAGGGCACTAAAGAGTTATATATTGCTCCATAAATTCAATAAAATATTCTCACAACAACCTAGAAGAGTGAGTTGAACTGAAGTGTTGTGTATGGGTTTTTAATTTCTATAGTCCCCTAATAAAACTCACTTATCATTTTCAGCATCTGAAGAAATTAAGCATTAAAAGGGGGCTTTGTGGAGGTTAATGCAGAGTGGGGACTAACAGAATACCCTAGATCAGAATCTGGATCCCAAGATTCCACAGACAGAAAATGCTACGGTTCAGATGCCTACTTCTAACTTTCCAAATTGAATTTCAGGAAAGAGGAAAATGTCATTTATGGATATTAACTATAATTTCAGGCCAGAGAAAGAAAATGAAAGCATTTATTTGTACAACAAAGTATTTAAGGCAAATATAATGTACATGACCCATCTGTGAAGTCTAATGTGTTTGTTGTAATATTTTGACTTCCACACTAAAGAAAATTTGTTGAATTATGAGGTTACATATTTAAGGAACTTTGCAGACCTTAAAATACTATATGTCAGCAATTATTATTGTTATTATTAAGCAAAGTCTTGCCCCCATGTTAGAATCCCTCATCCTTGACCTTTCCTAATCTTAAATTCTAGGCAATCTCCCTATCATCTAATTCCATGTGTGAATTGAGATTAGGATTCAATGAGTCTATTGTTTTCCCTGGCAATAGTCCAAAATCTTTTCCATTCTCCTCAAGTCCCTCGATCACACCTCTTCTCTAGATCCAATCTTATTTCACTGAGGTCTGAACTTCATGCCCCTATATCTCCAGGCTTTTCATGTATTCATTCTCTTTTCCATCCCACCTGTTTCATAAAATGAATTATCCCTACTCCTTTGACAATCTAAGTCCTCTCACCTTTTTATATACACCTCATTCCATCCCCTCATGCTTCCTCAAGAACATTGCTCTCTTTCATGCACCTTCAATTTCTCCACACCCACTAGAGCCTTCCCTCCTGCTTATAAACATGTTCAGTCCTTGCCTATCTTAAGAGGCAGTGTGATATAGTGGATAGACACTCTAAACCTGGAGTCAAGAGGAAATGGATTTGAATCCAGCTTCACTTAATTATAATCAACCATTTTACAAGAGATCCTGACAGTTCACTTAATTTAAAACATATAAATGTGAGTTATTCATATTTTTAAAGTTCTCACCCTTCAACGCCCTTGAGAGAACACCCAATATTTTTTCCATTTTATCAACAAACTTCTCAAGAAATATTCAATGTTTGCCTTGGCAGGTCACTAAACCTCCCTGGCCCTTAGTTTCCCAATCTAAAAAGATGTAGTTGGATGAGATAGATGACTTCTGAGATTTCTTCCAGTCTTATTTCTATGAATTATTATATAATTCCTCCATTTTCTCACTGTCTACTCATTCTTCCCATTGTCCAGAAAATATGGCTTCTCTCTCAATAATACTCTTGAAATGGCTCTCTCGGTGATTCCTAATTGCTAAATTCAATGATCTTCTCTCATCCTTTATCTTCTTTGACCAGCCTACAGTAATTGACATTGTTTATGATGGCTTCCTTTTAAGAAATATTGTCTACTTCCTTGGTTTCAATGGGACTATACTCTGCTGGTTTCTCTTCCTACCTCTTTGACCAGTCCTTCTTTATCTCTTAATCTAGATTCTTAATGTTAGTTCTTTCCAAGATTCACTCCCTGGCCCACTTCCATTCTCTCTCTAGTCTTTTTTATCCACTACAACAACTCCAACCATCAGTTTCATATAGAGGCCATAAAATTTGTATCTCTAACTCTGACTATTGTGCTTACTTACAATGAAGCCTACTAGATTCTACTGGATGTTCCAACTCTCTCTCAAACTCAACTTTTCCAAAATTGAATTATCTTTCCACCAAAATCCATTCCTCTTTCAGATTTCCTTATTTCTGTCAATGGCCCACCAATGGTTCAGCAATAAGTGTTCAAAACATTTGAACCGATTTACAATCTCACTTTCCATATCTGATTTATTTCAAATTTCTTTCAATTATGTATTTAAATATCCTTTGGTTGTGCTCACACCTTTCTATTCTCACTTTGACCATCTGTAAGGCCCCTAACAGACCTTCATTACTACCTGTCTGAATTAATGCAATAAAAATCTTTCTAACAGTGTTTCTTGGTTATAGTCTATGGCCCCTTCATAATCCACAATTCACACTGATATCAGATTAATCTTCCATGGGAACAGACCTACTCATGTCACTTCTCTGATCAATAATAGCAGTAACAGTTTACATTTACATAGCTTTTTAATGTTTGAAAAAGTCTTTATTAATATTGTCCCAGATGAGCCTTGCAACCAGTCTGTGAAGTAAATACTTCAAGTATCATCATCATCATCGTCATCATCACTGTTTTACAGATAAGGAAACTGAGGCTTATCATAGAGGCAAAGAAATTCTCTCAGACTCACACAGTTATGTGTCAAAAGTGGTATATGAATTCATGTTTTCTTGACTCAATGTCTAATATCTTATCTACTGTATAATTCTTCCTTTTACTCACCCAGAACAGTAGGAATATTACCAGGAAACAGGAGATCTGGCTGTCAGAGGACCTGTTTCAACACATATATTATGTGACCCTGGGCAAATCTCTTAATTTCTTGGTGTCACTTTGCCCCCAACTATAGCAGGGTTATAATAATTACATAATTTTTCACCTAGAATCTCAGAAATAAAAGGGGTCCATCCATGCCAACTTGTACCTGGAAAAGGATCCCCTTTGTAACAACATAACCTGACATATGGCTATTCACTTTTTAGAGAGTAAATAAACATTTAAAATATATTTATGATTACAGATATTTATAAATAATTATTTTAATTTTTTTCACCTCTTTGCCACCTGGTTTGAATCCCTACCAGGGACTGAAACCTTATAGCATTTTTCCTGTTGTGTTTCATCTCTTGCTTCTGGAGTATGAGGGGTGGGGTGAGTTTCTTTCTCATCCTTACCTAACAGGGGAGATATTATGATATCAAAGGTGTTCTCCCCCCTACCCAGGCCTAGAGATTGCACTACAGATGTGCTCCAGACTATGAGTACATAGGAATTCACTTCTGGGGGTAGTCCATTGCATTTTTCGACAGGTCCCATAGTTCATAATTCTTCTTGTATTGAGCCTAAGTGTGACATCCTGGAATGGCAACCTGTTGCTCAGACACCAAACAAAATAGACTTGATCCTTCTTCTGAATCAAAGTCCTACAAATTCTTGAAAACAACTTTTATATTCTCATTAAACCTTTCTATTTCTAGTTCTTTCAATCAGTCTTCATATGGCATGGTTTCTCATCTCCTCACCATACTGGTCACCTTCTTCTGGACATACCCCATCTTATCAATATTTTTTTCTAAAATGTGACACCCAGAAATGAACATGATGATTTAAATATGATCTGACCAAGGTGGAATACAAAAATGCTATCACCTACTTCTTTCTGGAAACTCTTTCTTTCTTATTGGCAGCATAACATTGCATTAAGGAATTGAGGAGGTTTTGTTTGTTTTTGTCTATTATGCTATTGACATGAGAAGTTCACAGTCCAGTCATATTTCCAGATGACGTTCACAGTGCTTGGGCTGAAAATGCCAGAGGAATTTTAACCAAGTAAGAATTATGATTGGTGGTACTTTATAATGTGAGAAAGTTTAACAATGTGCAGCCAGAGATGACCTGAGCAGACAAGTGAGATGCAATGAGCCAGAACTGTGATCAAGGGGGAAAACTAAATTCCTATGGCATGGGTATGAGCACAGCATTTCTTAATTCAAAAGTCACAATTAGACCTGGTGACTCCAGAGCTAAGGCAAGAGGAAACATTCATCAATTACTCCCAAGTGAATAAAGAAAAACAACTAAGAAAGAGATGATATTGTCTGTTATATTTACCACTGGGCCCATGAGTTCTAAAATGACTATGCTATGGAATCAGGTTGTGACTTCCCTAAAGGTATAGGATATTGTACCCATTTGTTTATGAGTACCAAAAATGCTTTTACTACTCAGTTCTCTAACTCATTATTACGTTGCTTTGTGTCTTAACTAATTTTTATGTGTCTCTTGCATGACATAGCAATAGATAGTGGATTGGACTGGGCCTTGAGCCATGAGTTGCTTGATTGATTACCCATTAAGGCCATTCTTAACTTGATAGGTGGTGAGGGGTGGTAAAGTATTATATAAATGTGATTTACTATAATGTTTATTACTCCAGATGCCAGTCCTTTAAATATTTGAAGATAAATATCATGTTCCCCTCCACCAATTCTTCTCTTATCCAAGCTAAACATGCCCAATTCTTTCAATTTACCTTTTTATGTCTAGGTTTTGATTTCGCTCACAAACCTGGTCAATATCATTTGGACATATACAGTTTTTCAATGCCTCTTCTAAAATGTGGCACCCATAAATAAACATATTACTCCATTGATATCCTAACCAAATATTGTAGGCATCTCTAATGTCAGCACCCTCTTAGTTCATGTTTGATGTTGGGATGAAGTGAGAATAGTTAACAAAAGGAGGTTTACTTTATCCTAATTCAGCAAAGATATGTAACAAGGATACTGGGTCTTCTAGCTTTGTATGTTGCCCCTTCAACTGCATGAAATAATCTGTGTAATGGATATTCTTCATCCACAGGGTCAGGTGTTTCCTATGTGGGTGGTCAGGCCAAACTCTTTTAAGTAGTGTGGGTCTCTTCCAGGAGGCTATACAGAGTTACAGAGTTTAATACAATCAGAATAATGTCATCTACAGAGTGTTCAGAATGATTGACTGTCCATAAGGAATTTCTCATAGACTCTGTAGTGGATTTCCAAAATTGTCCATCTTTTTAATCCCAATATTCCATTGGTGTGTTATATGTTAGCAAGATATGAAACATAATTCTCTGGGACATTGAAAATCAGTATCATTTAGAGGGCAATGGAGATACATATAGTAAGTATGAAGTGAATTGCAACATATAACCAAAAAGTAACTTTGAATAGTAAGAGTAAAAGATGTCATCAAGAAAGTGTATAATGAGGGGTGGCTAGGTGGAGCAGTGAGTAGAGCGTTGGCCCTGGAGTCAGAAGGACCTGAGTTCAGATCCAGCCTAAGACACTTAATGCACACACAAACAAAAACCTAGCCGTGTGGCCTTGGGCAAGTTACTTAACCCCAACTGCCCTCAAAAAAAAAGTGTATAATGAAAAGAAAAGGCAAGAAATACAGATGTCTCAATCCCAAATATACCACTGGTATTCTTTCCATGCCATATGACAACATATGTGACTTGAAGCACACTTGGCAGATCTCCTATGCTCAGTATGTGAGAAGACATGGAATAGAGTCACACAGAATGAGTAACTATCATGGACTGTAGTAATACGGAGTATTAGTAGTAAGTAGTAGTAAGTAATGTAGTAGTAAGACTTTTAATCTACATCATTGAATAGAAAATTCAAATTTGTACATTTCGGTTTGAAAGTACTGTATCTGCTATGTTAAGCCCCATGAAGGCAGGAACCATGTCTTAGTTTAAACATTGTATTTCCTCCAAGACTATTTGCTTTGCACATGTTAATTCCTTAATGAGAGTTTGTTGAATTGAATTCTTAAGAGAGTAAAATATAAATCTGTCACTGCATAAAAGGTTAACTTCCTGAAGCTGTTTGGGGCAAAAGATTATCAAAGTGATTCATACTTTCTCTCATAATTATATATAAATGCTTGAAAAGTCACTAATGTGACATGTATTATCATATCTATTTTTCCCCATAGAATTCATATAGAACTGCTTTCAAAAAATCAGTTTTTTTTGGGGGGGGGGGGGGAAGCCAAGATGGCGGAGTAGAAACAGCATTTGCAATGTGCTCTGCCCCACACAAATTTCAAACAATGTGAAAGGGAGCTCCGAACAACTTCTGGAGCCACAGCACCCACAGAACAGCACAGAGAAGCTAACCTCCTGCTGAGGACAGCCCAGCAGCCCTGCAGGGAGTGGCCAGCACAGCGCTCTGAGAGCAGGGAGCACAGCGCGCTGGGAACCTACAGCTCAGCCCACAGAGCCGAGCCCAGGTGCGCAGTTTTAGCTCCAGGGTGGCCAGACCTTCAGCCAGCTGGAGGGACCCCAGAACACCAGCAATTGTAGCGATTCCAGAATTATCAACACAGATATGCCTAGGACAAAGTGAGAGGTTAGTGCCCTATGGACTTTGGGACCAGTATTTGGGGAACACGTGGCTTCCTCCCCTGGGGGCACAAAGCTGCTGAAGAAACAGCTGCACAGAAGCCATTTTGCAGCCGCAGTAGTGGCTCTAGCTCCTGGTCTGCGAACTGTAGGAAGATCCAGCAATCAGTCTGGGGGTTAATCGCTTTTGCTTTAAACTGCCTGGATCTGCATTGTAGTCTGGGGGGGAAGTTTGGGGTGGGTATCCAACTTGCCAGAGTGGGTGGAGGCTTTACAGTGGCCACCCAACTGGCAGAAGTTGTGAAGACCCCACGTTTGGGTGGAAGCTCCCCTGTCTGGTGGCAGAGTCCTACTGTGGCAACAGGCCCAAAAATCAAGTAATTAAGTGGCAATATGCCTAGGCAAATGAAACAAAATAAACAGAAAAGTTCAACATTGGACTCCTATTTTAGGGGCAAAGAGGCTCAAAGCATGGAGGAGGACTGTGAGATCAGAACTCCTGCACCAAAAGCCCCAAATGAAAATACAAGCTGGCCACAGGCCATAGAGGACCTTAAGAAACAGATAAGAGAAGTGGGGGAAAATTTGGGAAGAGAAATGAAAAAGATGCAAGAAAAGTATGAAATGACAGTCAACAGCCTGACTGAGGAAAATAACACCTTAAAAAATAGACTAACTCAAATGGCAAAAGAGGCTCAGAAAGGCAATGAGGAGAAGAATGCCTTAAAAAGTCGAATTTGCCAGATGGAAAAAGAATCTCAAAAGCTCACTGAGGAGATTCATTCCTTCAGAGTTAGACTGGAGCAAATGGAAGCTAATGACTTGATGAGAAATCAAGATGCTGTTAAGCAGATCCAAACAAATGAAAGAATAGAAGGCAATGTGAAATATCTCATGGGAAAAACCACTGACCTGAAAATAGATCCAGGAGAGACAATTTAAAAATTATTGGACTACCTGAAAGCCATGATCAAAGAAAGAACCTAGAAATCACCCTTCAAGAAATTCTCAAGGAAAATTGCCCTGATGTTTTAGATCCAGAGGGCAAAATAGAGGTTGAAAGAATCCACAGATCACCTCCTGAAAAAGATCCCAAAAAGAAAACTCCCAGGAATATTATAGCCAGGTTCCAGAATCCCCAGATCAAGGAGAAAATACTACAAGCAGCCAGGAAGAAACAATTTCAATATTGTGGAAACACAATCAGAATAGCACAGGACCTGGCAGCTTCTACACTGAGGGATAGAAGGGCATGGAATATGATATTCCAGAGGGCAAAAGAGCTGGGATTGAAGCCAAGGGTCACCTACCCAGCAAAACTGAGTATCTTGTTTCAGGGGAAAATATGGTCATTCAGTGGAATAGAGGACTTTCAAGCATTCTTGAGGAAAAAACCAGAGTTGAATAGAAAATTTGGCATTCAGACACAAGAAGCAAGAGATGCTTGAGAAGGTAATCAAGGAAAAGAAATCAAAAGGAACTTATCAAAGTTGGACTATTTACAGTCCTACATGGAAAAACAATAACTGTGTTTGATGAAACCTTTCTCATTATGAAAATAATTGAAGATGGGTACATGGCATATGTTCACAGGTATATATGGATAGAGGGCACAGGTTGAATTTGATGGGAAGGGATGATTATTTTTTTTTGGAGGGCAACTGGGGTTGAGTGACTTGCCCAGGTTCATGTGGCTGGGTTTTTGTTTGTGTGTTGGGTGTCTGGGGCCAGATCTGGGCTTGGGTCCTTCTGGCTCCGGGGCTGGCTCTCTGCTCTGTGGGCCACCTAGTCGACCCAAGGAAGGGCTGATTCTTAAGGGGTGAAGTCAAGAGGTGAGAGAGGAAAGGGGCAAGAGGAGATGGAGAGAGACAGGGAAGGGCAAACTATCTCATGTAAAAGAGGCAAGGGGAAGTAGTTGCAGAGGAGGGGAAGAACAGGAAGGCAAAAAGGCAAAAGCATATTCTCATTGAAGTTGGCTCAAGGAGAGAATCACATACATACTAAATGGAATATCTTACCCTCACTCTCCTGAGTAGGGGAAAGGGGGATGAGAGGGGGATGATGGAGGGGAGGGCATTCTGGGGAGAGGAGAGGTTAGAAGTACCCACTATCAAAGAGGGACAGGATCAAAGTAGGGAATGGACCAGGTGGGAGGTGAGACAGGTGGGATGGAAATATAAGCAGTCTTTTACAATATATCTACTATGGTAATGTTTTGCATAGATATACATGTACAACACATACTGAATTGCTTATCTTCTCAGAGGGAGTGGGTGACAAGGGAGAAGGGGAATGGATCTGAAAATCGAAGTTTTAAAATTAAATGTTTCATAAGATGTCCAGGCAGTGGGGCTCAGAGATTCACCTTGCCCTAATGGCAAAGTCGAAGGGGGTATGGGAGAAGATATGGGAGAGAGCAGATTGGATGAGGGGATATCTAGTGGGACTGCTATTCTGGGGTGGTGGGTAGGGAAAAAATGGGGGAAAATGTAACTCATAATCTGGTGGAAATGAATGATGTAAACCAGAAGTTAATAAAGCATTTGTTTAATTAAAAAAAAAAAGAGAGAGAAAACAACAACAACAAAAAATCAGTTTTTGTTTGTCTTTCTTATTAGCAGAATTGAACATAATGTTTTCTATTTCCTCTGGCCATGTAAATGTATCATTCCTCACTGAGGTTTGATCAAGAATGCCTAAACCTGTCTTCTCATATATTTCTTAGTAATTAAGGAATAAATAGATAAAGTAGCTTTCTAATACATGTTATAGGAAAATACACTCTTTCTACTAAACATTTTATCTCTAGAGCTCTCACTAATGTGTTTCCATTTATACAAAACACACAATGATTATACATTTAGATCTTAAACATAACTATTTAACAAAGCAAAAGAAACTTTAAAATCATAATAAAGCAAATACAGGAAAAATAAATATGTCAAAATCTACATACAAACCTGCATTACATTCACACACCAATACACAAAGTATATGTGGGGGAGAGTGAGTAACCCCCAACTCTGGAATTTTAAATATTTTTCTGTCCATAAAAATTTCTTAACAGACGTAGCTTCTATGTTAAACAAATGTTTCTACTGTTAAACTGAATATCCAATTCTGCTTAACTGTCATCTCACTTGCTACAATGACTAAGCGAAATTAGTAGATCCTTTGGGTTAGTTCTCTGATTCTTCTCTTCCAAGCTCTTCCTCTGATCAGCTGGACTTACCCCTCAACAGCAATTGTAGTATTCCTCACTTCCAGCTTCAAGTGTATCTCATGTAATTCTGAGAACTTGCCTTTTACCTCTCTGTTCTTTCTGGATTCAGACTGAGTCCTTTCTGGGGAGGAGGAGGAGGAGAAGGAGAGAAGGAGGAAGAGGAGGAGGGAGAGGAGGAGGAGGAGGAGAAGACTGAAAGAACCTCACCTTAACTTATGAATAGTAACTAAATGTCTATCTTTTGTCTATAATTAGATAAATAACATTTGTACCATAGTCATAGAAACATGCTGTTTATATTTCTGTTTATCTTTTTTATTATCTTTCCCCAGTTATCAACCTAAAAATTCTTCATAACTAAATCACTGAGGCATACTGTGCTTTCCTATCAATCCATATTTTATAGCTTATCATATTCAAAATGAGCAGTTGCCATCTCAGTACGTAGTCAGAGGAACAGCTTTCTTATAACTCTGAACAGATCTATTTCCTCAGAAAAATAAATTGTCAAGGCAAATTTAACTCATCAACTGTTTTTCTCAGAATCAGAAATATTTTCCAAACAAGTGAACTGTCAAAGGTCATCTTCTTAGATACAAAAAAAAATCAGGAGAATGTAAATGAATCACATTGTCTTTGCAACAATCAACAAAATATAAGTATACAAAGTATAAATATGATGGTGCTTTTGAACAGATTGTTAAATTATGGATTGATAATAAGTTCTTTTATATACCCTTCTGACATTAGTATATACTTTTTCCTCAGCCAATATAATGGTTTCTTCTAAGTGTTAATAGATGTTTTTAGTGATTCAAACTGTAATGTTTTGTTTAATTATATAAACATGTAATTGGTCTATATTTGGAAGGGTCTCTGGTATTCTTCACCATTGGAAATAAATCTGTGTTGTATTTTCATAATAAAGATGAATGACTACCCCCAAAAAGATCAAAGAAGAGGGACCCATAAGTACAAAATATATTTATAGCAACTCTTTTAATAATAGCAAAACAAAACTAGCAACTAAAGGAGTGTACTTCTATTGGGAAATTGCTAAAGAAATTATAGCATATTAATGTAATAGAATATTATTATACCATAAGAAATAACAAAATGACAATTTGGGAGGAAACTGAGAAGTCTTCATGAACTCATGCAGAGTGAAGCGAGTAGAACGAGAACAATTTTACAATGACAAGATTATGCAGGAAAAAAATCTTAGAAAGATTTTAGAATTCTGATCAATACAATGACAAATCATAGTGATAGACTCAAAATACACAATGAGATGGATTTTTTAACATGATCAATTTAAGATTTTTTTTTGCATGTAATGCATGCTTCTGTTAGATTTAAATTCATTTGTCGAGGCTTCTTTTGACTTTACGATGAAAGAACACCATAAACCTAATTTTAGGTTCCACTCAGATCAGTCTGCAGTCTTTAAAAGCATAGTAAAAAAGAGTTTTCACTCTTCATGTCCCCATGTCTTATTAGTAGAAAGGAAACTCAACTGCCGTAAAATTGAAAGAATGACTGCCCCCCTCAAAAAAGAAAATCAAATCAAAATAGGTTTGAACCATAATAATAGTGGTAATAATAACACATTTTGATAGCACTTTTACATTTACAAAGGACATTCCTAGGAATAACCCTTTGAAATAGACAGTATAAATATTATTATCTCCATTTTATAAATGAAGAAATAATTATCCCTTCATCTAACGCTAATAACCACCACTCATTAATGTAGACGAGATAAATAATAATGAAAACAACAATAAAAGCAACTCATACTTAACACTGTACATTTTGTCTTCCCCATTAGAATGTAAACTGTGTACTCCTTGAGGGCAGGAGCCCTCTAAGTGGGGAGGGCCCACTATGTGTCCTACTCATTTGATTTGGAGACTTCCATTAGCTCCCCGTGATCTATAAAAGCAACCTGGCCACTCTAGCTCACTCTTTCTTGATCATTGTCCCCTACGCACTCCTTCACCATGGGCCAGCTAGTTGGTCTCTCTCCCCCTCTCTAGGACTTCTTTGCCTTTTCTACTTGTGCCTTCTTTCAAAGCATAGAGAGGAGTGGAGAGAAAGAATTTTTCTCTCTACCCATTCCACCCTACTCCGAGAGTAGTAGATATTGACTTGTAACAGAAGTTTATGTCAGTGCATCAGAAACACATGGAAAGTAGATATGCTTTCATGAGGACTGAGAAGATAGGTACTGATAGGGAACTTTCCTGGTTTGAGTTATGGTAGCAACAGGAACCCTGAGAGATTTTATGTTGAAGTACATGGCAGAAATAGATATGTGTGCCTGAGAGGGAACTGCCATCTTTAGGAGTTGCCTTTTAGATAATGAGTATAAGAATTCGGTTGTTGGGATGGCTAGGTGAATAGAGCACCAGCCCTGGAGTCAGGACAACCTGAGTTCAAATCCAACCTCAGACACTTAACACTTACTAGCCATATGACCATGGGCAAGTCACTTAATCCCAATTGCCCTGCCTTACCTCCTCCAAAAAGAAAAAAAAAAAAGAATTCAGTTGTTAGACCTTTTAGAGAGAGATTTCCTGATACAGTGTTTTCCTTGGAGAAAGAACAAGATAATCCATGTGGTTCCTTTGTAGCACCCTATTTGGAAATAAAAACCAATGAGTTACTCAGAAATTGCAGCTCAAAAGTAAAAGGAATTGCTTATTCAATAGCTCCTAAAGTATGTTTTATCTTCTAGATGGAATATAAACCACAGGGTGGCACTGTAGTCTGGAAAGGATTATATATGATATTGTGGGAAAAGGGAAATTCATTGGCCTCTCAGGAGTTGCCCCAGCAGCAAAAACTAACTCATTTTTTTTTTTCCTGAGAGAGGATGATGAACTATTTGAGGGCTCACTGTGTTTCTCTATCTGCTCTTAGACTCCTGTGGGTCCCATGATTCTTTTGCATTTTCTGCAGGTATGAAATAAAGGCTAACCTTTGCTTGATATCCATTTAGTACTTTGAATCTTTGTTCAGGAGTTAGGGAGGGGTGGCTAGGTGGTGCAGTAAATAGAGCATGGGCCCTGGAGTCAGGAGGACCTGAGTTCAAATCCGGCTTCAGACACAACACAAAAACTAGCTTGTGACCTTGGACAAGTCACTTAACCCCAATCGCCCTGCCTTCTCCCCTCCAAAAAGAAAAAAGGAAAAAAGAAAACAAAAAGGAGTTAGGGAGTCTTTTTTCCACCTTTGGGGCAGACATGAGTTTTAGCTTGAATATACTTAGAGATTCTCCTTAGGAACTTCAGGTGAAAACAATGAGTCAAAGAGAGAGGATAGCTCTCTAGAAGTCAACCTGTAGATATTTCCATGAGAGCTGTGTGTTTGGGAGGGCCCTATACCACGGGTTACTCATAGTCACACAGTTAGTGTTAGATATAGGAGTTGAAACTTGCTTTTCCAAAATCAGGAGAATTTTGTGTAGAAAGACGTTTTCTTTCAAAATTCATCTCAGATACTGTCTGCATCCAATAAGCTCTTTTGATAAAGACTAGCCAAATCTTAGCTATGTAATTTGAAATTGAACAGGATAATTATGACACTTCTAGTTCTGTTCAATCAAATGCTGATATTTTTATAAATGTATACATCATTATTTTAAAAAAAATTCATTAACAGCCAGAGAAGGTAAGGCTGAAACCCTAATTGCTGTATCCAAGACTTAATGAATTGTCATTATTTCTCCACCAGGTTTCTTTTCCTGTTTCCTTCCCCCTCCCCCCCAATATTCTATAGTCTATTATGGAATCTGAATAAGGTTGGTTTTTTTGTTTCCTTTTTTCGGTTTTTGTTTTGTCTTTTCTTTTTACTACCATATAGATGGTATTCAGCTGTTCTCAAGGAAAGCCCAGAGATCTTTGCTCTTTTCCCAGGCTTTCTTCCCAGCCCCTGAAAAGGAAAGGGGGATAAGGGTGGGGGAAGCAACAACAAGAGACTGTGTGGTGCTGTCTGTCTTTGCCATCATACGATGGTGATGTAATGGACTGGTGCTCAGTGACTGGCTGCCTCCAAACTGGTCATGCTCTGTTCACACATGGAGCAGCAATCGGCTTACAAGTAAATCACATCTGAGCACAAGCTGACCTCACAAAGACAACTAAAGGGGGAGTATTCATTGTCTAACAAAGCATCAGTGAAGCATGAAACTAAAAGAGACCTTCTGCCTGCTGGAGGAAACAGGCTTCCAACATCTACACTTAAGACTGCTTAGGGAATTTTGTGGACTATATAGCAACATCTTCGTGGATTGTTCAAGTTTTCACTTTGAAGATATTAAATATTAATTTTGAAAAAAAAAGGATAGGAAAGAGAGTTCTGAAGTCTGGAATAGGATAAGAAGTGATCGTAGGACAATAGAATAAATAGGACAAGACATTAACTCCATTGCAGAAGTTGTCTTGTCAATTACATATCTCAGGTTGTCAGTTAACTCAGCTAAATATCCACATAGAGTTTTTAGTTGTGAGTTGGAGACTTCTTCAGATGTCTTTCTTTTCTTACATAATCTCTATATTTACAATCTAAATACTCTTTTCTTTCAAAGATCTAATACAAGGAAGGAAAAAAACAAAGAAACTGTTATGCGGGAAAAATCAAAGCCCCTTTAAACTGCAGCTGTGTCATTTGCTTACAAGCGCTAAAAATTGCAGCAACTATTCAATCTTTATGAAATGTTATCTAAAATATTTCAAAGATGTAGATACCTACAAATCTGGTCTAAAATTTACCTTTTCACTGACTCGGTCCTTTCCTGGGAAGGGATTTTTAGTTATTACTTTATCAATTATTTAGAAGCCCTCTATCAGTGCTCTTTTATAAATAGCTTACCATAGAAAGAAATGAATGACTTTCACAATGCTTCAGTCTGACCTTGGCAGCTATTCCCAAGAGAAAAGCTTTATTAAATGTCTCAGGTCACTTCACATCAAAGGATACCACATGAATCTAGCTATCTATACTTCAAACCTACTCAATATTCTGTGCTGCAAATCAGTCATGAGAGTGGAATGAGTTTATTCTTTCCTTACTTCTCCAGAAGGCTTCCACCATACTAGGGTTACTTCCTTTTATGGCTGACTCCTTCAATGAGACAATTGTGAAAGTCCATATGTGGGAACCTGCCTATTTCCAAGTTGACAGTAATGCAAAAGTTGAGTAGACCTTGTCCTAAACTAAGCAGAAAAAAAAAACATAATAAAACAGTGAGTGTAGTAGAAAGTATATTTGAACTATAAAGGGTTTCAGAATGTTGATTCAAATCAAAAGTTCTTAAACTTGTATATATCAGTTTGCAATTGAAGAAAATGCTAAATTTCAGTTAGAAGTTAGTGAAAATAAAGATGTGATTTTTTTTCCTATAGAACTTAGCAGACCTCTTTGGGAGTGTGGAAATGATAGCTTAAGAATTCCTGCTTTAAATAGAAAATAAAGATGAAAGACTGTACATATTTGAGCAGTTGTCTAATTCTGCCTATGAGGCACATTATATGATATGATATGGTAGCATAGGATAGGACAGGACAGCATAGGACAGGACCAGATAGTATTGGACAGGATGGGGCAGGATAGAACAGGACAGGATAGGATAGGAAAGGAAAGGACAGGACAGGAAAAGACAGGTAAGGACAGGACAGAACCAGATGGGATGGGATGGGATGGGATGGGATGGGATGGGATGGGATGGGATGGGATGGGATGGGATAGGATGGGATAGGATGGGATGGGACAGGACAGGGCAGGGCAGGACAGGACAAGGCAGGACCAGATGGAATGGGATAAGATAGGATAGGATAGGATAGGATAGGATAGGATAGGATAGGATAGGATAGGATAGGATAGGATGATACAAGATAATATAAATAAATACTTATTCCCTTTTCTTATTCCTAGACCAGATTAGAGGCAACTTAATTTTTGCATTACTTTTAATTCTATTTTAAGGTGTCTGTTACCTTCATTTGATTTTGGTCATAAATGGTTCTCTGAACATTGATTGCTTGGGTCATTCTGACAAGTCACAGATTGGCATGACAATCCTGAAATGAATATATTTCTGTATATGGGTCATGATATATTCAATCCAATTTAACATAAGTAAGCAATAAGTTTCAGAAGACTTTGCATGGCGAATTTAATATCATAATGAGGCCGTGTCTATTTGAGTCTATGGAAAGGAGTAATAGTCAACCTTCAATGTGGCAGTTATATTTAAACCCTCCACAAATTTCAAACCTATATGTATAAACAATGCACACATTTATATATAATATTCGTAAATTTACATGTTACATTTGTATGTTATACTGACTTCAAATTCTACTGCTGATATACAGAGATTATGTGACATGGCCAATCATTTAACTACTCAGTGACCCAGGCAATTCTTTAAGTCTATAAGATGCTGAGTATTTACTGATATAAATTAATTTAGGGAATTTCTTTAACAGGAAATCACAGGTCTTGACCTCCTCCTTCTCCTACCCCTGTACCCCCCCTCAAGAAATTATAATGCTTTACAATTTACAAATCATTCCCACATACATGTTTACATTTGATCCTCACAACATTAAGGGTTGTGAGGAAGTTGTCACCCCAATTTTCAGATGACAAAACTGAGACACAGAGGAATATAGCATGTGTGTATGTATGTATGTATGTATGTATGTAAGTATGTATGTGGAATAGAAAGAAAGTCAGTTTGTTTGGACCAGTGGTGTGGAACCTGAGGCCTCAAGGAGGCCACATGTGGCCCTCTAGGTCCTCAAGTGTAGTCCTAATGGATTCAATCAAAGGATCACACTTGCGGACCTAGAGGGCCACATATGACCTTGAAGCCACAGGTTCCCCACCCTTGGTTTGGACCATCAGTTTTTTCTGATGAGATCTGTTATGTTCTTCCTCCCATAAACTACCTTCAATTTAACTCTCTCTATATATATGTGTGTATGTATATATACATATATATGTATATATATATATATATATTATTTATATACACAGAGATAATATTTGTAAAGCTTTTAACACAGTGCCTAGAACATAGTAGGTACTTACTAAATCTTTGCGTTCTTCCTTTCCTCATTCACTTTTATTTGTAATATACATAACTTTATATATTATATACAGAAATTTCCATATAATTTGTATTTATTTACTTTATATAAATGTAGTATTTCTTTATACATATGTGTGTATATTTGTCTCCTCTCACAAGCTCCTTGTGAATAGGGATTGTTTCATTCTTTGTACTTGTATCCCCAGCCCTTATCACAGGGCTTGGTACACAGTAGGCACTTAATAAATATTTGTTGATTGATTAATTGTATGAAATATCCAAAGTCAAATACATAGTAAGTGGTGAATCCAGTACTTAAAGCCAAGTTTCCTAACAAGCAATCTCAGTACCCTCATTCTACATAGCACAGTCAAATTTATCACAAAACAAGAGGAGGGAGGAGATCACTAACAATGTAATCTTAAGACAGAGTTGGTCCCTAAGATATATCTGATCTACCAGCATTTAATTTCTCTTTGGTGAAATTCAAATCTGTTGTACTGGATATGTGGAAAACTGGATCCATCATGCTAGTGTATAGTACAAGCTAAAGCAAGCCAATCAATCAGTCAGTCAACAAACATTTATTCAGTACCTACTATGTGCCAGGCTCTGTGCTAAGTGCTAAGGAAACAAAGAAAGGTAAAAGACAGTCCCTGACCTCAAGGAGCTCACAGTCTAATGGGAGAGGCAACATATAAAAGGAAGCCAAAATGGGGTGGGTGTGGAAGGGAGTTGAGGGAAGGTAGGTAAGTGGCTGAAGTCCTACAACAAGGTGGGAAATGACAGGGTGTATGCCTAGGATCCTTCCTTAAACAAAGTATCTGGAAGGGATTTTCTGGAAAGAATTCCACCATCTCCAGTCAGAAAGGGACAGGAGTAGGGGGTAACTGAGGAGGTATGAGTTTCAGAATTTATTTGGTCTTTCCAGAGGATGAGTTTATGGAGACAACAGTGAAGCCCAGGAAAGCAGCAAGATGAGAAGCAGACAGAAAGAATTAAAAAAAAATGAAATCTGCAAGCACATACTAAAGTGCAATTTCCATAACAATGTATAAAATGGACTTTTCTAGTAGATTGGTGTGAGCTTACTTTGCCTTGTGATAGTCAAGCACATTTTCAGAAGTATTAAATGTAGTTAGAAATGTAGATGCAAAAGAATCATAAGATAGACTTATTGGAAATTGTTTGCATCATGTTGATCAAGAATGTATTTCAGGGGGCTGAGCCAAGATGGCGGAGTAGAAACAGCTCATCCAAGCCACTCTGCCCCCAGATTCCCCCCAAACTATGTAAAAGGGGACTCTGAACAACTTCTGGAGCCCCAGCACCCACAGAATGACACAGAGAAGCTAACCTCCCGCTGAGGACAGCCCAGCAGCCCTGCAGGAAGGACCAGATCAGCACTCCGGGAGCCGACAGCACACAGCATGCAGAGTGCTGGGAGCCAAGCCAAGTGGAGCCCAGGTCCCTGTAAGCCGAAGTTTTAGCCCCAGGGCAGCAGGGCCAGCAGCCGGCTGGAGGAACCCCAGAACACCAGGAGCTGTGGTGACTCCAGAATTATCAACATAGACATGCCTAGGACAAAGTAAGAGGTTAGTGCCCTACGGACTTTGGGACCAGTATTTGGGGAATGTATCGGCTTCCTCCCCTGGGGGCTATAAGCCTCTGAGGAGACACACCATTTTATAGTTTTCAGAGGCAGCTCCAGCTCCTGGCCTGCAAATTGTAGGGAGATCCAGCGATCAGTCTTGGGGGGTAATCGCTCTTGCTTTAACCTCCCTGGATCTGGATTGTGATCTAGGGTGGAAGTTGTGAGTGGGTTTACAGCTTGCCAGAAACAGAAGTTGCCCTCCCACATGTTTGGGACGAAAATTCCCCTATCTGTCAGCAAAGCCATAGTGTGGCAACAAGCCCAAAAGTCAAGTAATTAAGTGGCAACATGCCAAGGCAAAGGAAACAGAAAAATGCAACCCTAGACTTCTATTTTGGGGGCATAGAGTGGGAAAAGGACTGTGAGGTCAGAAGTCCTGCTCCAAAAGCCCCAGGGGAAAACATGAGCAGGTTGCAGGCCATAGAGGACGTTAAGAAGGACTTTAAAAATCAAATAAGAGAAGTGGAGGAAAAATTGGAAAGAGAAATGAGAAGGATGCAGGAAAAGTAAGAAATGAGGGTCAACAGCCTGACTGAGGAAAACAACACCTTAAAAAATAGACTAACTCAAATGGCAAAGGAGGCCCAAAAGGGCAATGAGGAGAAGAATGCCTTAAAAAGTCGAATTTGCCAGATGGAAAAAGAATCTCAAAAGTTCACTGAGGAGATTCATTCCTTCAGAGTGAGACTGGAGCAAATGGAAGCTAATGACTTTATGAGAAATCAAGATGCTGTTAAGCAGATCCAAACAAATGAAAGATTAGAAGGCAATGTGAAATATCTCATGGGAAAAACCACTGACCTGGAAAATAGATCCAGGAGAGACAATTTAAAAATTATTGGACTACCTGAAAGCCATGATCAAAGAAAGAACCTAGAAATCACCCTTCAAGAAATTCTCAAGGAAAATTGCCCTGATGTTTTAGATCCAGAGGGCAAAATAGAGGTTGAAAGAATCCACAGATCACCTCCTGAAAAAGATCCCAAAAAGAAAACTCCCAGGAATATTATAGCCAGGTTCCAGAATCCCCAGATCAAGGAGAAAATACTACAAGCAGCCAGGAAGAAACAATTTCAATATTGTGGAAACACAATCAAAATAGCCCAGGACCTGGCAGCTTCTACACTGAGGGATCGAAGGGCATGGAATATGATATTCCAGAGGGCAAAAGAGCTGGGAATGAACCCAAGGGTCACCTACCCAGCAAAAGTGAGTATTTTGTTTCAGGGGAAAATATGGTCATTCAGTGGAATAGAGGACTTTCAAGCATTCTTGAGGAAAAACCAGAATTGAATAGAAAATTTGACATCCAGACACAAGAAGCAAGAGATGCCTGAGAAGGTAATCAGGGAAAAGAAATCAAAAGGAACTTATCAAAGTTGAACTATTTACATCCCTATATGGAAAAGCAATAACTGTGACTGATGATATCTTTCTCACTATGAAAATAATGGAAGAAGGGGGTGTAGTCATATGAATACATATGTGAATGTGTGTGTATATGGTTACAGTTATATATGGATAGAGGGCATAGGTTGAATTTGTTGGGAAGGGAGAATACTCAAGGGATGAAATTATGAGGTGAGAGAGAAAGTGGCAAGAGGAGATGGGGAGAGACAGGGTAGGGTAAACTATCTCATGTAGAAGAAGCAAGGGGAAGTGGTTGCAAGGGAGGGGGAGAATAGGAAGGCAAAAAGGCAAAACCACATTCTCATTGAATTTGGTTCAGGGAGAGAATGACATACATACTAAATGGGACATCTCAACCTACAGCAGAATAGGGGGAAGGGGGATGAGAGGAGGGATGATGGATGGGAGGGCTTCCTTGGGGTGAGGGGAGGTTGGAAGTATCCACTATAGAAGAGGGACAGGATCATGTAGGGAATGGACCAGGTGGGGGGTGGGATGACTGGGAGGGAATTATAAGCAGCCTTGTACAATATATCTACTATGATGATGTTTTGCATAGCTAGACATGTACAACATATACTGAATTACTTATCTCCCCAGAGGGAATGGGTGACAAGGGAGGAAGGAAATGGATCTGAAATTCAAGGTCTCAACATTAAATGTTTCAAATATATATAAATACTATTATTAATACTCTTTTGCTTGTAATTGGTAGATAAGATGTGCAGGCATTGGGACACAAAGATTCACCTTCCTCTAATGGAAAAGTTGAAGGGGGTGTGGGAGAAGGTATGGGAGAGAGCAGATTGGAGGAAGTGATATCTTGTGGGACTGCTATTCTGGGAGGGTGGGTAGGGGAAAAACAGGGGGGGAAATGATTGTAACTCAAAATCTGGCAGAAATGAATGATGTAAAAAAGAAGTTAATAAAGCATTTGTTTAAAAAAAAAGAATGTATTTCAATGCTTCTATGAATCTCTGGTCTCATTGATGTGAGCACACTTTCCAATGGTGTAGACCATGGTCAATCAGTGCCCTTTCATTCTTTGTGGCTCTTTTCTATATCCTTCCATGACCTTCCCCCCACTCCCCACAAAGGGAATCTGCTCAATTTACTCAGGGTTTTCCTCTCTATATCTTGAAATGGTATAGATCTTCATAGAGCCACATGAGAGTATGGAAGCATAGTGTTAGAGTCAAAAGGAGCTCCACTCAATCAACCAAGTGTTTATTAAGGGCTAAGTTTATACATGGTTGCTATGCTAGGTGCTGGGGATAGAAATAAATCAATTTACCTACTATGTGCCAGGCATTGTGTTAAGAAGTAGAGATACAAAGATTTAAAATAAAACCATTCTCTGACCTCAAGGAGTTTATATTTACTTTTGGAGGGGAACAATATACATATATCAATATATGCAACATAAATACTAGATCGAGAGACAGAGCCAAGATGCAGGAGTAGAAACAGGACCTCTGCATGGCTCCAGCTCCCATCACCTCTAATACATGTAAAAAAAATGACTCGAAACAAATTTTAGAGCTACAGAACACAAAAAGTGACAGAGAAAAACAAATCTCCCACTGAAGGCAGCCTGGCAGGCAGACAGGAAAGGTCTGTCACACAGAGCTGGGAGCCCCACATGAGCTGTGTGGTTCTGGCCCCAGGGCAGCTCCAACCAGCAGCAACCAAAGCAGAATTCAGGAGAGTAAATCACCAGCAGCTGTGGCAGTTTCCAGACTTCTCAACCCATAAACGCCAAAGAGAAAGTAAAAGGTTAGTCAGGAACTCTGTTGAAACTGGGTGGAGAAGAGCATGGTCTGGCCCCTGCACCCAGGGTGAGAAGTGGTGGAGGTGTGATGGCTGCAGTTGCTGCTGCTAGGCCTCCAGAGTTCCTGGCCTGCAGAACATAGGGGAACCAAGCAACCATTCAGAGGGTAATTGCTCTTGCTTTAACCTGCTTGAGTCTGGATCATGGTCTTGGGTGGAAGTCCCGGGGTGTGTGGCCAGTGTGCCAGAGCTTGTGGGGGCCGCAGAGAAGGCACCCTCCTAATAGCTCCCGAGCTGCAAAAACCCCGGCAATTTGGGACATAGATCTCTGCAATCTGTAAGCAGAGTTCCACTGTGGCATAGAGCTCAAAAGTCCAGTAATTGCCTGGCACTATGAGCAAGCAAAGGAAGTGCAAACAGACCATAGGATCATTTGAGGGGGACAAAAAGGATCAATGCATGGAACAGGAGGAAGACAATGAAGTCAGGATTCCTGCATCAAAAACTTCTGAGAAAAATATGAGCTAATTTATAGGCCATGGAGGAGCTCAAGAAGGGTTTTGAAAATCAAGTAAGGAAGTGAAGGAAAAATTGGGAAGAGAAGTGAGAATGATGCAAGAAAATCATGAAAAGAGAGTCAACAGCCTGCTAAAGTAGACCCCAAAAATATACCAAAGAAAATAACAACTTAAAAAATAGACTAATCCAAATGGCAAAAGAAGCCCAAGAAGCCAATGAGGAGAAGAATGTTTTAAAAAGCAAAATTTGCCAGATGGAAAAGGAATTTCAAAAGCTCACTGAAGAGAATAATTCCTTCAAAATTAGATTGGAGCAAATGAAAGCTAATGACTTTATGAGAAATCAAGATACTATAAAACAGATCCAAACGAATGGAAAAAATAGAAGGCAATGTGCAATACCTCATTAGAAAAACCACTGACCTGGAAAATAGATCCAGGAGAGATCGTTTAAAAATTATTGGACTACCTGGAAGACATGATCAGAAAAAGAGCCTACCCACTATCTTTCAAGAAATTATCAAGCAAAATTGCCCTGATGTTTTAGAACCAGAGGGCAAAATAGAAATTGAAAGAATTCACTAATTATCTCTTGAAAAAGATTCCAAAAAGAAAACTCCTAGGAATATCATAGACAAATTCCTGAGTTCCCAGGTCAAGGAGATAATACTGTAAGCAGTCGGGAAGAAAAAAATTGAGTATTGTAGAAACACAATCAGGATAACACAAGATCTAGCAGATTCGACACTAAAGGATCAAAGGGCTTAGAATATGATATTCCAGAGGTCAAAGGAGCTAGGATTAAAACAAAGAATCACCTATGCAGCAAAACTGGGTATAACGCTACAGGGAAAATGTGGTCATTCAATGGAATAGAGGATTTTAAAGTATTCTTTATGAAAAAAACAGAGCTGAACAGAAAATTTGACATTCAGATACAAGAAGCAATAGAATCATGAGAAGGTAAACAGAAAGGGAAAATCATAAGGAACTTATTAAAGTTGAACTATTTACATTCCTACATGGAAAAACTATAATTGTAACTCATAAGACTTTTCTCAGTATGAGGATAGTTGAAAGGAATACATATATATATATATATATATATATATATGTATGTATGTATATATATATGTATGTATGTATGTATGTATGTATATATGTATATATATGTATGTATGCATACATATATATGAATGTATAGGAGGGTGTATGTGTGTATAAATATGTGAGCATGTGCATATGTATGTACATGTCTACATAGACAGAGGGCACAGGACGAGTTGAAAATGAAGGGATGATATCTAAAAAACTAAAATTAAGAGGTAAGAGAGTAATATATTGGGAGAAGGAGAAAAGGACAGATAGATTAGGGTAAATTATTTGATATAAAAGAGGTAAGAGAAAACTGTTACAATGGAGAGGAAGAGCAGGAAGGTTAAAGGGAATGAGTCAACCTTACTCTCATTGAATTTGGTTTAAGGAGGGAATAACATACATACTCAATTGGGTATCTTACCCTACAGGAAAGTAGGGGGGAAGTATAAGAGAAGGGATAATAGAAGGGAGGGCAGATTGGGGGAAAGGGTAAGTAGAAGTAAACACTTTTGAAAAGGGATGGGATCAAAGGATAAAATAGAATGGGGGGGGGGGTGGGACAGGATGGAGGAAATTATAGTCTTTCACAATACAACTACTATGGAAAGGTTTTGCATAGCTACACATGTACAACCTATACTGAATTGTTTATCTTCCCAGTGGGGGTAGGCAAGGAGGGCAAAAGGGGAAAAAATCTGGCACTCAAAGTTTTAAAAACAAATGTCTTTTAAAAATTGCTTTTTTTTACATGCAACTGGGAAATAAGATATATAGGCACTGGGGTATAGAAATCCATCTTGCCCTACTAGAAAGTTAGGGGTGGGGATGAGTGGGGAAGATATAAGAGAGAACATATTGGGGGAAGAGGTATTCAATAGGCTCCCTATTTGTGGGTGGGGGTAGGGGAAAATAGGGAGAAAAGTTTGTAACTCAAAATCTTGTGGAAATGAATGTTGAAAACTAAAAATAAATAAATAAATTGGGGAAAATAAATAAATGAATAGTAGCTCGTTCGGGAGCAGAATGTATCAGCCCCATAGAATTAAGAAAGTGCTCATTTAGGAGGTAGTGCTTAAGCTGAGCATTCAAGGAAACATGGGATTCTATGAAGCAAAGGAGAAGAGATGGAAGCATATTCCAGATATGGGGGACAACCTTTACAATGGCAGGCAGGAAACAAAATGTTGTACTTGAGGGATAGCAAGCTGCCCAGTTCATTTCTGACCATGGGCCTTCTCTGATTAGATATCTGTTCTGTGCATTTTCCCTTGCAATTATTCATTGATCATATATTGCAGGCTACTCACACCCATAATCCACTTCACCGTTGTTCAGTTGTTCTGTTCTGTCTGACTCTTTCTAACCCCATTTGGGTTTTCTTGGTAGAGATACTGGAGTGGTTTGCCATTTCCTTCTCCAGCTCATTTTAAAGATGAGGAACTGAGACAAACAAGGTTAAGTAACTTACCCAAGGTCACACAGCCAGGAAGTAGCCAAGGCTGAGTTTAAACTCATGCAGATGAGTCTTCCTGATTCTAAGTCCAGTGTTCTATCTACTGTTCCAACGACCTGCTCAGTGTTCTTTTGGTGACTCATAATTTTAATTCTTCGGAAATTGTGGTATACTGATGTTAAAAAAAAAAATAGATCTCTGTTTCAGGGAAAAGTTTGGGGTCATTAAGTGCACAGGCAAATTATCAAAGGCAATCTCCTATTCAATTCTGGACCCAGTTCCTTGTCCATCTGCAATATCTGATCAAGATATGTGTGCTATCAAACCCGCTACAATTTTTTGTCCATACAATTACATATACCGTAATGATCTCTATAATACACATTCTTTACCTATTTGTTTTTGTTTCTTTTCCCTCTGTGTGAATGGCTTGACTAACTCCTTTTGAGTGATTAGCCTAAGGATCAACAGTCAGGGTCTGGGATCTCCAACCCATGCATTCTTTGCCTCACTTCCTACAACATATCCATATTGAGGTTAAGATCACTAAGTTGCTAGGATCACTCATACTTAAATTCCCATCTTAAAATGAGAAACATAACAAAGTACAGTCAATTTGACAAAGAAAAGTTAGGCTTTGTTGACTGAAAATACCATGTATCCAAAATCCAAACTGATTTTAAAACGTAGATAGACCCATTTGAATTTTAACTTGACAGACAGGATTTTAAATCCCCAAACCTAGTTTAAGCATTGAAAATATAAACAAAAAACAGGAAAACAGATTTTAATCAATTCAACAAATATTTATCAAATGTCTATAATTCAAGGCCACTTTTATGATCTTTGTCCTCAAGCGGTTTAGAATCTAGGAGGGAGATGATGCTATGCAGTTTACCAGAGTTCCTTCCCACAGAGATAGGAGAGAGAACATGACAGCAGAAATAGTTAGAATTACTGAGAAGCCTATTAAATAAAGGCACTGACACACACAAAAAATCCTACCAGTTCCTGTGTCTATCCTGATCTGGCCTAATATGGAATAATATATGCAAAAGTGACAGGCATCTGCTTAACCTGAATTACCGTACTTGTAAAAGGACCCCGATCCCTTTGGCTATCTCAAACCCAGCTTCCCCAGGCCATCCAGAAATACTTTGTAGACTTCTGTACAATTCTAATTACCCAGAGCTGTTCCATATTCTGCTCTCTCCTAGAACCAAAACAAACATTGAAGGCCTGAATGAAGGAGCCATAGCTAATCATTCTGGTCCCTGAGGCAAATGTAGGGAAGGTAGGGTGAGGATTGAGAAGAACTCTGGAGAAGAGATCTTGGAGGGAAACTTCTAAACATAAAAAGCTCCATGGGGGAGAGAAATTCTGAGACATCACCCAGTGCAGAGAACATAGAGATACTGAAATACCCCAAAGCTACCACAGGGAGAGCAAAGACAGGAAATAGGTTGCAAATGGACTGGAAAAGAGTTATTGTGCAATATGGGAAAGTCATTGGATCTGACCTTTGTCAATATGTGAATCTGGCTTTTACCTTCATGTTGGTCCAGGCACAGTCCATTCCCATCTGGTGTTATAGCATTAGAGGAGGGAGAAGGTTGCTGCAGCCATCATCTCCCTTGACCTTGGGATATAAGATTATGCCTGAGATGCTGTGGTCTGATCACTAAGCCCTAGGAGAACATCACAAAAGTGAGAGTATGATCAGGGCTGAGGGTTGGTCTGGGGCCAGTTGAGGATCATTTGCTGGGAACCAGTTGGAGGAGTTCCCTGTGTCCAATCATGAAAGTGCTAGGGGCAGCTAGGTGGTACAGTAAATAGATCTGGCCTGGAGCTAGTGAATAGATCTGGCCTGGGGCCAGTTGAGGATCATTTGCTGGGAACCAGTTGGAGGAGTTCCCTGTGTCCAATCATAAAAGTGCTAGGGGCAGTTAGGTGGTGCAGTTGTTTCTGTTCTGTCTGACTCTTTATGACCCCATTTGGGTTTTCTTGGTAGAGATACTGGAGTGGTTTGCCATTGGAGTCAGGAGGACCTGAGTTCAAATCTGGCCTCAGATACTTAACACTTAAGCCATGTGACCTTGGGCAAGCCACTTGCCCTGCCTTCCACCCTCCAAAAAACAAGAAAAAAAAGTGCTAGACATATCTACCTCTGTAAAAGGTGCCCTTCAGATAAAGATCAACACTTAGCAATCTTATCAAATTGATTTATGCCCACTATTCAATACACCCTGTCTTTATAGATAAATCAACTGAGTGATCCATCTCTATACCTTGAAATCCAGGACCAGATTGATGGAGGAGTAAACTACACATAAATAAATGTAATATGAGTTGGAATATAAGAAATGCACAGGAAAGATCTGAGTGGCCTTAGAGATTTGATAAAAGAGGAATCACTTCCAGGTGGGTGTTTTGGGGTGCATCAGAGAAACAAACACAAAAGAAGCAACACCTGAGCTGGGCTTCAAAGAATTTCAATAAGGCAGAGATGAGTAATATACAAAATATACCATATACAAGGGCATTGAGGCAGAAGAAGGGAGGATAGAACATAGGAAAAACATGTCATTGGCTGGGCTCAATAGTGTCAAATCTTTCTTTTAAAAAAATGTAATTTCCATTTGTTATGATTCTTCTTTACAACTTGACTAATGTTTAACGTGAAGGTATTTGTAGAACCTGTATTGTATTGCATGCTGCCATGGTGGGGGGAGGTCAGGGGGAGGAGAAAATTTGGAACTCAAGGGATTGTGAAAATGAATGTTGTAAACTAAAAGTAAATAAATAATTTTTAAAACATATTGCTACTCGTATTAATGGCACAATCGTGTCCAAATAGGTGGTACCACCACCACTACCACTGTCATCACCCTAACAAGGCAGCATGAAGAAATGCATAGAGAGCTGGTCTCAGACTCAGGAAGACATTGGGCTAAAGTCTCATCTCTTAACATATTGACTGTGTGACCCTAAGCAAGTTACTTAATCTTTCAGGCTTCTAGAGGCCATTAGTTGTCCAAAAGGTGTCAACTTAACTATGCACATTCCCAAGACTCTGTCCTAAACCCTCAGTACACACTTTCTTTTTTAGTGACCTCATCAGTTCCCTTGGGTATAACAATCATCTCTATGCAGAGGATTCACAGGTCTATTCATCCTACATCCCCAATTGTCTATTAGACATTTTTAATTGGATGTCCTAGAGACATACCTGGAGACTCAAACATACCCAAATCTGAACTCATCTTTCCTCAAAAACTTTCTTCTTTTCCAAGCTTCCCTACTTCGGTCAAAAATAGCACCATTTTTTCCAGTCTCCCATGTTTGTAACCTTACCATTATCCTTGACTACCCACATATCTAATGGAACTGCCATATCTCAACATCTCTACCTGAACAATATCTCTCGCATCCTGCATCTTCTCTCTACCCTATTTGTTGTTCAGTCATTTGTTATATCCAACTTTTCATGAATCAATTTGGGGTTTTCTTGGCAAAAATACTGGAGTGGATTGCCATTTTCTTCTTCAGCTCATTTTACAGATGGGAAAACCAAGGCAGACAGAGTAAAGTGACTTGCCCAGAGCCACACAGGGAGTAAATGTTGGGGACTAGATTTGAATTCAGGAAGATTAGTCTTCCTGACTCCAGGCCTGGCACTCTATCCACTGTACCACCTAGCTGCCCCTCAACCCACATAACTACCACCTTATTTCAGGCTTTCATCACTTCTCACCTAGGTTATTACATTGGTCTCCTAATTGATCTCCCTGCCTCAAGTCTCTCTCTACTTCAGCCTTTCCTCCACACAGCTGCCAAGGTAATTTTCCTTACACAACCATGTCACTCTACTCAATAAACTCTGTCAGCTTCCAATTACCTCTAGAATCAAATATAAATTGCTATGTTTAGCTTTTAAAGTCCATTATTACCTTGCCCCAAATTATCTTTCCAGACTCTTTGGACATTACTTTTCCCTTTTGCATTCTGAAATGTAGCCAAATTGGTCTCTCTTTACCTTATATGCAATGGAGGTTTCCTATCTCCATGTTTTTGTAGTGTTTGTCCCCCATGTCTAGAATGTACTCCCTCTCTACCTCCATACAGAATCCATTTCTTCCTTAAGATTCAGCTCAAGCCTTTCTTAGCCCCTTAACTTAGTTCTCTTCTTCTCAAACTACCTTGTATTTAGTTATTTTATACTTATTCTCTTTCTATGTATTTTTATATATTTATGTTTGTTTCTCCTATTAGAATGTAAGCTTCCTGTGGGTAGGAATGGATTCATTCATTGCTTTCAAAAGCCCTAGCACCTGGAATAGTGCCTGGTACATAATACGCACTTAATAAATGCTTACTGATTAATTGTGCTGGTAGGAGTTTCCTCAACCAGGAATTCCCTCTATCAATACAAACATACATTCAATCCTCATATCCATCTTTTTATCACTGGACCTTCCTTCATCACAAAGAGAAACACTTAAGCAAAACCATGTGACCCAGCAACCCTGTCTGACAACATAGGCAACATTAAATGTTGTCCTATTTTGGTCAAATGAATCACACCTATAATCTTTGTGGGTGGGGCAGTTTGGATGCATAATGTGTAAGAGTAAAATAGTCATTCAAGATCATGCTACAACAGCTGTGTGCCTGCAGGCTAGATGATCAAATGAGACCAGAAAGGGAGAGCTAGACTAAAAATGTGAATTCCATATATGGACTCTGACAGAGGGAAAGGGCAGGGACACCAGTGAACCCAATCCTGGCTGACCCAGAGATGATGGGTAGAAAAGGTAGCCAACTTAAATACAGCTTGACTGAATTTAATTTTTTTTTCTTCTTATTCCTTCTCTGGCTCTCTGTCCTCTCTCTCTCTCTCTCTCTCTCTCTCTCTCTCTCTCTCTCTCTCTCTCTCTCTCAGTGTGTGTGTGTGTGTATCTCTGTATCTCTGTCTCTGTCTGTCTCTCTTTCCACCCCCACCTCCATGGATTCTTTTGTGATTCTTTAATTTTAGTAACATTACATCAGTAGGTATTGATGTCCTGCCTTCCAAATACAAAGCACTAGACTTGGCACTGTGAAGCACTTGCATTAAATCCATACAAATTAGATTGATCGCTATTTTTGCTTTGTCCTCCCTCCTTCTCCCTCTTTGCCTTTGTGTTACTGTCCCCCATCTCTGCCTTACTGAAATCCTTCAAAGCCCAGCTCAAGTTTTACTTCTTTCATAGATGTTTAAGGGGCCAGTTATTAAGCACCTACTATGTGCCAGGTATTGTGTGTTAAGTGCTGCACATCAGTGTTGTCAAACTCAAGTAAAAACAGGAATCACTAACCCCTATATAAGGATCCCTGTGGGCTGCATACTGAAGCTTCATTTTAAAATGTAATATCATCTATGTTTAATTGTACTTTTATTCATTTTGTTAAATATTTTCCAATTACTTTTTAATCTGGTTCAGGTCATACTTGGGAGCATTGTGAACCAAGTATTTGATACTTCTGCTTTACACATATAATCTTATTTAAGACATGGTTCCTGTCCATAAGAAGCTTGTAATCTAGTGGGGGCAGGGCAGAAGTATCTACTAGAAGTAATAAAAAGTACACTTAAAGATGCACTGTTATTTCTCGTATCAAATCATATATGTTTCTTGAAACGAGGCTCATAGTAATCTCTATTCCAGAATCCTAGTTACTATATTAATAATACACACATACCATGGTGTCTAATATAAGTCTGGTTATTCCTATACAAAGCAGATATTAAAGACCCACCTCCAGGAGGCATGTTCATTACACAATCCTTTGACTAAGAGAGAATTTGTGCTGATCCATGAGTACTTTCTGGGCCAGTCCCCCTTGGGGACAATTTTGTGTACTTATAGACATATGACTGACAAATGTTAAGTGTATGACTCATGATCAAAACACAAAGCAAGATTAACTATCCCACAAAGGGGTTGAATCCAGGAACTTTGTCGCCTTTCACTGAATTCTAATCAAATAGTCCTGATGAGCAGTCCTTGTGAAGATGGTGTGAAAAAGCATCTCTTATCACATATTAGTCATTGTTGGTCATGCTCACATTCACCAAAATAAACTCAGTGAAATTACCTTATATTCTAAGCTTTCTGTTTGTATATAAAACTAAAAAGATTACAAGTTACTTTATTTACTTCTTCATCCTCCCACTTGTTTTGTCTCCCCCTGTTATAATATGATTTCCTACCTAAAGAGCAAAAATTGTCTTGTTTTTCTATTTGTATCCCCAGCACTCAGCACAGTGCTCTTCACATAGTAACAATTAACAAATGCTGGGGGGTGGGGAGGTTCCATTCATTCATTTTTTCATATAGTAAAGGATAGAAGAAATACAGTATAGTAGAAAAGAGCATTAGATTTGAAGTCAGAGGCTCTGGGTTCAAATCCTGTCTGGCAACTAAGAGATCTTTGGTAATTGTAAAGCCACTTACAAGCAGCTTTCCAGAGGACTGCTGCTGTGAAGAGCTTTCAAGATTCTGATTACATAATATAATGAACTTTCTATTTATTCAATAACAAATCAGAGCAAAACATTCACAGAATATCAAGGTACCATTCACAATGTTACAACTTATCACAGAAAGTCAAAATACAAGAGTTCATCATGTCACAACTCAACAACTTATCACTAAAATGGCCATATAGTTTTCACCAAAGTGGTCACATAGTTTCAAACAAAGTACAATCATTAGGTTAATCACTTAGTAACTCAATCATTCAGTCATAAAGGACAAAAGGTCAAAGTCCTTCACCCATGGGGCACACTAAGTTACAAATCAGTCACTATTCAGTCATCAGTCACTATTCAATCATCAGTCACTACTCAGTCATCAGTCACTACTCAATACCCTCTTAAGGGGGAGTGGGAAATACACAAGCCATCCACCCCTAAGTCACTAGTAAATTACAATCTTATCAGTCAGTACACAATATCCAAGTAAAGTCTTCTTTCAGCTTGACTTGAGGCTGGCTCTCAGTTTCCTTGGCTCCTCTTCCATGGTCCCAGCTCCAATTGTCACCTGGGTTTAAAGGCAGGAAGCCCTCAGTTCTTTGTCCAGCTCCTTGTCCAGTTCTTGTTCCATATTGAAGTTTATAGTGTCCTATCTACTTCAAGTCTTTCACAGTTCCTGTTTCTGGGAAGACAAAGCTTGACAGAGCCACAATAATATCCATGCACATTGCTGGCACCATCATCAATTCACTATCTGCCTGTGAAATCAACTCACACCCACTAACAAGGTCTGAGAACTCAACACAAATCATCAACATAGAAATCAACACAGACCCACAAACAAGATCCAAGAGGTCAGCGCAAATCATCAGTAAAGTCCCAGGACCTCCAAAACCTTCCTGTAGGACTTCAGTAAATATACAACCAGAAAATCCTCTTTTGGAACTTCCAGTAAGGTCCCAGGGCTTCTGTACAAAGTATCACAAACAAACATCAACATAGAGACAGAACAGACAAGCAAAGTGCCAGGACACCACATTCTTCTTCTTGACTCTGCCACCACAAAAGTCCTCTTTTCAGTTCTTTCTCTAGCCTGGAAATTCTCCTTACATATGGTCATTAGCTTCTCCCCTTCCTGTTGCAGGAGCTCATAAGTTGTGGGGTTCACAAGTTGTGGGGTTCACACATTCTGTTTCTTAACAGACTTGATACAAGGTTCAAAAGAAACTTTAGCTGAAACAAGGTGTTAATTCAATAGCTGAAACAATGTGTGAACTACTTCTGTGCTTGCCATTACAGTAACTTGAAGGACTGGTTTCAATGGTGTGATAAGGTCAGAAGCCAGACTAGAAAAAATTCAGAAGAATGAGAGGAGAGAATGTGGAAGTATTATCCATAATGGGTTCATTCTCTGTGGCCTCTAATGAGAGGGGGGTTGTTTTCTTGTTCAGTTGTATCCAACTTTTTGTGACCCCATGAACCAAATCATGTCAGTCCATTCTCTCCTCCACTATTTCCCAAAGTCTTCCAAGTCCATATTTATTGCTTCGGTGACACTATCTATGCCCTGTTCTCCTGTTGCCTTCAATCTTTCCCAGCATCAAGTATATTCCAATAAGTCCCGTCTTCTTATTATGTGGCCAAAGTATTTAAGATTCAGTTTCAGTCTTTGACCTTCCAGTGAATAGCCTGAATTAATTTTTTTAAGTGTTGACTGATCTGATCTCTTACTGTCCAAGGGACTTTCAAAAGTCTTTTCTAGCACAGCTCTTTTCCACGACAAAGAGAGCTGCAATAAATATTTTAGAAAATATAGATTAATTTTACTTTTTCCCTAATAATCTTTGGAAATAGATCTAGTAGTAGGATTTCTGGATCAAATGGTATAGGCAGTTTAATAGATCCAAAAGCATTGATTTTGCTGTGCTCAGCTTTCCTTATAGTTTGACTCTCAAAGTCAAACATTGCTACTGGAAAAACCATAGCTTTGACCATTTGGACCTTTGATGTCTCTGTTTTTTAGTATGCTGTCTAGATTTGCTATAGCTTTCCTTCCAAGGAGCAAGCATCTTTTAATTTCATGACTATAGTCACCATCTGCTGTGATCTTTGGGCCCAAAAATATAAAATCTGACACTGATTCCATTCTTCTTCCTCTATTTGCTAGAAAGTGACAAGACCAGCTGCCAGTAGCTTAAATATGCTGATGATACCACTCTGATGGCAGAAAGTGAAGAAGAATTAAGAAGTGAGCTATATTTCCTTCTCTCACACTCCTCAGTTCCTTAAGCACACAGTCCTCAGCACACTGAAGCCAAAGTATTTTAAAACTTGAACAGATTTGCAGTTTCATGTACAATTATCTTTTTTATTGTATTACTGTATATCTACTATACTATATGTAACTATTGTGCTATATATGTACATATACTACATATGTGTATGTATGCATATGCTATATGTGTATATGTACATATACTATATGTATATGTATTGTACTATACTATATATAACTATTGTTCAGCTATGGAAGTGCTTATTTTATAACATAAATTTGTATCAATATAATTTTTTTAAGAAAGAAAAATTAGTTCTGAGTCGTGTCTGAAGTCTTTTCTCCTATCTTATACAGGCTGCCTAATGCTTAGGAGCACATTGAGAGCCTTAAGTGAAGATATTGAGAGACAAAATAGTAAAGTCAATAAAGAGATTTTTCCACCTGGGGCTCAGGCTTGCCTCTGATTCTTACTAGCTATGTGATTCTAGGCAAATCATTTAACTTTTCAATGTCCCAAACAACTCTCTAAGACTATAATTTACATATAAATTCCCCACCTACAAAAGTGGAAGGAGTTTTTGTACTGGTAACTCTCTAAAATCACCACCACTCCCCTTCAAATTCACCCCCCCTCCTGCCACCACCCCAGATTTCAATTTAAGTATAAGTCCAGGAATGGGTTAGTTCTTCTATTGCATTCTAATTATTAAGTAGGTTCTCTTTCACAGGACTCTTTTTAAACTGTTAAGTAATCATTGAAGATCTTCCCTTTTATAGTTCTATAGCTTGGTCATGCAACTATATACATCAGTCTTGAACTGTCTCTTTAGTTCACTGAATCATAGAATTGGGCAGAGGTTAGGAAATAGGGAAAGAACATAGTGGATGACATCTAATCCTTTCACTCCCTGGAAAAAAATGACCACAACAAACTCTTTCCCAGACAAATTCAAAGTTGGCAGACAATTTGTTAGAGCCTTTAGAGGCTCCTTGAAGAATAAAGGCAATCCTTAGGTCACTGAACCATCCCAGTTACCTTCTGTTACCTTCTGTACAAGTACTTATTAATTTTTATGCTAAGGACTGGAGAGGTAAAGTATGGCAAAAGATAGTCCTTGTCCTCAAGAAGTTCACATTCAAATAGGAAAGAAAATATACAGACAGTACATTCAAACAAAAATTATATACATATATACATATATGTGTGTGTGTGTGTGTGTGTGTGTGTGTGTGTGTGTGTGTGTATATATATATATATATATATATATATATATATATATACATATAATTGGAAAAAAATTTGACAGTGGGAAGAGACTAGTATTAAGGGGTTTTGAAAAACTGTTCTTGGGTCAGCTAGGTGGCGCAATGAGTAAGAGCGCTGGCCTCGGAGTTGGGATGACCCAGGATCGAAACCGGCCTCAGAAAATGAGCACCCACACATAAATAATGACTGGCCGTGTAACCTTGAGCAAGTTACTTAACCCCAATTGCTTTTAAAAAAAAGAAAAACTGTTCTTGTAAAAGGTAGGATTTTAGCTAGGATTTGAAGGAATCCAGGGAAGTCAGAAGGCTGAGATGAGGAGAGAAAGAATTCTAGGCATAGAAGGCAAGCAGTGAAAATGAATGCAGTCTGGATGTGGAATATCTTGTTCAAAGAATAGCAAAGAAGTGGGAAAAGTCAAGGATAATTCGAAGTTACAAACCTAGGCCTTCAAAACAAATAGATAGGTCTGGAAGCAGGGAGTCTGAGGGAGGAAGTTAATGAGTTCAGTTTGGATCATGCTGATTTTTGTGTGTCTTTGAAATATTGTTTGCAATGTCCAAGAGGAAATTGAAGGAAAATGAGACTGAAGCTCGGAGAGATACTAGAACTAGGTATAAATAGATATGTAGTTCTGTAAGCCATTTGTAGGACTGATAATTAAGCCCATGGGCATTGATGGGGTTACCAAAAGAGAATGTAGTTTGTAGAGGGAAAAGGAAGGAGCCCTAGAACAGAACTTTAGAGAACACCCATAGTTGAGTAGGATAATATTTATGATGTCAGCAAAGAAAAGTGAGGAATGGTCTTTGTCTGCAAACCAAAAATAAGTTGTTGGTTTTTTAAAGCCTCTACTTTCAAACATACTGCATTCACTAAAAGCAACTAATTAACTGCCATACTAGATTTATCAAAGAAAAACAGATCATAGAGAAACATGCTGAAACCTTGAAAGAGACACAGTAGGACCCATAAGCGTGGATTTTGACTTGTCATTAGAAAGCAGGTGTAACAATATTTCCTGTGGCTAAAGGACACATTTCATTCAGTGATAATGACTTCACAGCAGTAGCAGCATGAAGAAGATGAAAATGCCAGGGCCTTGATAATATGATACAAACACTACTTGCAATAGCAGCACTGAACACTTTTCAATAAAGCCTACAAATGTTTGGTAGGAAACGGGTAATCCAGCCTATGGTGAACCTCCAAAGACAAGACAAAGACAAAGGAAGCTAGATCCTGCCCAAAGGTAGGAAAGTGAGAGCTTAGCTTGATTATATTTAAGATGTTAAAGTCATTCCACTCACCCCCAACTTCTATCCCCATGCCCCTCCCCACTAAAAGATACTACTACTTTTGAACCTGCTCCTTCTATTTCCTCCCCCCCCCACCCCCAAAGGTGTCAAAACCAAGGTCATTTATAGGATTGGCCAGAGCCTCTTCTTCCTCAGTTAAATGCTCGTTTTCAAACTTTTCTCTGTGTCATTCCTTTGCTAAATCAATGTGTGATTGGGGTGGGGGGAAGCTTTTTTTTTTCTCCTGGGGCCAAAATGAGAAAGAAAGGATGGGAGGAATTCAAGCATACTGAGGGTTATTAAAAAAAAAAAAAAAAAACTTGGGGAGAAACTGATTATGGCTGTGGGAAACTAAGAGAAACTATTCATACAAATCTGATACTTGGCCTGGGGAGGTCCTACCCTGTGCTTTCAGCATCTAATCTCCAATACCACATGGACACATTCACACACACACACACACACACACTCTCTCTCTCTAAAACAAATCCTGTAATGAAAGCCGATTACCTCATAATACACCATTAGAAAGAAAGATCCATCTAATTCTCATTGTTTACCAAGTGACAGGGGGTTACCATAGTTCAGGCAGCCTCATTACAAGAAATGCTAAACACGAAAGGCCTGAATAGAGATTACATAAAAGCACTGGGGATGGCTACTAGGCTCAATCCAATTGTTAGTTTAGACCATAGCAAAAACAAAAATATTTTTTAATACTATTTAAAGATTTTAACCCATCAAGAGCAGAACAAGGATGGCTCATACATGAAGATACATATTGTGATAAAGCAGAGTTTTTCTATTGATAAAGCAATATAAAAAGAAATTATGAAATCAAACTAAGATCATAGAAATTGTATTCTGTACTTGTGATGGAGCCTGAAAAAGTATTCTTTGGTGCCATGACCCTCTCCCTGGATCTTTGCCATTTGTTTCATCTATTCTAAGATTTCCCTAGTCACTAACAAGATGCAAAACAACAGTTGTGTGAGAAATTGAGGGGAGAAACATGATTAGAAAATTTGGAAAAACAAAGATGAGTCATGAAAGTATTTATCATGTTTATGATTTAAGGGATCAAAAGTTTTTATCTCATTTGATAAATATTCAATTAGCATTTTTTTAAATCACCCTTAGCACATTCCTTTCCCACCCACACACTTTAGATAGAAAAAGCTTTCTATCTCCTACTTTACTCTAATGTGACAGCAAGTCAGGAAAGCATTTTAGCCATACTTGCTATTTTTAAACATATTTGTTTGTATAGTAGTTATTATATACCACTTCCCTTAAAATATACTATTTTTAAGGGCATGATGTAATGTTGGTAAGGAATTTTTCTCTCTCAGAAAAAAAATAATGACATGTATAAACACCATTAGAATAAGTTGTATAAGAAATGAAAAGTTCGCCAAGCAGCAGCTTGGCATAATAGTTAAATCCAGCAGCTTTTTTCTGTCTTTATCCTTCTTAAACTAGAGGCGACTTTCAATACTGTTGTTCATCCCCTCCTCTGAGATACTCTCTCCTTTCCTGACTTCTGGGCTACTGCTTCCCCTGAAATGTCCTCCTACCTGTCTGACTACTCTTTCTCAGTCTCTTTTTTTGGATCAACCTGCACTTCCCACCCACCAAGTGCAGGTTTCAGTTCTGGGCCCTCTTCTCATAAGGAAAGTTGAACTATTTACATCCCTACAAGGAAAAATGATAATTGTAACTGATGAAACTTTTCTCAGTATGAAAACAGTTGAAGGGAATAGAAATGTGTGTGTGTGTGTATACACACATTTCTATTCTATATATGTATGTCTATATAGGAGGACATATAGGCATATGAATACACATGTGTATATATGTGTAGAGGCATACATAGATAGAGGGCAAAGTACCAATTTATTAGAAAGGGATGATACTTAAAAGGTGATATTAAGAGGTGAGAGAGGAATATAATGAGAGGAGATGGGGAGAGACAGAATGGGGTAAACTCTCATATATGAGGCAAGGGAAAATGGTTACAATGGAGGGGAAGAATAGGAAGGCAAAGGGGAATGGGTCAACTTTATTCTCATTGAATTTGGCTTAGGGAGGAAATGACATATACACTAAAAATCGTATCTCACCCTACAGGAGAGTAGGGGAAAGGGGATTGGGGGGAGGAATGATTGAAGGGAGGGCAGGCTGGGGGGGAGGGAAGTTAGAATCACCCACTTTTGAAAAGTTACTGATCAAAGTAGAGAATAGAACAAGTGGGAGGTGGGATAGGAGGGAGGGAAATATAGTCAGTCTTTTACAATATATCCACTATGGAAATGTTTTGCTTAACTACACATGTACAACCTATACTGAATTGCCTATCTTCCCAGTATGGGTGGGTGACAACAGAGGGAGGGAATGAATCTGGAATTCAAAGTTTTAAAATCAAATGTTTAAAATATATATGTATATATACATATATATACTATTATTAATATTATTTTACATGTAACTGGGAAATAAGACATATAGCACTGAGGCATAGAGATCCACCATGCCCTACTAGAAAGTCAGATGGTGTATGGGAGAAGATATGGGAGAGAGCAGATTGGAGGAGGGGATATCCAGTGGAATCACTATTTTGGGGGTTGTATTTAGGGGGAAAATGAGGAGAAATTTTGTACGTAACAATCTTGCAGAAATGAATGATGTAAACTAGAAGTTAATAAAGCATTTGATTAAAAAAAAAGTTCAACTTGAAAAATAAAATTAATTAATTAATTAATAGTATTGATCCTACCTTGTGTCCATCTGCTTCACCATTCCCCATACCCATCCCCTTCTCTTGGCTTATGCATGCTACCCTAATTCAAGATCTCATCCTCTCTACCCGGTTCACTGCAATAGCCTCTTAGTTGGTCTCCTTGTTTCTAGTCTCTCTCTTCTCTCCAACATTTCTTTTTTAAAAAAAATTTTGTACAGATTTAATAAACATCAACAAATATTAATAAATACTTCAATATATAAGGAAGAAAAGGATTATAGGTGAAATTGTGAACTTCTCCTATGTGTCCTTTATGAAATGTTTATTACATTCAACATGGCTCTGTAGTAACAAAATTGCTATTTGTTTCTACCTCCCTCTAACTTTTTTTCCTTTCTTCTGTGTATTTTAAAATTTTAATACATCTGCCATGCAGCTGCCAACTTGATATTCCTAAAATAGAGACCATTTCAATACCCTATTCAAAAATCTTCAGCAGCTCCTTATTTCTTCTTAGATAGAATACAAATTTTCAGCCTAGCATTTAAATCCCATGTCAATCTTGTTTCCACTTACCTTTTCAGTCTGAATTAATGACCTTCATGAAATTTCCATTCTAGAAAAACTAGTCTATTTGTACATGAGATTCCACTCCAGCCTCCTTACTTTTGTACACATAGTGCATCCATGTCTGGAATGCACTCCCTCCTCACCTACAACTCATAGACTCTCTACATTCAAATTGAAGCTTAGGTGCCAACCCCTACAAGAGGCCTTTTGCTGATTCCAACCCACCCAGTTACTAGTACTTTATCCCTCTTGAAACTACTCAGTTATTTTGTAGACGTTACTTTCTTGTATAACATTTTGTCCTCCTCTTTACCCCCTATAGATTGTAAGTCTCTTGAAAGCAGATACAGTTTCAATTTTATATTGAATCAATCAAGTAGGAAAGTGTGGGAAGGGACAGTGGGGAAGATAAGATAATGGGTTCTGTTTTAAATGTGCCTTTTAAATTTTGAGTTTTTAAATGTGTTTTAAGAAGTTTACAACATATCCAGTTTGAAGTGTTCTATGGGCAATTGGTGAGGCTAGCTCAAGGAAGAGACTGAGGAGAGAAAGAGGAGAGAGAGAAAGAGAGAGAGAGAGAGAGAGAGAGAGAGAGAGAGAGAGAGAGAGAGAGAGAGAGAGAGAGAGAAACTGGGTCACCTAAATAGAGATCAGAGAGAAAGAGAGGGGGTGGGAGGCTAGGACAGGATCTTGAAGAACAAACACAGTTAGGGGTATAGTATGTATAATAAGCCAGTAAAGGAGACTGAAAAGGAATGGTTAGACAAGTAGGAAACAAATTGGGAGAAATGAGTGTCTCTAAAACTAAGAGAGAGAAAGTTAGCATCACACAACAAAACAAAAAGACCCTTTGGTCAACAGGGTCAAATATAGCTTTTTTTTAAAGATCAAGAAGGCAGAAGACTGGAAAAAATTAAATATGGTAATTAAGAGATCATTAGTAACTTTGGAGAGAACAGTTACAGATGAGTGATATGATCAGGAGAAAATTGCAAAGGGCCATGTATAACTAAAGAGGAAGTAGAAGAAAGAAAAAAGTCTAGCTGAGAAAAAGATAGCTATCATATGATAATTTGAAGAAATGGTAGATCTTGTGGAAAGACAGATAATAGGTGGTAGATGAGGGTGATGGTAGAAGATAGATAGATAGACAGACAGAACTTTTATTGGGCAATTATTATGTGAGACATTAAGATAAGCAATAAGAATAGAAACACAAGTTTAAATAAAAAGATAGTCCTTACTTTCAAGGAGCTTACTCTCCAATGGGAAAAGAATGCACATGAAAAGGAGCTGAAATCAAAAAAGGTTTGTATACACAAATCCAATGAACCTAAAATTAGATGAAAAGCAAGTAAATGGGGAATATTTTTTGTAGCAAGTTTCTCTCATAAGGGTCTCATTTTTAAGATGCATGGGGAATTCATTCAAATTTGTGAGAATAAGAATAATGTCCCAATTGATAAATGGTCAAAGGATATGAACAGGCAGTTTTCAGAAAAAGAAATCCAAGCTAATGATAGCAATATGGTGGGAAATGTTCTAATTCACCAATAATTAGAGAGACACAAATTAAGAAACAACTCTGAGGTTACAGCTCACCCATCAAATTGGCAAAATTGGCCTCCCCCTCCCCCCCAAAAAAAGAAAAAGAAAAATGACAAATGTTGAAGGGGCTGTGGAAAAACTGGTAAATTAATCAATTGTTGGTGAAACTATGAACTGATCCATCCTTTCTAGAAAGCAATTTGAACTATCTTCAAAAATCTATTAAGTGGTACATAATCTTTTTACCCTGTGAAACCAATACTATGTCTATATCCCAAAAAAGATCACAGAAAGAGAAAAGGACTCATGCACAAAAATATTTATAGTAGTTCTTTTTGCATTGGTAAAGAATTAGAAACTAAGGGGAAGCTTATCAATTGAGTAATAGCTGAAGAAGTTAGAGTATTCAAATGCTATAGAATAGTATTGTGCTATAAGAAATAATGAAAGCAGTGAGAGAAACTTGGAAAGATTTATATGAACTGATGAAAAGATCTGTGAACAGAAGGAGGAAAACACCAACAATATTGCAAAGCCAATGAATTTTGAAAGTCTTACCATGATTTCAGAGCACTCATGAAACAAGCTACTCACCTCGTGATAAAGAGATAATGGATTTAAGCTGTCATTTTTTTTGTTTATTTATTCATGGTCAATGCAGGAATTTGTTTTTCTTGCATATACGTGTTTGTAACAGAGGAAATTGTTTTTCCCATTTTATAAATGGGAAGAAAAGAATGAGAGGGTGTAAAGACAGATCTCATTTTTTAAAATAGTATTTAATTCTTTTTTTAAAAAAAGATTTGGGAGGAGTGGCTCTGGAGAAAACTGAATGGGGATAAAAAGGAATTTACTTTCTTCTCAGCAGTGCATGGTACATACTCAAAAATAGACCATGTACTAGGGCATAAAAACCTCACAATCCAGTGCAGAAAGGCAGAAATAGTAAGCGCATCATTCTCAGATCATGATGCAATAAAAATTATATGCAATAAAAGGCCATGGAAAGATAGACTAAAAACTAATTGGAAACTAAACAATTTAATCCTAAAAAATTGGTGGGTCAAAGAAGAAATTATAGAAACAATCAATAATTTCATTCAAGAGAATGATAATAATGAAACAACATACCAAAATTTGTGGGATGCACTAAAGGCAGTTCCCAGGGGAAGTTTTATATCCCTGAGTGCATACTTAATTAAAGCAGAGAGAAGGGAGGTCAGTGAATTGGACATGCAATTGAAAAAGCTAGAAAAAGAACAAATTGAAAATCCCCAATTTAGTACTAAATTAGAAATCCTGAAAACCAAAGGTGAGATTAATAAAATTGAAATTAAGAAAACCATTGAATTAATAAATAAAACCAAGAGCTGGTTTTATGAAAAAATCAACAAAATTGATAGACCCTTAGTCAATATGATAAAAAAAAGAAAGAAGAAAACCAAATTATGAGTATCAAAAATAAAAAGGGTGAATCTACCTCCAATGAAGAGGAAATCAAAAAAATAATGAGGAATTATTTTTCCCAACTGTATGCACATAAATATGACAATCTTAGTGAAATGGATGAATATTTACAAAATCACAAATTGCCCAGATTAACTGAAGAGGAAGTGAATTACCTAAATAACCCCATCTCAGAAAAAGAAATCAAACAAGCCATCAATGAACTCCCTAGGAAAAAATCTCCAGGGCCAGGTGGGTTCACTAGTGAATTCTGTCAAACATTTAAAGAACAATTGATTCCAATACTCTACAAACTATTTGGGAAAATTAGTGAAGAAGGAGTCCTGCCAAACTCTTTCTATGACACAAATATGGTACTGATTCCTAAATCAGGAAGAGATAAAACAGAGAAAGAAAATTATAGACCAATCTCCCTCATGAATTTAGACGCAAAAATTCTAAATAAAATATTATCCAAAAGACTCCAACAACTTATCACAAAAATAATACACCCTGATCAGGTAGGATTCATTCCAGATGCAAGGGTGGTTTAATATTAGGAAAACCATCAATATAATTGAGCATATCAACAACAAAACTAGCAAAAACCACATGATCATCTCAATAGATGCAGAAAAGGCTTTTGACAAAGTACAACATCCATTCCTATTAAAAACACTAGAAAGTATAGGAATAAATGGAGCCTTCCTTAAAATAGTTGCTAGCATCTATCTAAAACCATCAGCAAGTATATGCAATGGGGATAAACTAGAAGCCTTTCCAATAAGATCAGGAGTGAAACAAGGGTGTCCACTATCACCCCTCTTATTCAATCTGGTACTTGAAACGTTAGCAGTAGCAATTAGAGAAGAAAAAGAAATCAAAGGAATCAAATTAGGCAAAGAAGTGACCAAGCTGTCACTTTTTGCAGATGATATGATGATATACTTAGAGAATCCTAGAGAATCAAGTAAAAATTACTTGAGACAATAAATAAATTTGGCAAAGTTGCAGGATATAAAATAAACCCACATAAATCCTCAGCATTCCTGTACATCTCTAATAAAACTCAACAGCAAGAGATAGAAAGAGAAATCCCATCTAAAGTCACTGTAGACATTATAAAATATTTGGGAATCTACTTGCCAAAACAAACCCAGAATCTATATGATCAAAACTACAAAACACTTCTCACACAAATAAAAACAGATCTAAATAGTTGGAAAAATATCAATTGCTCATGGCTGGGTCGAGCTAATATAATAAAATGACAATTTTACCCAAACTAAACTATATATTTAGTGCCATACCAATCAATTTACCAAAAAACTACTTTGTAGAGTTAGACAAAATAATAACAAAATTTATTTGGAAAAACAAACAGTCTAGAATATCAAGGGAATTAATGAAAAGAAACGCTAGGGAAGGTGGACTAGCTGTGCCAGATCTTAATCTGTATTATACAGCAGCAGTCATCAAAACTGCTTGGTACTGGCAGAGGTGTAGAGTAGTGGATCAATGGAATAGATTAGGTGCAGGAGACCCAGCAGTTAATGAATATAGCAATCTATTGTCTGATAAACCCAAAGACCCCAGTTTTTGGGATAAGAATGCACTATTTGACAAAAACTGCTGGGAAAACTGGAATACAGTATGGCAGAAACTGGGCATAGATCACTATCTAACACCATATACCAAAATTAAGTCTAAATGGGTGCATGATCTAGGGGTAAAGGATGATACTGTAAGCAATTTGGGAAAGCAAGGAATAGTTTACCTGACAGATCTGTGGAGAGGGGAAGATTTTAGGACCAAACAAGAATTAGAGAGCATTATAAAATGCAAAATGGATAATTTTGATCACATTAAATTGAAAAGCTTCTGCACAAACAAAGCCAATGTAACCAAGATCAAGAGGGAGGTGGGAAATTGGGAAAGAATTTTTACAACCTGTGTCTCTGATAAAGGACTCATTTCTAAAATTTATGGAGAATTGAGCCAAATCTATATGAATACAAGTCATTCTCCAATTGATAAGTGGTCAAAGGATATGAACAGGAAATTTTCAGAGAAAGAAATTAAAGATATCTATAAGCATATGAAGAAATGCTCTAAATCACTATTAATTAGAGAAAGGCAAATCAAAACAACTCTGAGATACCACATATCTCCAGTCAGATTGGCTAAGATGACAAAACAAGAAAGTGACAAATGCTGGAGAGGATGCGGGCAAATTGAAACGCTAATACATTGCTGGTGGAGTTGTGAACTTATCCAACCATTCTGGAGAGCAATCTGGAATTATGCCCAAAGGATTATAAATAATTTCATACCCTTTGACCCAGCCATACCACTCCTAGGGTTATATCCCAAAGAGATCATAGTAGTGGGATGAAGAACCATATGTACAAAAATATTTTTAGCAGCCCTTTTTGTGGTTGCAAAGAATTGGAAACTAAAGGGGTGCCCATCAATTGGGGAATGGCTAAACAAGCTGTGGTATATGAATGTAATAGAATTTTATTGTGCTATAAGAGACGAGGAGGTGACGGATTTCATAATTACCTGGAGAGACTTATACAAACTGATGCTGAGCGAGAAGAGTAGAATCAGAAGAAATTTGTATACAATCACAGACATACCATATCTGTGATGACCAACTATGACAGACTGGACTCTTTTTCAGCAATGCAGTGATATAAGTTAATCCCGAATGACTCAAGAAAGTGAGAAATGCGCCATCCAGAGATATAACTAGAAAGAACTGAGCCTGAATCCTGATGGAAGCAAACTAAATGATCTTGTTCTCCTCATTGTTTGGTTTTACTTCTTCCTTACCATCTTTCATCCCACCTAGTACAATATGCCTTTGTAATTGGAATAATGTTTAATATGAATGCATTTGCAGACCCTATACTGTACTATATGATGTCATGAGGGGAGGAGGGAGGGAAGTAAAGGAAATTTGAAAATCAAGGAACTATGGAATTGAATCTTGTTAACTGAAACTAAACTAATAAATTAATTTAAAAAAAAAAACAGTACAGTACCAAAAAAAAAAAAAAAGATTTGGGAGGAGTGGGGGAAGAGTTGGAAAAGGTCAGAAAGTAAGGAACAGAACCTGAAGCAAAGTGGACATGGGTGGCCTGGGCACTTCCAGAGATGATGGTCTTGAGTAGGAAGTTGAAAGGTGTTTTTAAATTTTTTTTAATAAATTTAGAAATGTTTGAAGGTAGTAGGGAAGGAATGAGTAGGTAGAGAGAGATTTAATATGAAGTAGAGAGAGAGAGAGAGAGAGAGAGAGAGAGAGGTGATTGAAGATGGAATCTGCTGAAGAAGACAGCAAATAGGATCAAGCATTCCTGCACCCAGCATCTAGTGCAGGACCTTATACACAGTAAACACTTACTAAACATTTGTTTAATTTAAATTAATTGATTTAGAGCCAATCCTGGAGTAAGGAAGATCTATATTCAATTCCTGCCTCTGACAGACACTATCAGTGTGACCATGGTCACTTTGTTCCTCAGTGACCTAAGAAAATAGGAATCAACTAAGTTACAAAAGAGGAGTTGATCTTTTTCAATGGGAGGGCTTTCCATAACAAGAATAATTCCCTATACTCCTGAAGCAAATGATCCAGACCCAAAATAAATAAACAAGCAAAGAACTGAATGAATGAACAAACATATAGATTAGATAGATTGATGATAGATAGATAAAAGAATGAGTGGATGAACAGAACAACAAAAAGAAATCAACTCACCATAAAAATCTTCCAAGGATACCTTAAAGAGATCAGAGATATAGGGATATGAAACCATTATATTTGCATGGAATCCATGTTCATTGTTTATCTCTTGGATGATAATCGCTCCAAAAGTGAAGATCATTTATTATCTGGCATGTGAAAGAACAAGGATCTCAAGAAACTCACAGCAGTCAGATGTTTGACTTCTATTGGTCTTAAAAGTACCTGAATATATAGAAAACAAGCCTAGAATGGTTTCCTGAATTTCCTGTTCTTATATTTTACACAATCATCTCCCAGCCAAAGGCTAACACTATACCTTCATTGCTTCTAAATTTCTCCTTGGTCAGGAGAGAACAAAGGGATTTGAAATTTGAGGCAGATAAACCAAAAGGCATATGGTTCAGCTTGAATCTTTGTTCTTCTTGTAATTTTGCAAAGGTGGTGAGTAGAGTGACCTCAGAAGACTACCCAAAAGATGAGTAGGAAAATTTTCATAGCTTATGCCAAATAGCAAGATTTTTCATTGTTCGAACATGGTATTTTGAAATGCTTGCAGGAAATATTGAAAACAATCTATTTTCAACATAGGAGGTCAGACTAATCCCATATAGACTCAGGTAATATTTCCTTAGAAAAAAAGTGTTGCCATCATCAGAGACATAATTCTTTATATACTGAAAATTCACATGGAAAAAAAAGAAAATTATTTTCATCAAGCACTCAATACTTTCTCTTATTAATAATACAAAATGCTTTTTTATATTATATAGAGAACTTAATATCATATAAAGCCCTTCATGTACATTATCTGATTTCAGCCTTACAGCAGTCCTATGAGGTAGGTATTACAAGTATTATTACTCCAGTTTTGTAGATGAGGAAACCAAAACTGAAAGGTTCAAGGACTTGCCAGTGGCCACCCAGTTGGTAAGTAGAAGAGGCAGGTTTTACTGACTGGTCAGTCAGTCAGGTACTATGCTAAGCACTGAGGATAAAAAAAAAAAAAAAAAAAGGCAAAACTACACTTCCTCCTCTCAAAGAGTTCACATTCTAATGGGGAAGACAGCATGGAAATAACTATGTACATACCGGATATTTAGAATGTAAATGGAAGGAAATCACAAGACAGGGAAGATTGGAAGTAGAGGAGAACCACTAAAGACCCACAGTCTGCCCTCCTACTACCTCTGTCTTTACACAATTAAGGATAAATGGAGCCAATAGCACAAAAAAATTTGTGAAATTTAATTCGAGTCATTAGTAAGCACCAACTATGCACCAGGCATTATACTAGTTGAGGATATAAAGAAGAAAATAAACCAGAACCTGCCCTCAAGTAACTTACATTCTACTGGTAGATTAGAAGACTCTCTAGACTATTCTCCTAATTTGGCACATAGAGTCATGTTTAGGTCCCCAGTGGGACAACTGTTACCTTTGATTTTAGAGGCAATCTTTTGGGACTACATTCCTAACATATTAGTTCATGAACTTTCGCTACTTCCCACAAAAAGTCATAGCAGACATAATTAATTTTTGGCAAAGACATTTTCTAAGATGATATGGTAAGAATAGTTGCTACAAAATATTTCCTAATAAACCTGAAGCATAGTATTACACAAATACATAGTGTCTGTGGGAAAGTAGACTCAAATTTAAGAAGAAAATGCTAATGAGGTAGACATTTAGGCTACATGTGTGGTAAAGGCACTTACAACCCCTGTTGCTTCTTGGCTTGGAAGTATTTACCTTATCACAAAGTCTGAAGTATGAGTTTCCAGGGTCTTCTGTTCTCCATAACCTGACTGCCAGGCAGACAAGCTCCTTAAAACTGCTTTCTCCTTTGGGTGACAACTTCTTTGTATCAGTGTCTGTCTGGATTTCTGTGATTCTGTTCTCCTACTGGTCCAGTAACTCTGGGTGCATGGTCAAATGGTGGAAGAGGAAAGAAAAACCTCTCCTATCATTGCTGCTCTGTAATACAGGAGGAAGCATCTCTCCCACAACTGCCTCCAACTCTCAAACTTAAACTACATTGAGCTCTGTTTTCTGTTTTCTAGCACTTAATTCTTTAAAGTCACCAAGTGTGTGGCTAAACTTGTTTTCTCAACTACTGGCAGATTCCTTTCATTCTGCTAGAGAAAAATCTTCTCATATTTTAAAGAGATCAAGACTAGGGGCAGCTAGGTGGCGCAGTGAATAGAACACCAGACCTGGAGTCAGGAGGACCTGAGTTCAAATCCGGCCTCAGACCTTTCACACACACACACACACACACACACACACACACACACACACACACACACACAAACTAGCCATGTGACCATGGGCAAGTCACTTAACCCCAACTGCCCTCCAAAAAGCAAAAATAAATAAAGAGATCAGGACATAAGTGGATCTTGTTTACATATTAAAACCTCATCAGGTGTGATGAGGTTCACTTGAGGTGAGGAGAAACCCCTCCCCACCATACAAAAATACATATAGTACAATTATATAATCTAATTTCCAGGGAATAGTACTAGTAATTGGGGTTTGGGGAAGATCAGGAACAGGTTGTGGGAGATATAGGAGGTAACATGAGTTAAGACTAAAAGAAATGCAAAGGTGAGGAATTAGTGTCATTCTATAGGTGAAAGCTTATGTAAAGGCACAAAGGTGAGGTTGACTGACAAATCACCCCGGGTTTGGCAGAAACAATATTACATCTGGTAGCAAAGTTTAATGTTAGGGTGCATGAATTAGATTTAAGTGAGGCTGAGTTGCACAAAGTAAAGACTTCACCCATGATGTCATCGGCCTTCTTAGAAAACAAAGGACAAACAATAACAATGTTGGGATAAACACACACACACACACACACTTTGTGTTACCTTTGTGTTATTATATCTGGAAATGAAAGTTTCATTGTCCTGTGCACCTTTTTGTTTCTTTAATATGAAAATGAACTGAATTCAGGGACAGTGTCTATTTTGTTCAGTTCCCAGAGCATGTGAACACCTTTCCCACCATAAAAATTTTTAAAAATATAGTCATCATTGCTGCTGTCAAACAATGTGAGTTGTGTGTTTCAGGACTCCAGAGGAAATAATAACATATTTTTGTTAACACTTTAGGTTTGCAAAACACTTTCCTTATAATAAACCTATGGTGTAGGTAATACAAGTATTCATTCCTATTTTACAAAGGAGGAAACTGAGCTTCTGAGAGGTTAAATGACTTGTCCAGGGTCATACTATTAGTATCTGAGGTAGGATTTGTACTCAGGTCTCCTAGACCCCCAAATCCTAAATTTTCTCCAGTACTCCACATTATTCCAATACTCTTGGGGTAGAAACATCTAGAACTTCACTTTCTAAAGCATGATCTGGGAAACACTTTGAGGCCCCAAAATCCCCTTTAAGGGAACACTGAGACCAAAACTATTTTCATAAAAGTTTCAGCATAATTTTCATAAGATATTTTAATTATTGATATATTAATAAATAGAGACCTCCTAAACAAAAACTTAACAACATAATTTTCATAAAGCATTTTAAATTCCAATATCTTGATAAATATAGCCCAGAATTAACAAAAGTTCAATAATTTTTTAGTGTAAAGGGTCCCTGAGACCAAAAAGGTTGTGAACCAATGGTCTAAACAAAGCAAACTCCCATTTACTATGTAACAATTCAATCAAAATTAAGAGAAGCTAGTATCTCCATTCAAATGGAGATGGACTATTCTCACTGCTAGAAGCAAGATCTTGAATGTGGTCTCACTAAAGCAGTAATTTTTAAATTGGAGTATATGGACACACACCCTCCCTAACCAGCTGAGTGATCTATGGATGGATTTCAGGGAGTCTCTGAAGTTGGATGGGAAAAAAATACATCTTTATTTTCACTAACCTCTATTTAAAATTTACCATTTCTTTCATTTATGGATGTAGGCAATAAGTCACAACAGCATTAAGCTTTTCCAGACTGTCTAAAGGACACACACACACACACACACACACACACACACACACACACACACACAGGTTAAGAACTCTTTCTCTAAAGAGATTGTTCTTTACTAGTGTTCCTATCTCCAGAAAGGCTTCGCTTCCATTTGAATAGAAAAAAGCATAAACCATAAATTCCTGAAGAATAAGTGGCATAATAATGCCCTTGATTTATAGCATAATCTTCTCTCAAAGACTTCAAACTTTTTAAATGTATGATATGTTCTGTTAGCAATTATGTTGACCTTTCCAAACAAAAAGACGTATAATGAGAGCACACATGTTTAGTAGCAGATTCTGGCTAGGAAACATGCTAGATTTCAGGGGAAAGGGTGATTAATGGAACCTCAGCTGAGCTGAAGCTGCATAGGTCTGTTGCTATGGCATTTTGACACCTCTTGACAGCAATTTGCTAGATTAACAAGAGAGAAGACAAATGAATACCAGAGAAAAGGTTTCTATGGAACACTACGGATTGTTCCCAGAACAATTCTGGTGCAGTTTGGAAAGTCATGTTTGGAATAAATTTTTTCAATAAATTTAACACACACAAAAGATTTTAAGGACAGAAAAGTACTTCAAACTTTATCAGGAAAACAATGAACTATGATAAGGAGGCAGCATAGAGTAGTAACTAAGAAAGTGGACTTATAAATATCAGAAAAATATAGGTTCAAATCCTGTCTCTGATATTTACTAAGCTTTGTGATCATGGGCAATTCATCTACCTCTCTGAGTATAAGGTAATTCTCTAAGACTGTATGTCATTGACAAGTTACAATCTGTGTGGGTAGAAGTAGTTCCCACACTGATGAAATCACAGTGATGAAATGCATCCTTGACACATTTATGTAACTATGGTATTTGTTTCCATAGCTATGAAACTTTACCTGGTTTCAATCTCTCAAATAGTCTTTCATCGTTACTATCTCCACAGATCTTTCAGGTTCAATGCTGTAAGTCTGTAACACAGGAACAATAATAAATGATAATCACTTTAGTGAGACCACATTTCAATTAGTTCTGTTAGCAGTGGGCATTATTCACCTTAAGGCAGATGTAGATACTAGCTTCTTTGAGCTTTGATTGTATTATAGAACACATAAAATTAAGATCCAAAATGTTGGTTTTGATGAGAGTGTAGAAGACTTTATATGAAAAGCAAAAAATTAAAATGTATTAATTTTACAATATATAGGCACTGATAATTTTGTGCAATGGAATTATATACTCAGATGCATAAGGAATATTATGCAAAATATGAAAGATATGAAAGATGGTCTGAAGAAAGGAGAAAGTATAGAAGCAAGATGACTGATCACGAGTATATTCCAATAATCCATACGGATAATAACAAAAGTCAGTTAGAATAGAGGTGAGAAAAGATTTAAAAGATATTGTATAGATTGAATTGGCAAGACTTGGTCATTGATTATACATGAAAGCAAGAAAAATGGAAGAAAGGTACCCTAAACTTTTAAACATAGGAAACTAAATGATGTTGTCAAAAACATAAATGGTAAAGTGAGGAACATGATACAAAGAACACAGATGAAGATGTGCTTAACCCTATAAATGTTTGAGTGACCTGTTTCACATCCAAATGAAGTCCTATGTGTAGGTCTGGAAGGTTGGATGTGTAGATTTGTGAATCCTCTCTATAGAGTCAATAGTTAAACCTATTAGGTCAAGGGACCAGAAATCTTGAAATGAGTTCAGACTAGAATTAGTGTGATAGAGGGAGAGAGTGGCAGAGGTAGAAGGATAAGAGGCTATTGTTGGAAAATAGAACTTCAAAGTTCCAGATAATTAGAAATGAATAATTCTGAGAGATGGTGAGGGCATCAGTTTGAACATGCCAGTGTGTACTGAACTAAAGAAGGTCCTTGAAACTGAGATGGTTGAGGAATTGTAATTGTGTGGTCAACGTGTTAGAGGGGTCAATGAAATAAATACAATGAAGTCCTTAAGAACTATGACAGGAGATGAGTTGGAGAAGAAAATCATGAACTAAGTATTAGTTATTTAGTAATTTAGAAGAGTAACCTGAAGGTCAGTAGATTCCAAAAGGGAAAAATAAAAAAGATTATATAAACAGATGGCAAGAACTTCAAAACTGAAGAGATTATGTGCTTTGTACATACAAATTCCTTACCATTTATTGAATTAAATTTAATTAGAAAATAGTGACATGGTGGTAGAGAAATTGAAATTGGCATTGGAAAATAGGCAATATGCAAGACTTCTTGGCTCTGTAAGACAGGGAAAGTTGGGAGAAATAATGGCCTCTAATAGAATAACATGTCTGATCCTCCAGGTAGATCAAGGTTTCAATTGAAGTGAGTAGGTGGCTATAACTGAAATGCTATTTACTGACTCAACATTAGTCCAAAAGGAAAAATTTTAATGGAGTGTTCATATTTATAGATGAATGTCTGAGGTGGGACTTGAACTCAAATCTTCCTGATTCCAGATCCAGAACTCTACCCCTTTCTTCACCAGCTTCCTTCTAGCATTTATTCCCCAGGGTTCTTGTGAGGATCAAATGAGATAATATTTATGAAGCACTTAGGTTAGTGCCTCAGACACAGAAGACACTTGATAAATGCTTGCTTCTTTACTTCTTTCCTTTCCTCTTTCCTTGTTCCTTCCTCTACTCCTCCTTCTTTCATCCTTTCACAATATATCGCACATAACCCTTTTTTGCTATTGTATTTATATTTCTTTTACAGTCTTAGTTCATTTAAATCTTTATCCCCCATTGAACTAATATTATAGACCACTATCTTCCCCACTACTCCTGTGTCACCAAGGTTAACTGCCTCAGAATCATCCTTGACCCTTTTCTCCTCATAATCTTGACACTTCATATTGAATCCGTTCAAAAGTTCTATAATCTACAGAGAGATAAAGGAACATGAAAATGAATGAATGAGCATTTATTAAGTATTTACTCTGTCCCAGACAATGTACTAAATCCTAGGGACAGAAATATAAAAAGCAAGATGGTCTCCAAGAATTTGAAGTATGATAAGAGAGTGTGACATATATAAGGGTTGGCCAGGTAGACTGCTTTTAGTCTAGGAAGTCAAAGGAATAATAAGTGTAGCAATAGAGAAAAATTTTGATACATCCTTTCCATGAGTGGTAGTGTTTATGTTATTACTATACCCAAGACTAAAAGTAGGAAGAGAAGGAGGGGTAGGACTTCAGGGCAGAAGATGGAGTGCTGTGTGGCATGAATGAGGTGACATAGCATGAAGACAGTGAGATTGTTGTATATCAAGTGTGGATCAGGCTAGATGCAGAAACTCTCAGTTATCAGAACCTCAAAGCTTTGGAGCAGAAGCAGGAATTTCTGGTGGAAGACTAAGAGTGAAGCAAGGGAGCACAGTGGGATAATAGAGAAAGGGTCATTGGATTTAACAGCTAAGAAATGACTAGAAACTATAAAGCAGTAATTCTATAGAACCAGACAAAGTAACAAAATTAACCTGGAGGAAGAAAAGATGAGCAATCTCAAGGAAAATGCCATAATTTTGCATTGCTATTTTGCATTGCATTCCTCACCACCACCGAGAGCACTTTCCTTTATTTAACAAAAAAAGTTACTGTTTGGAAAAAACAGCGTGTGTGAGTGTGTGTGTGTGTGTGTGTGTGTGTGTGTGTGTGTGTTGACAAAGAATAAGTTTGTTTTTGCAAGCAATGCTTTATTACAATAGAGGGTTTTATTGGTAGTGGGTAAAATCACTGGAAACTGACAGCAATGTAAAATAAAAAGCATTAGCTTGTTTTGTTTTTGTTTCAGAAGATAATTGTTAAATTTTGAGGAAAAAAATTTCAGTAGAATGGTAGAAATTTGCCAAATTGCAAATGTTGAGAAGTATGTCAATGGTGATTAAGTGAAATACTCACAAATAGAAAATTAACTCTTATTTTGCAGTGAAAGGAAGGAGAGACAAAAGATAATACTTTGAAGAGATGTCAAGGTCAAACAAAAATTTTCTTTAATAATGGAGAAGACTTGGACAGGTTTGTAGGAAGTGAAAAATAAGACAATACATAGGTCTGCCAAATACTTAAATAGCTCATAAAATTAATCACAAAACTCCCACAAAGAAAAAAAAAGCTTTCTCAGATAATGTCTCCACAAGTAATAAGTCTACCAGGGTAAATTGTAAGTGTGGTTTGCTAAAAGCAGTCAGGACCAAGGACAGAGGTGTCTGTAAATAAGCCAAAACCCTGCCAAAAACTGCCACATCACCCTCTGGGTATCTATTTATCTAGTAGTATGATTCATTTTATATACAATTCATGCCCCCATCCTACTGTGATGCCTATCTATTCCTTTCCCAGTGTGCTGCTTCAATCAAATCTCTGAAAAGTTTCATTATCTTAGCAATTAGTTTAATTAGATTAAATAAAACTAATATAATGCAGAGTTATAGACTATGAATTATAGAGTTCAACTTTCCATACTTATCCCAGGTCCAATCCTCCCAAGGCAGTAAAAAGTCCCAGGCACCAGTTTTGCAACCATTCATAATTTTTTACCTCTTCCCCAACCCCAACTATGTCTAGATTATAGGACAATTAGAAGTTAGTTATCACATAAAAAACTTTCTACTTCCCTATGCAATCAAACTCAGATACAGGCAGTTAACTTAGTTTAAAGCCTGGGTTAGACAACACCATTGAAACTCTGGTGATTCTCATAGCCACAGATGCATGCATTATCAACAACACAGAATTGCTTTTCCAGTGGCACAAGTAAAGGTGTTCTAGAATGTCATTTCAGAAGTTGATTGTGCCTGTTTTCCCCTGCAACCTCAATATTAAAACATAATTCAGCCAAAATACCTAAAGCCCATGTCATGACATCTGTGGCAAATCTGACAGTGGCAGGCAGACAGACAAGCCTCAACCAACAGTCTTATTCCCTTTCCATTTCACTTTCAAAATCTCTATACAGTCTTGCATCTGATGTTCAGGTCCCTCTGCCCCTAGTCCATGTTGGCATAGTAAGCCAAAAAGGCAAATGAAGCCATATCAGAAAGTGATAAGCACTAAAATATACTATCCCTCCTAATTCATTGTATCAGAAACACATTCTGTTTAATGTGTGTCTAAATCAGAACATTTTTAGTGTTCTTTGAGAATCCACTAGGTGGAGTAATTTGTCTCTCTCCCTTTATTGTTTTTGGTCACAAAGTCATCTTAGATTTCCACATCCAAATTAGATTGCAAAATAAACTGTTTTGCTGAGTCTTACCTATTGTATTTATTTTTTAACAATTCAAAAATATTTTATCAACTGTAAGTTACAAGTTTTCTGTTTTAAGAATATATGTAGATTCACAAGAGGAAATCACCAACAGCTATAGCAGTTTCCAGACTTCTCAATCCACAAATGCCAAAGACAAAGTAAAAGGTCAGTGTGGAACTTTGTTAGAACAGGGAAAGCACAGTCAAGCTGCTACCCCTGGGGTGAGAAGTGGCAGAGGCACCGTGGCTGCAGCTGTTGCTATGTGATTGCTTCCAGAGCTCCTGGCTCCAAGTGACCACTCAGAGGGTAATTGCTCTTGCTTTAACCTGCCTGGATCTTGATCACAGTCTTGGGTGGTGGTCCTGGAGTGTGTGGCCAGTGAGCCAGAGAGTGGGGAGGCTGTAGAGAGGGCATCCATCTAATAGCACCAGCAACAGCAAAAACCCTAGCAATTTGGGACATAGCTCTCTTCATTCTGGAAACAGAGTTCTACCACAGCAAAGAGCTCAACAGTCAAGTAATTGGCTGCCAATATGAGCAAGAAGAGGAAGTACAAACAGACCATAGAATCCTTTTTGGGGGACAAAAAGGATCAAGGCATGGAGTGGGAGAAAGAGAGTGAAGTTAGAACTCCTGCATCAAAAGCCTCCAAGAAAAACATTAATCGGTTACAGGCCATAGAGGAGCTCGGGAAGGATTTTGAAAATCAAGTAAGAATTGTGGAGGAAAAATTGGGAACAGAAATGAGAATGATGCAAGAAAATCATGAAAAGAGAGTCAACAGCCCACTAAAGGAGACCCAAAAATACACTGAAGAATATAACAACTTAAAAAAATGGACTAACTCAAATGGCAAAAGAGGCTCAAAAAGCCAATGGGGAGAAGAATGCTTTAAAAAGCCAAATTTGCCAGATGGAAAAAGAATTTCAAAAACTCACTGAAGAGAATAACTCCTTCAAAATTAGATTGGAGCAATTGGAAGCTAATGACTTTATAAAAAATCAAGATACTATAAAACAGATCCCAACAAATAAAAAAAAAAATAGAAGTCAATGTGAAATATCTCATGGGAAAAACCACTGACCTGGAAAATAGATCCAGGAGAGATAATTTTAAAATCATTGGCCTACCTGAGAGTCATGATCAAAAAAAGAGTCTAGACACCATCTTTCAAGAAGTTATCAAGCAAAATTGCCCTGATATTCTAGAACCAGATGGCAAAATATAAATTGAAAGAATTCACTGATCACCTCTTGAAAATGATCCCAAAAAGAAAACCACTAGGAATACTATAGCCAAATTCCAAAGTTCCCTGGTTAAGGAGAAAATCTTGCAAGCAGTCAGGAAAAAACAGTTTGAGTATTGTGGAAACACAATCAGGACAACATAAGACATAGCAGCCTCTGCATTAAGGGATCAAATGGCTTGGAATATGATATTCTGGAGGACAAAGGAGCTAAGACTAAAACCAAGAATTACCTATACAGCAAAACCGGGTATAATTCTACAAGGAAAATATGGTCATTCAATGAAATAGAGGACTTTCAAGCATTCTTGATGAAAAAAATCTGAGCTGAACAGAAAATTTGAATTTCAAATATAAGAAGCAAGAGAAGCATGAGAAGGTAAACAAGAAAAAGAAATCAAAAGAAACTTATTAAAGTTGAACTATTTATATTCCTACATGGAAAAATGATAATTGTAACTCATAAGACTTTTCTCAGTATGAGGATAGCTGAAGGGAATATATATATATATATGTATATGTGTGTGTGTGTATATATATATATATATATATATATATATATACACACACATATACATATATATGTGTGTATGTATGTATGTATGTATAGAAGGATTATATATATGTATGTATAGGAGGATATGTGTGGATATAAATATATATGTGAACGTGGGCATTTGTATGTTCATGTATACACAGAGGGCCCAGGATGAATTGAATATGAAGGGATGATATCTAAAAATAAAACTAAGAGGTGAGAGAGGAATTTATTGGGAGAAGAAAGGGAGCAATAGATTAAGGTAAATTATTTCATATAAAAGAGGCAAGAGAAAACTGTTACAATGGAGGTGAAGAGCAAGAAGGTGAAAGGGAATGGGACAACCTGATTCTCATTGAATTTGAGGGATACAATTTGAGGGAATACAGAGGGAATAACATACATACTTAATTGAGTATCTTACCCTACAGGAAAATAGAGGGGTGGGGGATAAGAGGGGGCACGATAGAAGGGAGGGAAGATTGGGGGAGAGGTTAGTTAGAAGCAAACTTTTTTTTCATTTTTTTAACAAATGCTTTATTAACTTCTGGTTTACATCATTCATTTCCTCCAGATTTTGAGTTACAATTTTTCCCCTACCCACTACCCCAGAATAGCAGTCCGACAAGATATCCCTTCATCCAATCTGCTCTCTCCCATATCTTCTCAGATACCCCCTTCGACTTTACCATTAGGGCAAGGTGAATCTCTGTGCCCCAATGCCTGAATATCTTATCTCCCAGTTAAATTATCTCTCCTGGATCTATTTTCCAGGTCAATGGTTTTTCCCATGAGATATTTCACATTGCCTTCTATTCTTTCATTTGTTTGGATCTGTTTAACAGCATCTTGATTTCTCATAAAGTCACTAGCTTCCATTTGCTCCAGTCTAACTCTGAAGGAATGAATCTCCTCAGTGAGCTTTTGAGATTCTTTTTCCATCTGACAAATTCAGCTTTTTAAGGCATTCTTCTCCTCATTGCCCCTTTGGGCCTCCTTTGCCATTTGAGTTAGTCTATTTTTTAAGGTGTTATTTTCCGCAGTCAGGCTGTTGACCCTCATTTCATACTTTTCCTGCATCCTTCTCATTTCTCTTCCCAATTTTTCCTCCACTTCTCTTATTTGATTTTTAAAGTCATTCTTAAGGCCCTCTATGGCCTGTAACCTGCTCATATTTTCCTTTGGGGCTTTTGGAGCAGGATTTCTGACCTCATAGTTCTCCTCCTGTTCCATGCTTCCATCCTCTTTGCCCCCAAAATAGGAGTCTAATGTTGCATTTTTCTGTTTATTTTGTTTCTTTTGTCTAGGCATGTTGCCACTTAATTACTTGACTTTTGGGCTTGTTGCCACAGTATGACTCTGTCACCATACAGGGGAGCTTCTGTCCCGAACACCGGGGTCTTCGCAACTTCCAGAGGTATTAGACAGGTGGCCTCTGTAAAGCCTCCACACACTCTGGCAAGTTGGATACCCACCCCAGACCTCCCCACCAGATCACAATCCAGATCCAAGCAGGTTAAAGCAAGAGTGATTAACCCCCAAGAGTGATCACTGGATCTCCCTACAATTCTCAGGCCAGGAGCTGAAGCTGCCACTGAAGCTGCAAAATGGCAAGTGTGCCGAGTCTCCTCAGTGGCTTCTAGCCCCCAGGGGAGGAAGCCGACGCATTCCCCAAATACTGGTACCAAAGTCCATAGGGCACTAACCTCTCACTTTGTCCTAGGCATGTCTGTGATAATTCTGGAATCGCCACAGCTGCTGGTGTTCTGGGGTCCCTCCAGCCAGCTGCTCGCCCAGTCACCTTAGGACTGAAACCATGGCTCACGCAGACCTGGGTTTGGCTCCCAGAGTGCTGTGCTGGCCACTCCCTGCAGGGCTGCTGGGCTGTCCTCAGAAGGAGGTTAGCTTCTCTGTGTCGTTTTGTGGGTGCTGGGGCTCCAGAAGTTGTTCAGAGTCCCTTTTTACATGGTTTGGAAGTGGTCTGGGGGGTGAGCACCTTGGAAGTGCTGTTTCTATTCCGCCATCTTGGCTCCATCCCCAAAACAAACATTTTTTTAAAAGGGATAGGGTCAAAGGAGAGAATAGAATAAATGGGGGGTGGGATAGGTTGGAGGGAAATATAGTTATTCTTTCACAATATAACTACTATGGAAATGATTTGGGTAACTACACATGTACAATCTATATTGAATTGCTTATCTTCCCAGTGGGTATGGGTGAGGAGGGAAGAAGGGGAAAACATCTGAAACTCAGTTTTAAAAACAAATGTTTAAAAATTGGTTTGTTTGGTTTTTTTACATGCAACTGGGAAATAAGATATACAGGTACTCGGGTATAGAAACCCATCTTGCCCTACTAGAAAGTTAGGGAGGTCAGGGGTGGCTAGGTGGCGCAATGAATAGAGCACCAGCCCTGGAGCCAGAAGGACCTTAGTTCGGATCTGGCTTCAGACACTTAACACACACAAACAAAAACCTAGCCGTGTGACCTTGGGCAAGTTGCTTAACCCCAATTGCCCTCCAAAAAAGCAAAAAAAAAAGAAAGTTAGGGAGGTGAAGTTGGAGGATATAAGAGAGAACAGATTGGGGGAAGGGGTATTCAGTAGTCTTGCAATTTTGGGGTGGGGTAGAGGAAAGATGGGAAGAGAAAAAATTGTAACTCAGAATCTTGTTGAAATGAATGTTGAAAGCTAAAATAAATAAATTAAAACTTAAAAAAAATATGTAGGGGTGACTAAGGGGAGTCTCCTTATTAGTATTTCATGAATGGGAGGTAAGTACTTCTAGTAACTAGTAACTGCAAGTCACCCCTTGGTCATCCTTATCCTCTAAATTTACGCTCAATTTCCCCTGGATTATATATGTACTTGATGCCCTTGTGGCAATATATCACAGATTTGGTGGGGGGGAAGGAGAGGAGATGTTTTGTACAGAATACTGTGAAATGTATTATCTTACCCCTTTTCTAAATGCCTGTATACATATATATATATATGTATATACATATATATATGTATATACATATATATACTCATAGGTAGGTATATAGATAGATACAGACAGATAGATATCCAACAATATATGTATAACCTGCTATACTTTTATTATTTCTTGAGAGTGACCTTGCCTAGACCCCAAGAATATCTCATTATCCATTTGAAAAATCTCCTCTCATATAGGTGAGAATAAGTCAAAATTTATTCCCACCTATCCCTGCTTTCTCAATGAGTTTAGCATATGATTCACAATCTTGCTTTATGACACAAGCAATTATCTTGGATGACTTCAGTATTCACAGTGATGGCCCTTCTAATACCCTGTTTTCTAGTTCATCAACCTCTATAATTTCTGTGACCTCAGCTCTTACTCTACCTCAGCCAAGCACAGGTTGGTGACACTTTTGACTTCAGCACTACTGAAAACTTCCACTTCAAAGATTCTGAACTTTGATGCTGATCACTATCTTTGCCTTTCCACCTCTTGCACTGTCTCACTCCTCTTAAACCTGTTCTTTGTATTTAATCTTTAACTTAGTCATTTTAACAAGGCACTTTTCACTCTTCTTGAACTTGTTGGCCCACTTTTCATGCCTGCTGTTTGCCAGATGGGTAACACACTTCCCATCTGTCTTCTAAGGTACTGCTCAAGCATCTGAAGGATCAGAAGAAATTTCAACAATCATGCTGACTGGGTCCACTAAAAATTCATCACCTCACTGCTTCACTGTAATTCTCTTATTCATTTAACTATCACAGTCCCCATAATAGTTATTCCAGGAGCCCCCAAATTTACCCTACCCTATCAACAGATGATCCTAGTTTGAAGAGATTAAGAGCATCCATGGTGAGCTCCACTATCTCTTACTATCCACCCCTCAAAAACTCATTGGTCCTGAACTCTTCTCTCCTTTCCCTCTAGTCCCAGAGAATAAAGGAAAAATCAGACTCTCTAAACTTAGCTAGGAGAAACAAAATCAATGCAGTTTAAATCAAAAAGGAAATAGGTAAGTAAGGGAAAACATCTTGGCAGCAAGTTTCTCTGATAAAGGTCTCATATGCTGGCTCTCTCTGCAACACCACTTGAACACTGTGAGCTTCTCTCCTCTTATGCCATCTGCTAGCTCTATGGCTTCTCCTATTTGTCTCCCTCTCTCAGTAATAATCAACAACTACTTTAAAGAAAACTATCACTTTTCTCCTCATATCTCTCATCTCTATCCTTCTCAACCAACCCCACCCATTCCCCAGTCCAACCCTGTTCACCCCTTACACTGTGCTCACTAGAATTCCTTTTGCATGCAGAACAAACTCCCTTTATTCTGAACCTTTTCTCTCTGACACTCTTTCCATAGCCCTCACCAAGACCTGGCTGAATTTTGATGACATACATACCTGGCTATTCTCTCTAGCCCTAACTATATCTATGTCTCTCTCTCTGTCTCTCTCTGTGTCTCTGTGTCTCTCTCTCTGTCTCTGTGTCTCTCTCTCTGTCTCTGTCTCTGTCTCTCTCTCTCTCTCTCACACACACACACACACACACACACACACACACACACATATGCTCCCACACATTGGTCCTCAAGTAGGAGTCAGAATACTATTTGTTTTCTTTAGACTCTTTCTACCTTGCCTCTTTTGAAGTCCACACAATTCAAATTAACTATCCAATCAAGACTAGGACACTTGTAATTATCAACCCTCAGTTTATTCTCCTCCTTTCTCAAGGGCTTCAGCAGCTGGATTACTATCTTCCTTGCCTCCCCAACTCCTAGCTTTATAATATGGTACCCACATAATCAATACTCATTTTAAAACTGGCTCAGCTCAAGTCACCAAAGACTACTTCTCAACCTCTATCCTCTGCCTGGAACCTCAATTTCAACAAGTACCCACTTATGTTCACTTCATATCCGGATCAACCCATAATTAATCCACACTCATATAATTGGGAAAAATAATAATTTAAAAAAACAATAAATATAGGCATGGCAAAGTCACATTAATCCTCTGTTGGTGAATCTGTGAATTGGTCCAGCCATTCTGAAAAGCAATTTGAGACAGTGCCCTAAAAAAATGACCAAACTGTGCATACATTTTGATTCAGGCATACTATTACAATGGCTATCCTCCCAAAGTCAGCAGAGTCAACGGATAGTGAAGTGAGGGGTCCACAGACATTTCATTAAACATTTCATTATTTTCAGGTGCTTTTTTTCTAGTGAATTAATCAGTTTTGCTGATTTTTAAAAATCATTTCCTATGTTGTGTGTCTCTTTGGGGGCAATTTCAGGGGAAAATAGGTAGTGTAATAATAAAATATAGCAACAAAATTATTTTTAATTAAAAACTTTTAGAAAAAAGGGAAAGAACCTATATTGTACAAAAATATAGCAACTATTTTTAGTAACAAAAAACTAGGAATTAAGGGAGTGCCCATTTATTGCTAAATAATTAAACAAATTTATTATATAGATATCATGGAATCTTATTGTACCTTAAGAAATTGCAAAATAGATAGTTTAAAAGAAATGTGGGAAGACCCATATAAAATGATGCAAAGTGAAGTGAATAGAACTAGGAGAGCAATTAATACAATAATAGCATTGAAAAGAAAAACAACTTTGAAAAACTTGAGAATTTTTATTAATGCAGTGACCACTCCAGAGAATGGATGATAAAATAAGCTATTCACCTCTTAAGAGAGGTGAGGGATTTTAGATAGGAAATAAGACATACAATTTCAGACAGTCAATAGGAATCTCTTTTGTTTTATTCAGCACATTTGTTATTTGTTACAAGGGCTGTGTTTTTTCCCCTTTCCTCCAGTATGGGAAGGGGAAAGGGGGAGAAAGAAAAGAAGAAATGAACAACCAAAGGAAGGTTGTTCTTTGTCCTTCATTCTCAAAGAGGACCAATGTCATCAGGTAGGTGATGACTTGACTTGCAAGTGAATTGGATATGTGATGCAGAGCTGTGCAAAGTCACCAGCCTCACTCTCTCTTCCAGAGCCATCTGGGTCCAGTGACAAGATATAGATCAGGACAATTGGAGATGGCCCCAGATGTAGTGGGAGACCTTGGGCTTTTTAAACTAAGATCTTTTTCAAGTCTGTTTCTCTGAGGCAATACCCATTCAGTGATTAAGGCTAGGTAAGAAATGAAGCAAAGAATGGCCTCTTTTATCTACTAAAAAAAAAATCAATCTGAGAGGGAAAGACCATCAGAGTTTCTCCTTTGAACAGAAACAAATAAGTGTAAATTGCTATTTACACTTACTCTCAGTCATCAAAATACAAACAATGACCAAGTGAGGCTTAGGTTGGGACTTATTGTTGGCCAATCAGTGAGAGCCAGAATGACTTAGATTTAAGGCATAGTCAAGTAATTCTATTTTAATCCCAATGGGCTTTATCAAGGCTGGTTTTCCAGTGCAGTATTTCAAGAAATCATAAATGAAACTACATGGGGCAAAACAGTTAACTGCACCTTTAAAAAATGATAGAATATAAGTAGAGAAGAGAAAAAAAGCTAACCTGTAAAGCTATCTTGTGATGTTTCGGAGATCAAAATTTATATTCCTGGGCAGCTAGGTGGCGCAGTGAGTAGAGCACCAGCCCTGGAGTCAGAAGGACCTGAGTTCGGATCCGGCCTCAGACACTTAACACATACAAACAAAAACCTAGCTGTGTAACCTTGGGCAAGTTACTTAACCCCAATTGCCCTCCAAAAAAAAAGCAAAAAAAAATTTATATTCCTTTGGGCAGAGCACACCCAAATAAGTGTATGATTCCCCATGTGAATAGAGGGAGAGGAAGAAGAAAGGAATAGAAAGAAGGAAGGAAGGAAGGAAGGAAGGAAGGAAGGAAGGAAGGAAGGAAGGAAGGAAAGAAACGTCTTTGAGACATTTGTTATAATGCATAGAAGAGAACAGAAGGCCATAAAAAAAGCACAAATAAGCAGGACAATTTTGAAAGCAACAGACTGAACCTATTTTATATTTAAAAACAAAAGCAATCTCTATATAAGAGAACTACATTTTCATGTATAGTCTACTTTTTCTGTTCTACTATGTATATGAAAGCATCTATTTTATTTAATATTTAAGTTTAGAATAAAAATAAATCATTATTTTTAAAACTTAGGCTGGTCCTCAGACAATACACATACAGTCCATTACTTTGCCCTATAACTAAAGATATGTGGCAGTTTGATCAGTCCTTTTGCTCCACTGCTTCAACCTTCAAGAAACTTGGGTCATCCCAATCCTATGATGCAGCATCACTGTAGTATTTTAGAAGAATAACTAGTAACCTAATCAAAATGAAATCTCCATTGTACTCCAGTGGGCTCAACATTTATGCAAGTGAGTGACTGTAGTCACTGGATACTTACATCTATAACATGTCAGAATAGATTTAATCAATTTTTTTAAAACTGAACAATGACATTGGAATTATGTATTTATAGCCAGGAATACCTTGACATGGATGCTTATCTCTATACCCACCAAGTCAGTTCAAGCAAATGATTAATCAGTGAAAATAAGTATCTTTCAAACTAGGTGTTATATTGAATTGATTATTTGAAGTCTGTGAAGATGAATGTGACTTTAAACTCAAACAAGAAATTAAGCTAATAAAGTCTCAAAGATCTATAAATGAATAGGGCAAACTTAAGATAGAGGCATTTTATAGTTTATTATATATTTGAACACAACCTGAAATGGACAATAAAAAGGCACTATAATTGCCAACTGCTTTTTAAGAATGCAAAAATCATCCAAGTGCTAAACAAAATGGTCCTAGATCTTCTATACAAATTTATTTAAATTCCATGTTCCAATTTTCCTAGTGGAAATAAAAATAGTTTATAAAGCAGTTGGCACATTCATAATATCAGAATACCATCATTCAGTAATAAAAGTAATATTTCACAACATCTGAATGCCACTGTTTACAGTTGGAGGCATGTATAAAATGATTTACCCATGGCATATATACCAATTATTAGAATGAAATTTTTTCAGCAATCTCATTTCAAAACACAATAAATTTCGTTTTTAAAAACCCACAACAAAACAAAAACATGTTACTTAATGAATATCAAGTGTACTGTTTTCCATATTCATTATATCCAGCTTAGGACCTTTATTTTCTCAATCCTACAGAAATCCTGATAACTTTGTTTTACTGTAAGAACATCTTGTATTTATAGAACTTCTTAACTGATCAAGTCAAGATTTTAAAGGTGCTTGAACATAATTCTTCTCTTTGGTTGTTAAAAGGTACTGGCTTGGCTTACTCATGGCTCTGCAAAGAAATTAGACAAGTCTTCCCTTCCCTCATTCCCTTTTAGGTACAACTGTACCCAACAGGAGAAGAAAATATTAAATAAGACAGCAATTTGTAGTCTAATTAAGAGAATACAGACCAAAAAAGGTAAATATACCCCCACCCACTATAAGAACACATTTTTTTTCTTTCTCATATGAGATCTCATTTATATTCCTAACACAATCCCTTTGAGAGCCTTTTTTTCGCCAAAATTCTAACATGCATAGAAGTTGTTACACTTAGGGGTGTGGTGGGGATGGAAGTATAGATAAAATTCTTTCCTCCAATCCCCAAACACAAAAATGCTACTTATGGCCCTACTTCCCATGTAGGATAAGGTGAATTGGATTACATACCAAATTATCACAGGATATATTTGAGGGTGGAGAAACTGGCCCAAATAGATTCAGTGGCTTTACCTAAGGCTAACCACATGTAAAGATGAAATTGGATTTCACATTTCCATTTTGCAGACTAGTGCTCTAGAATTTGATTTATGCAACTTTATCAAATCCTGTATTATCCAGTTTTTCCATTTTTTGTATGATAAGATTATTTATAACACCTGAATTGAAAGACACTAGAATAGGTCATGTGGCTTACTCAAAAAGTGGTTATTTGCTTTGCTGTGTAAATGACAAGTTCCTCTAGTTTAGAAATAGTTACACAGCCAAGGAAATGAGAATTTATATCCAAAAGTCCCTGAATAAAGGCCCATATAAACATTGTTCAACAATATTGAAAAATCAGAACTTTAAACAAATATGTAAAATTGGACATAATTAAAGAAGAAAAGACTTCCCTTTAATTGACATAGTAATTCGCAAAATAATTTATGTAAATTCCTATAAACAGATCAATGAGAAATAGAACACTTTCTATTTTTAAAAAAATTTAATAGAGAAATAACTATTGTATGTGCTGGAGGCCATATTGTTTGAGGCAGTCTGTATAGGATGCCTGGTCAAGATTCATAATTGCACAAATCTGATAGGTCTTACATTCTCTACTACAAATTATATTGCTGTCATAACTCACAAAGAAATACTTATAGTATATTAAGAACTGTTTACTATCTAAGACTGCAAATTGCTTAGCTAACTCATATAAATTTTTTGGCTGCAAATCTTCAATGCCATAAGCCTTTGTCAGGATGTACTCCAATTTCCAGCTGGGTTCTTCTTTCATGTTAGCTTCTGTGAGGTTTAAATAATACTGCCAAGTATCCTACAATTAAAAAAATATACAAATCCATGTTTATATCTCAACATTCACTATGGCTTAAGGGGAGAACACTGTTAATGAAAGGAAAACCAGACTTGGTTTCAAAGGACCTGAATTTGATTCCCTGCTCTACTAACACCAAATAACCATGGGCAAGACCCTTAAACTTTCTGATCTCCACTTTCCTTATCTGTTAAATGGCCATAATAATATTTACACAAACTACCTTACAGAATTGGGAAGAAAGCATATGAGATATTATTTGAATGTGAGCTATTATATTATGAGAACACCAATTAAGAGTTGTATGAGTTACTGCTAGCTGGTAAGATTAAATTGGAAGTTTGTAGCTCACACCTGTACAAAGAAAGGGGAAATCAGAAGAAATCAATTTTATTTTAAAAGAATTGAACCACTGGGCAGCTAGGTGGCGCAGTGAGTAGAGCGCCCGGCCCTGGAGTCAGAAGGACTCATATCTGGCCTCAGACACTTAACCCACACAAACAAAAACCTAGCCGTGTGACCTTGGGCAAGTTACTTAACCCCAATTGCCCTCCAAAAAGCAAAAAAAAAAAAAAAAGAATTGTACCATTAAAAACCTTTTCTTCTCTTTTCTTCAAAGATTTAAGTACCATCAAGCAAAAAAACAATAAAAAAGATGTGCCAGGGACTCTGTTCTAGGTGCTGGAGATGCATATAAAAATAATGACAACTAGCATTTATAGCACTTTAAAGTATAACGACAAAGCAGAATAAATATGTCAGTTCATTGGAAAGAAATAAAACTGTCCTTACAATGACTTTGTATTCTAATGGAGAAACTATGTGATTACAAAAGTAGCATAATTTCAAAATTTCTCTGCATATTTTCCTCCTTAGTTATTGGTTTGTTTCAGCCTCAGAAGTCACATTATTAGTTTTTCATTCAAAGACACTAGATCTGTATGGGAAAAGCGAGCTGTTGGGTTGACAAAACTTACTGGATGATTTGGGCCAAAAATAAAAAAATACATTTATTAGAAAAAGCCAGATAATTGAGCCAAAAATGGTTACACTGGCCCAGATTGCTAACTAGTTATTTTAATTCTCTACTTCATTTTGTGGGATAGATACAGATAAAGTCTCATACTTCAGGCTTTCTTGCATGAAAACATATTTTATCAATAAGAATATCAGAAGAAAGCTCTTCAGCACACTCAGTTTCATAGGGGGGGAGAATGAAATTGCTACCAAATATAGCATTCTGATTCCTTTAGCTATCTCTATAGATATCTCCCAAGAGCATTTCTCAAACACTGCTGAGAATACATTTTTCTCTATATAAAATCTTTATTTAAAGTTCTGTTTAAATATGTTTTTCAATCTTTTAGTTGAGTGAATTGAGAATTTGTAAATTATAGCTTTTTTAAAATTAGGCTACCTCAGAAAATAAAAGTATCTAAGTCTGTCTATAATTATTTTAAAGAGAAAAGTGAATACGAATGTTAAGTCATACAATGATACCCAGCTAAGTAACTGATTGGGAAAATTTTGGAACAAATTACTAAAGTGGCTATGATACTCCTTTGTTTATGGGTGGAGGAAGTTCTGAAGATCCAGAGGCTAAAACTTATGGGGGAATTATGTCAACTTCAGGTTGAGCAAGATTCTGCTGAAGTACCCCTAGCTGTAGCTACAAGGGGTTAAACTAACTTTAAAGCCCATAGCTCAGTACATATATTCCTATGTTGCTTCTTACTCCAATCAGTTATGAGTTATAAGAAAGTATTTAATTTGGTCTCAGGAGACACTGAATGAAAATGAAAAAGTTTTAAGAAGTCAGTGATTAATCACAAGAAAGAAGAATCTGCTTATTTTAATACCTGTATGATCTTGGGTGAATCATTTAACCTGAATATCAAAATGATAAAGTTGGACTAAATAAGAGGTGTCGAACTCAAATAGAAATTGATTCCTGTAGGTGTATGTTGACTTATAAAATCTCAAATTAACATTATCTCTGGTATGTTCTATTTTTATTCATTTTGTTCAATATTTCCCAATTACATTTTAATCTGGTTCCAGCATCCAGAGCATTGTGGGCCCTTTACATTAGCTCACAGGAATGTTTGACACATCTGAACTAAATGACCTAAGGTTCCTTCCAGTTCAAAATCTATAATTGTAAGAGCCTAATTTGTCTCCTAGTCTCCTTCTTCCTCTAATCTATACTTCAAAATAATAGCTGCCAAAATACTCTTTCTTAAGCACAGTCTTGTTCCCTAGAGTAACCATCCCATTTCCCACCTCCATGCCTTTGTTCACTCCCTCCTCTTCCATCTCTTAGAATCCTTAGTTTCCTCAAAGGCTCGAATCAGGTGCCACTTCTTAGGGGAAACCTTCCCTGATTACTCTAGTTATGAGTGCTCTTTCCCTCCTCAAATTATCTTATACTTACTTATCTTTTAATATCCCTCAATAAAATATAAGTTTCTCGAGGACAAGAACTGTTTTTTCATTTTGTTTTTGAATCTCTAATGCATAACTCAGTGTCTTGCCCAAAGAAATGTTTAATAAATGTTTGCTAAATTGAATTGAAGAAATAAGTAGACTCCCATAGCCTAGCTTTTGCAAACTAAAAATTATAAATATTACACACATAAGCAGAACACAAGAGACAGAGAGAGAGAGATAGAGAGAGAGAGAGAGAGAGAGAGAGAGTGAGAGAGAGATACTTTAATTCTACCCTGCCTCGGACTCATAGTGGTCTGATCCTAGACAAGTCACCTAATCTCTCAGTGCCCCTGGCAACTCTCTAACACTATAAATTATAGATAATTGTTGAATGAGATTCAACAACAATAATTCCTTACAGCAATGATACCATAGGTTTAGAATGTTTTTAAATCCTAATTAATGTAAAGAAACTTACCAAAAGTTTGGTAATATATCAATGTCCCTATTTGAATAATATCAACTTACCAGCAATCGATAATCATGAAGATCATATTGAAACAGTCTGATTCCAGGGTTGTTGGTTTGCTTTTCTAGAACATTCTTCACTGGTGTCACAGCAGGAGCCACAAACAAGGAATTGACTGGATTTCCTAGTTAAAACACACATACACAATGCAAACTACATTAAACAAATGTTTTTGTACATGTGGTTTATCAATCCTCTCTTCCTTAATCTAATCCCAATAGATACACATTAAGAATTTTATTCAAATGTCATAGAGTACTAGGCACTTTTTATTGTTTTGAATCTCTTCCTGAGGGAAAACAAATCATACTATCCCAGAGAAACATCATTTTCCTCAAGCTTCTTAAGTAACAAGAAAACACAACAGAAACAGACAATACCAATTAAATAAAGGACTTAGTTGAAAAGGGGAGGGAGAATAATACTTTATTTTTCTACAAGAGAAATAACTTCCAATGTCTATTTTTAAAATTTTGACTGTTTTTGTTGGTTGCTAACGTGTGTGTGTATTATTATGAGATTGGAAACCAGTCCACATGTTGATTCAGTTCTCACTTATCCACAAAATGGAGAGGAGTATATATAACTAAAATACATAGAATCTACATCATAATTGCATTAAGAATGGATTTTTGTCCTTATATATAAGATGGATATGTCAGATATTCTGGGAATTCTCAGTACTTTAGAGTATTTTTGGTCATGCAGTCTGGTGATATGATTCAAGATGACCTACAAAGCTGCCATATTTTCCTTTCCTGACCCTCTTTCAAGTTCTTCATGCCACTGCCAAGGAAAACAGTATCACCCTCGGACTAATACAAATCAGTAACTGGGTGCACAGTTGGCTTCTCAAAACAAAGTTACGGGTATAGTACCTCTTGCCTTGAATGGGTATGAATTATTTGCCATAAAATGTTATTTCCTGCTCCTCCTAGGGTAGATTAAGCAAGACCTTATTTTGGATCAATAAAGGTTTTGATTTAAGTGGAACAGGTGACAATATCAGGAAGTACTTAAATGAGAAATTCATTGTAGACTAACCACTGATAATCAAAAACCAAATATATTAAATTTTAAACAACCAATAAAAGAAGCTTTGCCCTCTAAGTTCCTTGGACTTTAAAATTAGTCAAGCAAAGAACAATGTGAATAACTACCAGCAGATTATCTATAAATTCAAGGATGATATTTATTCTAAAACAAAATTAACTTAGCTGGAGTTTAAGAGGCCCTCTTGCTGAGGCCAATCAAGTAATATTGAGACTATATAGCCAAGAAAAAGTACTATGTACGAGCTTATAATCACACTATCATAACATGTTGGAGTGGATATGATAATTTTTACTTCTAGGGTAAAGCCTAAAAGGTTGCAGAAGGTAAAATCTGGGGATCTGAATCACCGTACCTTTCTGTATGCATAGTTTTTAATAATTTTTTTAATCTTCTGTATCAAGTTAGCTATTTAGGCAGACACTATGTTTAAGCATCAAACTGCAAACATACCATCCAACATTACCTTTTCTATCTGAAAGGACCATAATGCTATCCCTGTGAGTGTGTCCATAAAATTGTCCTGCAATAATATCACTGTACTTGTGGAAAATACCAATCAGTTTCTCATTGTAGTATTCTCTCATAGCAGTTGTATTTCTTGAAAATGGTAGATATCCCACTGGTACATGTGCTATCACATACACCTGAAAAAAACAAATATACTAAGGCATAATAACACATTTCTAAGTCATAACCTAGATCTCTCTTATCAACCTTATATGATAAGACCACCAACCAATGGAATTGTATTTTGTATTTGAGACATATTAAATAAGTTGTCTTCATTATAAACCATCTAATTAGAAAGTCATTTAAAATATCTAGGATCCCAGTTACTGTAACCACATTTTTGGAGAGAAAAAGAGAACGAGATAACAAGCCATTCCCCTGAACTTATCCTTGAATAATTATGTAAACACTATTTTAAGCTGCTTTCCCCTTTGAACTACATAGATCCCCAGGTATGTAGTACTATGAATTCTTCATAGGATCATAGAATCAAAAAGCTAAAACTTGGAAGGACCTCAGAAGCAATCTGGTTCAACCCATTCATTTTAGACTTGAGGAAACTGGTGCACAGACTGGCCCACCCAAGGTTTCAAAAGTAGTAAACATCAGAAGCAAAAATGGAACCCAGACTTTCTGACTCTAGAGACAGTGTTCTTTCTTCTCTAACATTCAGCTCATGTGAAAGTTCTTAATAAAAGTAATTTTAAAAATCAGTTTTGTTGGGGGTGGCTAGGTGGCACAGTGCGTAAGAGCGCCGGCCTCGGAGTTGGGATGACCCGAGACCAAATCCAGCCTCAGAAAATGAGCACCCACACATAAATAATGACTAGCCGTGTAACCTTGAGCAAGTTACTTAACCCCAACTGCTCTAAAAAAAAAAATCAGTTTTGTGTCTATGGTCCAAAACAACTTAAAAATTGTTGTTATACAAAAAAAAAAAATCGTTGTTATATATAACAGGATTGTCAGAGTTACATATGTTGCCTAAGGTAGTTACTACTGATATAATGAAAAACTCTAGTACTTCTTATTAGACCTCACTCTATCTCTTAGCTATGGCTCTTAGGAATACAGAGAAACTGTGATACTTTATAGCCTCTTCCCTTCTGTGCTACCTCCTTGTTACAATATATTTTTTAAAAAAACATTCCTCCTGAATGAAATTTAAATTAATTTTTAAAAATTTAAAGACTGAACATGCTTAATTAATCATTATCATTAGCACCTGCTGCTTGAGAAGGGAAAGTCTCCTGGTGAGAGGGAGTAAGACTATTCCTCCGCCTCAGTCTCCCTGTACCGGTTCACCTTTCTTTCCCTTTTGTTGTTTCTTCCCAGGTTAGCACCCATCAGACCCGGTTCTCTAGATCGTGTCCTTATGGTATGCCCAGCAGGTCTGGGATGCACACTCTATCTCCAAGCTTCCCTCTGTTTTCTCCCTGATCCATCACCCAGTAGCCCAGTTGCTTAAATGCTCTTATGGCTCCTAAGGGCGTTAGGACGGCACAGCCTCTAACCTTTTCTTTATTTTGCTGAGAACTGTTTAGCGTGTTCTCCAGCCACTCAAACTGATTTGCTGGGTCAGTCTGGTTAAGAGTGACAGCATTGGGGCTATAGTACAAGTTTGTGTTTAGACTGATGATCCTGAGGGGCTGACGGCTTAGATGGGATGGAACGGTCTGTGAATAAAAGCCACCTGTGGAAACAAATTCAACACACATTATAGGAAAATACAGGCACACACATGCACGCAAAAAAGCAAATCCTTAACTGAGATACAGCATCTCCAGTCAGAAAGGGAGACTTGGGCCCTCTATCTCTCCATCAAGCACAGTCCTGAGTTGCCATTAGGAGGACACAGATAGGGATACTTACATATTATGATGGCATTTCAAATTAGACTATTTTTTTAATCTCTAAAGACTAAAAGGAGCAGTTCAGGTGCTGACCTGCATTAGTAGATGGTGTTTCTCACTGGGAATTCACCAGGCCAATGAAATCACAGATCAGTCCAAGTTTTGAAATTACTGAATTCTGGTTTGTGCTCTGGGTTTAACAATAAAAGTTTCCATTTATATCGTGCATTAAGGTTTACAAAAGACTTTTCAATATTTTCTCATTTTATCCTCACAACCCTCAGAGATGGGCATTATTTTAATCTACACTTTACAGTTGTTAAAACTGTATTTGAGTTTGACACCACCAATCTTAGTGATAGGTGATAAGGGTCTGAAATAAGATGGTAGCTGTGTAAATAGACAAAAGGAATCAGAATTGAGAGATGTTGTAAGCAAGATTTGGCAAATGATTAAAAATGTTGGTGATGGTGAATGTAGAGCCCAGGATAAAGCTAAAATAAAACCAGGGTAATTAAAGAGATGATAATAAGGGTGGCTGGTTGGCACAGTGAATAGAGCTCTGGCCCTGGAGTCAGGAGGACCTGAGTTCAAGTCTGACCTCAGATACTTAACACTTACTGATCATGTGACTTTGGGCAAGTCACTTAATTCCAATTGCCCAGCCTTCCCCCCTCCAAAGAAAAGAAAGAAAAAAAATGAAGATAACCTCAAAAAATGGAAAAGTATAGAGGTAGAGCTGATTTGAGGGGAAAAGATAAGACATTCTATTTTGGGCCTGTTGAATTTGAGTTGGTTCTTCACTATCCAATTTGAAATGTCCACTAAGGAGTTGGTAATAAAGGACTGAAGTTTAGGAGACAGATCAGGGAAAGACAGGTTTTGAGTCATCTTCATAAAGATAACTAAATTAAAAAAAAATTTCTGAGGTAACTAAAAGAATAGAGCAAAAAGGACTCAGAGCATAGCCTAAGGGAATACCCACAGTTAGGAAGTATGAAGTGGATGATCAGCCTGCAAAAGATACTGAAAAAGAGCAGTCAGATAAGTAAAGAAATGATAATAGTGTCACAAAAACCCAGGAAGGGGAGGATGGAGGAGATGTGGGCATGTTCGAAGACAACAGAGAAGGGACCAATAAATAGGTAGGATTAGAAAAGTAGAGAGAAAGAAGACAATTAAATTGACAATCATCTGGACAAGGAAAAAGACCACATTTTCATCAGAGACAGGAATAAAGAACACATTAGGGGATGTCAAAGAATTTTAGAGGAAAGAGGGATATGAGGGGAAATGGGAAGGATATAAAATAGAAGGTATCATGGAAGAGGAGGGGTAGAATATTAAAAAGAAATTCTCCAATGGTGGAAATTGTGGAAGTACAGATAATATTTATCCCTGTACTCCTTCTCATCTTCTTCCTCCCTCCCTCCTTTTTTTTATCTTACAGCATTTACAGGATTTAGAGTTGAAACAGAGTATTGCTCCAGCCTCTTCATTTTATGGATGAAACAATAGTCTCCAAGAGACTGTGACTATCCAAAATTCACACAAAGAGCCCAGATGAGATCCAAACCCAGTTTTCTAACTTCAAATTCAGTGCTCTCTCCACAACACCAATGGATACAATCAGTATGATTGTATAATCCACATGATTTCTCTTTTGCTATAGGGGTAATTGAAGCGAAGAAGAATAAGTATGAACATTCTACTGAAACTTATTTTTGAAAAGCTGACTTCTATGACCTCATGGGACTATAACCACTTTCACTGAGGAGTGTGGGATGGAAGACGCTGAGCACGACTGATTTATACCCTACCATCCGACCATTAGACAGAACCACCTATATCTGAGCAAATGATACAGAAATGTGATTCTATCCTGGTTAGGGGCAGCTAAGTGATATAGTAGATAAAGTGCCAGTCCTGGAGTCAAGAAGGCTCATTTTTGTGAGATTAAATTTGACCTAAAAATGAACATGATAAAAGGCAAAAATTTAACAGGCAGACAATTAACAGAAGCAAGAGAGATTAAAAAGAGGTAGCAGTACTACACAAAAGAACTACATAGGAAAGAGCTTAATATCATCGATAATCAGAATGGTATGGTTACTGTTCTAGAGCCAGACATCCTGAAGGATAAGTCAAGTGGGCCTTAAAAATCACTGCAAACAATAAGGCTAGTGAAGGCAAAATAGGTGAGCTATTTAAAATCCTAAAAGATGATACTGTTAAAGTGCTTCACTCGATATATCAGAAAATTTGAAAAACACAACAGTGGCCACTAGATTAGAAAAGATCAGTTTGCATTCCAATCTGAAAGAAGGAAAATGCCAAGGAATGTTTAAATTACCAAACAATTGTGCTCATTTCACACACAAGCAAAACTATCTTAAGATTCTGCAAGCCAGGGGCAGCTAGGTGACACAGTGAACAGAACACCTGCCCTGGAGTCAGGAGGACCTGAGTTCAAATCCGACCTTAGACTAGCAGTGTGACCTTGGACAAGTCACAACCCCAATTGCCTTGCATTACCCCCTCCAAAAAGCAAAAAAAAAAAAAAAGATTCTACAAGCTAAGCTTTAGTAATAAATGAACCAAGCATTATCAAAAGAACACATTGGCTTTTGAAGAGGAATTAGAGACCAAATTGCCAACATCTGCTGGATTATGGAGAAAGTAAGGGAGTTCCAGAAAAAATATCTACTTCTGCTTCATTGACTACACTAAAGCCTTTGACTGTATGGGTCACAACAAAATGTGGCAAGTCCTCAAACAGATGGAAGTACCAGATTATCTTGCTTGTCTCCTGAGGAACCTGTATGCAGGCCAAGAAGTAAGAGTTAGAACTAAAGATGGAACAACTGATTGGTTTAAGATTGGAAAAGAAATACAGTAAGACTGTAGATTATCACCTTATTTATTTAACTTATATGGAGAATACATCATGCCAAATCAGACTAGATGAATCAAAAGCTGTAATTAAGGTTGCTGGGGAAAATATCAACAATCTCAGATATGCAGAGAGTACCATTCAGATGGCAGAAAATGAAGAGGAACTAAGAAGCCTCTTGATGAGGGTGAAAGAGGGGAGTCTAGAAGCTAGTCTGAAGCTTAATGTTCAAAAACTAAGACTGGACGACTGGTCCGATCACTTTCCGGCAAATACAGAGCAAAGAAATGGAAGCAATGTCAGATTTTATATTTTGTGCTCAAAGATCACTGTAGAGGGTGACTGTAACCTTGAAATTAAAAGATGCTTGCTCCTTGGAAGCAAAGCTGCTGTAAATTTGGACAACACACTAAAATCAGAAATATCACCTTGCAAATAAAGGCCTATATAGGAAAAGCTATGGTTTTATCCAGTAGCAATGTAGAGATGTCAGGGTTGGACTAACGGAAAGCTGAGCACCACAGAATTAACATTTTTAAATTGTGGTGCTGGAGAAGACTTTTGAGAGACCCTTGAACAGCAAGGGGATAAAACCAGTCAATAGTTAAAGAAATTAATTCAGGCTATTCGTTGGAAGGTCAAATATTGAAGGTGAAGCATAATTACTTTGCCATATAATGAGAAGTCAGGACTCACTAGAAAAGACCCTGATATTAGGAAAGATTGAAGGCAAAAGGGACAGCAGATGATGAGATAAGTAGATAAATGAGATAAATGAACATGAACTTAGACTTTGAGAGATAGTGAAGGACAGAAGAGCCTGATGTTCATGGGGTTACCAACAGTCAAATGTGACTAAATGACTGAATAACAACAGCAACAACAAACCATTGTTATAAATGTTGGAGGCATGGCTGTAAGGCCAGGACCCTCTTAGTTGAGGTTCAATGTTGGGATAAAATGAGGTCCGTGGAAGTCACTGAACATTTAACAGGAAGCTTGCTCTGACCTAAACCAGCAAGAATGTGCAACAAGAATACTGTAACACTTAGGTTATCTGTACACAACACCGTCTCATCTCCATCTGTAAATGCATATGGTAGTAGGTAGTCAGGGTATAGTGATTCTTATGGTCTTAGGCACCCACCATGTCTGAGAGGGACAAATGATATATGGCTGAAAATGTACATATTCCTAGATAACCAGGACACTGAGTCAGGGAAGCTAAAGCCAATCAGGTCCTGGGGGCAGCTTTGTTTTCTTTCAGGTAAGGCCCCCCAAAATGTTGTGTGTGGGAGAATAGATGGGTCAGAGAAATTCTGGTCCTATTTATTTGTTCAGTCATTTTTCAGTTGTGTCTGACTCCTCATGACCCAGTTTGGAGTTCTCTCAGCAAAGGTGTGGAATGGTTTGTCATTTCCTTCTCCAGCTCATGTTACAGATGAGGAAACTGAGGCAAACGGGGCTAAGTGACTTGTCCAGGGTCACACAACTACTAAGTCTGAGCTGGATTTGAATTTAGGTCTTCCTGACTTCAGGGCCAGTGTCCTATCTACAGCACCACCTAGCTTCCCACTAGCCCTATTACAGCATACCATGTAACTTAAAAGTTGGCTACATAACATTTATTTGAAAATAGTTAATTACTTTGTTTAACAGCTGGATAAAAAGGACCCAAATTTGGCCATTGTAGGTTTTGGTTTTTTTTAAACGCAGCCTAATAGTGAACAGATGATGTCAAGGTAGTGGGGGATGGGAGGATGAGAGGAGTCACACTAAACTGGAGAAGCAGTATGGTGAAGGGCAAAGAAGACTGTCCCTGGAGTCAGAGGAGCTGGGCTCATGTCCTTTGTTGTTTGCTGACTGTGTGAGATCCTGGGAAAGTCAATTCATTTTTCTGGGCCATAGTTTCCCCTAAGTTAACTTTCTGATCTAAATCTTATGACCCTATAAATGTAAAGAATAAGCAAGCAACATTGGTCTAGTAGTATTTCTAGGCTATCTTTGGGCCTGTTTTTGGGAGACTTGAGCCTAAAATGCAGAGAACTGTACATGCATGCATGTGTATACATATATGTATCTATGTATGTGCATATACATGTATACACATATACATAGTATGCATATGTGTATTGTGCATATATACACATACATATATCTCTGCGTGTACATATATCCATACATAAAACCTCTCATTTTATCTTCACAACAACTTTGTGGTTGTTGTGTTCTTAATCATCATTTTAGAAATCGAGAAATTCTGGTTGTAGGGGGCAACTAGGAGGCACAGTGAAAAGAGCACCAGCCTAGGAGTCAGGAGGACCTAAGGTCAAATCTGGCCTCAGACACTTACCACTAGATGTGTGACCTTGGGCAAGTCACTTAACCCCAATTGCCCTGCCTTCCCCCCTCCAAAAAAAGACACACAAAAAAAAGAGATTCTGGCTGAGAAAGAATAAGTGACCTTCTCTAGGGTCACTCAACAGGTAGGTGTTAGAAGAAAAGTTAAAATTCAGTTGTGCCTCACTTAAGTCCTACCATATGCACCGTACCAAGCTGCCTCTTCATTCACCCCCTTGCATGTGTTGTCAAAGCTGCCGTCATCACTCCTATCTCCCTTTTATCTCCTCATGCCTCTCTTCCCTAGACTATTCCAATAGTTTTCTAATTGATTCCCCTTCATCACGTCTCTCCCTGCTTCAATTCAGCATCCACTGAGCTGCCAAAGTGACTTTCCTAAGTGTTACCCCTCTACTCAATAAGATCCAGTGGCTCCCTATACCCTCCAGGGACCAAACACAAATTCATGCTTGACACTGAAGACCCTTCACAAGCTGACCTCTTTCTATCTTTCTAGTTTTGCTTTACACCCTGTGATCCAATATATATACTCCCCTATTAGAATGTGAAAAGGGACCTTGTTTTTTCCCTCATTTTATCCCTTTAATTTGGCTGATACAAAGTGCCTGATACAAAGTACTTTGAAGTATAAGTTTCTTGACTGACCAGACCACCTCCAGTAGTCCTCAATTTAACATTTCCTTAAGGACATTATTTAGTCATCAGTTTGCATGGATTTGAAATTTCTGCAAGTTCTCTCTCCAGGGGTGATTGTTGTTAGGTTAAAGAGTTCATCTAGGCTTTTTCAGTGTTTAGTCCCCATGCCACTTAAATAGACCCTGACTGATCAAATTAAAGGAAGGTTTCTACCTAATAACTTACTTTTTAGGGCATTATAGTATACCATCTATGTGTTTATACTTTTCCTTACAGGTATAGTAATATACTTCCTGTATGCCCATTTTCAAAAATGTATCTTCTCATCATTCCATTCTACATTGGAAAAGCTCAGTCATTTTAAATTTTACATGGCGGTTAGTCTTGCAAAGTACTGGCTAATTGGTTAAGGCTGGTGCTTGCACATGTTCACACTTTTTAATTGACTTGGCTACTGCACTGATTTCAGAGCTATTTTTTATTCATATTCAAATCCAAATGTCAACTTTTGTTTCATGTGTCACATGCTAATTTTTCTCCACAGTCATAAATTCAGGAAAGGAGGGAAGAAGGGAAGGGACAGAACTACCTACAAGATAAACTGGTTCTTAGCAACTGTACTAAAGCAAGGTTAACAACTCACAGACTTCCAGTAAAATAGGATGCTAGAGCTCTCTGGGACTAGTATGGCATGCCCAATCAAACACAATTAATTGAGGACCAAATCTAAACCACATGTTTTCAAAACATAGCAAAAAAGGCAAACAGCTCTTGAAATTTACCTGTTCTCAATGTATGGATGGCTTCCTCAGTTAACCATGGTTTCCAGAAGTTGGCTACAGCTTCATATACTTTGCTAGTGGATATAGGCAGTTGGTCCTGTCCAAATAAAACAACATAAGGTACAAATTACATTTCAAATAAGGTTATATGGATGAAAAAGAATGATGGCAGAACTATCTTAAAAATAATCAAAATCATATTCGTATGATCATAAGAAAATTTTCTGAAAATTTAATATAATTACAGATGTTGATTTGATTCCCTAGTTTCTATGATTTACCCACAACATATCCCCTTTCACAATTTGCTCTAGCATGCTCTTTATCTGAGGCAGTGTGGATAGAGTGAATAGAGTGCTGGACTTGAAGTCAGAAAGATCTGGGTTCAGATATTACTTCTTGGTACATATTAACTGTGTTATGCAGAGTAAGTCACTTATCTTCCATGTGCCCCAAGATCAAAAAATCTAGAACTAGAAGGGAACTCAAAAGCAACATAGTCTAAGCCTCTCATTTTGCAGATGAAACCAAGACTCTGGAAAACTAAATGACTTGCCCAAGATCACACAGGCAGCAAGCATCAGATAAAAGGTCTGAACTGAGGTTGGTCTTCTGACCATCAGCGCCCTTTCCACCATCACATTGCCACAGATGAACATTCTAGAATAAATTTTCCTAGGACTTGTCTGCAAAGTTTGGGATACATTGTGAAGGATCTTTGTTGGGAGAGGAAATTCCCATAGTTGGAGTCCCCTATTTTGAAGAAATCAGACTCTTGTGTATTCATCTATAAAACAAAGATAACAGCATCTACTTCTCAGGGTTACTGTGAGGACCAAACGGAATAACTGTAAAGTGCTAAGCACAGTGGCTGCCAAATAGTAAACACCACCTACATGTTAGTGATCATTATTAACTATTATTATTATTCTGTTCCATTCCAACACAGTCTCTTCATCTAAAGACTCTTTACATCTGTTTTCATTTTATTTTTCAAGATGGCTTGAGCTTCCCAAAGAATTCTTGACAAATGAAAGTTCAACAATATAGTTGTTGTTACAGTGGCATTAATACTTTAAAAACATAAAACCTCAATTTTAAAGAATGGAAAGGGGGCAGCTAGGTGGCACAGTGAGTAGAGCGTTGGCCCTGGAGTCAGAAGGACCTGAGTTCGGATCCGGCCTCAGACACTTAATGCACACACAAACAAAAACCTAGCTGTGTGACCTTGGGCAAGTTACTTAACCCCAACTGCCCTCCAAAAAAGCAAGGAAAAAAAAAAAGAATGGAAAGGTAAATTAAAACCCTACAGAAACTTTCAGAATCAGAAAATCATTGTAATATATTAACATTTTGTGACATTATGCTTAAAAATAAAAAATTTTCCCTGTGACTGTCCACCCATATATTAGTGATGGAAACTCCTCCAAGATATAGATCCACATGCCAAAACCAATACAACATCCTCGTCATTGCTCAATGTGACCCATGACATTAGTTCACGATGACTTTTCCTGATTGCCAAATATATGATGACAACTTGTATACATTCAGGTTAAGTAATAAGCAAACAGCTTGTTCTAACTGGAACTAATTACTTAATTTTGTTTTGTTCTGTATCTTAGGTCAGAGTCATTTGATAAAATGTTATACAATGACATGTCAAACAGGATTTCAGTAACAATCCACAGCCTAAGAACCCCAAACCATCCTTGGTCAGGTCTTATTTACTACAATTAAGTGAAGATTACAAGATACTAAGTCAAAAACATTATAGCATTTGGAATTGTCAAATCATAGAATTTTTTAGAGATGAATGGGAACTTAGATTTCATATAATCAACCCTCTCATTTTACAGATAAAGGAATAAAGACTTGCTGCAATAAAGAAGGCTGCAGCCAGAATGAAGATCTCTACCATATTCTATCCAGTCCATCACACTGCCTTCTGGGTGTGTAACATCCATAGGCAAGAAAAAAGGAAGGACACTAAGCTCATCCAGCTTTACTAGTACAGGGGTGTGGGAAAAGCCTAAAGATTAATTAGGGACCCTGACCCAGGCTCCTTCCTAGGGTGGGAGCAAAAAGGCTGCCAAGCAAATACCTACCTCTTCTATTGTAATGGGTGGAGATATGAATATGTGCATGTGCGTTTATGTATCTATGATAAATATTTATATGCCTTCATTAGACATTATAATTCTAATTCTTTCTCAGTCATCATTGCCTAATATCTGCTATAATTATTTACAGATAACTCTGGAAGAAGTTGTCTCTGTGTTTGTCATGACACAATTTGTATTTCTGTTAATGATGGGAGGACAAAAATCATTTTAATAATATTACCAAATGAGGGGGGACTCTATGAATCTGGAACATTGCATATATCATCATAAAAAAGTGATATGTTAGTTATTTTTATTATTTTTTTGTCTTTCCTATTTCCTGTTATATGGGAGGAGAGGTATATTCAGAAACAAAGGTAACATATAAAAACATAAGATAAATAAAAATGAAATGTTTTTCAAAAATAAATTAATATCAGGGACAGCTAGGTGGCATAGTGAATAGAGGAACTGAGTTCAAATCTAGCCTCAGACTGTTAACACTCACTAGCCGTGTGACCTTGGGCAAGTCACTTAACCTCAGTTGCCCAGCCTTCCCCCCTCCAAAAAGCAAAAATAAATAAATAAATTAGTATCAGCAATTCAGAAAAGCATACAAAGACTTCTGAGAACTGATGTAGAAAGGTAAGAAGCAAAAAGACAATAAACACATGACTACAACAATGTGAATTGAAAGAAATTAAACCACACACCCACAAACACTACTGACAGAAATGGTTGCTATATTGATCAATTTTGAACTGTTTTCCTTTTTCTTTTTTTTTTTTGATTCATTGTTATAAGGGCTAGCTTACAGAGAAGGAAAACCTGACTGTGTTTGCTAATTAATGCAATGTAACAACAAAAGATAACAATATTTTTTAATATAGCATTGCTGATTTCTCAAACTGGAGAATTAAAACACTTTTACCAAAAAGATCCATGAGCTGAGAGAATACATGGGGCCTTATATGGTAAAGTAAATGAAGCTTATATGGTTCAGAATGGTTATATTCAGTCTATACAAGCTTTATTGAATACTGGTAGGCAGCCCTAATTCTTCAAAATTCTCTCCCCTCCTTGAGTTTCAGAGACACAATATAATGTTGCTTCTCTTCCTATTTAAGTGTTATGTCTCAGTCTGTTTCCATGGCTCCTTATATAATCCTGAGTCTTTATGCTTGCGTGCTTCTTAAGGTTTTGTTTGTGGATCCTCTTTGATTCCCTTGGTAAATTCGTTTTTTCCTATAGCTTTAGCTCCCAACTCTATGCTTATTACTACCAAATTTTTATCTCTAGCATCACTTCTCTTTTGAGGCTTAGACTCATATGGGCTCCAGATGCTTCAGAACATCTCTACCTGCATATTCATTCACTGTCTGTATCCCATGCCAGGAACTCTGTCTCTCCTCACATCTTCTTCCTTCAAGTCTTAGTTGAAGTCCCACCTTCTACAAGAAACCATTCCTAGATCTCCATAATCTTAGTGCCTTTCCTCTGAGATGCTCTCCAAATGATTATGTCTATATCTTACCGTACAGTCATTTTGCACATTATTTCCTCCATTAGACTATGAGCTTCTTAAGGGCAGGGACCATGAAAGGTATTCTCTGGTAGTTAATTAATGCTTGTTGACTTAACTATTAGGTAGCATGTAATATGCACTACTTTAAACAAAATGTTATTATAAGTTAACATTATTGGGGCGGCTACGTGGCACAGCAAGTAGAGCATCGGCCCTGCAGTCAGAAGGACCTGAGTTCAGATCCGGCCTCAGACACTTAACACACACAAACAAAAACCTAGCTGTGTGACCTTGGGCAAGTTACTTAACCCCAATTGCCCTCAAAAAGGCAAAAAAAAAAAAAAAAAAAGAAGTTAACATTATTAATGAGAAGTTGGTGGTATTGACATTACTCAGAAGAGACAAAGATGTGTTACATAAGAGTACACATTTTCAAAGAAATTGGCCAAAATGTGGCCTTTGACACTGATTAATGCCCACATCACATTTAATCACAAACAAAAATTATATTGGCTATAACATGCATCTTTGGACATTGTCTACTGTTTTATCTTAAATAATCATCTACTTTTGCTGACCCACAGTTCCCCCAACATTCTTTGTAGCACTAAATCTTAGTATCTACAGGTCATCTGAAACTTAAAATTTCATTCTAGAATTTAGGAATAATTCTAAACATATATTGCAGCAGCCTATTCAAACACACTTATTTTAATCTGTAGCAATAGGGAGCTATATTCGACAGAGTAACTGGAATCCTTGGATAATTCCCAAACCTAACTTTGGCCACAAGTTCAAATTCACTGCCAACCTTAATGACAAAGTAAAAACTTTAAAAAGTTTAGATTTATCACCTTCTCTTCCTTCCCCTTTCCTCCCATAGAAGTAATAAAAAGTAAAATTACTCAAAAGAGGAGAATTAGATAATGAGAGTGAAAATAACAAAAGAGGCTGTGACAATGCCCAAAATGGATCATTAATCACTAAAGAATCAAGAAATCAACTCTACATTTTTATACAAAAACAATAGTTCATTTATTTTTGTTTATCCCATCCCTACTCCCTTTCCCATCAAATAGTCAATAATAGATCTTAACATCTCTACCTTTATCCCCCCCAAATCATAATTATTTTAAGGCTTCTGGAAGATAAAGTTACCTGAGGCCAGTAGTCATGATTGCCCAAAGCAGGGAAAACCTGGAAATTGGGAAAGAGGCTTTGGATGGTGGTTGTCATATTGCCAATGACATTTATTACTACATCCGTGGAAAGTTCCTTTACTGGAACATGAGGAGGGCTATCCCTGAAGAGAAGATAGTGTTCATTAATTAATAAAAACATATGGCAATTAAGGAGAAATGGTGCTTTATAAGAAGTTATATCTAAGGTGATTGGCAAAACTGCAAATAATATTCCAAAATGTACTGGTATCACCCATATTTTTTCACTACTTCACTAACACACTCAAGTTCTTTAAAGCCCTTCTTTCTCCTCCACATTGTTTCCTCTTCTATAAAATAGAAATAATACTAATAAGCATCTATTTCATAGGGTTTTTGTAAGGATTAAACTAATGTATTCGATGTACTTTGCTCATCTTAAAAGCAGTACAGAAAGTGGTTAGTTGTTGTTAATGATTCTTTCAGAGGATCAACTAATAAAGTGAATCCAGAGGGACCTGGGAAACAGAAAGCAAAGGAAAATATTTAAATGTGAAAAACAAATGTGTATATAGGAAGAGGCATGGAGTAAAAGATGCAGTCATGGACTTACAAGGATCAGTTAAAGAAGAAAGAGAAAAGACCTAGGGGAAGAATAATAGCTTTCTTCATATACTTGAAAGGCTGTTATATAAAAGAGGGATTGACTTTGTTTTGATTAATCTCAAAGGGCATAACTAAGCAATCAAAAGGTAGAAATGGCAAATAAGAAGATATAAACTTGTTTTTTAAAAAAAGTTCCTAAACCTAGAGCTATTCAAAAGTGAAATGAACCACCTTAGTAGCCAATGAAACCCTTTTCTGGAGGTTTTTGAGCAAATAATGGATGAATGCTTTGGGGGTATGTTGTAGAAGGCAATCCTATTCAGGTCCAAGTTGGTCTAGGTAACCTCTGAGGTCCTTTACAACTCTGGAATCCTAAGAACATGCAAACTTCTGATTTCTGATTTATTTATTTTTAGGTACTAGAAAGATAGGCAATACATTCATGATAAGAGTGATATAGAAAGACCATAAATGAAAAATTTTTAAATACTGCTAAAACACATATTCCATGACTTCTTATAAGAACTATCAACACAATGATAAAGTATATTCAATACTTTCTGTAAGACACATTTTTCAAAACCATTCCATTTGTGAAATCTTTAGTGTTTCACAATGAATCATTTTAATTATATGAAAGTCTATAGTAAATTAACTCCTCTTATATATGAGTAGCTTCTTCAATACCTGTTATCATTTATAAAAGAAAATCTTAATTTAATTTTGTGTTATGGAACCAAATAAATGCAAAGCACTTGAGGAAATATAGTCTATATAACATCTTCATAAGTCATTTGCTATTCTACTGAAGTTTTTCATAAAATAGACTCTATATAAATTTTAATTCTATTGGCTTGATCACTTACCCAGTCCATATCATGAAAGATGCTTGTTGTCCAGAACTCTTAATGAAGTTAAATGCTGATAAAATGAGCTGGTATGGAGAATCACATAGAAAATCTCCAAAAGGACCAGGGTTGGAAGCATTTGCCCCCTTGGATGATGAGCATACTTTTGTACGGTCCTCAGTGATATGGTATGTAGGATCTAGATGTAAGTCAGTCACATGCCAAAACTGTCCTATAGATTAGAAGGAAATATTGTTGAAAGTTCTTCCTGTAAGCTCAATTTTGCACAATTTTACAAGAAACTGGAAGCAGATCTCCACATAATGGCAGGGGAAATTTTGAGTCAATGATGTGCTTCTGTACCCTACAGTTAAGTGCAATTTTTCCATGTGAGTAGATGAGGAAACAGAGGACAGTTGAAAGAAATGATGACTCACTGGACTTATAAACTTGAGCCACAGTTGATGGGCTCAGAGATAGTGTGAACTTGTAAGAGCTAATTTGCATAATGAAATATATGGAGACACCCTTGTGGGAGGATAGTAATACAACTTTGTGCCTTAATAGCATGTTTCCTTGAAGGATTTATGACTTTAGAATTATTCTCCAGGTATGACTATTTGCATTTTTCCAGACAGAAAAAAATCACATGGAAAAGTAATATGACTTGCCCAGTGTTTATATACTGAGTTAATGGTAGAGCCTGAACTAAATACTTCCTCTTACTTTCTCATCTGAAACTGCAGTTAAGATTAATAAAGAGTGAATACAATGTTTAAAGCTGAACCTTTCAGCCTAAATGTAGAAATTTCCATTTAGGATTTTTGAAAGCTACCTAGTAGCTTCCCATTATCTAGGCTCTCCTATTTTACTTAGCAAGGGAAATAGTTGTAGGAAAGGATAGTCCAATGCTGCTTCAATGGAGCAGCAGAGAACTGGTGTGGGATGCTTACATTAGCCAACATCTGATACTACCACTGCCTAGGAATTATCCTAAGGATCAAAGCAACTACATTTAGGGATATGGCAAGGGACTCCACTCAGGACAGTCACATCCAATTGTATGACACACAACAGTTTCAAGGGTATTACTGTTAATATGTGTATACCTACAGAGACCTTATAGTCAGACACTTTCCAAAATATCATGGTATTACTGTTACTCTAAACACTGTCATATCCCCATCTTAGCATAGAGTTTGGCATGTAGCAGACATATAAATAATTGTTGATTTGGCTTGATTTCTTGGTTGATGTCTACCATTATCACAGGAATATTCCCAGTTAAGTAGCTGGCACAGCAAATAGAGATTCTGTTCTGGAATCAAGGACCAGAGTTTAAATACAGTCCCAGATACTTATTAGCTGTGTGACCCTGGGCAAGTCACTTAACTTCTCATACTCTCAGTCTCCTTATCTGCTAAAAGGTCAAAAATAGCACCTATCTGTCTGAGCTGTTGTGAAGATTAAATGATACAATATTTGTAAAATGCTTTGCTAATTCTAAAGCACTCTATAAATGCTAACTATTATTAAACCCTTAGAACCATAGAATTTTAGAGTTGAAAGAAATATTAGTGATCACTCTAGGTCAACCTTCTAATTTTACAGATGAGAAAAAAGACTAGAGAGTCACATAACAGGGCTAGTTCGTGGAAAGATTAGAGTTAGAAGCCAGATCTCTTGGCATCTAGTACAAACAGTACTTTCAGAGCATTACAAAGAAAATGGCATAGAACAGATATCTCTAATAAGAATGAGTAAATAAAGTATTTATTTATTGTTATTTATTGTTCTGAGTTCTAGGGATAAAATTATAAAAGTAAAACAGTCCCTGCTCCCAAAGAGCTCCCATTCTAAAGAGGGAGACAATTCATATGGAAGGTTTCAACTTCTAGTCAGATGGAAATTTCCCATGGCCCTTAGGGTACAGTGGCAAAGCAGATGTTGATGCCTGCTGCTTTAATGTCATTTCCACTTTATAAAAATACTATTAGTTTTTGACATTGAACCATTTGACAATGCCAAAGACTTTGGTCACCAATGGTCTCCAGAAACCTTGACTGATCTAATGATCCCCTACCTACAACTCTGAAAATGTTGATCTAAAATACTATGCTCTACTCCAGACCTATATGACATGTTAACCCAACACACACATTGGCATTTGAAAAAAGCCTAGTATTACCTTGAAGACAGCCTATCTTTGGGATATTAAGTATAAGAATCAGATTGAGGAGAAAATCACCAACTAAGCTGAATTTTCAACCATTACTCTATCTAAGCATTACTGAATACAACACCTTCAATACTACATATGATTACATAGTTTATTAAAACCCAACCTTGTTGCTCATGTTTCTGAAAGAATTTTTTTAAACAAATGCTTTATTAACTTCTGTTTTACATCACTCATTTCCGCCAGATTTTGAGTTACAATCATTTTCCCCCCACTATTCCCCTACCCAACCTCCCAGAATAGCAGTCCCACAAGATACCGCTTCCTCCAATCTGCTCTCTCCCATACCTTCTCCCATACCCCCATCAACTTTTCCATTAGAAGAAGGTGAATCTTTGTGTCCCAATGCCTGCACATCTTATCTCCCTATTACAAGCAAAAGAGTATTAATAATAGGATTTATATATATTTGAAACATTTCATGTTAAGACCTCGAATTTCAGATCCATTTCCTTCCTCCCTTGTCACCCATTCCCTCTGGGGAGATAAGTAATTCAGTATATGTTGTACATGTCTAGCTATGCAAAACATTATCATAGTAGATATATTGTACAAGGCTGCTTATAATACCCTCCCAGTCATCCCACCCCCCACCTGGTCCATTCCCTACATGATCCTGTCCCTCTTCTATAGTGGGTACTTCCAACCTCCCCTCACCCCAAGGATGCCCTCCCTTCCATCATCCGTCCTCTCATCCCCCTTCCCCCTATCCTGCTGCAGGTTGAGATATCCCATTTAGTATGTATGTCATTTTCTCCCTGAACCAAATTCAATGTGAATGTGGTTTTGCCTTTTTAGCCTTCCTTATTCTCCCCCTCCTTTGCAACCACTTCCCCTTGCTTCTTCTACATGGGATAGTTTACCCTACCCTATCTCTCCCCATCTCCTCTTGCCACTTTCCTCTTTCACCTCATAATTTCATCCCTTGAGTATTCTCCCTTCCCAACAAATTCAACCTATGCCCTCTATCCATATATAACTATAACCTTATACACACACATTCACATATGTATTCATATGACCACACACCCTTCTTCCATTATTTTCATAGTGAGAAAGATATCATCAGTCACAGTTATTGCTTTTCCATATAGGAATGTAAATAGTTCAACTTTGATAAGTTCCTTTTGATTTCTTTTCCCTGATTACCTTCTCAGGCATCTCTTCCTTCTTGTGTCTGGATGTCAAATTTTCTATTCAATTCTGGTTTTTTCCTCAAGAATGCTTGAAAGTCCTCTATTCCACTGAATGACCATATTTTCCCCTGAAACAAAATACTCAGTTTTGCTGGGTAGGTGACCCTTGGGTTCATTCCCAGTTCTTTTGCCCTCTGGAATATCATATTCCATGCCCTTCGATCCCTCAGTGTAGAAGCTGCCAGGTCCTGGGCTATTCTGATTGTGTTTCCACAATATTGAAATTGTTTCTTCCTGGCTACTTGTAGTATTTTCTCCTTGATCTGGGGATTCTGGAACCTGGCTATAATATTCCTGGGAGTTTTCTTTATGGGATCTTTTTCAGGAGGTCATCTGTGGATTCTTTCAACCTCTATTTTGCCCTCTGGATCTAAAACATCAGGGCAGTTTTCCTTGAGAATTTCTTGAAGGGTGATTTCTAGGTTCTTTCTTTGATCATGGCTTTCAGGTAGTCCAATAATTTTTAAATTGTCTCTCCTGGATCTATTTTCCAGGTCAGTGGTTTTTCCATGAGATATTTCACATTGCCTTCTAATCTTTCATTTGTTTGGATCTGCTTAACAGCATCTTGATTTCTCATAAAGTCATTAGCTTCCATTTGCTCCAGTCTAACTCTGAAGGAATGAATCTCCTCAGTGAACTTTTGAGATTCTTTTTCCATCTGGCAAATTCGACTTTTTAAGGCATTCTTCTCCTCATTGCCCTTTTGGGCCTCCTTTGCCATTTGAGTTAGTCTATTTTTTAAGGTGTTGTTTTCCTCAGTCAGGCTGTTGACCCTCATTTCATACTTTTCCTGCATCCTTCTCATTTCTCTTTCCAATTTTTCCTCCACTTCTCTTATTTGATTTTTAAAGTCCTACTTAAGGTCCTCTATGGCCTGCAACCCGCTCATGTTTTCCCCTGGGGCTTTTGGAGCAGGACTTCTGACCTCACAGTCCTTTTCCCGCTCTATGCCCCCAAAATAGGAGTCTAGGGTTGCATTTTTCTGTTTCCTTTGCCTTGGCATGTTGCCACTTAATTGCTTGACTTTTGGGCTTGTTGCCACACTATGGCTTTAAGGCCAGATAGAAGAATTTTCGTCCAGAACATGTGGGGGGCAACTTCCGTTTCTGGCAAGCTGTAAACCCACCCACAACTTCCACCCTAGATCACAATCCAGATCCAGGGAGGTTAGAGGTTAATCGCAGGAGGTTAATCGCAAGAGCGATTACGCCCCAAGACTGATTGCTGGATCTCCCTACAATTTGCAGGCCGGGAGCTGGAGCTGCCTCTGAAAACTACCAAATGGCGTTTGTCCTCAGTGGCTTCTAGCCCCCAGGGGAGGGAGCCGACGCATTCCCCAAATACCGGTCCCAAAGTCCATAGACACTAACCTCTTACTTTGTCCTAGGCATGTCTATGTTGATAATTCTGGAGTCACCACAGCTCCTGGTGTTCTGGGGTTCCTCCAGCCGGCTGCTGGCCCTGCCGCCCTGGGGCTACAACCTCGGCTCACTCGGACCTGGGCTCGGCTTGGCTCCCCATGCTCTGCTGCACGCTGCCAGGTCCCAGACCGCTGTGCTGGTCCTTCCTGCAGGGCTGCTGGGCTGTCCTCAGCGGGAGGTTAGCTTCTCTGTGTCATTCTGTGGGTGCTGGGGCTCCAGAAGTTGTTCAGAGTCCCCTTTTACATAGTTTGGGGGGAATCTGGGGGCAGAGTGGCTTGGATGAGCTGTTTCTACTCCGCCATCTTGGCTCCCAATAATTTTTAAAGTAGGTTTAAATTCACTTTACTTCTTAACTCTGACCCTGGCAGCTGTCTGGGTTTTATTTTCCTTTTCTGTAAAATGCGCATGTTAAACTAGATGGTCTTTAAGACCTCTTCCAATTATATGGCTATGACATTCTACTCCTGGAAGACTATGTGGATTTAACTTTGGCAAATCAAACAATAATTGAAATGCAATGAGGTTTCAACACTGTTAGAAGAAGAGTATAAACACTAATATTCATACTTTGCAGATGAGAAAACTATAGAGAAGCAGGTTAAGTGATTTTCCCAAAATTAGCCCAAGGTGAAGTTTAAATAGGTATAAATGTATTTGCCTCAACTTCACACTGTCTTATCTTCTCATTTTTAACCTTCTAATTTGATATTGATTTTTATATTTCCTCCAATAAGTCAATGATTTTGATATGATTCCCACACCAATAAACAGTCATTACCTGCCTGTTAGAATACAACTAACTTAATTTATGGTGACATTTCTAGTGCTTTGTATGAAGTAATAAATACAAAGTATAAACCTTGAAGTGTTATGAATTCTTACTGTTATCTTGACCTTCTTAAAAGAAACGTCATGTTTTATTCTAGAGGAAATAAAGAACCACTGAAGCTTCTACATCATGGGAGTGCTATAGTCAGACCTGAATTTTTACAATATCAGTTTGGCAGCTTTATGTGTAGAGGACAGTTTGTAAGAAAGAGAAACCAACTAAATTGTCCAAGGAGACATGTGGAGGGCCTGAACAAGGGTGGTGGCTGGGTAAGTGAAAAGGAAAGGGAACATACAGATGTTGTGGAGTTAGAAAGAAATCAGGACAGAGACTGTCAGGATCCCCTGGTCAAGACCATCTCCCTCTTTGCATTCCTCTCTTTTTTACTATTAGGTGTGGTGAGCCAAAGAGGCCTGAGCCAGGACTTCAGATAATTACCCTGATATCAGTGGACCTGAACAACAAAGACCTCTTCGAGATGAGACTTTTCGCTAAATCAGCTCCAGAGTTCTTATGATACGGGTTACACTTATAAATATGGTATTTGAGTTCTGAGGCCAAAAGGCTCTGCCCCAAAACTTTAATTGTCCAAAACATTTGCAGGAAGTCAGTTCTTATGCAGATGTTCTTGATGATGCTGCCTTGGCCATCAGGCTTTGAGGCCAGCTCTCAAGAGCATCCTTTCAGATGTAACTGACTGAGATAAGAGATAACTGCCCAAGACTCTATGGCACCTAGGAAACAATAGGCCTTATTACCATGCTACTTCCAGGATACAACAGACTAAGATAATGATTTCTCTTCCTTCCAGTCCTTCCAGTCCCAAAGAGTTTGCTCTATAAAAACCTTTCCCTGAGTATCAATAAATGGAGTTCATGGTTCTTCCTTGAGCTACCCACATGGCCTGGTCGTTTCTTATTCAAGTCTCCGAATCATGCTATGTGCTGGACACTGAGCATCCCACGGCAATTAGGAGACACTGTCTTCTTAGAACTAAGGCCCAGAAAACAAGCAGTGCCCTGAACTTGGCATAACAACAGTCCTTTGCACTCACCCTCTGAATGAACTCTGCTGCAGCAAAATCACAGAATTGTTTCACACCAGCTCCAGGTGGTCCTCGAGCTTAGACAAGTACCTGCAGTAACCACATTCTGAACAGGAAGCCCTGCTATGAATCAAACTTGCCTTTGTTGCTGTTATCCCCTCATGGCCATTGCTACAGCTGACTGCTTGTTTCTTTATCTAGCCACAACTAAATCTATCAAGGCTCAGCCTTGCTTCTGTTGGTCTGCTCAGTCCTAGAGCAGACCCTGGGCGCATGTGTCTCGTTTCCCTCCCTCCAACAGAATAAAGAATGCTTTATTGCTTATAACTGCTGTTATTTTTTTTTTTTTGCTTTTTGGAGGGGGGAGGGCAGGGCAGTTGGGGTTAAGTGACTTGCCCAAGGTCACACCAATAGTGTTAAGTGTCTGTGGTCAAATTTGAACTCAGGTCCTCCTGACTACGGGGTCGGTGCCCTATTCACTGTGCCACCTAGCTGCCTCTATAGCCACTGTTGAGAGAGGGGGAGAAGGAGAGGGAAAAAGAGAGAGAACTAAGTCATCTGCTTAGAGATAATAACTAAATGCACAGACTTCAAGTTACTAAGAGAAAGAACAGAGGGGAAAAGAAGAGGGATTAGGATGGAGCCTTGGGATACACCCACAATTGGAGTTAAATACATGGATGATCATACAGCGAAGGAGTCTGAAAAGTGGGCAAATAAGAAAAAAATTAAGAGAAAACAGTGATACTGACATTCAGACAGGTGAAAGTATTCTGAGGAAGAGGGTAGTCAACAGTGCCAAATGCAAGAGGTCAAGAAAGATATGGACTGTAGAAAGGCTTTCAGGATTAGCAATTAAGAGGCTGGTGGTAAACTTGGAGAAGGTAGTTTCAGTTGAGTAATGGGGCCGGAAACCAGACTGTAATTAGCTAAGAGGCAAGAAGTGTTTGCATCTTTTCCTAGGAGTTTGACTGTGAAAAGGAGAGATAAAGGATGATAGTTTGAGTGGGTGGTAGAATCTTCAGAGAGTTGTTTTTGGTTTGGTTTGGTTTGGTTTTAAAGATAAGAGAAACCGGGTATGCTTGTAGGCAGTACAGAAGGAATAGTCTGTCAATGAAGAAATAAGTGGAAAGTTTGGCCTTGGTGAGCAGTACATCAGGAGGTAGAGTAAAAGAAGAGTTTCTGGGCCAGTTTCCTCATCTGTAAAATGAAGGAGTTCCACTAGAAAGCCTTCTCAGTTTACTTCTCATTCTAACTATGAAGTTAGGAATCTTGGCCCAGACACTTTTTGACGTTTATGACATCAGACAAGCATAGATCTAACCCTTGCTCCTAAAGATTCGGTTGCTCCTTATTACCTTTTGGATAAGACATAAACCTTTCACAATCTGGCCCCAAACTCCCTTTCCAGGCTTGGTTACATGTTGTTTCCCCTCATAAACTGGAGGTTTGCTCACCAAACTAGTTTTCTTGTCATTCATTACACAAGATTTTTCAACTCCCATCCTCACACCCTTGCACAGGCTGTCCCCTATATCTAAAATGTTCTCCCTCCTCACCTGTAAATAGTGGAACTCCTGGTTCCCTTCAAAGCTCAGTGGACCTGCCACCTCCTTCAAAAGGCCTTTCATGATTTCCCCACTTTTTAGTATGCTTGAATCACTGTGTATTTTAACATATCCTAAATTTACTTATCTATCAAAAACTTGGTCTCCCTAGGAGAATAAGTTCCAAGAGGTTAAGTTTTTGTATACCCCTAACCTAGAACAGTAATTGATACATAATATAAGTGTTGAATATATGATAGTGATATACATTGTAATTAATCAAACACACCTACATAAAGTCTGGCAGCACTTCTCCAGGTTTTAAAAAATAAAAAATTAAGAGAGTAGGACTAGGGAGTAAGGAAATGACTCTGGTGTAGCAAAGTTAGCCATGGTTTTCTCTGTAAATATTCACCTTCAGTAATAATCATACACAATAGTACAGAAATCAACTACTGCATTAGCACTTCAGGTTTTCAAATAGCTTGCTGCTGCACTTTCCCCTTTGCCCTTCACTTCCTATGGGCCTAAGTAAACTTTATCTTTCTCTTCCCCAAAAGAGAACCTACTGACCTTGAACAAAGTTCACTAGAAGTCATGGTTCAACTAAATCCCTAAAATCAACAAGTGATTACCTCTTTTATGATGAGAATTTGCATCTTTAAATTCCAAAGAGGAGTGCCACTTCAACAAGGTCTAGAAAGTAAACTTCAGAGGGCAAGTGACCCCACTTCTCTGAACTCTGTTCTCTCCCCCAGGATCTACTACCACGGTTGGCACGGGACAGTTGCTCAATACACTTTTATAGCACAGGGTAGCAAGGAAACAAAAGGAATAGCTAACACCTGGGAAATCATCAGACACTTTCTTGTTTTGTCTGTCATTGACTGAAGTTGGGAAACCGACTTGTTTTAACTACACAGTGGCTGAGTCACAGGAGCTTGGCAGCCAGGGACAGCTGTGTGCCCCGACTTATTACAGAAGAATACACTTGCTTCAAAGCCAACTATGGCATAAGCTTGAGGGACAGCTAATTCCAAAAAAAAAAAAAAAAAAAAAAGCTAAGTCCTTCCGGGTGAGTTTCACTTTTTTGGAAGAGCTCGGGGATGCTGGGGGTGGGGAGGGTGGAGAAACACCTCGAACTTTGTCGAGGTTAGTGTAAGATAACATAACCCACCGCAACGCATTCAAAGCTATCCTGGACAGGGCGGACAGAAAGCAGGACCGTGCACTGGCCAGCCCAAAGTAAGATCACAGGAAAGTAAGTGGGCCTTTTCACCAAATGTTCTTCCTTCCCGGTGGAACTTTAGGAGGAAGAAAGATTTCTAGCCTTCTTTTTCCGGAAAGGTTAGGACACCTCCTGTTCCAAGCAGCCAGCGGTAACAAAACGGTGCTTGCTCAAGTAAAAAGGCACTGAAGTTGACCGTTCGGGTGTTTGGTGCTCACCTGCCAGACGCGGTCTTGTTTCACTGACAGGTTCCCTTGGGCTGGATTTGGGAGAACACCTCCCAAAGCAGGCCTGCCTCCTCACAGTCTCACTCTCGGCCCTTGGGGTAAGCAGGCTGGCAGACGGGGCACCCTTCCTTTCCCTCCCCTCCCCCAACAAGCTTTCACCCTCCACCTTCCACATATGCTTTCATCCTTACCCCTCCTTCAGTCTTTCCTGCCTGCCTTCTCTCTCCGCCCACGCTTTAGACAACTCAGAAGTGCTTCCCCTCAGCCCCTTCAGCTAAAATGAGGGAGAGGGGTGAAGAAGGCTCTTGTAAAAAATGTATTAATAATTTATCTGGGGACTGCAGCATCTGCGCTTCCATTCCCTGCAGTTCTCCATAAGCAGCCACTAAGGAGGAATGACAGAGCACTTACCCACCGCAGGGTCCTGAATTCGGGCCGCAGGGGCAGAGTTCCCGACTGGGAAAACAAAAGCAGAACAGAAATACAAGCTGCTCACTAGGCAGCATGCCCAGGAGAGCGCGCCCCTCAGCCCCATAGTCCAGGCCCGGGAGCTCACGGCGTCTGGGGCGGTCAAGCTCGGGCCCTAGGCCAGGCCCCAAGGGGTGGGGTGGGAAAAGGAGGCGTTTGCTGGAGGCTCCGAGTGAGCCTGTCACGTGTGGCCTGAATGGTATAGTTAGGAGCTGAGCAGCTTAGCCCTGGGAGCTACTGGCTGTCTGGGGCGTTTTAACTCCAGCTCCTCTGCATCGAACTCCTGTTCTCCCCACGCCTACTTCGAGGAGTTCTGCCAAGCGAATCTCTCCTTACTCATTATCGTCTGTCCACACAAGCATTTTATTTTACTAACAGTTCTGGGCACTTAAATTCTGGGGATACGAGGAAATAGAGAAACACAGTCCTGGCTCTCAAAGAGCTCACATTCTAATGCAAAACCACAATAAAAACCACCCCTTGCAAACCCTTGAGCATCTTCTGACCTTTGAAAACTGGCTAAAACACGGGGTTGGGATGGAAAGGGCCTTGGATCTTTTCTATTCTGTATTTAAGAGAGTTGTAAAGAAATTCATAATGAGGGGAGTAGGTTTTCTCTCTAAAAACACCCTGAGATCAGTGCAAGTTTCCCATTGCTTAGTCTTGTGCGGTTAGTGATTGTTTCAGGTGAGGCTGAAATGCCCTAAAGATAACAAGCTCCTATATTTAATTATCAGAATGTGGAAATGCATTTGGGGGAGAAAACACCTTCCTCCCTTCTTACCCTCTGAAAACTTTTCCGGAAAAGTGCATTTATTTCCCATCAAGAGGGACTATTTTCTCCCCTGTGTAATCTAATGGTGTTGTGACCAGTGAATGGGGCTTTGAATGGAAAACCAAAGCTTCTCAGCCCTGTGTTTCAAGTCCAGCCAGAAACATACTGAAACAATATTCAAAACTGTAAAAAGTACCAAACTGCTTTCTCACCCAGGATAAAAAAAAATGGTATTGGAAACTGTCAGCTCACAAAAGAAGGTTTGGATTGGGGGGAGGGGGACATTTGAGCAATAAAGGTTAGGAGAGAGAAAAGAAATAAAAGACAGTTTTCAGGACAGCAAAATAAGAGAATACATATTGATTGATAACTTGAAATTTGGTCCAAAGATAAAACAAACAAATAGGGAAGAAAAAGGTGAATTGGGATAGATGACTTTTGAATCACCATTAATGTCATTTATAAATAAATCAGGGATGTTATTCCATGTGAAATTCTCCAGTTTGTGCCAGTATAATACCGCCTACAGTCTGTGAGACACAGTATATATATACAAAATGAATATTCATCCATAAAAGGCATAATTAAAATAGTATAGAATATCCTGTGGCTTCTTTGCCTCCTATCTCTTTCATACCCACCGATCTATAACCCTCTTGTCTATCTAACTTAATTGTGCCCAGGGTACACACATTTATAAATTGGTTTATATTTCTCCCCAGGAAGGTTAGAAGGGACCATGACAGCATTGCTGATGAGAACAGATAAGAGATGGCATCTTATCTTCCAGTAGCCTGTAATTGGGGTGTGACTGCTCAGTGTTGCAACGCATCTTTTTAGTATAATCTTTATCTTTTAGACCTTGGTGTCTTAGAAATGACTTCTAACTCAAATTGCCTTTGTTATTTGGAGCTTGTTGCTGCTGTTCTTCTATAATACCTATATCAAGAACATACAAGAAGTTAGCTTCTTAACAGTGCTTAGAGGCAGTGGGGTATGATAGAAAGGTAAGTAAAGGTGGAATAACTAGATTAAAGTCCTGAGTCTCTTCCCTTATCTCTGCCCCATTTGCTGGGTTTGTGACTGTAAGTCATAATTTCTGAGAATCAGTTTTCTCGTGTCTAAAAATAGGAGTAATAATATTGTTTCTATCCACCCTTCATTCTCAAAGGGGACTGATGACATCACAAGGGTGATATCTTAATTTGCAACTGGATTTAAGTCAGGCAAAGCTTCAGAAAGTTGTCAATCGAGGGTGGCTAGGTGGCACAGTGAGTAGAGTGCCCTGGAGTCAGAAGGACCTGAGTTCAGATCCGACCTCAGATACTTAACACACACAAACAAAAACCTAGCCTTGTGACCTTGGGCAAGTTACTTAACCCCAATTGCCCTCCAAAAAAAAAAAGTTGTCAATCTCTCCTCTGGAGATATGAAAGTCCAATGGCAAAAATCAAGATGACTAGCATAGCCCAGAATGCAGTGAGCGACCTTGACCTCAAGGATTCATGTTAGGGAAAAGGGAATATACAATCCTGCTCTTTAATATGTCTGATAAAAGAAACAAGTACTAAAAGAAAAACATTACTTTTCCATAAAATGAATTATTAGCAAAAGAAAGACCTACTTAAAACAAGCAAAAAAGTAAACCAAAGTAATTGCAGGTAGCAACACTGAGTTTAAAGTAGCAACATCAGACATCGGACAGAAAGGAAGCATTTTAAGTTTGCCTTGGTAACAGAGATTTTTAATATTTGAGAAGAAAACTTTTCAGAGTCATTAACAATCTGAGGGGGAGGAAGAGAAAAGAGGAGCTTCAAAAGGTAAATTTTGGAGAGAGGAACAAAACACAGAGCTTGGACTTAGAACAACTTCAAAAAGGCTATAAAGAAAGTCAGGGAGCCCTGGGAAGGTTTACCTCAAAAGAGTAAACACTATTAAGAGATTCTTTCATGCAAGAGATCCAGGTACAAATATTTTAATGAGATCAGGGAAATATCAGAAAAACAACAGCCAGAAGGAGAATCATAACATGCTAGTGATATGCTATAAAACACTCCGCATCTTATGAAAACTATATTAATCCTAGAAAAATGGAATAATTAAAACAAGGTACAGGGCCTTGAACATATTTTTTCAGTCCAGACCTATCATTGCATTGATGTGAGCAATTCCCAGTGTGGAAACTCTCCTCACCAATCTAGATTAGCAAGTCTTTAATTTATACTCTGAAAGAAATGCCTAGAGCACTAAGTAGTTAAAAGAATTTTCCATGAACACACAACCATCATAACCCAGGTTATCCTGACTCAGTCCTCTGCCCACTTTGCTTTATACTTACGTTGCTTTGCATACTGAAGGAGCATAAAGTTAGGTGAATCAAACTGAAAAAAGGACGTGTGGGCTAACCTAGCTTATTACCTCCCAACTTTAAATTATTTCTTCATTATGGATTTATGTTCCTCTAAAGATAATGGACTGTAATTCTAACTTATCAGTAAAGATAAGTCATATCTGAAAAGGGGTTGGGATCCAATTTCCTTAAAGTTCTTTATGATGAGTTTACAGGGCATTAAAGGGACAGCCTCCTCTCTGTTTCTATAGTGAGGAGCAAGGCCTGTACACCACTGACCAGAGGAGTACCAAGCTAGCAGTCCCTGTTTCCTCTATCACCTCACTTCTGTGGTCTACCTGAACTGAAACAACGCCATAGGGCACAGCTAAGCCATATGTAATGACCTCTCTATACATGTAGGCCACTAACCTTCCAGTCCAAGGATTGTCTAAAGGAGAACCCAAGGATTGCACATGATGCTCCAAGTCATCTCATCATAATGAACATTTCTGTTGATAAATCTGATGTGGCAGTTACTATGACAGCTGCTCTAACTCCTCCACTGCCCCTCTGCCCAGCTGAAGAAGGGTCTCCAAGACTCCAGCTGTTGGGGATAACATGTACTACTGAATACACAAGGATGCTATGAGAAAGTGCTTTGTAAATTGTTAAGGGCTATATAAATATGTGCTATTGTTTCTATGTAAACAGGGTAAGATTTGAAGAAGAAAGTACTTAGAATTAGCTTGAATGAATCTGAGGAGATGGCAGGAAGATTGCCAACATTAGCTATTTTACATTCAAATCCTGTTACCAATGCCACTCTTTCTAGCTTAGCTTTTCTTTCCATCCCATTTAGCAGTCCCCCAACAGGGAAAAGAAGTTTTCATCCTTTACTCCACAAAACAAATAAATCCATTGTCATGGAAATGATTACCATTATTATAAATCCAACTCCATTTCAAGAAGCCCAAGTGCCAACTTTGCATCTCTAGAAATGGAAGTGGGGAACAAATATTACCCATAAGAACATCATAGGACATATATGAGTTGATCATTTTTCAGGCAGGGTTTAGAAATGACAAATGCCAGGCTATAGTATGGCAAAGATCATTTCATGGACTCATTTCAGGCCTTATAACAGGGTCCTAACACAGTATTTGGAGAGCTGAAAGGATATCTTCCCCAGACAGGTCTCTGTTTCACCAGACAGTAAATTGATTGTATGTAGTCATTTTCATTCATATGTTAATTCAAGATATCTATCTGGATTTTAAAATTGTCTCACTAGACATTATTGTCACTAAAATAATTCAGCATCCTGCTAAAACTAACCATAATACTTTGAGAAAAAAGTTTTCAAATATTTCTAAATATACAATTCAAATGGATTTAGAGTAGCTATTCATTGAATGGAAATATATTTTTCCTAGAAGAATGTTCACCTATTTTTTTCAGATCACACCAAAAGGGTTTCCTAAGAAATCAAAATGACAGTAAATTAAAATTGCAATTTTTTTTTGCTGTAGAAATCAGGTCAGAAAAAGTGTTAGTTTTTTTAAAGGGCTGATCTTAAAACAACTTCTTAACCTGGGGTCTGTGAACTTGTGTGTGTGTGTGTGTGTGTGTGTCTGTATATGTGTATGTATATATGCATCAATAAACACATATATGTGTATGTTATTTCAATAGAATTGATTTCCTCTGTAACACTATATATTTTATTTTATACATTTAAAAACATTATTCTAAGAAGGCATCCATAAGCTTCACCAGACTGCCAAAGGAGTCCATGACACAAAAAAGTTTTTTTCAAATTTAAATCTTAACTGAAAGGTTTCCCCTCCATTCCAGTTTATTTTTGTATAATTGTTTTTAAAATAATAAAATTTGAAAATCTTATTTTGTCTCTTTATACTGTATTAAAGTCCAGTTTTAACAACGCAAGATAGTAGATGTGTCTTGGTCCCTGTATAAGTGGGTCTAATTTTCAGAAGTTCCTTATTATATTCTCATCTATAATTTGGCGTTGACTCTAAGAAGTATTACAAGGCTTCGGTACGCTTAATTGGGCCTTTTTTTTTTTTTTGGCATTCTTCACAAAGAGACTCTAAGAACTATAAGCCTTTATAAAAGGCGAATTTGTTATAAGCTTCCCTAATGCCTACCTCCCAGCCAAAGTACTTCCATTAATTCATGAAGCTGCACATATTTCTAACATGTTATCTTTATTTGACTTGAATTTCCCCCACAAATAATAAAAAATTATTTATTTTTCTTTTGTTAAAAAATGTGGTTCCAAGACCATACAAAGTTTTTGTAAGTATTCAATTTACAAGAAGTGGGATAACTGACTTGAGCAACATTTTTAAAAAGCTCATCACCTTCCAGGTCAAAGTGGCATTCACATCAGTAGTATGGTGGTACTCATAAAAGAGTGACAGAAAAAAACAAAAACTTCTCTTGAAATGCTCATCTGCACAGGGGACCATCATGATGCTGTTTATGCCTTCTCATAATGACGAACTGCCACCACATCTCCAAAGGTGAGAGTCTAGAATATTAAAATATAGATAAATAAGTCTTTGAATTCAGGGAAAAAACATATCAATGGTGGCATTTTTTTATATTTTAAATTGTACCTTAAATTATAAATTTGCCTGAATGTTTAGGGATTGATTCCCCTACTTTTTTTTTTTTAAGACCATATATGGTTCAAAACATTTCATTAATATACATATTGTAAGTCTATGGATAGAGTGAACTGATGAATCTTGGTAGGGGAACTAGGTCAAACCAGAAAACTTAATTATACTTTAAATGATCAAAGTAATAATAATACCTTATACTAAACATCACCACTATAAAGTGTCTGAGGCAGGATTTGAAATTAGGTCATCCTATTGACAAGTCTGTTGCACTGTCCCTTTTATCATACTGGCCAGCTGAGGAAACCTGAGGGAACCTAAGCTTTGGCCTGATGAATCTAGATGACTTTTTCAGCTATCTGCAAGGAAATTAATGGTAGTTCGGGAGTCATTCTTCATAAAGGAAAAAAAATCTGAATATGGAACTCTCTTGTACTGGTTTGCAAAGCAGTTTTCTAAAATTGGTATCACTGAATTTTTGACAGATTTTGAACACAGATAGTCAAAAATTATCTGAACAAAGATGTAATCTTTGGAATAGCACCAGGTGAATGTGTGATCCTTTGTGTTTGATGATGGAATCCAGGGGTAGAACTACAAATATGGTGAAAGTAGTCCAAATTATTGGCCTATATTCTCTAGCATATAGATGTCAAATAAAAAATAGATGTTTACATACTTTGCCAAACTCGGTTTCCTTTAGAATTTATCATTTAACATACAAGTACAAATACATGTGACATTATCTGCATTAGCTCAGTGGGTCCTTGTCTTCCATCAATTTTTCTTTGATTAGTTTTCTTGATATTTGGTTTATAATTCATCACTGACCACAGTTGAACAAAGGTTGGAACAGACATGAGGGGAAAATACATTGGAAGTAAAGTCAAAAGAGCCAACATTTACTACCTGAGACATACTGGGCAAGTTACAGAATCAGCTCAAGAAACCACTTCAATTTCCTCACATGTAAAATGGGCCTGATGATATTGCATTGCCTGCCAGTGTATGTAAAGTGTTTTCTACTTTTCATAAATAGTATATAAATCTGGCCTACTATGGTGGGATGTGGGGAGGTAGGATTTCAAATATGTTGTCTATCTATAGTTAATGTTTTCTAGGTAAATACACTTTCAGATAAGGAAAGAAAATCTAGTTCTAGTACATTTTTTCTTCTCCCTTTCCCTTACCTTCTATACTCAGCAATCCAATGAGCTTTTGCATTTCATTGCAAAATAATAATGGTTCAATTATTCAAAGCCTATTATTCAAAAAGCACGAACCTTTATGTGATTCTGATTCTTTTTTAAAATATTTTTTAAAACTGCAAGGAATGGGTTCCCTCAAATATATACATATCATCTAAATGTCCTTGTCCCATATTATACAATAAGTTGTCCAAAGTAGGTAGGTCAAAATATTATAAATGTTTTTACATTCATAAAGCCACCTCTGTTCAATGTAAATAGTTGAGAAATTAAGTTCAAAAATTGGTTTTCATATATTTTTCTAGCACACTTTTTTCTTTTTTTATTACTGAACACATTGAAAATCAATATTTTAAAATCATGCCAATCTTATATATATACATATATATTAGTGATAACATTTTCTTGCTCCTCATCAATTGGATGTGTAAACTTTAATTTTTTGAAACTTAATTAGCTTATTATTCTTGTAATTATAAAATGAATATCTCTTTCTTTCATATTTCCACAGTACATTATTTATATGCAGAATTTTATTTCAATTCAGGTCTAGACATTACTTTGTACCAGAGTTCTTTTTCTATTTAACTGTAACAATTACCAAAAGAGTAAATTTGCTATACTTAAAATACAACTAGACTGACTTCTCATACACCTTATCTCCTGCATTTCAACCAGTAGAGTTATGGGAAAAATTCTTTTTACACACACTAATATGTTTTTGCTACTCATGTTACACATTGTAAACCAAATAAATTCTAGGTAGAATGCATTGCTCTTACTCACCATGACCATTTTGCCATCTTTAATTTCTCGTACAAAGTTTGTCTCTTTGCCATCCCATTTCTGGACATGAACTAGCTTGTCACCATCCAGGCTTACAACAGACTATAGAGAACAAAAGCACAATACAACTAAGACAACAATAAAATGGTTAAGATTTAAGCCTAGTAGGAAGCGACAGAGTTCTTAATAATCTCTTTCAAGGAAGTCTATGTGAAAACAACTTGAACAACTAACTGGTATTATGGTAAGAGCCCATTCTGTGGTTGGCATCACCATTGCTATACTATAACTATAACAATTATATCATTAGAACATGAATTATACAACCTCTCTTATTAATCATTTTATTAGAGTTCATATCTTACTTCAAAATCCAATGCCTTCATGTATCTGAAATTAAAATTCCACACCAAAACAAAAGATTATCATCTCAATAGTATTTATACTTAAATGAAGTCTTGAAATGAAACACATCTTCTAATATTGCCCATTTAATCTTCTCAAAGAGGTTAGGAGGAAGGTATGTTCCCTTCTTTTGAGTGTACACTTCAGAGTTTGCACTGTTTGAGGAATACAGCTCAAGTAGAAATTAAGGGGAAAGAACAGAATACAGTTTCAATGGAATAGGAAATTGTGAACTAAACCTAAAATTCAAAATAGATTATGGATCAGGGAGGTTGATCTAGCACCAGCAGTAGGATGGAATGATTCCTTTCAAGGCTTCTCACTACTGAATTGAAATCTCCCATAGGAAGAAATAGGTGAAGAGTCTTTAAATGCAGAATTTCAAAGTTGAGAGTTCAATAGGAATTTAATTCATTGCTTACCTTGAAAAGAATTTCAGATAGATGGGGGCTTGGAGGGGAGAAGAGAGAAAGATGGAGGGAGAGAGAGAGAGATACCCGTGGATGACCAGTGGTCATCCAGCCTTTTCTGGAAGACTCCCATAATAGGGAAACTTCCAAGGCTTCCCATTCCACTTTTGGAAAGCCATCCTTTTAATAAAGTTATTTTCCTGGCATCCAAAAAGTTAAATTTCCCTTTTAACAACCTCACCCTGGTTCTTCCCTTTCTAGGAAGAAGTGAATGACTTACTTTGCAGTTCCTATCATCTGGAGTTGTTTCATCAAATTCTTCTCCCAAGTGGAAGCTGATTTCTGTGTTCTTGAAGGTGCTCTGAGTCCTTATCACCACCTTGTCCCCTTCTTGACTGATTATCACTGTTGGTTTAGTCACATTCCCCACCTGCCTGGTGGCAAAGCCCACTCCTACAGCACCAAGGAGAAACAATACTAGTCACTCTGAGCCTAAAAACGACTGGGATTACAATGAGAGCTTGCACTAATAACTTTCAAAGCCTTTCCTTGTTTTTCCTATTTCCTCCCACTCCCACCCCCACCTCCCACCTCACTCACAAACCTTATCTTGGAAATCAAGGCATCCTAAGACACAAACAGATATTCAGCCATGTAATATGATTTTATCTGCCAAAATAACTGAAACTCCAATGAAAAGAAGATAAAAGCAAAACATCTGCAAGCTCTTTTTAGTTTCAAGTGGCAAACACAACCCAATCAGAAGAGTTCAGGCTTAGGAGGAGAGAAGACAGATAATAAGGGCTGTATTTCCATCATCTTGGTCTTTTAATCTGCTAGAAAAAGCATAGTCTCAGAATTGGAGACCTGGGTTCTGCCTTTAAAAAAAAATCTTCCACACATAACAGTTGAAAAAGGAATCAGAAAACCACACACATACATACTGTGGTTTTCAGAAGGAGTTAGTCTTGTCTTTTACCTACCTAGTGCCTTCATGTACTCATCAAAGTTCTGGCTGTCGGTCAGCTTCCAGGTAGCACAGAAAGCCTCCACCATTCTTTTTTTTTCTTCTCCCACTCTAGCTTCAGACAACTGAAAAGATCTCTCTGATTTTCCTAGTGCTAGGGTTTAGAAAATCTCCCCGTACTTCAGCTCCAGCTTCTTATTTGAAGAAGAGGCGGGCAAAGAGCAAGGATTAGAGCTGAAATCCCCACCCCTCCTCTGTCCCCTCTTTCTAGGAGCCTGGAGATGGGGAGGGGGAATGGAATCGAGGAGCCAGGGGCCCAATCCTCTTTGTGATTGGCTCAGGCCACTGGGTCAGCAGAGTAGGGCAGGCACCACCCACCCTGCACACTGCAGCCCTTATCCCTTATGGGGCTAGGCAGGGGAGAACTTGTTAGGGCTGGGGGGAGGGGAAGGAAACAAAAATGAGAAGGGGTCTTTCAGGTTTAGCTTGAAATTTTGGCAATAGTGGTAGAAGGCTGTGAAAAGGAAAAAAGAAAAACTCACAATAGGATATTCAGATTGATTTCCGTTGAACGTGAAGATGGTGACAAATGAAAGCCCCATGAAGAAAACTACAGTAATGCCAAGTTTTAGGTTGTTTTTTTTTTTAAGCCAAAGGATATTGGAGACACTCTCTCTCTCTCTCTCTCTCTCTCTCTCTCTCTCTCTCTCTCTCTCTCTCTCTCTCTCTTCATATTGAAAAAAAAAGAAAAAAGAAAGGACCTTTATCTGCTCCTGGCTTAATTTTATTTTATCTCATATTTGAGAGAGTCTCTCAAAAATATCTCAGATAAAGTTAAACCAGGAGGGGATAAAGGGCCTTTCCCCCCTGTATGATGCATGTTTCCCTGCCTGGGTGTTGATGAGCTAAAGCTATTTTGACACCCTCCCAACACAAAACAAGAGGATTTTAAAGCTCTCGTTGTCCTTAGCAAGAATAGGAGAGCTAGACTGCAATGAGAAAGCAGCCGAGAAAGGGTAAAATGGAATTCATTACCAGGAAAAAAAGGAAATAAGAACTATCTGGGTGGAGAAAGGTGTGCTACTTTTCCTTCTTTCCCTAGATTATATAGTAGAAATTTTCTAGAAATAGCAGGAAAGGGTAACTGAATGATTAGCATTTTTAAAGACTGGTCCTCACATGCCTGCACTATAGGACCCTATGATTTCTCCAGGGTTGCCAATCTAAGCCAGCACAGGGAGGAGAGCAGAAGTTAAAGAAACTATTACAGGGGTATCTACTTCCAACTGTAGCAGTTGGAAGTTCCTGAGTTCAAATCTGACCCTTAGATACTTAGCAGCTGTGTGACCCTGGGCAAGTGACTTAACCTTGTTTGCCTTAGTTCCTCATCTGTAAAATGAGCTGGAGAAGGAAATGGCAAACCAGACAGTATATTTGCCAAGAAAACCCCAAATGGGGTCATAGAGTCAGACGGGACTGAAAGGAGTGAATAACAATATCATTTACATACTTTAGAAAGATTCCTGATTTTATCAGTGTAGGCACACTATCCATAAATCATGCCCTTACTCATATAGAATGTAGCTGGAATGGATGAGTGCTTATAAGTCATGCTGACTTATGTTAAAACAAAATATTTCTAAGAATACTTGAGAGTTTTGAGAAGCTATTAGTATTCCCCAAGAGGTCCCAAAATCACCATGAATGAATGGAGCAGTATTATTAAGTGCTTACTGTATTTGAAGCATTATGCTAAGAGCTAGGGGTACAAATACAAAAAAAAAAAAAAACCAACCAGTCCCTATACTCAAGAAATTTAGGGGAAGTGAAGGATGACTGGTAAAGGTAAAGTCACAGGAATAGTGAATATAACCATAAGGCAAAGGAATGATGCCTCCTTAATGGAATTTATTTGATTTTCATACTCTGAAGGAAAGGTAAGACGTGTGGACAGGAGAGACAGTGTGCCATAGAGGTTTTATATGGCTTTCCTTCAGTGACTGAGATGAGCCAAAAGTAGTGAATTATCGATTAACAGGGACCCAAGGAAGACCATGATACACAGTGAGTCTCACAGATCTTCAGGATTGTTTCAGTGCAAGAGCAGACTCTGATTTGTCAGTGGCTTAGAAAAATTATCTTAGAACAAAACCTAAATCTACTGTTCTTAACCTTTTGGGTGTTATGAACCCCTTTGGCAGGCTGGTGAAGTCTAGAAGGCTTTCTCAGTATTATATTTTTAGATGCATAAAATAAATTGAATTACAAAGGAAACCAATTATATAGCAATATAGTTACCAAAATATTTTTTTAAAAGTTCACAGACCCCAAATTCAGAACCCCTTACAAAGATCTACTGATTAGTTCCAGAAACCTTGAGGGGTGGGGGCTGGACTGTCCATGATTAAGTCTGACCCTCTTATTATGGACAGTTTTGTCTTGGTGCATAGAGTTGTTCCACAAAGGGGTACTTAAAGGTTTACTGTTGCTGTTAATGTTGATGCTACTATCTAAATCCCTTCATAGAACTGGCATATATAATCCACTGTCATTTTAGTGACTGTTCTATTTGCTGACCTTGACCTCTCTTGCTTTCAGCAGCTGACACTTCATCCTCACATGCCTATGATGCTTTTTGCTCAAAACTGATTATGTTGTTCAGCATTCATTCATTATTCACTAAACATTAATTAAGGGCCTACTATGTTGCAAGTTACTTAACTTCTCTGAACCACAGTTCTCATGTGTAATATGGGTTGAATTTGCTAGTTGTGTGACCTTGGACAACTCACTTAACCCCAATTGTCCTGCCTTCCCCCCTCTAAAATGCAAAATAAACAAAACAAAAAAAAAAGTGAGAGGGTTAAGCTGGATGCCCTCTAAGGTCCCTTTCAGTTCTTTGGTTCAGTTGGTTCTTTGGCCAATATGTAAATTTATTTTGCTTGACTATGTGTTTGTATATAAAATAAAACTGAATTTATAAATAAACAATAAAAATATGTTACTTTATATAAGGAAATGCCAGATACTATATTTTAATGCTTGAAACCATGCTCTGAAATGAACTGTTTCTTCTGCCATCCTGCCAGTGGTTTTCCCACTCAAGTCCTTTATAGTACTGGCAGTATGACTCTGGGTAAATCACTAAACTCAGTTTCCTCATCTGTAAAATAGGGATAATAATAGCAGCTACCCCACAGAATTGTTGTCAGGATCAAATAAAATGCCATAGGCCAAGCACTTTGCAAATCTTAAAGTGCTATATAAATGCTACCTAGCATTTATCATCACCATCATGTGCCCAGACCAAAAAAAATTTTTTTTAATTGTGGATTTAATGGTGGCAAATAACCTGCAATTATGCACCCATTTAGCAGATAAATACTGATCACTCACTGTTAACAGTAAGTTAATACAATTCAAATATAGACAGCTATAGAATGCCAGGCCTTAGTCTGGAAGACTCATCTTCCTGCGTTCAAATCTGACCCTTAGATACTTAGTAGCTGTGTGACCCTGGGCAAGTGACTTAACCTTGTTTGCCTTAGTTCCCCATGTGTAAAATGAGCTGGAGAAGGAAATGGCAAACCAGACAGTATATTTGCCAAGAAAACCCCAAATGGGGTCACAGAGTCAGACAGGACTGAAAGGAGTGAATAACAATATCATTTACATACTTTAGACAGATTCCTGATTTTATCAGTGTAGGCACACTATCCATAAATCATAGAAATCCCTCTACCTTAATAAACAGTCATCATGAGGTGGTCTCACACACACACAAACACAAAATCAGGCCACCAGCTTTCTGGTGGTGAGCTTCTTTAAACTTCCATAGACCAATTCTCAAGAAACAGTACTCAGCTGAAAATGATTGAACAACTATGAAGTAGCCCCAATCTGGGAGCTCTTCTTGTCATTGGATTTGGGTTTGAGTAGCTCTTGAGTATGTTACATTTGTATTTACTTTGCAGTCATCATAATGCTTAGCATAGTGTATTTTTAAATTATCATATATTTATGTGTCTTTTAAATGTTGTATTCCATAAAACATCAACTTATTGAGGACTGAGCCTGTAGCCTGTAGCCTGAGGACTGAGCCTGCACAAACCTGTAAGTGCTTAATAATTACTTTTCAAATGAATCAATGTATCATCCAGCTTATAGCTCAATAAATTTTTATAGAATGGAATGAAATTGAAGTGTTTTTTTTTTAAATAGGCCTAAATTTACATCCCTGTAATATCCACCTAATTCTTCCCCATGGAGCTATGAAAAATATAGAATTCTTCTTTAATATGAAAGTCCTTCAAATATTTTAAAATAACCATATCTTTCTTCTCCAAGCTAAACATTCCTAGTTACTTCAATACTGTCAGACCACTTGAAATTCTTATTTTAGACAATGTCCAGTGTGAAAATGTCCTTCTTCAAATGTAGCATACAAAACTAAACATTATACAACTCTCCAAGAACAATCTAACTAGTGCAAAGTATAGTAGGAATATTACCTCCCTTTTCCTGAACCCTAGATATCTTTTCATTTCCTACAATGACATTAACATTTTTTTCAGCTGCTGTATGTAATGGCAAGCAAACAAGTACTTAGCACCTTGTGTCGGCTGAGCCTTGACAGTAATTATATCAAGTCGTTAAGAAAAAGAACTTGTGAAACCCACAGTGGAAGGAACCTGCTGATACAACAGGAAGGGGCAGAACAGGGAAGAACTAATGACAGATAGATAAAAAGCTGAGCACAAACTGGGAAAGAGCAGAACTTGAGAAGGGAATACTTGTGGTGGCAAAGTTGAGAAGGAGAAAACCTGTGACGTCCTGAAGGAGGGTTTCAGAGGTCCTGGGATGATACTGACTATTTGCGTTGAGTTCCCAGACTTTGTTGTTGTTTGTTGCATTAATTTCACAGGCAGAAAATGAGTTGATGATGGTGTCAGCAATGTGAATGAATGTTGTTTTGGCTCTGTTGAACATTGTCTTCCCTGAAACAGAAACTGCGAATGATTTGAGGTGGACTGGACACTGTGAACTTCAATATGGAACTGGATGAAGAACTGGACAAGGAGCTGGATGAGGAGCTGAGAGCTGCCTACCTTTGAATCCAGGTGACAGTTGGGTAAATTCAGGCAAAAGCTGGGACCATGGAAGAGGAACCATGGAATCTGAGAGCCAGACTGGAGTCAAGATGAAAAGACCTTTCCTTGGGTACTTAGTGCTGACTGAGAAGATCATGATTTACTGTGAACTAGGAGTGGAGAACTTTGACCTTGGTACTTTGTGTCCCTCCTTAAGGATGATTAAGTTAAGAACTTACTGAATGATATCTTTTGTCTAAAATTATGTGACTACTTATAATGGAAATGCAGATTTGAAGATCTTCTCTGCCCCTAGGCCCTTTGATTGGCTTAAGTGACTCTGAGAACCTTCTTCAATTTGAAAATATACTCTGCCACCTAATAGGCTGAATGTGGTCACATGGAGACTGTGGTAGGAGGCTTGGTTTTCAGGAATGACCACACCTTAATGCTGTGTGATTGGGCAGTGGGTCAAGAGGGTGGTTACAATCTCTGAGCCAGGAGAAGGCTATATAAACCCTGATGAGAGACTTTGCTTTGGGGCTCACTTTGAGAAGTGTGGTGTGATTTGATCAGATGAGACTCTGGGCAGCCGTTGTTGAGAGCCCCCCCGGCTTTGAAAACCCAGATGTTGATGCTTCCCTCTCTGGTAACTATGATTTTGGTATTGATAATGGTTGGACAGTTTGGAAGCCTGTCTGTTTGATCTGTCTGTATACTCTGAAGTTCAGGGTGCTGATCTTTTCCCCCGGAACTAGGGAAATGATATATGTTTGTTTGATTAAAGTAAGCTTGTTAACCCATTTTGAGTTGCCTTCCTTTTGAAAAGCAGATCTATGAACCTTGGCAGCCACCCTGGGGATGTTGGAGTGCTTGCTGCTACACTATTTTGTGATAAGTTGTTATGTTATAAAATTGTGAATGCTATACTTTGGTTTCTGTGAATGTTTTGCTTTAGTTTACTGCTGAGTAAATAAAGAGTTCACTATACTTTGTGATCAGAACCTTAAAGCTGTTCACAGCAGCAGTCCTCTGGAGAGCTGCTCATGCTTGGCTTTATACCTCATCATACTTCCAGTTTGAGCTATATTCAACTAAACCCCTCACTTTTTTTTTCAAATTAAATTACCACTAAGGCATATCTTCCATATTCTAGAATTTTGTAGTTATTTCTTTAACTTTGGTTAAGAGAACTTTGCATTGATCTCTATTAATGGACAATAGATTTAGTCTATTATTCCAACCTTTTGTGATTTTAAAATTAGATACTAATGCTGTTGAAATGACTAGCTATCTTTCCCAGTTCCACATAAGCAAAAAAATGTGAAAAACTCTCTGATGTTTAAAGATAGGAAGATTGAAAATATAGAACACGGCAGGATTGAGAATGGAGCCCTGTGACACACCATAAAAAAACCACACTCCAGATCAATCATAATACTTTCTGGATGCAGTCATTCAACAATTATCAATCCACCAGACTATCTTACATTCATCCTGACTAGAAGGACATCATAGCCATATCACAGGCCTTACTGAAATCCAGATATGTTATATCTACTGAAAGATATTGAATACTGTCTTAGTGGTTTACATTTTCTAGTCTTTGTCTCTAAAGATGTGTGAGGGTGATATCTTGCTGCAGCCCAAGAAAGCATAATTCTGTAGGTAAGCTATTCTCCAATATCTGACTTTAGTAGATTTAAATACTTTTCATGTTTGATTCCACAATAACACAGGACTAATGTGGTAAAATGTGATCTAGGAGGATTATTATAAGAGGCACTATTTCCCTTTCACACATTAGGATTTATTTCTTATCCCTTTTGTAAATCTTCTTTTCTTTTAGGGCAAGGTTTTTCATAGATAAAATAAATGTGAAAAGATGATTTACTTATAGTAAAATATTGATGGACCCTGGATATGATGACTACTCTTCCCCCTTGACCTTAGGGGTACAGGTTTGCCAGTGCTCGAATGGCTGCCTAAGAATTTAGGGGTAGGTGAGGAATATTGATTTATACATGAAACTTAGAGGAAAATTATATGGAAAAGACTATAGAACATACCTCAATTATTTGACTTGATGTATTGAACCCTCTCGTGTGTTATTAAAATGCTTCAATCAAAGAACTGTGATGTGAAATTAACTTCTAAGAATGAAAACCATTATATTTGACAGTTTAATGTCTGTCAAATTTACTTAGAAATTTAACAGATGAGCATGTGTATGAAACCATGGAAAAGAAGATGGGAATAATGAAACCTAATTACATGAAAAGGAATTATTCTAAGGATTTTGGAACAATTTGTTGATTATACTATGATATTATACAACTATGTACAAGTCCTGGAATAGGCATGTTTTTTTTATTTAGTGTTAATTGGAGAAACAGCACAGTATAGTTGAAACAGCCCTGGACTAAGGTTTAGGAGACATGGATTTAGTTGCCAACCCTGCCATAAATTAGCAATGTGACCTTAGGCAAGTCACTAATTCTCTTGGGCTCTCAATTCCCTTATCAGTAAAAAGAAGAGATTGAATTAGAAAATCTCTGTGGTCCTTTTTAGTTCTAATGTTCTGTAATTCTATTAATAATGATCATAATGACTTTAATGAACTAGTAGTATACACATAAATATTCATTTTTAATTGAAGAGTGGCAAGCAGCCTAGGGAGAGAAGCATTTTTTCTCTTATTAGAAGAGCTCATATTGGAGTGGAAATAGGAGAGGCTCTAGAGGACCACTATTCAAATATACCTCTGATATTTACTATCTGAATGACTTGGTGCAAGTCATTTAACCTTGTTAGACTTCAATTTATTCTTTTTTAAAATGAGGTGTTAGGTATAGAAGAGTGCCATATTTAAAAACCAAAATTGGTTCAATGTAAGCTCCTATCTCCAGGTCACTCTCCTTCAGCTTCTCTATTTATATCTCTTTTTAACTTTCACTTTTCTCTCCTTATCTCCACCCCCTAACTCTATATTCTAGGGGAAGCAGGTAGTATAGTGGACAGAGGACCAGAACTGAAGTCAGGAGGTCCTGAGTTCAAATCTGACCTCAACAACAACTGCAGTATGGCAAGTATGCTTTGGCACACTCTCCCAAGCCAAGCTGGCAATCTCTCTCCTCAAGGTTCTAAGGATATACTTTTTAGTTTGGAAATGTTCTCTAAAACTATTGGCTCAAGCCTCTACCCATCACCACTGTTAGATACCAGTGAATATCATATATCAGTTCCATTTAAACACTAAACATCAATTAGATTTTACAAAGGGATGTTTACTTCAAGATGTAACAAAAACAAATATCTCTCCATATAATTTCACACCCTTCGTTATCCCACTTCAGTCTCTGGAAAGAGAGGGTTCAAACTTTGCTCAGGTTGTTTTGTAACTATTTTTCTATACATCTCTTAAATTTTTATTTTATTTTTTCAACTAAAAGTTATTTTCTCACCCTCTTGCCTCATTTTATTCATTAGAAAAAGAAAGAAAAACAAAATCCTTTTAATAAATATGCAGTTAAGCAAAACATCTTCCTTAATTGACCATGTCCAAAAAATTTATGTCTTAATTTGTACCCTGAGTTTGAGAGGTGGGCAGGTGTTTCATTATAGGTCCTGCATTGATCAGAATTCTTAAGTCTTTCAAAGTTGTTTGGTTTTACAATATCATTATAACTTCCCCTGTTTTTGCTCTCTTCACTCTATATCATTTTTAGCATGTCTTCCCAGTTTTCTGTGAAGCCACTCCCTTCAAAATTCTTTACACCACCATAAATATTCTATTGCATTCATATGCCATAATTTGTCCAGCCACTCCTCAACTGATGAGTAGTCATAAATATTTTTTAAGCACCTAATATGTGCCAGGCACTGTACTAAGCACTGGGCATACAAAAGATAGGCAAAAAATAATCCCTGCCCCTCAAGGAGTTTACAATATAATGGGGGAGACAACATGCAAACAAATACATATACAAAGCAAGCTATGTACAAGGTAAATAGAAAATAATTAACAGAGAAAAGTTGGGTAAGGTTTCCTTCCTAAAAGATAAAATTATAGTTAGGACTTAAAGGAAACCAGGAAAATCAGTAGGTAAAGTTGAGGAGGGAGAACATTCCAAGCATGAGGTACAGCCAGAGAAAATGCCTAAAGTCAAAAGATGGAATGTCTTACTTGTGGAATAGCCAGGAGTCCAGTGTCATGGAATAGAAGGCATGACTTGATAGAATATATGACCTGAGAGTCAAGGTATAAGAAGACTGGAAAGGTAGGAGGGGAATAGTTGATAAGATGCTTTGAATGCCCGATTATTTTGTATTTGATCCTGGGGGTGATAGGGATCTACTGGGGTGGTACAAGGGTGTTGCTTAAGCTAAACTCATAATTTTCTATACAAGTCTTTCTTTCATAGCTCTCATTTCTGTTATATTTCTTCCCTCTAGTGCTTTTATTTCATTTATAAATTCATCTTTAAATTCATGCTTCATTTTATCCAGGAATTACAGCTGAATTTGTGTTCAAACTGTGTTTTTCTTAGTCATAGATGTTATAGAATCATTCTCTTCTGAATTTATGTCTTTCATCTCCCTGTCAACATAATTGTTCTTAATGGTGAGATCCTTTTTTTCTTTATTTATTCATTTTTTTCAGCCTTAATTCTTTTTTTTAATTTTTATTTATTCATTTTTTCAGTCTTAGTTCTTTTTTTTTGTAATTTTTTATTTCTAAAGCAATTGGGATTAAGTAACTTGCTCATAACAGCTAGTTATTTATGTGTGGGTGCTAATTTTCTGAGGCCAGAACCAATCCCAGGTCCTCCTGGCTCCGTGCCAGCACTCTTACTATGCCACCTAGCTGCCCCATTCAGTCTTAATTCTTGACTTTGGGTTTTACATCAGGGGCCAGTTCTGCACATTTCTTTTTTTTTTTTTTTTTTTTTTGGAGGGCTATTGGGGTTAAGTAACTTGCCCAAGGTCACACGGCTAGGTTTTTTTTTTTTTTTGTGTGTGTGCGTTAAGTGTCTGAGGCTGGATCCGAACTCAGGTCCTTCTGATTCCAGGGCCAGCGCTCTACTCACTGCGCCACCTAGCCGCCCCTAGTTCTGCACATTTCTGAAGACAATGTCTGGGCTTTGCTTGGTTCAATTTTTTTTTTATTCTCTTAGGTTCTACTCCTTCTTTCATTGGGCATTGAGTCCTGTGTTCTTTAAATATCTTAGGAGCAACTCCATCTAGAGACTTGAAAGCTTTCTGTGTATCCTAAGAGGTCTTATTCAGGGCAAATTTTGAATATTGCCCTCTTGGTCTGAGTTTTGCAAGATCCTGACCTGAGTTTGGATCTGAACAACACGATTGTGGGTTTGCCCCAGTTAAAGTTCTGATAGACAGCTATTGAACCCAAGTGCCATCAACTAGTTGGAAGTTTCTGAAGGATAAGATGAACAGATTTACAAATTCCCTTTTGGTAGATGCAACCTGTGCTAGTTACTCTGCTTTAGAATTCAGACTAAGCCAGAAGCTGAATCTGAGACTTTGGCTTTTGGGGTCAGAGCTGCAGTTGCTGCTTACTTCTGTTTTTGATCCTCATCTGGTACACAGCCTTTTAAGCCTGTAGCTTCTTCTTGTCTTGGTGTAACATCTTTAGGTACCAGTCCCCTCCTCAGTCCAAACTCAATTTGTGATCTAGGACCATGATACAAGTAGCAGAGCTGTCAGTCGATAGCTGTTTCTTCAACCTTCACAATGCCATGCTCCTTTGTGCTGTATCCCAGACCTCTTCATGTCCAGCCGCAGGTCCCAGTTCAATTTCTGAGCTAGAAGGTTTCTCATGGCACCCTTCTGATATGACTCTATCCAGTGTATGCCAACTTCTGTCTCCATATGCAAACATGAACAGAAAAACTACTCATAATTTTTTCTTGGATTTCCTGATCAAGACATAGTCTGGTACATTTTTTTATAACTTTGGATCCTTGGCATCTAGTACAGTGCCTAGCATATAGCAAGTGCTTAATAAGTATTTATTAAATTGAATTAACATCCATATTATCTTTAGTAAAATATCCAGGCCCCTCCTTCCCCTAGATTGTGGGGGAAGTTAGACTTTTCTCAAAAATCATTTTTGTTTTTCTATTTAAAATAAAAGCAGAGCGGAGCCAAGATGGCAGAGTAGAAACAGCATTTCCAATATGCTCTGCCCCACACAAATTTCAAACAATGTGAAAGGGAGCTCCGAACAACTTCTGGAGCCACAGCACCCACAGAACAGCACAGAGAAGCTAACCTCCTGCTGAGGACAGCCCAGCAGCCCTTCAGGGAGCAGCCAGCACAGCGCTCTGAGAGCAGGCAGCACAGCCCACTGGGAACCAACAGCGCAGGTGCAGAGCCAAGCCCAGGTCCACGGTTTTAGCCCCAGGGTGGCCGGGTCTTCAGCTGGCTGGAGGGACCCTAGAACACCAGCAATTGTGGCGATTCCAGAATTATCAGCACAGATATGCCTAGGACAAAGTGAGAGGTTAGTGCCCTATGGACTTTGGGACCAGTATTTGGGGAACCTGTGGCTTCCTCCCCTGGGGGCAAAAAGCTGCTGAAGAAACAGCTGCACAGAAGCCATTTTATAGCTTCAGTAGTGGCTCTAGCTCCTGGTCTGAGAACTGTAGGGAGATCCAGCAATCAGTCTGGGGGTTAATTGCTCTTGCTTTAAACTGCCTGGATCTGGATTGTGGTCTGGGGGGGAAGTTTGGGGTGGGTATCCAATTTGCCAGAGTGGGTGGAGGCTTTACAGAGGCCACCCAACTGGTGGAAGTTGTGAAGACCCCATGTTTGGGTGGAAGCTCCCCTGTCTGGTGGCAGAGTCCTACTGTGGCAACAAGCCCAAAAATCAAGTAATTAAGTGGCAACATGCCTAGGGAAATGAAACAAAATAAACAGAAAAGTTCAACATTGGACTCCTATTTTAGGGGCAAAGAGGCTCAAAGCATGAGGAGGAGGACTGTGAGGTCAGAACTCCTGCACCAAAAGCCCCAAATGAAAATACAAGCTGGCTACAGGCCATAGAGGACCTTAAGAAGCAGATAAGAGAAGTGGGGGAAATTTTGGGAAGAGAAATGAAAAAGATGCAAGAAAAGTATGAAATGACAGTCAACAGCCTGACTGAGGAAAATGACACCTTAAAAAATAGACTAACTCAAATGGCAAAAGAGGCTCAGAAAGGTAATGAGGAGAAGAATGCCTTAAAAAGTCGAATTTGCCAGATGGAAAAAGAATCTCAAAAGCTCACTGAGGAGATTTATTCCTTCAGAGTTAGACTGGAGCAAATGGAAGCTAGTGACTTTATGAGAAATCAAGATACTATTAAACAGATCCAAACCAATGAAAGAATAGAAGGCAATGTGAAATATCTCATGGGAAAAACCATTGACCTGGAAAATAGATCCAGGAGAGATAATTTAAAAATTATTGGACTACCTGAAAGCCATGATCCAAGAAAGAACCTAGAAATCATCCTTCAAGAAATTCTCAAGGAAAATTGCCCTGATGTTTTAGACCCAGTGGGGAAATAGAGATTGAAAGGATCCACCGATCGCCTCCTGAAAAAGATCCCAAAAAGAAAACTCCTAGGAATATTATAGCCAGGCTCCAGAACTCCCAGATCAAGGAGAAAATATTACAAGCAGCCAGGAAGAAACAATTTCAATATTGTGGAAACACAATCAGAATAGCCCAGGACCTGGCAGCTTCTACACTGAAGGATAGAAAGGCATGGAATATGATATTCCAGAGGGCAAAAGAGCTGGGATTGAAGCCAAGAGTCACCTACCCAGCAAAACTGAGTATCTTGTTTCAGGGGAAAATATGGTCATTCAGTGGAATAGAGGACTTTCAAGCATTCTTGAGGAAAAAACCAGAGTTGAATAGAAAATTTGACATTCAGACGCAAGAAGCAAGAGATGCTTGAGAAGGTAATCAAGGAAAAGAAATCAAAAGGAACTTATCAAAGTTGGACTATTTACATTCCTACATGGAAAAACAATAACTGTGTTTGATGAAACCTATCTCATTATGAAAATAATAGAAGAAGGGTACATGGCATATGTTCAGAGGTATACATGGATAGAGGGCACAGGTTGAATTTGATGGGAAGGTATGATTCTTTTTTTTTGGAGGGCAATTGGGGTTGGGTGACTTGCCTGGGGTCACACGGCTGGGTTTTTGTTTGTGTGTTGGGTGTCTGGGGCCGGATCCAGGCTCAGGTCCTTCTGGCTCTGGGGCTGGTGCTCTGCTTGCTGTGCCACCTAGCCGCCCCAAGGAAGGGATGATTCTTAAGGGGTGAAGTCAAGAGGTGAGAGGAAAGTGGCAAGAGGAGATGGAGAGAGACAGGGTAGGTAAACTATCTCATGTAGAAGAGGCAAGGGGAAGTAGTTGCAGAGGGGAAGAACAGGAAGGCAAAAAGGCAAAAGCATATTCTCATTGAAGTTGGCTCAAGGAGAGAATCACATACATTCTAAATGGAATATCTTACCCTCACTCACTCTCCTGAGTAGGGGAAAGGGGGATGAGAGGGGGGATGATGGAGGGGAGGGCATTCTGGGGGGAGGGGAGGTTGGAATTACCCACTATCAAAGAGGGACAGGATCAAAGTAGGGAACGGACCAGCTGGGAGGTGAGATGGGTGGGAGGGAAATATAAGCAGTCTTTTACAATATATCTACTATGGTAATGTTTTGCATAGCTATACATGTATAACACATACTGAATTGCTTGTCTTCTCAGAGGGAGTGGGTGACAAGGGAGGAAGGGAATGGATCTGAAAATCAAAGTTTTAAAATTAAATGTTTCATAAGACGTCCAGGCATTGGGGCTCAGAAATTCACCTTGCCCTAATGGCAAAGTCGAAGGGGATATGGGAGAAGATATGGGAGAGAGCAGATTGAATGAGGGGACATCTAGTGGGACTGCTATTCTGGGGTGGTGGGTAGGGAAAATCGGGGGAAAAATGTAACTCATAATCTGGTGGAAATGAATGATATAAACCAGAAGTTAATAAAGCATTTGTTTAATTAAAAAATAAAAAAATAAAAGCAAAGAATGGACACTTTGATGTCAATTCAAATATGAGGATTTTATTAAGAACAAGAGTATAACAGATTCTTACTATACCATCTGTAGGAATGTTCCTATTGCCAGAATGAGTTCATAGAAATTTTCTTTCCAATAAGAGTGCTGGTTTGCTTACAGTAGTTAATTAGCATTTTTGAATTGGAAAGCAGGACAGATTTGTTTGTTATTCCAATCTTTGCAGAACTATGCCATTTGTTCTGCAAACCAAAGACAGAAGTCAACTTTTAATAATGATTATCAGCCAAATAATTATAGGAAGTTAAGAGGCAGTGGGTAGACATATTTTAAAGAGAAGTTGTAAAATGTCTTCATCAGGTTTGGATAAATTGCATATATAATTCTGGAAACTTTATGAGTAATTTTTTAACCTTTCTTCTGAGTGAAAACAAATTTGTTTTAAAACAAAGGACCTAGAATAAAAATTTACATGTCTAGAATCATTTTAATGCTTTTTTCTTTTTTTGTTTTGTTTTGTTTTTGCTTTTTGGAGGGGGAAGGCAGGGCACTTGGGGTTAAGTGACTTGCTGAACATCACATGGCTAGTAAGTGTTAAAGGTCTGGGGTCGTATTTGAACTCAGGTTCTCTTGACTCCAGGGCCGGTGCTCTATTCACTTCACCACCTAGCTGCCCCAATGTTTTCTCTTAATTGAACAAATTGATAAATGTCTTATATTCAACTTCTAGAAGACTTCTTTTATGTAGGAGCCTGTGTCAGGAGAGTAGAATAGCAAGTTCTGTAACACATTGAGAAAGATGAAATATTTTTCATTACTGTCCATCTGCTAGTTCCTGACTGTTGATCAAAATGATAATCATTATAGTACTTTGATATTTCCAATGTGCCTCAGTTGAAAAAGATTCAGTTCTAGTAAAGGAATATGATCTATCTAGCATATATTTTCATATCAGATTGCATTGTGGTCATCAGAAGGGGAGGTCTTTGTGGAACTTGATGATGAAATTTATTACACAGAAGTTAAGTTTATGTTCTCTAGGTTGAAGCTGAGATCATTATAGATCACAATACTGTCTCCAGAATTCAAAAACCTGATCCTGTCTCCTACTGACCAAATGAAACCAGATTCTTGCATATCTCACATTCTTCCCCACAAGTATTAAAAAGCTTCTGGAGGTTTTTTGTCCTCCATTATATTTGTAACAATGTGAGGTGTGGGTGTGTGTTGCAGGGTGTGAGCAGCGCTTCTCAAATTCTCAGGGCGTCAACCCAGGGCCATATTTTATTTTATCTTCATTCTGTTGTCTGTATTTGAATCAAAAATAAATTCAAACCAACCACCCAACCCAGTTTATGAATTGAATTGATGAGTGTTTGGAGAGGGTAGAGGTGCATTGAACAGGCATAGAGAAAGAATTTCAATTATTTATTATCCAGTTCATCTAAATAACATGAATGAATGAAAAACAACTTAATAAGCACTTACTACTTTAAAAAAAAAACCCTGTGCTAGGGGTATCAGTACAAAAGTGAGATAGTCCCTGCTCTCAAGCAGCTCATATTCTATTTGGATGAGATAATACAAAAAGGAAATTTCAACTGAGGGCAGATGGAAAGGCCCCACAGTGCCTAGGATACAACAGCAAAGCAGATGGCAATCTGTACCAAAGAGACATAAACTGAAATTCACATTCTAAAAAATCTTACCAAAAGTAGCACTTTTATAAATGTCATCTCTACAAGGAGTCCAGCTGTCTTCAAAAAATCCCTCTGAAAGTAGTCTTCATAGGAGAAACCATCTGTAATAAATACATTAGTGACTTTTCTCTAAGTAAACACAAACTTCTAAAGTTCTAATTTTGGTGTAAATTCAATTTTTCTAATGGTTTTGTTGACTTGATTCCCTCTTTAATTGCATATTTTCCTTAGTTTTTGGGGTTTTTTTTTTTTTTAGCAAATCCCTGTCCTCATTTCCCATCTTATCTGAATGTGGCTGCTTATATTACCAAAAAAAAAAAAAAAGTGAAAAAAATCAACACAGAAAATACTAGTTTAGGGTCATGAACTATTGAACCATTACATATAACAAATGTTCATTGAGATGAAATGACTTACTCCATCATCAAACTAAAGATGTTTTTTTTTTACTATTTATTTACTTCTTCAAATTTATTACTTCTATTTATTACTATCTTATCTACTATTTATTACTTCTTCAAATTGGCCACAGTCATATTAATGCCTCTAGGGTAGGCGTGGCCTGATCTAATATTGTCAGCTAGGATTTGGAGATTATGCTTAACTCCTAAAGCAAAAAAGAAAAAAAAAAAAACTCATGGTTTTGAGTCTGTGGAAGAGTTAGAAAAGAGAGCTCACAAAAAGAAAGGGCACACAGAGAAGAAAGGGGACATGATGCTTTTTCTAGTGGCCCAGGGTCATTACTGCATGGCAGAGGTTCTGGAGAAAGAGGATTTGGAGCTGATGGGACAATTTGAGCCAGACATAAGAGTTTGTTTTTGGTTCTGTTGTGTTTTTTTTTCCCCCTAGACTATGGGACAAAAAAAAGGGAATGGGGATGGGAGTTGGAGTGGGAGAAGAGGAAATAAAATGGTGAAGCAGGTGTTGATTGCTCTGATCAATGATGACCAGCTACAAACTGAGTTATTTTTATTCCCATCCTAGAAAAGACTGTCCTTGTGCTCCTTATGGTTTCCTTCTTTAGTTCCTGGAAAGAGAAAAAACGAAACAAAACAATTTTTGTATGATGTTCAAACTGCCATACCAGCTCCTGCTCTACAGGCTATGTGGGCTACTGGGCCCAGCCACATTCTCATCAATTTCTACCTCTGCTTCTCTGCTGTACCCCTGGCTACTAGGGAGAGTGCTTGTCATCTCCTTTCCTCTCCTCTCCATGTGTTATTTTTCCTCCTTTGGAAGATTCTTTCTAGGGGGGCTCAATCTCTAAACCATGTGATATTTCCTTTTCTTCTCTAGAGCAGACACTACATATAAATCAGACTATAATTATATTATAGCATGGTATATAGAATGAAAAGAACATAAAATAATTGAATCTTAGTGTTGAGGAGGATCCATAGAAGCCATCTAGCATAATAGTGTCAAATTCAAATTAAAACAGATTTCAGGGACCAGAGTTTGAGACTTCTGATTTAGCACATTCTCTATCTAAACCCTGACTTCTCTCTAAGAATCCCTAATGTTACTTGGCTTTGAATTAAATACTTGTACTATATTAGTCCACTTGATTGACATCAGGAGAACACAGAATCACTAGGTTCTATTCTGTTTATTATAACAAATCTATTAGGAGTAGTCTATAAAGTCAAGAGTACAAACTATTATAGAAAATATTATCTAATTGTTAAAAATTATTGGAGAAACTGGAAATCAGTAAGTCAAAGTAAAGGTTTCATATATGCCAAAATATTTACTCTTGTTGTTCAATCATGTCTTTGTGACATGGAACAGGCATTCCAGAGGGTATAGTGGAAGGGCTGAATAGTGTTCACTTATAACTTTGGGGTGGGAGAGTTGAAGAGGATGGAAATAAGGACTGTGGGATGACTATTTTGCCTAGTTATGGAATATATGGCAGAAGTATGATTTTGGTTTATCACGAGTTCACCCATTTGTAAGAATAATTTCTGTTTTCCCTGAAAACAATATATAGTTTAAGTCACCCAGCTGATTTCCCCAAACTCAATATCCTGTACAGGGATAGTTGGCTGGCAAAAGAGCGTGTGTTATTTGTCAAGAAAACTCATTCTTATACTAATACTAATAACTTACATTTGCATCTCATATTGTAGTTTGCAAAGCACTTTCATATATGTGATCTAATTTGGTTTTGACGGTGACCTTAGGGGGTAGGCAAGACCAGGGATATTATCCCTATTTTACAGTGGAGAAAATTGAAGCTGGAAAAGATGAGATTTAGCCAGGTTCCATGGACACCTAGCAAATAAGTACAGAACTAAATCTTTAACTTAGATCTTTTGACCCCAATCACATTATTTCCATTATTTCCAATAATCCATGCTCTCTTTATAAAAAAAATGTATCAAGGACCCATAATTGAATTAGTACAGCAGTTCCTTCTACTGATACAACCTCATTTATAAGTTACAGCCATGTAGAATTACAATAACTTCCCCACAATTATCTACATAGCTCATATCAGAGGATAGATTTAAGGCCAGGTTTTTTTTCTAACTCCCAAGTCCAATATCCTATCCACTCCTTATGGTATCCATTACTGAAGATTCGGTTGGGTATAACTTTGTATCACACATTTATTTCCTTTTGATTTTGAAGCAAGTAAGGCAATGAGAAAACAAGACATCTAATCCTAGGTCTGCTGCTTGCTATAAGTGTCATCTGTAAAATGAAAGGGATTTGAACTCAGGTGTTCTCGTCATTGCACCACATTACCTCTTATAGTTTTCAAGAACAAAACCAGACCAATTTTTCTTTTTATTTTCTCTACATTTTGCTTTTCATCATGTCTTTGATGAACACAGTACTTTGGCATTTTAACAATATATAAATAAGTATATATATATATATATATATATATATATATAAAACAATATATTAATAAAATATTCTCATATAATAAATATTACAACAAATGAAAAACATATATCAATCATGTGAAACATAGACACCACTGGGAAAAGTACAAGGCAGTTTGGTAGTCAAGGCACTAGATGCTGGGGGAATTACGAAAGGTTTTAAGTAAAAGATGTCTTGTGAGTTACATTTTAGAAGAAAAGAAGGACTTTATGAAGCAGAGTTAGAATAACTACCTTAATAACTACCCTTTACTACCTTAATAAAATAGTAGGAAAAAGTCTGTCAACTTAGTATAATGATCTCTACTTTATTTTAAGCCTCCATTTTGTAAGTTGTTTTGAGTAAGATTTTTTTTTATGCCATCTCACTTTTTATTTTATTTTTATTTTTTTTCAAATACTTTATTAACTTCTGGTTTACATCATTCATTTCCTCCAGATTTTGAGTTACAAATTCTCTCCCCGTTTTCCCCTACCCACATCCCCAAAATAGTGGTCCCACAGGATATCCCCTCCTCCAATATGCTCTCTCCCATATCTTCCCATACCCCCTTCAACTTTTCCAGTAGGGCATGGTGGATCTCTATGCCCCAGTGACTGTATATCTTATTTCCCAATTACATGCAAAATAGTATTAATAATAGTATAGATATATTTTTAAACATTTGGTTTTAAAACTTTGAATTCCAGATTCATTCCCTTCCTCCCTTGTTACCCACCCTTATTGGGAAGATAAGCAATTCAATATAGGTTGTATATGTGTAGCTAATGCCAAACATTACCATAGTAGATATATTATAAAAGACTGATTATATTTCCCTCCCTCCTATCCCACCTCTCACTTGTTCTATTCTCTACTTTGGTCCTGTCCGTTTTCAAAAGTGGGTGCTTCCAACTTCTCTCCCCCCCAGCCTGCCCTCCCTTCCCTCATCCCCATTCTGATCCCCTTCCCCCCTACTCTCCTATAGGGTGAGATACCCTATTTAGTGTGTATCTCATTCCCTCCCTGAGCCAAATTCAATGCGAATAAGGTTGACCCATTCCCTTATGCCTTCCTGTTCATCCCCTCCATTGTAACCATTTTCCCTTGCCTCTTTTATATGAGTTAGTTTACTCCATTTTGTCTCTCCCCATCTCCTCTCATTATATTCCTCTCTCATCTCTTAATTTCACCTTTTAAATATCATCCCTTCCTATTAAATTGGTCCTGTGCCCTCTATCTATGTAAACTGTCAACATATATACACCCATTTACATATGTATTCATATGCCTTCTATTCCCTTCAAAGCTATTTTCATACTGATAAAAGTTTCATCAGTTATAATTATCATTTTTCCACATAGGAATGTAAATAGTTCAACTTTGATAAGTTCCTTATGATTTCTTTGCCCTATTTACCTTCTCATGCATCTCATATCTGAATGTCAAATTTTCTATTCAACTCTGGTTTTTCATGAAGAATACTTGAAAGTCCTCTATTCCACTGAATGACCATATTTTCCCCTGAAACATGATACTCAGTTTTGCTGGGTAGGTGATTCTTGGTTTTAATCCTAGCTCCTTTGACCTCTGGAATATCATATTCCAGGTCCTTCTATCCCTCAGTGTAGAAGCTGCCAGATCCTGTGTTATCCTGATTGTGTTTCCACAATATTCAAATTGTTTCTTCCTGGCTGCTTGTAATATTGTCTCCTTGATCTGGGAATTCCAGAGCCTGGATATAATTTTCCTAAGAGTTTTCTTTGTGGAATCTTTTTGGTATTTTCAGTGTTTAGCACAGCATCTGGCACATAGTAGGTGCTTAATAAATTTATACTAACTGACTGAATGTAAAATATATACAAAGTAAGTACAAGGTGGTTGGGGGAAGGGACAATTACAACTGGGGAACACTCCTATAGGAAGTGGGACTCAGTTTCCTTATCTACAAAATGGGATGATAACTTCCCAGGGCTGTCATGAGGATAAAATGAGATTGACGAGGTATGGGCTCTGGGAGCCCCCTCTAGCTCTCCTTGAGTCCTTGAGGTACAGGCTCTTGAACTCTGATTAAATCATCTCATTTAATGAGGCATTTGCATGAGGTAAGTCTGTCACTAGACTTCCCACCCTCTGTTACAAGACTTCCCACCCTCAGTTACTAGACTTCCCACCCTTGAGCCCTCAGTTACTAGACTTCCCACCCTTGAGCCTATCAAAGTGTTGATCCATCCTAGAACTGGCCTAGCCCACCATTGTCTATGATCTCCAGGTGGCCTCCAGCAACTTCCCACCTTTAATCACTCATTGACCTCATTAACTCCTCCTGAAGACCCTCCCCAAACTCCTGCCCCAGACCACCCCTAGATTCCTCCCACAACCTTCTGTATATAAGACCCCATCCTGTCTTCATGCTCCTAGTGAGAGCACTATGGAAGAGTGAGAGCGCCATAGAATGACCTAGCACAGAGTTACTCTGTGTCCAATACAAGCAAACTTTTAATAAACTTTACTTTTCTTTGGCTAAGAAGACAACCAAAAGAGCTTTTATCTTGGAAAACTTTTCCAGGATTATGTTCTTTTTTATGGTAATAGTATATTACCTACTAGACCATGACTCCAACTGAATTTTAAAGACATTTTATGCCCATGGAATGACAGTGACAAATCATAAAGACAAACTATTTCAGGGCCAAAGTCCTAGACTAGAGTAAGTGTTACTGCTTTTTACCTGCAATGAAATAATATTTAATACCTTAGTGCAAGAATCAGGACCTGAAAGTCAAGCATGTCATTAGAGGAGAATACTGAAAAAAACAAGGCTCAATAACATGACACTCCTCTGGTTAGTTGCATCAGACAAATTTACATTTGTCTCAGTGCTACAATTTTGCACCCTTGAAGGAAGTTAAGTATTTCATTAGGAATTGCCCACTGTCACCTTTCCCCTTTGTCCACTCCACTCCCCTATGTCCATACACACACCTTCCCCCAGAGGCAGTAAAATTAGTTTGGTAGCTTTGCAATGCATTGAAAACATTTGCAACGCACCTAGTCAGATCCTAGCTCTCCTGTTGCTGTTTAATAGTTGTAAATTTGATATCAGGTAAAAACACATTACCTTAGTGTACAGAATAGGGAAGACCATGATAAAACTGTGAGCAGATTTCATTTGTAGAACAGTCTCCATTTTAATACTTCTGTTCTCACTGCAGGAAATCGCCAGAAGGGTCTCTGACATCATTGAATAGTCTTTAGGAGATAAAGTCCTACACTGTCTGTTCCTACTGTACTCCAGTATTGAACTGGAGCATGATGACTATAGATCCTGCTAATCCAATTAGTTTATTAAATTTTTCATTTGGTGAATCAGGAATTCATGACTAAAGAAAGAAAATTATGCAAAAAAACAAAACTATTCAAAATAATATGAAATGAGAGAAAACAAATTGGGGCTTAGCACTGTTTACACGGATTATATGCTCAGAATGATCTATATAGTGAATTAAACATTGCCAGATCTTCAACCCTACATTGAATTAAACATTGCCTAAAACAAAACCTGATCCTAGTATAGAGTTAAATTAGATAATTATCACTAATGATCGATCTTATCCAAGCTTTTTTTTTTTTATAATGGAAATACTGATTTTATAGTTCTCAGTGTTGTATGCATTGAGGGTCAGCCTCAAAGGCAGAAAGAACTGAGTCCAAGTCTGGCCTTCAACACATACTGGCTGTATGACCCTGGGTAAATCATATAACATCTCAAACTCCAGAGAAACTCCCCAAGACCAGCTCAAAATTGTAGAACATTTGCCATTTCATATTGGTAAGGGAGTTTCACTAGAAGGTATCTACACCAATAAAATCACCAGTCCTAAAAACCAACAAAACTTAATTACCTTAAGATAAGTATACTTCAGGGGCGGGTAGGTGGCACAGTGAGTAGAGCGTTGGCCCTGGAGTCAGAAGGACCTGAATTCGGATCCAACCTCAGACACTTAATGCACACACAAACAAAAACCTAGCCGTGTGACCTTGGGCAAGTTACTTAATCCCAATTGCCCTCAAAAAAAACAAGATAAGTATACTTCACATATGACAATATTCCCAGATTTCTAAAAGATTTGTGTTGTCAACTGGGTCAGTTAAAAATATAAAATATATAAATATAACATAAAAACATAAATAAAATTAAAATATACAATATAAAAAAAGCCTAGACTTAGTGGATGTAGACTTGATACAACGTATTACTCTTTCATTTTGAATACACTGTCAGAACTTTCCATTAAAAGTTATGTGATATATCAATGTGTTATATGGGTGAAAACTAGCTCTAGGCAAATGTTGGCTATTATTTGATGTATTTGACAGTAAACAATTCATCAAGTCAAAAGAATAGTTTTCTCAGTTAAATTTTTTAAAATATAATTTCTGTATAAGAGCTCTTTGTTTTTTGAAGAGTAAGAAGTCTAATTATACATTTTCACAGGGCTAAAAATATGCAACAATTATTTTGTAGATATAATGGTCATGATCAAAAAGTAAAGCCTTAGGACTTTTATCTCCCATGATCTTAGAGACCAAGAATATTGCTCATTGGGAGAAATTTCCTGGATTAATTTTCCCAGGAAGCCATGTATCTGGCCACAGAATACTGATAGCTCAAGACAAGGATTCTGATTGACAGAGAACCTTCTGAAATGTGGAAAGTTTTAGAAGTACAAAAAAAAATTGGCACAAATGTTTTCAAAGGGACCAACACCAATTTTTGATTTTACTTTTCATCTATATGACATTGGTACCTTTAAAGTCAAATGGTTATAATTCATGATATATACACACATATGTATACACATGTGTATATATAATTACATAGAAGGAAAATAAGAGAAGTCCAGGGCTAACCATACAGTGGCCACAGTAAAGACTCACATACTAAGCAGCATTTCCTTTAGCAGTTAATAGTGCATGGTATATAATTTTCCCCCCTCAACTTGATAACCCAGTTCATAAGAGTTAATAAGAAAAAAAAAACTTTCATTGACTGATTTATATTTTGGACTGTCTAAATGGAAATCTAGCACTAGATTGGGGTAGATTTACAGTATTTTGAAAAAAATTACAGACCTTTGTTTTTCTATGAGTAGTTGATTAAAAGGAAAACAGTAGGGGATGTATGCTGAATGGTTCCTTGGAGAATAAAGGCCTGCTTTGTGATTTAATGTAAGTCTTCCCCCCCCCCCCAACTTTTTTTCCATGGCCTCAAGTGCTCTTCCAAACTCTTTATGTGAAAAAATGTTTTTTCAACAGAAACTCTGGCAAACATCCACTCCTCATTGCCCAAAGTCCCCTGGCTTCTTTTTAAATTTTTTGTTTAATTCTTCAGGGTTTTATTATTTAATGCTACTCATGCTAATGTGGTTCCTTAGATTGCTCTAATTTTCCTTTCTTAGCTCTCCCTGTTTCTACCGTGATACTTAACTGCCAGGATTCCTCTCATGTTTATTCCCCAACACTTCTGTCTGACTACTGCTGCTGGTGCCAGGAGCAAAATGGCTTGGGGAGGAACATGAGAGACAGTGGGACTCTTACAACTGATATGCCCCCAAAATAACCTTATTCTTCAGTTGACATTACCAAGTACAAGAAAGTGGGAAATACAATGAGTCCTTTACCAATTACTTAGAGACCTAGTGCTAGGATGCTGTTTCCTTGGAAACGGCACTCATTTGATACTCTGATCGACTGAGGCAAAAAGAAGGGAAAGCCAGCTGCCTTTATATGGCTTAGTTTCCCCATTTCCGATTTTTCTATTATCCTCTTACCAGTATGTGCTAAGGAAAGGTCTCTTTTTTTTCAAATTTTTTCAATTCTTTTGCCGCTTTGTGACCTTTATTTTATGGTATTATTTTATCTCTATTCTCCACTTTCTCTTTACTCATTCCTTTATCCTTGACTTCTTTTCCCCTACTTCTGTTATTCCTTCCCTCCCTTCTTTCTTTTAATAAAGGAATAAAACAAAAAATTTATACTTCAGAATAAACTTTTAACTTCAATCTAGTTATTATTCTATTCTTCCCTGGTAAATTAATAGTAGATCTTCATGTTATGTCAGAGCTCTTATTTCTGCCACTTCTGAATAATTTTTCTAAGCATATTAGATGATCAGAGATCCCAGTGGTAAAGGAGAAAATGGTAGGAAAATACAATTTTCACTTTTTTCTACTTTGTTAGGAAGGAATTTGAATTATGTTCCTTGAATTGTCATTAGGAAGAAGTGGACATAAGAAAAAGACATTTCAATCAAATAAGCATTTCTTAAGTGGCCCAAAACTGCCAGATTCCCTGATAAATTCCAAGCATACAAAACCAAAATATTTCTTGTTCCCAAGGAGCTTATAATCTACCGTGTGAGAAGGGAGGATGTCTATATAAAGCTAAAGGCAAAATGCATAAAAAGTAAATGCAAAGTTGTTTAGGGGCACAATCAACAACTAATGAGACCCAGAAAGACTATATATATGGGGTGGCATTAATCTGAGCCTTAAAGGGAAATAGGGATTACAAGAGGGAGGCATGAAGAAAGTGAGTAACCCAGGCATGGGAGATAACCCTTACAAAGGCACAATTTTAAGAGATGGCATCTCCAGTATTGGGAACAGCAAGTAAGGCAGTTTGTCTGGAATGCTTGATAGGAAATAAGGTGAAATCATTCTGGGAAGATGGGTGGCAGCCAGATTGTAAAGGCCAATCAGAGGAGTTTGTGTCATATCCTAGAAGAAAAGAAGGTCACAAACTTATTGAGCAAGAAAATGATATGGCCAAATATGTTTAAGAAATATCAATTCAGTAGCTGTGCACTACTATTACTACTACTACTATGACTACTACAACTACTATGTAGAATTTCTATAGTGCTTCAAGGTTCACAAAGTGCTTTATTATCTCATTTAATCTCACAACATGTTATTATAATCCCCATTTTTGTAGATGTAAAAATTGAAAGTGAGAGAGGTTAATTGATTTACCTAGGATCAGATAGCTAATAAATGTTTAAAGTAAGATTTAAACTCAGGTCTTCCTGACTCCAAATCCAAAATTCTATCCACTATACCACCTACCTGCCTATAGATAGGATAAGAGAGAGACTGGAGACAGGGGAGCACAATTAGGAGTTCCATGTGAATGTAGGGATGAGAATGGATGTGGAGAGTTGTCATAAAGGGAAACTAGAAAGGAGTTGCCAATTGATTAGTTAATGATTAATTCATGAAAAGCATTTATTAAGCACTGTAGTAGAGATGAGGGTTTGGTTTCAGTAACCAAAAAGAAAACATAAATCCAAAAGGATAGACCTAAAATGATGAGCTTTAGCCTAGGGAAATAGTGCTTGCTTATTTTTTTATGGTTATCTATCATCCAGAAAATACCAAACGTGCAGGTAACATTTATATCAATCAATCACTAAGTAATTAGGAAGCAATCATTATACACAAGACACTGTTTTAGGCCATAAGGATACAAAGATACATGAAAAACAGTCCCTTCCCCTAAGGAGATTATATTCTAATAGGGGAAACAAACATTCTAACAAACACATAAAGGTATATAGTCCAGGGGTGGGGAACCTGTGGCCTCAAGGTCACGTGTGACCCTCTAGATCCTCAAATGTGGCCCTTTGACTGAATCCAAACTTTACAGAACAAATTTTGAAGTTTGGATTCAGTCAAAGGGCCACACTTGAGGACCTAGAGGGCCACATATGGCCTAAGTTCACAATTTCCCCACCCCTGATACAAGATAACTTGGGAATGAGAAAGATAACCTTAAAGTAAGGGCATGGATGGAATATTTACACCTAGGAAATAAGGACAGCCCTCAGGCAGAAGGGAAGGCTTGAGCTAAGTCTTGAAGGAGAACAAGGATTGTAAGAACCAGATGAGAGGACAAAACATTCCAACTGTAGAGGACAGCCAGTTGAAAGGCATGGAGACAGAAGATATGTGAGGAAAGGGGGAAAGACTATGTAGAGGGGAGCAGCATATAATAAGGCAGGAAAGGTAGGCTGGAACAATGTTGTTAAGAGCACTACATGTCAAGTGGAGGTTCTTATATTTGCACGTAGAGTTATTAATGAGCGAACAGTTTATTGACATGGTTAGACCTGAATTTTGGGAAAAATCACTACAGTGGTTGTGTGGAAGATGAATCAGAGCGGGGCTGTCAATTAAGAGGCAGCAAAGTATTCATTGAACCATATGTGAACGCTTAATGATTATTCTTGTTATATTCCGCAGAATCGCAAACTATCAGTGTCAGAAGGGGCCTTATCAGTCATCTAGTTCAACCAGTACATGAAAAAGAATTCCCACTACTACAGATCCAAGAAGTGGTCATTGAGCCTTTGCTCAAACATTTTGAATGTGAAGGAACACATCATCTCTTGAGGTAATCTTTCCACTGTATTTCTAATTGGTAGGACATTTTCCTGACATCAAATCCAAGTCTGCCTCATTATTGCAATGGTCCCAAGAGGCAATGAAGATCTGAATTTCGGTGGTGGTCATGTTAATGAGAATGAGAAATATTGTGGTCCTCCACTTACTTCCTTTGAACCCTCTGAAATCAATTCTCAGAATATGAGATACACAGCATACTATGCCCAATTTTGAGCCCACAGTTCACTCTCTGTATAGAACACACGGAAGGGTCACATCTCTTGGCAATGTAGCACCTGGTTTAAGCAAAACTGCCTAGTTAATTGATGTAGATTGATAATCAATGGAGAAATCATACTGGTGAGAGCTCAAGAGCTAAGTCACTAGGAAAAAAAAAAAACTCCCTCCAGCTTTTCTTGATTACACCAGAACCTGAGGGACCTTTGTAGCCATCTGTCCTCTGGGGATCTGATACGCCAGTGCAAATAGGGTTTGGGATGGTAGTCCCAGAGTCTTTGCTATTAAAATTAACTTGGGAAAAAGAGATACTAGAAATTGGGGCGATTAGGAAATGTCTTTCACAGGAAGTAGCTTTAGAGCTCAGTTTTTCAGGTCATTAGAGATTCTAGAAGCATGTATTAGGAGGGAAGTGCATTTTAAACATGGGAAAATAGCCTGTGGAAAGGCATTAAGGCAGAAGATAGAATGTTTTATATCAGGAGAATCAAAAGTCCAGTTTGGCTAAACCATAGAGTACTTAAACAGTAATAATACTTAAAAATTATAAAATTATTTTTAGGGGCGGATAGGTGGCGCAGTGAGTAGAGCGCCAGCCCTGGAGTCAGAAGGACCTGAGTTCGGATCCGGCCTCAGACACTTAACCCACACAAACAAAAACCTAGCCGTGTGACCTTGGGCAAGTTACTTAACCCCAATTGCCCTAAAGGGGCGGCTAGGTGGCGCAGTGAGTAAGAGTGCCGGCCTCGGAGTTGGGATGACCTGGTATCGAATCCGGCCTCAGAAAATGAGCACCCACATATAAATAATGACTAGCCGTGTAACCTTGAGCAAGTTACTTAACCCCAATTGCTTTAAAAAAAATTATTTTTAAAAATATTTTTAAAATTACCCTGGAATTATCAGAGCCAGGTTATGAACTGTTTTAAAAGCTGCATAGAGAAGTTCCTATTTGAATGTAAAGGTAATTAGGAGCCACTGCAGCTTACTAAACAGTGGAATGACACCATGAGACCCCACCTCTAGGAAAATAACTTTGATGGTTGAATAGGGGAAAGATTGGAGAGATTGAGACGTTTGAGGCAGGGAGATCCATTTGAGAGGCTATTGCAATAAACCCAAATGTGAGAGGTAATAAAGGCCTTAGCTGGGGTAACAGCATTGGGATTGGAAAGAGAAGGATTGATATGACAAAAATAGAGGTCAATTCAATAAGACTTGACTTGGATAGATGGGAATAAGCAAGCTCTGTTTTCTTTTCTTTTTTTAAGATCACAAACATTTTTTCAATTAATATTTGCAAATAATAATGACAATGGTGTATTGTTGGTTATACATGTGATTATTTCCCAGCACACCACAAGAAAGATATTTCTGTGTACATTTTTGAGGAGTCCCTCTTTTTCCCATATTAAAATGGTAACAAATAAGAAAATTAAATATTTATAAACATAGAAAAATAAATTGTAGCAAATGTGTTCAAAGATTAAAGGGAATAAAACACTTTCAAGTAATAATCAGAAAACTCCAATGAGCAGTACTTGTACTGAATGATCAGCTTTGTTTTTGGTGCTATCACACTCCATGAGCTTAGGCCTTCATTTCTTTCTTGTTTAGACAATACTAATAAAGTCTAAGTTGTCTTCCAGCCTCTGCTCCACCCTTTTCCAATTCATCATTCACAATGCTGCCGAGGTATTCTTCCTAATGCACTGATATTACGATGTCCTTTTTTCTATTCAAAACCCTTTGAAGTCTTCCATTTGAAGTATAAAGCCTAACTGTAGCATTCATGGCCAGCCAAAAGTCTGGTTCCTGCCTCTCTGTCCACACATAGGCCATTATCCCTTACAGACTCCATATTCCAGCCAATCAGATGTCATGACCTCTGCTGTCTCAGAACTTTGCTCTCAATAGACCCCATGAATCTCTATCCTGATCTTTAACTCTTGAAATCTCTCACATTAGTCAAGGCTAATTATAACTTTAAAAACCCTTTACTGGGTTAGCTAGGTGGCACAGTGGATAGAGCACTCCATCTATAGTCAGAAAGACCAGAGTTCAAATCTTACTTATGACGCTTACTAGCTGTATGACCCTGGGCAAGTTACTTAACCCCTGCCTAAAACTGGAGAAGGAAATGGGAAACTATTCCAGTACTTCTGCCAGAAAAACCGCAGGGACAGTTCCACAGAGTCACAAAGAGTCAGACACAACTGAATGAATGCATAACAAAGCCTTCACTGGACTGAGTCCCTTTCCTAGGCAGAAATCATCACTCTATTCTTGGAGTTCTCATAATACTTTGCCTGAACATTTCTTTTACATTGATATTGTGCTCTGGTATCATATTTGTGCATTTTGCCTTCCATTAATCAATACTCATTTATAAGCATATGCCAGTACTTTTCAAAAATGAAATTGTCCCTACTTTCTAGAAACTGACATTTTACTAGGGTGATACGTGTTCACAAATATGTAAATGCAAGACAATTTGAGGAAGGGGTATTGATACTTATGGAATTCATGAAAGTTGAGCCTTGAAAGAAATTAAATGTTCTAAAAGGTAGGAGGGAAGGAGGAGGAAGTAGATTATTACACATTATGTACAGGCGTGTAGGAGACAGAATACTAAGTTTAGAAAACAGCCAGTAAGTAGGTCAACTTAATTAGAACCTGGAGTTCAAATGGCAAGAAATGTGAAATAAGTTTGGAAAGGAAGACTGAAGCCACAGAATAGATGACTTTAAATGCCAACCTGAGGAATCTGTATCCTTTCTAGAGCAGTAGGGAGTCCTTGAAGCATCCTGAGCAGAGGAGTGGCATGGTTAGATTTATGCTAGGATAGAGAGAGGAGAGCCTGGAAGCTGGGCAAACAACGAGAAAGCTAATGCAATCATTTAGATGAGAGGTGATAAAGGCCTGAACTTGGGTAGAGTAGAGAGAAGGGAAGAATGAGAGATATGTGTGGAGATAGAACTGACTATTTGTTAATCAATTAGTTAAGGGAGGACAGGGAAGAGTCAAGGATGTTTCTAAGGTTGTATGCCTGAGAGGATTGATAACTTCAAAAGAGATAAAGTAGTTTGGAGGAGGATTAAGTTAGGAAAAAATAAAAATGAATTCTATTTAAGACATGTTGAGTTTAAGATGGCTATTGGTATCTAGGGGGAAGGGAGCAGTGTAGGTAATATAAATAAATTAAGTATAAATGTAAAAAATGAAATAAATATAACTAAAGCTTAGGAGTCATACATAGTGAAGGGCAATATAAATACTATTCCCTCTCTCCCTCCCCATTAAAGCTAGATCTTCAAGGTCTTTGATAACATAAGTCAGCGTCAAATGACTATCTCTCAAGTACTAGGGGAGATCTAGTCAGGTTTCTGGGTCCATAAACACCTGATGAATATATATGCAAGGTCATGATTGAATTCACACTGGATTTCATTTTTTATATTACATGAAGAAGACTGGATGTGATATAGTGAGAAGATTCTCTATACATAAAGTATTTATCTCCTGGTTGGGTCTGATGATCTTGATGACATAACCTGGGGTCTGGGTGTTCATTGGTTATGGAAAACTGAGATACTTTTCCTGTATGGTTATAAAATATTTATCCCACCTTTATCCCATATTCATGCCAAATTTCCTCTTCCACCTGAATCTCTAACTTCAAACTGAATCTTCTAACTTCTGCCAAGACCTTGTACCAGGAGAGAAGTGTCTAGAAATCTTCATGCATACCTTGTCCCCTCCCTGAAGTTTTCTATGTCTTAGTTCAGTAATCAAACCAAGACTATCATTCCTGGAAAAGACATGCCAAAGAATTGTCCTCTGGCTCTATTCACCATCCCTTTGATTTCACAGTCTCAAATACCTGCCTTGGCCACCACTGCCCTATATGTTTTGTTTTCTTCAATTAGAATGTAAACTCCTTAGGGGCAGGGTCTCTTTCTTTATGTACTTGCATCCTAGAGTTTGGCACAGTGTCTGCCATAGCAAACAAAAAATGCTTATTTGTTTTTCAATTCAATCATTATCCCGGACTCCCCCATTAGATGACAAGCTTCTCAAAAGCAAGGTTTGCATTGTTCCTGTTTGTATCTCCAGTGCCTAGAACAATGCCTTGAGCGTAATAGTTGCAACATATATGTATATTGAATTGAATCAAATCTTCAGCTTGTCTGGGGTGGTTAGGAGACACATCAGAATGCCCCGATGGGACAAGACAAAGCTCCCTATTCTTTTGCCCTCCTCTTTGATTTCCTGCCATAATTGATAAATGTTTCTTGCACTTCCAGCACCAAAACATTACTTAGTGACTGATATAAAGTCTTCAATAGTCTCTAAAGCCACCCTTCCACCTTCTCATACCTCCACTAATACCATAAGGGAAAATTATCTCAGGGAAACCAGAGAATACATTTTGAATAAATTAAAAAAAAATCAAAACCAGGCTCACTAGCCACTTATATCTAGATGTCTTCCATTCCTGTATCCTATGGCTGGGCTTCCTCGTGGGCACAGCTGCCAGTCCTCACTCCATACTGCCTCCAATACAATGTATGAAAAGGGTCTTTTTTCCTTCCCCTCCCTTCCCTTAAAAACTCAAGGAGAGTCACCAAAGGTAACCCGCTATGAAGTTTTCTGAAAACTCTTTTATTTTTAACATGGAGAAATGACTGTTAAGGGTGTAGACAATAATTAAGGATATTTTCAAAATAAAACAAACCACACCTACACATTCAAACATAGGCTTATTCAGGCTAGGGCAATTAGGTGTGAGTCAAAGTTGAAAATTTAAAATAGACCACATCAAAACACCATTAAGATCTGACATCTTACAGTAGATCTGAGCTTTCAGAAATTCTTTGATCTTAGTGAATAGATCATTTGTGAACACATACCTCCTAAAATTTAAAAGTCCATCAGGTCCCCTTAAAGTATGTGTCTGGAGCCACAACTGTTCTGAATGTAGTTGAGGTGTGCTCTGGCCCCCTCTGCTGGCTATTAAGCAATATAACTCATCCAAAAAATAGCTCTGACAAGATGCAGAAACTTGATGCATGACATAATAGATTTAGAGCTGGATATTTTCTATTCCCCTCTATTTCTGGGCAAATCTTTACATTAAAGGTTGCTTAGAGCTCTGTAATAATTTTGAGAGTGCCATATCTGGACAAATTAAGAAAAGTCAAAATCTAGGAAAGCAACCACAACATTTCATTTGTAAGCTTTGTAGGAAGTGAGCTGGGAGCACCATCTAGTGCCTTAACTGATGAAGTCAGTTAAAATAACTACTCAATTTGTTCAAGTACACTGGGAAATTTAATTAAAACAAATTCTTCCACTACTGAAAAATATCCATGTAGGGAGTAGAAACAGCATTTCCAACATGCTCTGCCCCACACAAATTTCAAACAATGTGAAAGGAGACTCCGAACAACTTCTGGAGGCATAGCACCCACAGAACAGCACAGAGAAGCTAACCTGCTGAGGACAGCCCAGCATCCCTGCAGGGAGCGGCCAGCACAGCGCTCTGAGAGCAGGCAGCACAGCCCGCTGGGAACCAACAGCACAGGTGCAGAGTCAAGCCCAGGTCCACGGTTTTAGCCCCAGGGCGGCCGGGTCTTCAGCCAGCTGGAGGGACCCCAGAACACCAGCAATTGTGGCGATTCCAGAATTATCAGCACAGATATGCCTAGGACAAAGTGAGAGGTTAGTGCCCTATGGACTTTGGGACCAGTATTTGGGGAACGCGTGGCTTCTTCCCCTGGGGGCGAAAAGCTGCTGAAGAAACAGCTGCACAGAAGCCATTTTGTAGCTTCAGTAGTGGCTCTAGCTCCTGGTCTGAGAACTGTAGGAAGATCCAGCAATCAGTCTGGGAGTTAATTGCTCTTGCTTTAAACTGCCTGGATCTGGATTGTGGTCTGGGGGGGAAGTTTGGGGTGGGTATCCAATTTGCCAGAGTGGGTGGAGGCTTTACAGAGGCCACCCAACTGGCAGAAGTTGTGAAGACCCCATGTTTGGGCGGAAGCTCCCCTGTCTGGTGGCAGAGTCCTACTGTGGCAACAAGCCCAAAAATCAAGTAATTAAGTGGCAACATGCCTAGGGAAATGAAACAAAATAAACAGAAAAGTTCAACATTGGACTCCTATTTTAGGGGCAAAGAGGCTCAAAGCATGGAGGAGGACTGTGAGGTCAGAACTCCTGCACCAAAAGCCCCAAATGAAAATACAAGCTGGCTACAGGCCATAGAGGACCTTAAGAAGCAGATAAGAGAAGTGGGGGGAAATTTGGGAAGAGAAATGAAAAAGATGCAAGAAAAGTATGAAATGACAGTCAACAGCCTGACTGAGGAAAATAAAACCTTAAAAAATAGACTAACTCAAATGGCAAAAGAAGCTCAGAAAGGTAATGAGGAGAAGAATGCCTTAAAAAGTCGAATTTGCCAGATGGAAAAAGAATCTCAAAAGCTCACTGAGGAGATTCATTCCTTCAGAGTTAGACTGGAGCAAATGGAAGCTAGTGACTTTATGAGAAATCAAGATACTATTAAACAGATCCAAACCAATGAAAGAATAGAAGGCAATGTGAAATATCTCATGGGAAAAACCATTGACCTGGAAAATAGATCCAGGAGAGATAATTTAAAAATTATTGGACTACCTGAAAGCCATGATCCAAGAAAGAACCTAGAAATCATCCTTCAAGAAATTATCAAGGAAAATTGCCCTGATGTTTTAGACCCAGTGGGGGAAATAGAGATTGAAAGGATCCACCGATCGCCTCCTGAAAAAGATCCCAAAAAGAAAACTCCTAGGAATATTATAGCCAGGCTCCAGAACTCCCAGATCAAGGAGAAAATACTACAAGCAGCCAGGAAGAAACAATTTCAATATTGTGGAAACACAATCAGAATAGCCCAGGACCTGGCAGCTTCTACACTGAGGGATCGAAGGGCATGGAATATGATATTCCAGAGGGCAAAAGAGCTGGGATTGAAGCCAAGGGTCACCTACCCAGCAAAACTGAGTACCTTGTTTCAGGGGAAAATATGGTCATTCAGTGGAATAGAGGACTTTCAAGCATTCTTGAGGAAAAAACCAGAGTTGAATAGAAAATTTGACATTCAGATGCAAGAAGCAAGAGATGCTTGAGAAGGTAATCAAGGAAAAGAAATCAAAAGGAACTTATCAAAGTTGGACTATTTCCATTCCTACATGGAAAAACAATAACTGTGTTTGATGAAACCTTTCTTATTATGAAAATAATAGAAGAAGGGTACATGGCATATGTTCACAGGTATACATGGATAGAGGGCACAGGTTGAATTTGATGGGAAGGGATGATCCTTTTTTTTTTTGGAGGGCAATTGGGGTTGGGTGACTTGCCCGGGGTCACGCAGCTGGGTTTTTGTTTGTGTGTTGGGTGTCTGGGGCCGGATCCGGGCTCGGGTCCTTCTGGCTCTGGGGCCGGTGCTCTGCTTGCTGTGCCACCTAGCCACCCCAAGGGAGGGATTATTCTTAAGGGGTGAAGTCAATGAGGTGAGAGAGGAAAGTGGCAAGAGGAGATGGAGAGAGACAGGGTAGGGTAAACTATCTCATGTAGAAGAGGCAAGGGGAAGTAGTTGCAGAGGAGGGGAAGAACAGGAAGGCAAAGAGGCAAAACCTTACTCTCATTGAAGTTGGCTCAAGGAGAGAATCACATACATACTAAATGGAATATCTTACCCTCACTCACTCTCCTGAGTAGGGGAAAGGGGGATGAGAGGGGGGATGATGGAGGGGAGGGCATTCTGGAGGGAGGGGATGTTGGAAGTACCCACTATCAAAGAGGGACAGGATCAAAGTAGGGAATGGACCAGCTGGGAGGTGAGATGGGTGGGAGGGAAATATAAGCAGTCTTTTACAATATATCTACTATGGTAATGTTTTGCATAGCTATACATGTACAACACATACTGAATTGCTTATCTTCTCAGAGGGAGTGGGTGACAAGGGAGGAAGGGAATGGATCTGAAAATCAAAGTTTGAAAATTAAATGTCTCATAAGATGCCCAGGCATTGGGGCTCAGAGATTCACCTTGCCCTAATGGCAAAGTCGAATGGGGATATGAGAGAAGATATGGGAGAGAGCAGATTGGATGAGGGGATATCTAGTGGGACTGCTATTCTGGGGTGGTGGGTAGGGAAAAAACGGGGGAAAAATGTAACTCATAATCTGGTGGAAATGAATGATGTAAACCAGAAGTTAATAAAGCATTTGTTTAATTAAAAAAAAAGAAACAAGGAGGAGACGGTTTTCATATTTACCTGGAGGGGCTTATACAAACTGATGCTGAGTGAGAAGAGTAGAACCAGGAGAAATTTGTATACAATCGCAGACACAACACATGTGTGATGACCAACTATGACAGACTGGACTCTTCTCAGCAATGCAGTGATATAACTTAATCCCAAAAGACTCATGAAGGAGAGAGATGACTACATCCAGAGAAATAACTAGAAAGAACTGGGCTTGAATCCTGATGGAAGAAAACTAATTGATCTTTTTCTTTTCATTGTTTGGTTTTATTTCTTCTTTACCATTTTTCATCCCATCTAGTACAATACACCTTTGCAACTTGACTAATGTCTAATGTGAAAGTATTTGTAGATCCTATACTATATGCCATTGTGGGAGTTGGGGAGAGGGAGGGAAGGGAAATTTGAAACTCAAGGAACTATGGAATTGAATCTTGTAAACTAAAAATAAACAAATATATATATTAAAAAAATATCCATGTCATGTGAAGGCAGTGACAAATCAGTACATTTTAAAAATGCCCAATAGTGCAAGGTACTGGAATGTTTATTAATTATAGTCATCAAAATTAATGACAGATTGATCAGGTGGGAAAAAAGGGCTACTCTACTGAAACTTGTGAACTTTTTTTTTTTGCTTTTTGGAGGGCAACTGGGATTAAATAACTTGCCCAAGGTCACATGGCTAGGTTTTTGTTTGTGTGGGTTGAGTGTCTGAGGCCAGATCTGAACTCAGGTCCTACTGACTCCAGGGCCAGTGCTCTACTCACTGCACCACCTAGCCACCCCAACTTGTGAACTTTTTAATAGAGGTCTAGGAAGGCTGAACTTTTCAGATATCATGTATCCCATCTATCCTTGGCCATTTTTGACCTCATTTAAAAATGCCTCTACATGGAACACAAGAAATGGATTGATGAAAAAAAGCCAACTTGAATGGCTTTATTTTTAGGACACCAGGTATGGTCCACTGATTTAAGTATATTGTTTTTCCTTTGTTTCCATTATAGAGGTAGTGATCATGGAATTTCTCAGTCAAATAGAAGCCAAAGCTTAGGAAAAGTTGTGTTTGCGTATTGTTGTATCTCCAGTTTCCTTTCAGGACTTGTTCATACACCTCTGCCCATAACCCATTAGTTTTATACCACTGTCCAAGTGTCCCAAAGCCCAGCTACATAAATCTTTCATATCCTATTTGTCCTATCCTTCATTCTTCCAGAGCACTACTAGAAGGCAGGATAATTAATCTCTATAAAGACAATTATGTGAAGACATATTAATCTTTATAGATAACATGTTTGAATTTTAATGAATACTCTTTAAACTCAATTTTGCTAGGCAAGTTATTTGTAGGTGAAAGTTTATATATCTTTTTGCGTCTTATAGTATCATAGTCCATGCTCTCTGCTTCTTTATTGTGGTAGCTTCTAAAGCTTGTGTGATTTTGACATTGGTATTTGTCCTTTTCCTTTTTGAATGTTCATAGTATTTTTTATTTGATAAGAAAGTTCTGGTTTTTTTTCTATGTTGGTCCTGAGATTTTTCATTTGGCGATTTCTTTTAGGAGGCAACCAGTGGTTTCTATTTTCACTTTGCTCTCTGGTTCTAAGAAACCTGAGTAGTTTTCTTTCATGATTTCTTAAAATATCATATCCAGTTCTTTAAACCCAAATGAAATGTGGGAGTTTTGGGCACAATCAAAAAGACAAGTAAAGGAATTATTTGAGAAGAGAAGGATTTTTTTTTGATGCTTTGTTTTTACATCACATTTATTTATAACTACATCTCTCCCCCTCCCAGCAAGCCTTCCCAGAAACAATGATTTTTAAAATAAGTACTCCAGAAAAAAAAAAAAAAACAGCTGACACATCAACCACATCTGATAAAATTTATTGCACTCCACACCACTGGTATCTTACCTGTTGAGCAAAATGAGGAAACTGCCATTTCTGAACTCTTTTTCACTTACCCAACCAGATGAAACTAGGGCTAAGCTTGGTTATAATAATTAAATAGTCTTCCGTTTTTAAATTATTAATTCCTTTTTATAATGTTGTGGTCACTGTAAATGTTATTTTCTGGTTCTACTTACTTCAATATGTGTAAGTTCATACATCCTCCCATGCTTCTCTGAATAGTCCACAGTCATAAATTCTTCTTCTTTTTTTTTCTTTTTGGAGGGCATTTGGGGTTAAGTGACTTGCCCAAGATCACACGGCTAGTTTTTGTGTTTAGTGTCTGAGGCAGGATTTGAACTCAGGTCCTCCTGACTCCAGGGCCAGTGCTCTAGTCACTGCACCACCTAGCTGCCCCACACAGTCATAAATTCTTGTAGTGAAATATTTCATTACATTCTTATGCTATGGTTTGTTTAGCCATTCCTTAATCAGTGGGCATCAACTTGAATACCAGTTCTTTGCCACCATGCAAAATGTTGCTATGAATATTCTGGTGTGTGTATGTATTTACATACATACATATATACATACACACATACATACACACACATACATACATACATACATATATGTACATAGGTAGGTAGGTAGGTACAGGTATCCCTTTTTTGGTTCTTGACCCCCATCCCTACTGCCTGGCTTCTTTAGAATAATGATAACCTGACTGAACTAATTTCTCAATGATTAGCATATTCCTACATTGTCATACCCTTTCCATCTCAGTGATTCTGAACCTTAGCTGTCATTGTATAAACCCTAGTCCTTATCCCCCACTGCCTGATCCTTTATTCCTATCCTTCTCAATCTTATCCACCCAATGACCCACTCAGAATCTACCCACCCCTGTCACTGTTCTCCCTTAAATGCCTACTCAGTTGGTAACTTTTCCTTTCTTACTCTTTTCATTTTTTGTACTTGTGGAGAACTGGATCCCTGTCAATGGCATAGCTTCCCTGGCCATCCTTTCCAGCACTGGTTGCATTATGATTCATATCCCTTGATTTGTTGGTTGAGTCAGGATACTCTTTGTTCCCCAAAGCCACTTCCAGATTCTCCCTCTACCACCATCACTCAGTAACCTCTTCTCTTTTGAGGTTCACTCAATCAATATTTATCATCCAATCAAGATTCTGAGCTATTATCTATGACTATTAAGACACTGCACTCCTTTCAATGAGTTTAGTGCCTGGCTCACAGTCTTTCCTCCCCAACTCCTACCCTCATAATACAGAATCTTGACATACATATTGATATTCCCCAAACACTCTAACTTCCCAGTTTTTCAACTTATTCATTTGCCATAACCTATTCCTCCAACTTATCTCAGCTACACATAAGGATGGTTATACTCTTAAGCTTGTTATAGCCCCTCTGTTCCACTTCTATGTTTGTAAACTCTGAAATGATATTACCTGTTCATAATTGGTTGCTATTTGACCTTTCCCTCTACCTTCTATCTCCTAACCCTGTTTGTCCTCTTCACTGACACCTTCAATCTCTCTATTATTTATTTATTTCCTAGGCCATCACCCCTACATTGGCTACATTCTCCTCCCTTCTTCATCTTGACCCCTTTATAAACCAAGTAATTCTTTACTTTATTCTTGAGTCCCTTCCCCTTTATCCTATTGTCAACCTTGTCCTGCCAAGCTTCAGCCCTAGATATGTGCCATAATCTACCCACTGACTTTCTTCCTTTCACATGCTGTTGAATGGAGCTATAGAAAACAATGAAACCAATCTGACTAGGCACACTACAAATGTATATTTTTGTTATGTTAAATTATGTTACATAATTTCAACTGGGTCCTCACTGCATCAAGGCAATCTTTTTACATCTCTCTAATTGATCCACTATCCCACTTGCCACAGTAGCTTCTCCAAACTTTTTCATCCATTCTTAGACCTCCCATAGTTCCTTTTTCCTTCATCTCATCTAAGAATTTTGCCTCATTTTTCACTAAAGAAAAAAAGAGAGGCAATTTGCCAAACATTCCTTCTTCTTCCTCATGTCATTCAGATATCTCCTCCCTCTCTCTTCTTCTGACTGTGTCACGTGAAAAAGACTTTCCTTCTCCTTGTCAAGGCAAACCCTCTACATACAAGTGATCCCATTCCATCCCATCTTCACTAGCAGATTGTTCCCTCTATCCTCTTCACTACGTCACTAATTTCAATTTCTTCCTGTTACTTGGCTATTTCCCTACTGCTTACAAAATGTGCTCATGCCTTCTCCATCTTCAGAAAACCCTCTCTTGACCTATCCATCCCTGCTAGCTACCTTCTAATCTCTCTCTTTGTGGCTAAATCCTTGAAAAGATCATCTACAATAGGTACCTCTACTTCCTTTCCATTCATTCTCTTCTCAACTCTGCAGTCTGGCTTCTGAGCTCACCATTCTCCTGAAACTGCTCTCTCCAAAGTTACTTATGATCTCTTAAGGGTCAAGTGGTCTTTTCTCAATCTTGACCTCTCTGTAGGCTTTGAGGTCATTGTAATCACCCTTTTTTCCTTAATACTACCTTCTCTCTGGTAATTCTAAACATTGTCCTTTTATGATTTTTCCTATCTGAGTACTTCTTCTAACTCTCTTTTTGCTGGATCTTTATCCAGGTTTTTCCTGGTAACCTTGGGTATCCAACAAGACTCTCCCTGTGGGTCCTCTTCCCCCTCTATACAATTTCACTTGATGATCTCATCAATTCCCATTGATTCAATTATCATCTATATACAAATGATATCTCTCTCTCTCTCTCTCTCTCTCTCTCTCTCTCTCTCTCTCTCTCTCTCTCTCTCTCTCTTTCTCTCTCTCTCTCTCCCTCTCTCTCTCCCTCCCTACCCCCGACTTCTAGTGATGCATCTCCAACTGATTATTATGCATCTGAATATGGGTGTCTCATAAGCACTTTAAATTCACTATGTTCAAAACTGAATTTAACATTTACTATTTCTCTCTTTTGTTATCTTTGCCAATAGTTTGGCTGAAGCTTTAAGTTGCATTTTTTAAATTTGACATAGTCTTTCATAGGGTTGTTAAAAGTTTGGCTTTCTTTGGATCTCTGTTCATAACTTTGAGCCACTTATCTATTGAAGAATGACTCTTGGAGGATAGGGCGGAGCCAAGATGGCGGAGTAGAAACAGCATGTCCAAGCCACTCTTCCCCCAGACTACCTCCAAACTATGTAAAAGGGGACTCTGAACAACTTCTGGAGCCCCAGAATGGCACAGAGAAGCTAACCTCCCGCTGAGGACAGCCCAGCATCCCTGCAGGAAGGACCAGCACAGCACCGGCAGAGCAGCGGGCAGTGCGCAGGGAGCCGAGCACAGGTCTGCCTGAGCACAGGTCCGCCTGAGTCGTGGTTCTAGCCACAGGGTGGCAGGGCCAGTGGCCGGCTGGAGGGACCCCAGAACACCAGCAGCTGTGGCGATTCCAAAATTATCAACATAGACATGCCTAGGACAAAGTGAGAGGTTAGTGCCCTATGGACTTTGGGACCAGTATTTGGGAAATGAGTCGGCTTCCTCCCCTGGGGGCTAGAAGCCACTGAGGAGATACGCCATTTGGTAGTTTTCAGAGGCAGCTCCAGCTCCTGCCTGCGAACTGTAGGGAGATCCAGCGATCAGTCTTGGGGGGTAATCACTCTTACTTTAACCTCCCTGGATCTGGATTGTGATCTGGGGTGGAGGTCGTGGGTGGGTTTCCAGCTTGCCAGAAACAGAAGTTGCCCCCCCAACACATTTGGGACGAACTTTAATAAAGCATTTGTTTAAAAAAATTTTTTTTAAATGAGAAAGAATGACTCTCACATATTTGTATTAATTTACTACATATCACATATTTATCAGTGATGTTAAATACAAAAAATTTTCACAAATTAACAATTTCCCTTCTTATCCTAATGACATTGAGTTTTCCCCAAAATGTTTTCAATTTTATAAAATTTATTTGAAAATTATATATTTTACCTTTTATGGTCTTTTTAAAAGAATTTTCCTTCTAGATATAAACTGTAAAAAGAAAAAAAAAACCCTCATCCATTTTTCTCCATTAAAAAAATATGACCTTTTATATTTGAATATTCATCTTTTATGCATTGTTTTCTCCAGTTAAATTGAGAGCTCCTTGAGGGGAGAAACTATCTTTTGCTTTTCTTTATAACACTAACATTTAGTACAATGCATAGGATATAGTAGGTATTTAATAAGTGTTTATTGATTAACTGATTTGGAACTTATGGTGGTAAATGTTGGCAAATGGGTTTTTCAGTTCCAAAGGTAACTATCTACACTAGCTCATCCTTAAAGTTATTCTACCTTTTAGAATCTATCTTCCATTCCTATATTGCCTATCTCTATTATCATCTTAAAGCTTAAGCAAGTAGTCAGAGCTGAAAAAACTAAAGCCAAGGTAGTGTTCATTCATTCATCCAGTTATTCATTTATTTTCTTTGGCAGTGATTTATCACCAGTCACTAAGTATTCAGAATGTTCTTATGTCAAATCAGAAAGATGCTTATTGGGCAAAGGACACTAAAGGATATCATTTTCTTCTCCCTTGCTTTTGCATAGAACAGATCTTTCAGACTGGGGCTATATTGTCATTTTTAGCTTAATCTTTTTTACATGTATCTTTGAGTTATTTTTTTTAATTTATACTGACCTATTCAGAGACCTGCACAAAGAAAAAATGTAAAACTATATGCAGACTATTCTATCTCTTTCATGGGAAACTAAGAAATCTTGCTGAGAATACCCCTTTTATATGACAGAATATAATAGGTTCTGGCACATGGTTTAATGACAAGTGTCCATGGGTAGGGGAGGAGGAGCCGAAATTAAATTCTTAATGGAATTAAGTTATAAGAAGAGGGGAAAGTAAGAAAAGTTTAGGTTATGAGTACTTTAAAAGTCAAATAGAGGATTTTATGTTTGCTCCTGAACGTAACACAGAACAACTAGAGACTGTCTCTTATTTTGCTGTTAGATATTCTTAGGTCACATATCTGGCACCATTTGCAAACTAACAACACAACATGATATTTACATAGTGCTTAAAGGTTTGCAAAGTGCTTTTTTAATCATTTGAGCCTCATTTGCAACCCTGTGAGATTGGTGCTATTATTATTACCATCTTATATACAAGGAAACAAATTGCTTATGCAATTTTCCAGGCACACAACTGTGTCTAAGCCAGGATTTGAACTCAGGTCTTCCTGACTCTAGGCCCAATATCCTATCCACTTAACTGCTAATATCTGTACAACTAGAATCATATTTCTGTGATTATATTATGCCTGATAATAAATTGGGGGCCTACATTCTTATTGATAATAACTGTTGGCCTCCTTACATGCTATTATTCTAAATTTGAAACACAACTTCAGCATGAGAGGTAGCATAGAGAGGTTGCATAGAGTGCTGGCCTAGGAAATTTGAAAATCTAGGCTCAAATCTTAACCTCTAAATCTTTAGCTGTGTGACCTTGGGCCAGACATTTCCTCTGTGCCTCAGACAAATCTAGAACTCACCTATTATGTCTCAAGATAAAAGTTCTCTATGTCTTTTGTATCTTTTTTTTTGGTTTCTTTTTGCTTTTTGGAGGGCATTTGGGGTTAAGTGACTTGCCCAAGGTCACATGGCTAATAAGTGTTAAGTGTCTGATCCAAATTTGAACTCAGGTCCTCCTGACTCCAGGGCCAGTGCTCTATTCATTGCGCCACATAGCTGCCCCAATGTCTTCTGTAGCTTAACTTTGAAACAATGTCATCCATATGGCAAAAGTACTTGTCTAAATAAAATTGAATATGGGTTTTGTTTTGTAAAGGTATGTCAGAGAAATATTGAGATTCAAAGTGAAGCCAAATAGGTTAGAGCTAAGTTGAAGTATTCATCTACTAAAAGATTCATTTGAGTTTTATTAACATTAATTCACGTAGTACAGATCACCACCCATCACAACTGCTTTCTCTAGCACAAGTGGTACTATTGGGGTAGCGGGAGGAAGCATCCTGGAAGAACACCTGTCTCCACTGCTTGCCAAAGGCAGTGACCCATACTTTTGATAGGTTATTATGCTGGGTAAACAGCCAATGCCTTCTGTTATCACAAGTGTTGGGTTCCCTTCCTCCTTTGAAGCATGCTGATTTCTGGAAAGGTTTGTCATTATAGTGCTGTGGAAAGAATTTTAGTCTTGGAGTCCAAGGGCATGGGTTACAATACTAGTTCTGTCCCTTACTGTTTGAACTTTGTTATAAATACCTCGCTGAGAGGGAGAAAGGAGGGTATGAAAAAGAAAAAGCTTGCTTCCTAAAGTTGAAAGCAGGCAAATAAATACGCCCTCACTAGAGAGAAAACAAACTAAGCCTTATGATGGTAAACTGAAGACTGAAAGCATCATAACCAATGAATTCAACCCATTAAAAGTAAATTTATTTCTAATTAATTATATCTTATTATTTTTACTTATTTTTCCCACTTAATAGTATTTTATTTTTTCCAATTACAAGCAAAGATAGTTTTCAACATTCAATTTTTATAAGATTTTGATTTTCAATTTTTTCCCCCTTCCTCCCTCCCTCCTCCACCCCACTTCCCCAAGACAGCAAACAATCTAATATAGGTTATACATGTACAATCATATTAAATATATTTCCATATTAGTCATGCTGTGAAAGAAGAGTCAGAGCAAAAGGGAAAAACTACAAGAAAGAAAAAACAAAAAAAGTAAATTTAATGTGCATTCAGACTCCATAGTTCTTTCTATGGATATGGATAGCATTTTCCATCATGATGTTTTAGAATTGTCTATCATAGTTGAGCATCACATAGTGTTACTTTTGCCATGTACAGTGTTCTAGTTCTGTTCACTTCACTCAGCATCAGTTCATGTAAGTTTTTCCAGATTTTTCTAAAATCCACCTGCTCATCATTTCTTATAGAACAACAACATTCTATTACATTCATATACCACAACTTGTTGAGTCATTCCACAGCTGATGAACATACCCTCAATTTCCAATTCTTTGTACCATAAAAGAGCTCCCAAAATTATTTTTGTACATGTGGGTCCTTTCCCCTTTTTCATACTCTCTTTGGGATACAGACCTGGTAGTAGTATTGTTGGATCAAAGGATAGGCAGAGATTTATAGCCCTTTGGGCATAATTCCAAATTGCTCTCCAGAATGGTTGGATCAGTTCACAACTTCACCAACAATGCATTGGTGTTCCAATTTTCCCATATCTTCTCCAACATTTCTTTTTTTTTTCCTCATATTAGCCAATCTGATAGGTTTGAGGTGGTACGTCAAAGTTGTTTTAATATGCATTTCTCTAATCAATAATGATTTTTTTATTTGCCCTTTTGGAGGGCAATTGGGGTTAAGTAACTTGCCCAAGGTCACACGGCTAGGTTTTTATTTGTGTGTGCGTTAAGTGTCTGAGGTCAGATCCGAACTCAGGTCCTTCTGACTCCAGGGCCGACGCTCTACTCACTGCGCCACCTAGCCGCCCCAATCAATAGTGATTTAGAGATTTTTTTCATATGACTATATATAACTTTAATTTCTTCATCTGAAAACTTCCTGTTCATATCCTTTGACCATCTATCAATTGGAAAATTACTTGTATTCTTATAAATTTGACTCAGTTCTCTATATATTTTAGAAAAGAGGCCTTTAGGGGGGCGGAGCCAAGATGGCGGAGTAGAAACAGCTCGTCCAAGCCTCTCTGCCCCCAGATTCTCCACAAACTATGTAAAAAAGGACTCTGAAAAATTTCTGGAGCCCCAGCACCCACAGAACGACACAGAGAAGCTAACCTCCCGCTGAGGACAGCCCAGCACCCTGAAGGAAGGACCAGCGCAGTGGTCTGGGAGCCGGCAGCACGCAGAGCGCAGGAGCCGACCCGAGCCCAGGTCCACGTGAGCCGAGGTTTTAGCCCCAGGGCGGCAGGGCCAGCCGCCGGCTGGAGGAACCCCAGAACACCAGGAACGGTGGAGATTCCAGAATTATCAACATAGACTTGCCTAGGACAAAGTAAGAGGTTAGTGTCCTATGGACTTTGGGACCTGTATTTGGGGAATGCGTCAGCTCCCTCCCCTGGGGGCTAGAAGCCACTGAGGAGACACACCAGTTTGAAGTTTTCAGAGGCATTTCCGGCTCCCAGCCTACAAATCGTGGGGAGATCCAGCGATCAGTCTTGGGGGGTAATCGCTCTTGCTTTAACCTCCCTGGATCTGGATTGTGATCTAGGGTGGAAGTTGTGGGTGGGTTTACAGCTTGCCAGAAACGGAAGTTGCCCCCCACACGCTCGGGACGAAAATTCCTCTATCTGGCCTTAAAGCCATAGTGTGGCAACAAGCCCAAAAGTCAAGTAATTAAGTGGCAACATGCCAGGGCAAAGGAAACAGAAAAATGCAACCCTAGACTCCTATTTTGGGGGCATAGAGCAGGAAAAGGACTGTGAGGTCAGAAGTCCTGCTCCAAAAGCCCCAGGGGAAAACATGAGTGGGCTGCAGGCCATAGAGGACCTCAAGAAGGACTTTAAAAATCAAATAAGAGAAGTGGAGGAAAAATTAGAAAGAAAAATGAGAAGGATGCAGGAAAAGTATGAAATGAGGGTCAACAGCCTGACTGAGGAAAACAACACCTTAAAAAATAGACTAGCTCAAATGGCAAAGGAGGCCCAAAAGGGCACTGAGGAGAAGAATGCCTTAAAAAGTCGAATTTGCCAGATGGCAAAAGAATCTCAGAAGTTCACTGAGGAGATTCATTCCTTCAGAGTTAGACTGGACCAAATGGAAGCTAATGACTTTATGAGAAATCAAGATGCTGTTAAGCAGATCCAAACAAATGAAAGATTAGAAGGCAATGTGAAATATCTCATGGGAAAAACCACTGACTTGGAGAATAGATCCAGGAGAGACAATTTAAAAATTATTGGACTACCTGAAAGCCATGATCAAGGAAAGAACCTAGAAATCACCCTTCAAGAAATTCTCAAGGAAAACTGCCCTGATGTTTTAGATCCAGAGGGCAAAATAGAGGTTGAAAGAATCCACCGACCACCTCCTGAAAAAGATCCCAAAAAGAAAACTCCCAGGAATATTATAGCCAGGTTCCAGAATCCCCAGACCAAGGAGAAAATACTACAAGCAGCCAGGAAGAAACAATTTCAATATTGTGGAAACACAATCAGAATAGCCCAGGACCTGGCAGCTTCTACACTGAGGGAGAGAAGGGCATGGAATATGATATTCCAGAGGGCAAAAGAACTGGAATGAACCCAAGGGTCACCTACCCAGCAAAACTGAGTATTTTGTTTCAGGGGAAAATATGGTCATTCAGTGGAATAGAGGACTTTCAAGCATTCTTGAGGAAAAAACCAGAGTTGAATAGAAAATTTGACATCCAGGCGCAAGAAGTAAGAGATGCCTGAGAAGGTAATCAGGGAAAAGAAATCAAAAGGAACTTATCAAAGTCGAACTATTTACATTCCTATATGGAAAAGCAATATCTGTGACTGATGATATCTTTCTCACTATGAAAATAATGAAAGAAGGGGGTGTGGTCATACGAATACATATGTGAATGTGTGTGTATATGGCTACAGTTATATATGGATAGAGGGCATAGGTTGATTTTGTTGGGAAGGGAGAGTACTCAAGGGATGAAATTTTGAGGTGAGAGAGGAAAGTGGCAAGAGGAGATGGGGAGAGACATGGTAGGGTAAACTATCTCATGTAGGGGAAGTGGTTGCAAAGGAAGGGGAGAATAAGGAAGGCTAAAAAGGCAAAACCATATTCACATTGAATTTGGTTCAGGGAGAAAATGACATACATACTAAATGGGATATCTCAACCTGCAGCAGGATAGGGGGAAGGGGGATGAGAGGAGGCATGATGGATGGGAGGGCATCCTTGGGGTGAGGGGAGGTTGGGAGTACCCACTATAGAAGAGGGACAGGATTATGTAGGGAATGGACCAGGTGGGGGGTGGGATGAGTGGGAGGGAATTATAAGCAGCCTTCTACAATATATCTACTATGATAATGTTTTGCATAGCTAGTCATGTACAACATATACTGAATTACTTATCTCCCAAGAAGGAATGGGTGACAAGGGAGGAAGGAAATGGATCTGAAATTCAAGGTCATAACATTAAATGTTTCAAATATATATATAAATACTATTATTAATACTCTTTTGCCTATAATTGGGAGATAAGATGAGCAGGCATTGGGACACAAAGATTCATCTTCCTCTAATGGAAAAGTCGATGGGGGTATGGGAGAAGGTATGGAAGAGAGCAGATTGGACGAAGCGCTATCTTGTGGGACTGCTATTCTGGGAGGGTGGGTAGGGGAATAATGGGGGGAAAATGATTGTAACTCAAAATCTGGTGGAAATGAATGATGTAAAACAGAAGTTAATAAAGTATTTGTTTAAAAAAAAAAAAAAAAAAGAAAAGAGGCCTTTATCAGAAACACTGGCTGTAAAAATTTTCCCAGCTTTCTGCTTTCCTTCTAATCTTGATTGCTTTGACTTTGTTTATGCAAAACCTTTTCAATTTAATGTAATCAAAATCATCCATTTTGCATTTCATAATGTTCTCTACCTCTTATTTGGTCATAAATATTTCCCTCCTCCATGGATCTGACAGGTGAACTATTCCTTGCTCTCCAATTTGCTTATGATATCACTCTTTATGTCTAAATCATGTACCCATTAGATGTTGGTCTATGCCTAGTTTCTGGCATACTATTTTCCAGTTTTCCTAGCAGCTTTTGTCAAATAGTGAGTTCTTATCCCAGAAGCTGGAATCTTTGGATTTATCAAATAATTGATTACTATAGTGATTTATTATTGTGTCTTGTGTGCCTAGTCTATTCCACCAATCCGCTACTTTATTTCTTATCCACTACAAAATAGTTTTGATGGCTGCCACTTTATAATATAGTTTTAGATCTGGCATGGCTGGGCCACCTTCCTTAGCATTTTTTTTCATTAATCCCCTTGATGTTATTGATCTTTTGTTCTTCCAGATGAATGTTATAATTTTTTCTAGCCCTATAAGATAGTTTTTGATAGCTTGATTGGTATGGCACTAAGTAAATTAAAGTTAGGTAGAATTATCATTTTTATTATATTAGCTCAGTCTGCCCATGAGCAACTGATATTTTTCCATTGTTTAGATCTGATTTGTGTGGAAAGTGTTTTATAATCATGTTCTTATAGTTCCTAGGTTTGTCTTGGCAGGTATTGTATTGTCTACCATTACTTCAAATGGAATTTCTCTGTTTCTTGTTCCTGGGATTTGTAATATATAAAAATGCTGGTGATTTATGTGGGATTTTTTTTTATATCCTGCAACTTTGCTAAAGTTGTTAATTATTTCAAGTAGTTTTTTTAGTTGATTCTCTAGTATTTTCTAAGTATATTATCATATCATCTGCAAAAGTGATAGTTTTGTTTCCTCATTGCCTATTCCAATTCCTTCTATTTCTTTTTCTTCTCTTACAGCTAAAGCTAACATTTCTAGTACAATATTGAGTAACAGTGGTGATAATGGGCATCTTTGTTTCACCCCTGATCTTGCTGGGGAAGCTTCTAGCTTATCTCCATTACATATGAGGCTTGAAGATGGCTTTTGATAGATACTGCTTATCATTTTAAGGAAAACTCCATTTATTCCTATCCTCTCTTGTGTTTGTAATAGGAATGGGTACTGTATTCTGTAAAAAAAAAAAAAAACAAAACAACTTTTCCTGCATCTATTGAGATAATAATATGATTTCTGGTAGTTTTGTTATTGATATGGTCAGTTATGCTGATACTTTTCTGTTATTGAATATTGAATCAGCTCTGCATTCCTGGTATAAATTCCACCTGGTCATAGTGTATTATCCTCATGATAAATCGCTATAATCTTTTTGCTAATGTTGCATTTAAATTTTTTTGCATCAATATTCATTAGGGAAATCGGTTTATAATTTCCTTATTCTGCTTTGTCTTTTCCTTGCTTAGGTATCAGCATCATATTTCTGTCATAAAAATATAGTAGGAGGAGCGGCTAGGTGGTGCAATGAGTAAGAGCATCAGCCCCGGAGTCAGGATGACCCGGGATCGGTCCCGGCCTCAGAAAATGAGCACCCACACATAAAGAATGACTGGCCGTGTGACCTTGAGCAAGTTACTTAACCCCAATTGCTTTAAAAAATATATATATAGTAGGACTCCTTCACATATTTTTCCAAATAGTTTATATAGTAATATAATTAATTGTTCTTTAAATGTTTGGTAGAATTCATTTGTAAATCCATCTGGCCCTCAAGATTTTTTCTTAGGAAGTTGATTGATGGCTTATTCAACTTTCTTTTTCTAAAATGGGTTATTTAAGTTTTTATTTCCTCTTCTGTTAATCTGGGTCATTGATATTTTTGTAAATATTCATCCCTTTCATAAGACTGCCAGATTTGTTGGCCTAGAGTTGGGTAGACTAGCTTCTAATTATTGCTTTAATTTCCTCTTCATTGGTGGTGAATTCACCCTTTTCATTTTTGCTAATTTTTTATATTTGGTTTTCTTCTTTCTTTTTTAAAAATTAAATTAACCAATGCTGTCTCATTATTGTCCATCTCTTTGATGAAATTATTGATTGTTTCTATGATTTGCTGTTTGATCCACTCATTCTTTAGGATTAGATTTAGTTTCCAATTAATTTTTAATCTATATTTCCATTACACACAATTTTTATTCCATCATGATCTGAAAAGGATGCATTTAGTGTTTCTGACTTTCTACATATGATTGTGAAGTTTTTGTGCCCAGCACATGGTCAATTTTTGTGTGCCAAATAGTGCTGAGAAAAAGGTATACACCTTTCTATCCCCATTCAATTTTCTTCAGAGGTCTATTGTAACTAACTTTTCTAACATTCTATTTACCTCCTTTTATTTTTCTTGCTTATTTTGTGGTTAGATTTTATCTAGTTCTGAGAGGGAGAGGTTAAGGTCCCCATTACTATAGTTTTATTATCTATTTCTTCCTGTAACACACTTAACTTCTCTCAGAATCTGGATACTATATCACTTGGTGCATATATGTTTAGTATTGATAGTACTTCATTCTTTATCGCACCTTTGAGCAAGATGTAGTTTCCTTCCTTATCTCTTTTAATTAGATCTATTTTTGCTTTTGCTTTGTCTAAGATCAGGATTGCTATCTCTACTTTTTTTTTTTCACTTCAGCTGAAGCATAATATATTCTGCTCCAGCTTTTTACCTTTACTCTGTGTGTATCACTCCATTTCAAATGCATTTCTTTTAAAAATACATTGTAGGATTATGGGTTTTAATGCACTCAGCTAACTGATTGTTTGATGGGAGACTTCATCCTATCTACATGCACAGTTATGATTATGGTGTATTTTCCTCCATCCTGCTTCCCCTCCTGCTTATATGCTTCTCTCTCCTTTCACCCTGTCCCTTGTCACCAGTGTTTTGCTTCTGACCACCGCCTCCTTCAATTTACCCTATCAACAACCCCCCCCACTTTTTTTTTTTTTAAAGCAAATAGGGTTAAGTAACTTGCTCAAGGTTACACAGCTAGTCATTTTTATGTGTGGGTGCTAATTTTCTGTGGCCAGAACCGATCCCGGGTCCTCCCAACTCCTCCGGGGCCAGCGCTCTTACTCACTGTGCCACCTAGCTACCCCATACCCCCATTTCTTTTGCCTTTCTCCTCCTATTTCTGCCTTCCCTTCTTTGCATCCCTTCCCATTTCCTTTCCCCTCCTACTTCCCTATAGGGTAAGATAAAATGTCTATACCCAAATGAGTGTGTATGTTATTTCTTCTTTGAGCCAAAACTGTTGAGAATAAGGTTCAAATAATGCTTATCCCCACTTCTTTCCCTCTACTTTAATAGGCCTTTTGTAACTCTTCATGTGATATAATTTACCCTATTCTGCCTCCCCCTCTTCTTCTCCCAGTACAATTCTTTTTTTTATCCCTTAATTTTTTTTACATCATCATATCAAAGTCAACTTATACCCACACCCTCCATCTATATATACCCTTTATAACTGCCCTAAGAGAGATACAGTTCTCAAGGGTTACAAGAATCATCTTTCCAACAGTTTAACCTTATTGAGTAACATGAGTTGTTTTTTTTTTCCTTTCCTGTTTACTTTTTTTATGCTTCTCTTGAGTCTTATATTTGAAGACTGAATATTCAGCTCTTGTCTTTTCATTAGGAAAGTTTGAAAGTCCCCTATTTGATTGAATGTTTATCCTTTCCCCAAAAGATTATGCTCAGTTGTGCTGTGTAGTTAATTCTTGGCTATAATCTAAGCTCCTTTGCCTTCTGGAATATCATACTCCAAGCCCTCTGATGCTTTAATGAAGAAGCTGCTAACTCTTGTGTAATCTTGACTGTAGCTCCTTGAGATTTGAATTGTTTCTTTCTGGATGCTTACGGTATTTTCTCCTAGACCTGATAATTCTGGAATTTAATTATAATATTCCTTGGAGTTTTCATTTTGGGTTCTCTTTCAGGAGGTGATTGGTAGATTCTTTCAATTACTATTTTACCCTCTGCCTCTAGGATATTAAGGCAGTTTTCCTTAATAATTTCTTTTATTTTCTTGGAGGGGGGAAGGCAAGGCAATTGAGTTTAAGTGATTTGCCCACCGTTACATAGCTAGTTAAGTGTCAAGTGTCTGAGGCTGGATTTGAAGTCAGGTCCTCCTGACTTCAGGGCCAGTGCTCTATTCACTGTACCACCTAGCTGCCCCAATAATTTCTTGAAAGACACTGTCTAGGTTCTTTTTTGATTATAGTTTTGAGGCAATTCAATAATCCTTTCATCTCTCCTGAATCTATTTTCCATGTCAGTTGTTTTTTCAATGAGGTATTTTACGATTCCTTCTATTTTTTTTATTCCTTTAATTTTGTTGGACTGATTCTTGATGTCTCATAGTCATTAGTTTCCACTTGCTCAATACTAATTTTTAAGGAAATATTTTCTTCAGTTAGCTTGTGTACCCCTTTTTCTATTTGTTCAATTGTATTTTTAAAGGAATTGTTTTCTTCAATCAATTTCTGTACTCCCTTTTCCAAGTTGTTGGTTTCTCTCTTGCATACCTCTCATTTTTTTCCCCACTTTTTTCCTACATCTCTTATTTGATTGTAAAATCCTTTTTGAGCTCTTCCAGGAAGGCTTTTGGGGTTTGAGACCAATTCATATTCCTCTTTAAGGTTTCACATGAGGTATTTTGACAGTAGTACTACTATTTGTAGTCTTCTTCTGAGTTTGTGTCTTGATCTACCCTATCACCACAGTAGTTTTCTGTTTCTTGTATTTTTAGCCTATTTCATGGCTTTTAAAGTTGAGTTCTGCTTCTCAGCACAAGGGGGCACTGTCCCAAGCTTCTTGCGCTGGGGCCACAGGCCTGGTCACTGACTTCTGCTCCAGGGCCTCAGCTGCTGAGGGTCTCAGGTGCTTGCCTGTTGCAATGGGGTGGCCCAGCCTAGCTGTGCCTGTTGTGCCCTGCATTCTGTAGGGCTGGAAATTTGCCTTCTGCACTGGGGCTAGAGGCCTCACAGATGGCCTGCTGATCTAAAACTGCGGGGCCTTGGTTGCTAATCTGTGCTCTGGCGAAGAGCTTTACACTAGCTTGCCCAGATACCATCTGCTCTGGGCTGGGCTCCCCTTCTACCCTAATGAGACAAGAAGTCCCTCCCAATTATCTTAAGCTGGAAAATTGTTTCACTCCATCTTTTTATAGGTGCTATGGCTCCAGAATCCATTTAGAGGCTTGATTTAACATTATTTCTGAGGGAAGTTGGGAAGAGTTCAGGCAACTTCTTGGATTTTCTCCACCATCTTGGCTCCCTTATTATTTTTTTGTAACGAAGAGTCAAAAGAAAATTATATATCCTACTTAGATATGGGGATCAAAGAATAGTGAAATCAAAACCAGTATTAGACCAAGCAATGAATGAAAACAAGTAATTTTTAGTGAAATAGTGAGAAAAGTTAGGGGTTGGTTTCCACAACAAATTACACTTTAGGACTATATACTTCAAGCTTTATTTATTTATGATTAGTAATTTTAATTAAATCTCTATCTTTATTTTTGAAAGTATAATTGCATGGAAAAGCATGCTAAGTACCTCTCCCCCAGCCCCATTAATAAATCTAATGTTAAGACTTTCAATTGTTTACCATACTTAAATATTCCAATTAAATGGTTCCAACCAAAATCCTACTAGTATAATAGCCATCAGTTTAAATTAATTCTAGGCAAAACACTTAGGAGGAAATAGTCCCATGAGTGCTGATCTTAGAAGCATCAGATGTGTATGCCCTGGGATATTGAAGAGGCATAGAAAATAGAGAACTAGACAAAGGAGATGTAATGATTTTAATTTGCATGTTCCAATGAAATAAGTCAAGTTGCTTACAAATTTTGACTTTCAAGGGATACATGAAAGAAAAACAACACCAAACCAGAAACAGTGCACAGAATAATATTAAGCAGAAAATGATTAAAAGAGAGTTCAGAGATTAGGAAATTGCTGAAATGCTTACAACTTTTCAAAACATTTTCACAGTTAAAGAAAAAATCTAGTACATTCTTGGGGGAAATTTTTCTTTATTGCAAAATTTTACTTTCATCCTCCCATTCCTTTTACATAGTTCTTTCTTTGGGATAAAAAGAGGAGGGAGGGCAGACTTTGAACCATTGACTTCACTGGTATAGAGGAACTCCGAATTTGGAAACCACCTCTACCAACGCATATGGAAAACTCATCTATAAGAGAGTTGTCTAGTAGTATTGAGAGGTTAGAGGACCTTTTACCAAGGTCCCACAGTCAGTGTGTGTCAGAGGCAGAACTGACCCTAAGTCATGCTAACTCCAAGGCTGATGAGATCTCTAGCCACTATGCTGTGTCATCAGAGAACGCTATAGGGTGATAAATTGTTGATGTTTGGATGGTGTTTCCAGAGATGGGCCTCCAAATACAGTTGTCCTAATTATTTGATAGCCTGTCCCCTTTCCCACTCCATGCTCAGTCACTCTTTTCTTGCTTCAATAAAAATTAAATGAGAAAAAAAGAAATTAGTCGTTTTAACACAATTTTTTCGTTATTTTAGAACATGAAAGTCAATTTAATTGGGTTCATCTCAGGCAGCATACCTAATGACACATGTTAAAAACTCCATATTCTTCCCCCTGCAAATTGAAGATCACTTGCTTTTTGAATGACCTACAGCAAAAATTGGTGCAGAAATCTAAGTAAGTAGATTCACATCAAAGTTTTCCAAACACAGATATGTTGCACAGACCTGCAGTTGTCACTATAGTTACTACCAGATCTTGGGATTTAGGAAAAGCAGAACCATAAGGCCATTAGTATCTCCCTCTGCATACATAAATCTAGCACCACCCCCCCTAGTGTTTACGAGTTTCCTTTTTTCATCTCTGGTTTATTTTCCATATTGTTATTGCCCGGTTGTTTTTCTTCACTGTCTGTTGGGTCATCTGAAAGAAAAAATATATAAATACATATACATACATATATATATATATATATATAAAACTAATCATTCCCATCCACCTCTCTAATTAGTAGTTCTCAATCAGAAGCTATTTCCTGCTAAATAGATAAAAACATGTAGTCTCTTTAGTTTTCTTCAGTCTCTCCCTTCAGTATCTCCTGTTTTTTTCCCCTCTTTTCTACTGAACTATCCTTTGAGAATAAAGTGTACCTTCATAAACATGCAGATACCACATGAAGAAGATTAAATAATTAAACTTATGGAATCCACTCCACAAGATAGATTTTGAATATGTGGTCAGCAATTTCTTTGCAGATTAATGTTCTACTTCTATATCAGCATTTAAGAGAGAGTATTTTTCTTTTTTCAGTGCAAAAATCTAGCAACTAGAGACTAGCAGTCAGATTCATAATAGCTAGAGTTTAGCAATGACAATTTAGCAGAGCCATAACTAGGATCTGGAAGCTAGGGCTTTGTACCAGGATGATGAATTTAGAGTGTGTGAATGGCACTTGCAATCTTTACAATGTAGAAAAACAGTTTAGGGGTAGCTAGAGGGAGCAGTGAATAGAACACCAGCCCTGGAATCAGGAGGACCTGAGTTCAAATCCAGCCTTGGACACTTAACACTTGCTAGCTGTTAACCCCAATTGCCTTGCCTTCCCCCCCCAAAAAAAAGCAGTTTAGTAACTAGTTAACAAGAATATTTAAAATAAAAAGCTTCCTCCATCTTCCAAAGCAACCCCACCCCCCAGATCAAGTGAGTTTACTCACTCATACACACACACCCCAGTCCCACACAGCTATTTGTCCCACCCCCACTTCACCACATCCATGTGGGGAAGCCTACTGAGCTTCTCGGCCACAAAACTTTGCTAATTATAGCTCTATAGCCTAGCCAAAAAAAAACAAAAACTGCACCTAAAAGTTGAGTCTAGTTCTGAGCCTCTTCATACTGTCTTAATGAAGCAAGAAGGCATGAGCTTGTGCACTTTTCTTTGTTTTAGCTTTCCCTTTTGTAAGTTAAAATGGGGCACAATAAACATCTATAACCTTAAGTTTTACTAGACTGTCTGACTCTTTTGGCAAAAGCTCTCAGATTACAGAAAAAATGTCAAACTGCAGAAATGGTCTGGCCTATAACAATGTCATCTAATGGTACTGTCACCTGGGTGTAGGATGCTGTGCCTTTTTTAATGGAGCTTAGTACAGGGTGCACTTTTTGGCTTACCACATTGCTGATTACTTTTCATTGATTTCTTAGGGGTCCCTTAGAGATCCTTTGCTGTTGATTAAGTAAAGTTAGCATTGCCATGCCAATGTGAGGTGAAAGGGTATCTTCCCTGCTATATTCCTTAAAAGAAAGCTGCTTACTTTGATAACTGTGCATTCTTTATAGCTCTCTATCGAATTATTGCTCTTACTTTCCATTACTGTCCACCCTTCTTTGATTCTCAATATTAATTTCTCTACTATTGACACATGAAAGTCTTCCTTTATAACACTGCCCTCTTTCACTTCTGACTTAATTACACTTACTTATGTAAGTCTATCTCATTTTTCTCATACTAAATAATAACTAGTATTATTACAGTGCTTTAAGGTTTACAAAGTTCTTTACAAATTTTATCTCATTGCACCCTCATCACAGTCCTGGGAGGTAGGTGCTATTATTATTATCATTTTTACAGACGAGGAAACTGAGGCTGAGGGAGGTTAAATTATTTTTCCAGGGTCATACAGATAGTAAATATCTGAGGCCAGATTCTAACTCGGGTCTTTCACACCAAATTTTATTGAAATATAGCTAACAAAATAGTTTTGGGGTTTTCTTTTTTGAGGGCAATTGGGGTTAAGTGACTTGCCTGAGGTTACATGGCTAGTAAGTGTTAAGTGTCTGAAGTTGGATTTGAACTCCAGGGCCAGTGCTCTATTCACTGTGCCACCTAGCTGCCCCAACAAAATAGTTTTAAATAAAATCACAGATGCCATGCACTGCCCTAGGTACCTGGAGGTTAAGCCCTGAGATGCCCTAGCATCATCTTCAGCTGCTCCAGCTGCTTAGAAACTGAGTCTTTGAGTGGATAAGAAACTACTTCAGAACTACAATCTCTACTTCCTCTGGCTCCTAAAGACCAGAAATTTTTGTAATTCTGAGATCCCCACAGAGGAGGAATGATGAAATGATTAGATACTTGAGGGCTGGTTGTGAGTTCTGAGAGCCTTACAGGAAAATGTCTGGGCAGAAAGCATACCCAGAAGCTGACTTTGATACAGCTCCATCACTTATGTCCTGATCCCCGAGTCTCTGAAAGTGAGCATCCCTTCATACTCCCTTCTGATCCTGTGATACCTTCTAGCCAGTCCCAGTATCTGTAGAACACTTATAGCTCAGCATCTTTCTACTAATTAGGCTAGCTAGAGCTTGGAGATTTTTCAGTAGAAGCTATATTTTTCCAGATACCTGAAGGCTAAATCCTGAGATGGGTGAGACAGGTTTTTGGTTACAGTTTTTTGTTTTAACTTCTCTTTATCAAGGAGGCCTTCTGCTGTACTGGGTACTTAAGACATTGAAACCTAAAACAGATGTGACATCTCTTGGAATCAGCTAAGACTTCCTAATATCAACCTACCCAGTGCCCTGATCTTCAATACTCAGGCACTAGACCAAAACTTAAGCCTCTTTTCTGAATACCCATTTATAATACCTTCTAGACTGACCTTTCCCATGCCTAGCATGGAGAGTGGTAATCATGAGCTCCAATGGACTCTAGGGATTCTTTGTCCCCTCACTTTACCCCTTACTTTTTTTTATAGATGAGAACAATTGAAGCCTAGAGAGTTGAAGTAATTTCCCCAAGTTCACATGTGGTAGCAGAACTAAAATATTCCTGAAACACACTCTAGTTAATCCTAGCCATAATCGGTCCATCCTAAAGAGCTGCCTTCTCTCCCCATAATTGTGATTCTTTGTTTTCCCTCCTTGTCCAATCCCCTAATTATATTATTCATTATTTTCCAATTAAATTCCAATTTTCCAGTTTCCAAGTTGATCATTTCTCTTTCTTTTTTGCTTATTTGTCCACTTTTCTCCATCTTTGGAACTTCTGCTTTCTCTACCTAGCTAGTTGTGTGGTTCAAAATTTTTCCTACCTGCTTCTCCCATCCCCCCAACTTCTGAGTTTAATTTTCTTTTGGAACACCCTTTTGCCAGAAGTTTTTCTTTACTTTTTCTTCATTATTTCTCTCCCATTCCAGTCTATTCCAGTTTTATTCCTCAGTATTTTCTTGTATTGGGCATCTAGGTGGCACAATGGATGGAGGAGTGCTAGTGTCTAAAGTTAGGAAGACATCTTCCTGTTATCTTCAAATCAGACACTAGCTATGTGACACTAAGCAAGTCATTTAATTATGTTTGACTCTGTTTCCTCATCTGTAAAATGAGATGGAGAAGGAAATGGCAAATCACTCTAATATCAAGAACATCCTAAATGTGATCATGAAGAGTGAGATATGACTGAAAAACAACTGAACAAATGAATTTTCTTAGATAAATTGCTATTGTTTATGGACAGGATTTATTAAACATTTTTGAAAAAATATTCATCAGTTATATTGGTTTAATGTTTTTATTCTTTGCTTTATCCTTTCTTGATTCAAATACTAGGTCTCTTTTGTTTTAATTCATGCCCTGACATGAATACGATATGGCCTGAGCCCCTAGAATGAGACTTTCCTCCCTAGTCCCAGGACAATCTTCCTTAATGCATGCCATTAGGTTTTTTGGTTGCCATATCACATAGTTTGATTATGGACAGAGTGGGTATCTGTCATCAGAGGATCAGCCTAAGTCTAGAAAGATGCAACCAAGTTGGATCTTAGTTGATGACAGTTTTAGCTATAACAACTCTTGAAGACCTTCTACTAAATCATACGAGTGGTACAATCTTCATCAATAGAAGGAGTACACTACAGATAGAATCACAGATCATTGAAGTACAAGTTACACTTTTGACTCATGTTAAATTTACAATCTATACACACTCCTAGATCTTTTTCAGACAAACTACTTAGTCATGCCTTCCACCATCCTAAACTTAGGAAGTTGTTTTTTTAAACCCTATGAAATTTTATCTTCCTTTTTTCCTTTCCACTCTTCCTTTGTCTGTCTTCTCTTTAACTTTCATTCTCTCCATCTTTTCATCCCTCCCATTCCTTCTTCACTCTTCTATCCTCACTTCCCTTCTCCTCCCCTTCCTTCCTCTCTCACTTTTCCCTTCTTCTTTCTGTTTCTTCTCCTTCCCTTACTTTCTTACCCTCTCTTTATTCTCTTTCTGTGTCTGTCTGTCTGTCTGTCTCTGTCTCTCTGTCTCTCTCTCTGTCTCTCTCTGTCTCTCTCTCTGTCTCTGTCTCTCTCTCTCTGTCTCTCTCTCTCTCTGTCTCTCTCTCTCTCTGTCTCTCTCTCTCTGTCTCTCTCTCTGTCTCTGTCTCTCTCTGTCTCTGTCTCTCTCTCTCTCTCTCTCTCTCTCTCTCTCTCTCTCTCTCTCGGATGCTTTTGGAACATTTGGTAGGGGATGCAATGAAAGCAGGTGTATTTGGCACTTGGGCCAAAAAAAGAGGTGACTTTCCTGTTCTGTGTTTCTTACATGGAACAGATTGATTTTTACTCACCAGTCTCCCAAAAACCATGTTATTGGCTCACTTGAAATAATATAGAGAGTGATCTCAAGGGGTCCAAGCTAAGGTTCTGTGTGCCAAAACTAATTGTTAGTCTCAATCATGAATATCCATTTACAATATCTCCAGTTCTGATTTTGTTCTCCCTCCCACCCTACTCATATGTAAAAGAATTTGAATCTTAGGATCACAGAATTACGAACTGAAAGAGACCTTAGGGATTATCTATCTAATGCAAGGGTTCATTACTTTTTTTTTATGTATCATAAACCTCTGGGAAAGCTTATAGACTCCTTTTCAGAGTAATGTTTGTAAATGCATAAAAGATATAGGATTACAAAATAAACCAATAAAATTTGAATATGATTAACACATTTTAAAAAAAATTTATAGACCTCCAGGAATCTGTAGCCACAGACACTTTGGGAGCCTTAGACCCAGGTTAAGAATCCCTGATCTAGTAAAAATTCCCTCATTTTGCAGAAGGGGAAATGCATCTAAAAATGCCCTAGAATTTGCTGTACCATAACTTTGTTAAAAATGGAAACATCTCTTTTGAAATTTTATTGAAATTACCAATATATTTTAGAATAATGAAATTATTCTGGAAAAAAAACATATAGTTTTCATAGAACTGAAAGAAGGATCAGAAATATCTGCATTTTTCACTGTTAGATTTGATCATTTCTTTTCCTGTTTTGAAGTTGTTAACAGGTTGATGATGCTTATGCAATGAAACACTTTATCTTTAGCATCTTTATTGAATAATCAATGTCAATCACTATAGGTACAGACACAAAGTATAGATAAACAAAGTCTTTCTAGAAATGATTGTTAATGGGTGACTATTTGGAGAATTAATTTCAAAACTTCATGTGATCATAGATTTAGAGTGCAAAAGCTCCCTGGAGATCATCTAATCTAAACCATTCTCCCTCCCCGTCTTCATTTTTACAGATGAGGAGAAATAGGCCTAGTGACTTTCCCTAGCTCACAGAGTTCACAAGTCAGAGTCAGGCTTACACTTCAGGATTACCATTCCTCTTAAAAGTCCAGCCCCACAAATATTTTCTTGTTGTTGTTGTTGTTCAGTCGTTTTCAAGTTGTATACAACTGTTCATATACCCATTTGTGGTTTTCATGGCAAAAATACTGGATTGGCTTGCCATTTGCTTCTCCAGCTCATTTTCCAGATAGGGAGACTGAGGCAAACAGGGTTGAGTGACTTGCCCACAATTACACCACTAGTGTCTGAGGCTCAATGTGAACTTAGGTCTTCCTGATTCCAGGCACAGCACTTTATCTACTGTACCACCTACCTGCCCACAAATATACAATTTATAGACATATACAAGAAGATACAGCCCATTAAAGTGGGTGGGGTTTTTTTGTTTGTTTTCTGAAGGGAAAATTTTTAAATTAATCTAAATTGAATTTAAATAAATCACTTTACCCAGCATAGATAGAGTACTGGGCTTGGAGTCAGGAAAACTCATCTTCCTGAGTTCAAATCTGGCCTTAGACACTTGCTAGCTGTGTGACCCTAGGCAAGTTTATTAACCCTGCTTGCCTGCCTCTGTTTCCTCATCTGTAAAATGAGCTAGAGAAGAAAATGGCAAACCACTTCAGTATCTTTGCCAAGAAAACCCTAAATGGGGTCATGAAGAATTGGAGACTCCTGAAAACAGCAATACAAAACTGTTACATGGTGTAGAGCTGAAAGATATCTTAGAGGTCCTCTAGTCCAACCCTAATATTTAACAAATGAGGAAACTTAAATCTAGAGACAGTTTGGCCAAAGCAGAACAGGCGAGTATAGAACCAGGAATGGAGCCCATGATTTCAGATCAAGCCCTTTCCACTACATAGAGTATGCTACAAAACATCAAAAAGACAAACTTCTGAGCTACAGAGGAAAATTACCCCTGGTACACAAAAGGAGATAATCACAGAGGAAATGAGCATCAAGGATAATAAAACAAAAGATTTGCTTGTGGTCAGCAGTATTTTCAGGCTTACCTTGTGACAAGCTGAGGTTTTCTAGCTTTTTAGGCAGTTCTGATGATCCAGGACTACCAGAAGAAACCTGGATGTCTGGTAAGGCATTCCGACGACCTGTCCTTCCTGAAGATGAAAAATCTGTGACCACAGGCTCTACATCAGTCATTTCTGATTCCTTTCCTCATAGCAACATCTGAAAACAGAATGTCCAAGTAAGGTAGAGAATAACTCAATTTTAAAAAAAAGTTAAAGGTTTAGCAAGTCCTAGTTCAGTTAAAGAAATATTGGAACAACAGCCTACCAAGGGCTACTGAGTTCTAGCATTATGACACTAACACATCCTCATGTGTGCCTATCATTTGGTTCTGTTTCTATTTGCACACTGACTGACAATCCTCAACTTGGTGGAGACTCCTTAGTAGTGTTAACTAAAGTTCTCTAAATAGAATCTGCCTCAGACTTCCTATGAACCACTTGAAAGCTTTGAGGGGAACAGATCCCTTTCATTTTGTTCTCCTTTTCTGAAGACTGCTCCATCAGAATGAGAATTGAAAGGGAAATGAAAATGAATTTGTTTGGCTACTCATAAGCCCAGTCTATCTGCTGACGTTTAGTGTGATTCTTGGCCAAAACCCTATAATAATTTAAGAATGCCAGATGAAATATTTTGTACCTAAGTTTTAGCAAAGCCAATTTTAAATTTTAATTTCAGCTCTTAGTGAGAAATGAGTCTTTTATTTATTTAAATCTGTTCTACAAACTACTCTTCAGTGGTCTCAGGATAAAGACACACAATTTGTGTTCTTCTTTAAATACCTTTAAGAGCTGTTTTCCTTTGTGCTTTCTTCCATCGGCATCTCTGAGTAGTCCACCAATTGTCTGTGCCTAAGAAGGAAGTCTAAACTTTACAATACATGGAAATCAGCAGAAGATCACGTTTTGCTGACCACTCTCCTTTGCTTTCTGCAAGGTCACTCTTTTTAATAAGGCCAGAGTCGAAAGCTAGACTATCATCAAAAAAATTAAAAACTAAAATTAAAAAATCAAGTATATTCATATCTAAAATTTCGGCAAGCCTTTTTTGATTCCTTCTAGTTCAGCTTTGGATAAAGTCAGCATTGGATATTATATTATCAAAATATTGTCAACTATATATATATAATCAAATAGATCAAAATATTAAGAATATTTCTTTTTAAAATACTTAAATAGAATAAATATAATATGATATCCAAGAAAAGGGGTAAGTATAGTAAGGCAGTGAGGGTCAAAGGAAAAATGGATTGGGAGATGCCTGTTGGAGAGAATCAATAGTATGCCCATAGCACAAGATGACTTGTTGAAAAGACTCATCCAGCTCTTGGCACAGTGCCCAGCACACAGTGGGTACTTAATAAAGGCTTGCAGGCCTGACTTGCCTCATTTAGATGACTGACATCCTTTCCAAAATTTTCTCTCATCTAGATTTCTTTGCTGCTACTTCCTCTCCCTGTCCCTCTTTCTCCTGGGTGTCTCTATATTGCCTAGGCTCACCATATTGGTACAGGCCTTATTGCAAACAGCTGATTGGCATTAACCCTACTGAAGTTTATAATCCCAGAACTCAAGGAATCCATGCACCTCAGCAGTAACTGGACCATCTAAATATGCATTACCATGCATATCATTCATTACCAAGCAGCTTCTGGCTGCTTCTCTTGAAAGTCATGATATTGTCTTTGATAAGTTGATATTTTAAGCGTAGTCTTTCTAAACCAGTTTTATCTTTCTTAATTCATCTTTCTCCTATGTAGGTATATTATCCAAGACTGTCTTCAGCCCTCTTTTCATCTCTCTCAATAACTTCTCTCTTGGTAATCTGATCCAAAACCATGACCTCAATGCTCACTTCTATGCAAATGGCTCCCAAAGCTATGTAGATAGATAGATAGGTATATCAATATAGATATACACATATATACATGCATATGTGTGTACACATGCATATATGTGTGCATACAAATACTTGCATGTATGATAAATTAATATATGTATGTGTGTATATATATTTACACACATACACACATGCATGTATATATACCCAGTCTCTTCCCTTGAGCTCCATTCAGAAATCTTCAACTATCTGCTCAACAGTTTCACTTAAACAATACACTGGGACCTCAAAAATTCAACATGTTCAAAAAAAACCCCATCATCTGCAGCCTCGAGACCACATGTGACCCTCTAGGTCCTTAAATGTGGCCCTTTGACTGAATCCAGACTTCACAGAATAAATCATTTTATTAAGGGGATTTGTTTTGTGAAGTTTGGATTCAGTCAAAGCACTTGAGGACCTAGAGGGTTACAGAGGGCCTTGAAGCTGCAGGTTCCCCACCTCTGCCTATGACTGTTTTCATTCCAGGAAGTCAGACTGAAAATCTGGGAGTTACCTTTAAATTTTCTCTCTCCTTCATCTCTCACATACAATCAGTTCATTAAATCCTATCATCTCTGTTTCTGTATCAGACTCATTCTCAAGTCATGTTGCTACCACTCTACTTTAGACCTTCATCATTTCTTTCTTTCTTTTTTTTTTTTTTGGAGGGCAACTGGGGTTAAGTAACTTGCCCAAGGTCACACGGCTAGGTTTTTGTTTGTGTGTGTGTTAAGTGTCTGAGGCCGGATCCGAACTCAGGTCCTCTGACTCCAGGGCCAACCTCTACTCACTGCACCACCTAGCCGCCCAATCTTCATCATTTCTTCTCTAAACTATAATAGCCTTCTATTTTTAAAATTTTGTTTTATTTTTAATTCATGGAACAAAACAAGCATTTCCATGACACAATATAATAAAAAAGATGATTGCACATGAAACTTCAAGTCTACCATTATCAACTTGCTATTCCCTCCAAATATACAAATATAAATTTAATTATAAATTATAAATATAAATTAAATAAAATATAAATTTCTTTTTCTCCTTTTTTCTTTCTTTCCCTACCCCTGCATTAGAGATAGGTATCATTAGACACAAATAGACATATGTGTGTGTGAAATTATTCCATACATGCAAACTTCTACTTATTATTCCTTTCTCTGGATGCAGATGATGTCTTTCTTCACATATGCTTCATTTTTAATTTGTGTATCAATAATAGTCAAAATTACTTAGTCACTTAAAGTTTTTCTTAAAACAATACTGCTATTACAATACCTTCTAACTGGTTTCCCTGGATCTAATTTTTCCCTCTCCTATCCATTCTTCAGATAGCTGCCAAAGTAATATTTGTAAGGCATAGGTTTGATTATTGAATCAGTGCTTGAAAACCAAGTGGCTTCTTGCTGTTGGACAAAATGCTTAGCTTGACATTAAAAACCCTCCCTTTCTACTATGGTGGCACCAATTTAATTTTCCAGCGTTATTGCACACTACTACTAATCACACACTCTATACTCCCACTAAACTGCTCCCTGATTTTGTTCCACCCTCTTCCACCTCCACACATTCCCCTGAGCCATTCTCCATCCCTCAAATTTACAGGCCCAGTTCAAGTACTACTTCCTCCATGAAGCTTTTGTTGATTTCCTCCAGATAAAATGATCTCTTCCTTGACCCAATTTCATTCTACTTTGTAACACGTTTAATTGTATACATATCATCCTATCTCTATTAAACAGCGAGCTCCTCAGAGGTATCTTTGTATCTCCAGCATACTGGACATTGTATGTGATTAATAAATACTTGTCTAATTGCATTACTGAAAAGTTTGAAGCTTGATATTTGGAAACAAAACTACCACAAAACTATCTCAAAACTTAACCCTGAGAGAAAGGTATTGATCACTTAGCCTTGAATGTATGTAGAAAACAATAATCACAGCATCTTTGGCAGTAGTCTTACCTAATTCAATATATTGGACATACTCTAAGTATAAACTCCAATATATCCACAAATCTATGACCCCTTCTTTATATTTTCACAATCAAGGGCATTTACTGTACATAATGTGTGTGAGCAGATGTGTGTAAGTGTTTATAAGAGAAATATATATATATATATGTATATATACATATATATATATATATATATATTTTAAAAGATAGTTCTGGTCCCCAAGGAATTTATAATGAAAAGGTTAAAATGGTGAAAAGACAGAATTACTTTAGTTAGAAAAATGAAAGACATCTTCTTTTAAGATATGTTTGTTTTTCATTTTACTCTCTTATAAAGATGATTAAGTCTATGTGTGTCAACCAAAATCGTCACTTATCGGCAGCTTCTCTTTCTCCTTTGGGGAGCTGACTCATTTCTGCTTTGTCTATTGCGGTAGTTAATTTAACTTGTTTGTGTCTTGGACCTTTTAGGCAGCCTGATGATGTCAGTGGACTCCTTTCTCAGAAAAAAATGTTTGGGGCTTACATTCATAATTAAAGGAAACGTTAAATGAAAATAAAGATGAACTACCCCCACCCCAAGTGCAAGGACCTCCCGAAATCTATCTTTGTGACACTTGGGTGCCCATGGACCCCAGGTTATGAACTCCTGGTCCATTATGACTTTCTATGACAATTAACAAAGATCCTGCTATCACTACAGGCAAGACAATGTCATTTCACATCACCTAGGGCACATTTTTTTTAATCGGAAGTAAATTGATAACAAACTGTTTTACCAAAAACCCTGTCTCCTCTTCACCACCCCAAATACATCTACATATGCTGGTCGTTTCTGCAGTCTCAAAAATGTTTTGGGGATTTTTTTGCTTTTTGGTGGGCAATTGGGGTTAAGTAACTTGCCCAAGGTCACATGGCTAGGTTTTTGTTTTGTGTGTGTTAAGTGTCTGAGGCCGAAACCGAACTCAGGTCCTTCTGACTCCAGGGCCGATGCTCTACTCACTGCAGTGTCAGAAATGTTATAAGTGCAAAACTATCTCAACTGGTTTGGAAAAGCAGAATGGTCCATTGGAGGCATATGACAAATTTCTCTGGTCAGTTTACAGGATAAAATAAACATCCTATATAAAGTCACCATTTAATTATGTTTTCTTTTTCATCCCCCCAGTCCCTCTACCTTCTTTGTCTGTTTGTTCATCTTCCCTATCTACAATAGCATTCACCTTTGAAGAATGTCAAGTTTCCAAGAGTCCAACTTTTAATATTACCTCTGGTTGAAAGTCTGGTGACTTTCTTGCCTACAAAGTCAAGTTAAAGTAGTAACTCACCTTTCTGAAACCACTACCTAAATTTAGAATATGCTGTGTGCCCACTAAGACAGCCTTTTAAAGTAATGAGTCAAGAGAATCTGATCGTTTATTTAAAGAAACAAAGGGGGAAAAGTCAAAATATGTTTTGGGGAAAGTTTATGTCATTGTTATCACCACCATCCCAGATGAAGAGGCACTTCTTTGATTGGGGGGGCGGGGCTAGGAGGAGATGGAAGAATTGCAGGCTAATTGCACATTAAATGTCAAGTTTGTCTCTGTACAAACACAGTATCAATAACTAGGCAAAAGAATGACTTAGGGTACAATTCTTAATTATTCCTTCTGTTTTAAATGCTATTTTGAGCTGTGATTGTTCTTCTGTTTGGAAGGGCAATGTACACCTCCAGATAATAATATTTAATTCACTGCCAATCTCGCTGTTCAGGTCACACCAGAGAAGGGAAAGTAAGACATACTTTAACATATCCAGTGATTGTTTTTTCCCTTTTCAAATCTTGAATCCCAATAAAAGGTATCATAATGATATTTTCATTTTATTCTTATCATGGCAATCTTCTATTTATCCATGTGTTAAAAAGTCTTCTTAGGGTAGATAGAGTTGTCAGGAACACATACATACACATGTTTAAAAAGCTTTTATTTACTTAACGTCAACCCAAAATGTTGTTGTTGGATATATTTACTCACAAGTTTAGTATTTTTAAAAAATCTTAGTCCTGTCCTCTTTTAAAAATAACCTAAAACCTTATATGGTACACAATAAGTAAAACTTTCAATATAATCAAGTGAGAAATCCACCTTCTGTTTGAGCAAACATGTGCCACTTACCATTTTACTTCCCAAAGTCCATAACAACATTGCCAAACCATATTCAGCAGACACACCAGTTATTTTCAGCCAAGAGAGCATCTTCAGGAGGTCAAAATAATATTTAAGGGGGGCAGAGCCAAGATGGCGGAGTAGAAACAGCTCTTCCAAGCCTCTCTGCCCCCAGATTCCCCACAAACTATGTAAAAAAGGACTGTGAACAACTTCTGGAGCCCCAGCACCCACAGAACGACACAGAGAAGCTAACCTCCCGCTGAGGACAGCCCAGCAGCCCTGCAGGAAGGACCAGCGCAGCGGTCTGGGTGCCGGCAACACGCAGAGCGCAGGAGCCGAGCCGAGCCGAGCCCAGGTCCGCGTGAGCCGAGGTTTTAGGGCCAGCAGCCGGCTGGAGGAACCCCAGAACACCAGGAGCTGTGGCGATTCCAGAATTATCAACATAGACATGCCTAGGACAAAGTAAGAGGTTAGTGTCCTGTGGACTTTGGGGCCTGTATTTGGGGAATGCGTCAGCTCCCTCCCCTGGGGGCTAGAAGCCGCTGAGGAGACACGCCATTTTGTAGTTTTCAGAGGCAGGTCTGGCTCCCAGCCTACAAATCGTGGGGAGATCCAGCGATCAGTCTTGGGGGGTAATCGCTCTTGCTTTAACCTCCCTGGATCTGG